>CM077078.1:17445072-18045072 GCA_039513925.1 Platanthera zijinensis | reverse complement strand
AAGCAATTGAAACACGTTCTGAGTTTCAATCCTCCTATGTTTGCGGACAGTGTAACCCCGACACAAGCCGAAAATTGGCTCTCAAGAGTAAAGAGAGTCCTGACGGCGACTGAAACGGAGGAGTGGCAGAAAGCAACTGTAGCTACCTTCTTGTTAGAGGGTGAGGCGAGGCTATGGTAGGATGAGTTAGAACTGCACCAGTTTGCTGGTCGACAGATGGCTGAGATCTCAATGGAGGAGTTCTCGAGATGTTTTCTAGCAAGGTACATTCCATCGGCACAGCGGATTGCGATGAAAAACCAATTTCAAAGGCTAACTCAAGGCGAGAGGTCTGTGGATGACTACTTGCACGAGTTTACGAGATTGGGAAGGTATGCAGGCTTTACGTTTGTGGACGAGGAACGGAAGATAAACAGGTTCTATGAAGGGTTGAGAGATGACTTGCAGTTGCTTCTCTCAGGACCGATGACACAAGGTTTTCCTACCTTGGTCAATACGGCTCGTTCCCTCGAATTAGATATGAAGCGCGTGCAGCGTAAGAATAATCTGGCAGTGAAGAAGTCAGATTTCAAAGGGTCGCATTCCTCAAAGTCTGAGTACCGAAAGAAGTGGAAGTCAAAGGCTAGGTCTTCGGGGCCTACTGCTTCTTCAAGCAAGCCTGAAATGACGACAGGAAAAATTCCACTCGCATGTTATACATGTGGTAAAGTGGGACATATGGCTCGAGATTGTTGGAGTGGTCTTCCAAAAGGGGAGAAAAAGACGGGTGTGTCTTATGCTGAAAAGGAAAAGGCAGTGGTGGAGTCAACTACATCCCAAGCGCAATCCCGAGTTTATAACATTGGCCAGCAGGAGGCCATAAAACAAAGTGACGTCGTAACAAGTATGAGTTAAGATACAGTTTTTACTGTTTTCCATACTTAGTACCTTGTTCGTTATTTGTGTATGATGTATGTGTTTTAGGCTTTGTCCTTATTCAGGACTATCCGGCGAGAGCACTGTTTGATACGGGTGTTTCGCATTCGTTTCTATCTGAGGACTTCGTATCGCGGATCGGAGTGTCTACTCTTGTATCGACAGATAGACTAAAGGTGTTGCTACCTAACGGATGCTTAATGCGTGCAGATAGGGCTTGCTATGTTGAGGTGCGGATAGGAAGTCGGGATTTCGGTTTGGAAGCATCTGTGCTGCCGATATCGGAGTTTGATGTAATCTTTGGTATGGACTGGCTCTCGGAGCAGCGTGCCTATATAGATTGCAACTCGAAGGAAGTCACACTAGGACAGAATACCGAACGAGAGACTAAGTTCACTGGTATGCGAGGATCGAGCAGGATATTGATGTCTGCTCTTCAGGTAGTCAAGGCTGTTCGGAAGGGCGCGGAGTTGTTCTTTACGCTGTCGGAGGATATTGAGTCGAAGCTCAGTTTGAGTGACCTTCCTATTGTATCGGAGTATGCTGATGTGTTTCCTAAGGATCTTTCGGGGTTACCGTCCCAACGAGAGATTGACTTCGCTATTGAGTTGGTATCAGGTGCGAAACCTGTGGCCCACTCACCGTACCGTGTTGCGTCAAAGGAGATGGCGGAACTAAAAGTGTAATTGCAAGAATTGCTAGAGCAAGGTTATATACGTTCAAGTATGTCACCTTGGAGTGCATCGGTCCTCTTTGTGAAGAAGAAGAACGGAAGCTTGCGTCTATGCATTGACTATCGAGATATGAATAAGCTGACGGAGAAAAACAAGTATCTGATTCCACGGATTGATGACTTGTTCGATCAACTGGTAGGATTAACTGTCTACTCGAAGCTGGATTTAAAGTCGGGTTATTACCAGTTGAGGATTAGGGAATGTGACATTCCCAAGACAGCATTTGGTACACGCTATGGGCATTACGGGTTCACTGTAATGTCGTTTGGGTTAACCAATGCGTCATCGGTATTCATGGACTTGATGCATCGAACGTTTATGGAGTACTTGGACCTATTTGTGATCGTCTTCATTGATGACATATTAGTGTACTCTCAATCCGAAGAAGATCATGCAAATCATTTGCGGATGGTTTTGCACACCCTGAAAAGAAACAACTCTATGCCAAGTTCTCAAAATGTGAGTTTTGGTTGTCGTCAGTGGCTTTTCTTGGCCATGTGGTTAGTGGAGAAGGTATTGCGGTGGATCCGGCGAAAATAGTTGCGATACGAGAGTGGCCTGTGTTGTCTACCGTGGCTGAAGTCAGGAGTTTCCTTGGACTTGCGGGCTACTACAGGCACTTCGTAGAGAACTTTTCGCGGATAGCCTTGCCTCTCACCACACTAACGAGGAAAGATCAGAAGTTCGATTGGATGTCTGAGTGCGCGCGAACTTTTGAAGAGCTAAAGAGTCGTTTGACCACGACGCCTACGGCCTATCTTGAGTTCGCCATATGGTACAGATGGCTATGATATTTATAGTGATGCTTCGGGGAGCGGCTTAGGCTGCGTTCTTCTTCAGTTCGGAAAGGTGATTGCTTATGGCTCACGTCAGCTGAAAGTGCACGAGCGAAATATCCAGTCCACGACTTGGAGTTGGCGGCTGTGATCTTTGCACTAAAGTTGTGGCGTCATTACTTATATGGCGTGAAAGTGGATATATTCACATACCATAAGGGAACCTGAAGTATCTATTAGATCAGAAAGATCTGAACATGCGACAGCGGAGGTGGATGGAGTTCCTCGGGGACTACACCTTCAAAATTCATTATACTCCCGGGAAAGGAAATGTAGTCGCAGATGTCTTGAGTCATAGGACTCCGGCAAGGGCAAATTGGTTGCAGATGCATGATGAGCGTCTGATCCAGGAGTTAGAGACCCTAGAGATTTCTTGTGTTGACAAGAATGCTACTGCAAATGCGTGCATGAACTGGACAGAGGTACAGTATGACCTTGCGGACAGAGTTCGGCGAGCATCGGAACTCAATGAGAGTCTAAAGCACTATGCAGCGGATGGGTCAAATTCCCAATTCTCCATGGAAGACGGTCTTTTGAGAAAAGATGGTCGTTTGAGCGTTTCGAGTGTGGGTAAACTACGGGAGGAATTGATGTATGAGGCACACTTCACGAAGTATTCAATTCACCCAGGGAGCACAAAGATGTACAAAGACATGAAAAAGCTATTTTGGTGGCCAAGTTTGAAGAAAGACGTAGCTCTTTACGTGGCAAAGTGTCAGACTTGTGCCTTAGTGAAAGCAGAATGTCAGAAGTCTGGTGGTTTCCTGAAGTCGTTGTCAATTCCGGTATGAAAGTTCGACGATATCTCTATGGATTTCGTACAAGGACTGCCGAGATCACGGAGCGAAAACGATGTCGTGTGGGTGATCGTTGACCGGTTGACAAAAGTATCGCACTTCA
The DNA here is from genome assembly GCA_039513925.1 of Platanthera zijinensis. Classification (NCBI taxonomy): domain Eukaryota; kingdom Viridiplantae; phylum Streptophyta; class Magnoliopsida; order Asparagales; family Orchidaceae; genus Platanthera; species Platanthera zijinensis. The sequence goes on along the minus strand of CM077078.1, from coordinate 18,041,687 downwards.
TACCAAACAAGAAGGACGATTCAGTGGAAAAATTAGCGAAGTTGTACGTGGACAACATAGTACGATTGCACGGTGTGCCCCGTAGCATTGTCAGTGACCGAGATGGGCGTTTTACTTCGAATGATTAGAGGCTAATCCACCAGTTGTTGGGGACTCAACTGAAGTTCAGTACGGCCTTTCATCCGCAAACGGATGGTCAGACCGAGAGCACCAACAGAACGATGGAGGACATGCTCCGAATGTGCGCCTTGGATTTCAGAAAGTGGTGGGAGGACCATCTCTATATAATCGAGTTCACCTATAATAATAGCTATCAAGCTAGCATTCAAATGCCGCCCTTTGAATCTTTATACGGTAGGAAGTGTCGTATTCCCTTAGCTTGGGCAGAAAAAGGCGAATCGAAGTTGTATAAGCGTAAGGAGGTTGAAGATGCAAATTCGACTATACGCTTGATACGTGAGCGGCTATTGGTAGCCCAAGATAGGCAAACAAAATACTACAACGTCAAGCACCAAAATGTAAAGTTTGTGGTGGGCGATTGGGTATATTTGAAGACCAAGTCATTCAAAGGCGTGTCCAGGATTCGGCGCTTGAAAAAGTTGAGTCCGAGATATCTTGGTCTGTTCAAAGTGGTTGAGCGGATTGGAGAAGCTGTCTATCGATTAGCTCTTTCAACAAAGCTAAGTAATTTGCACGATGTGTTTCACATATCGGTGTTGCGGAAAGCTTTGTAAGAGCCGACGCAATTAGTGGTTGATTATCAGGTACCGGTCGATAGTGGGCTGACGACGAAAGTCAAGCCCATTCGGATCGAGGATACGGAGGTCAAGCAGCTACGAAACAAGACAATCGGGATGGTCAAAGTCCGTTGGGATAATTGTGGCCGTGAAGAATTGACATGGGAGCGTGAGCAAACCATGTGAGAGGAATTTCCCGAGTTGTTTTTGTTAAATCATGTTGTAAACTTATGTACTATTTTCCTTTACAAATATATCAAATTTCAGGACGAAATTTTTATAAGGAGGGGAAGTTTGTAACGCATCAAAAATACTAAAAAAGAAGAATTTGAAGTTAACGCGCGGCGGTAGGGTTAACGTCAGCGTTAGCCTTTGAATTAAATCGTCTGAGGGCTTGGGAATCTACCGCGCGGCGGTAGTACCCTAGCGCGTGGCGCTACCACTCAACGCTTTCGACAAAGCGTTGAGTGACTACCGCGGGGCGGTAGTATGTTATCGCGGGGCGGTAGTATGTTATCGCGTGGCGATAGCACTCAACGCTCTCAACGACTTCGGTGAAGCGTTGAGTGACTACCGTGAGGCGGTAGTGAGCTAACGGGCGGCGATAGCTTGAGTTAAAATACCGCTTGGCGGTAACTCGACGCGCGGCGGTAACAACAACATTGCAGTAAGGTGGAGGCTGTTTTGGAGCGACAGCGCGATGTCGATTGGCCCAAGCGACAACTGCTTATGATACCGCGCGGAGGTAGTAGATACCGCGCGACGATAGCCTCCAGATATAAGTTGTACAAGAAGAATGAATTCTCATTGTTCTTTCTCTTAGTTCTTGAGATTCTTGAGAGCAAGAAAGCTGAGGCTAAGCTTTGTTAGCAAAGGGAAGGAGATCTTGTGGTCAGATTCAAGAGCTGAACTAAGATCCGTGAAGGGGAAAGTGAGACGCTCTTTTCCAACCAGACAGAAAAGCTCGTTCATGGCTCCGAAATGGATGACTATGGTAACGATTTTCTCCTTGGACAAGTGAAGTCCTCAATTTGCATACGTGCATGGAACCCCTCACCAAAAAGTGAAGAAAATGTGGTTTCCAGCGGGTCGATCGTTGTGATCCCCGATTAAATTTGCATATAGATCCGGAATCAAAGTACGGAATAGGCATGATGTGTGAAGCCCATCTGGACAGGTTGGTCTGGATTGGTGATGAATTGATGTGCGTGCCGGAGAAGACTCCGTGGATAAAACGTGTGGTTAAACGTGTAGAATCCGGGGTCTGGGGGTGTGCAGGGTGCTACAGTGATAGTACTGGAGGCGATCTCCAGGAAAACACCCAAAAGTGGGGAATTCTGTCCCTACCGCCGGCGGTAGTACTACAGCCGGCGGTAGTACTACCGCCGACGATAGCTTCCAGTGAGATATGTTTGTGAGGCCTGTCTCAGGGAGACCTGGAGGCCATTGTATGAAAAGCTGAAAGCATGTAGTGCCCAGCTATGGTGGTCATGAGTGCCAATCTAATTTGTTGTAAAGCCTGTCTTGCGAAGACCGTGAGGCTAGCATGTGAGTTGAGCCATGGAGGCCAACTATTATGGCCGTGAAAGCCGTAACGAAGCTGTGAGTCGTTAGTGCCCAGCTCTAAAGGTCATTAAGTCGAACGGGAAAGGGGAGGTACACCCGCATCTTGTCTATTGTCCTTGATTGCTTCGGCTTTCGGAAGTGGCATGGCGATCTGAGCAACGAGAAAAGACTGAACTGTACCTGCGTTATGTCTATCTTGATTTGACTGTCTAAAGTAATTGGCTCTCGTCGATGGCATAATGAGAGTCTTAGGCCTGGGGCCGAAAAGACTAGAATGCTCAAGAATGAACCGTTAAGTCTTGGACCTCTGAACGGGAGGTGGTATCCAGGAAGTTTGGTACACCGAGAATGTGCCCTGAGTGCACGGGGCGTGTGGTCGTTGAGCCTACGTCTGTGATGAATAGTGTTTGAATGCACATTGTTGTAGCCACTATATATATATATATGTCTGTTGTTGTTGCAGGGAAGGAGAATCGTTGCCCCGAGTAAGGGGTGGGGTCGTTATAAATGGGTCGGCAATTGCTGACTGTTACCTTGTTTGTCACGTTTTGGTGGGCCGTGATTTGCAGGTGTTGGAGAGCCAAGTGAAAAGTAGCGGGCTGAAGCCCTTGTGTTGTGATTGGCTGGCCCTCGAAGGCCCTAAGGCAAACTTTTGTTGTTTACATGTGTGGCCGGCCTGCGTGCCGATGTTTGTAAACCACACTTGTGAAGTATAACAGCAAGGCCTTAAGGCTGTAATATTTGGGGTACTTTGTGTGTACATTCCTGATATATATATATATATATATTGTTTATATATAATGGGCATTCGCATGATTTTAGTTCGGGCAACCTAAAAGCTTCCGCTAGAATGCTCTGAGTTAGGGTTCGTGTAGTTTTGATATTAATACGTAACTCCGCCGACTGTCTGTGGGATATGGCATGAGGCCCCGGCCGGACCCTCTGTTATATTTCATTTGACGGATGGAGGTGTTACACCACACCAACCCCTCTCCGCGTCCCTTCAGCCACGGCGGGTTTTTGGAGACCGGAGGTGTGAGGACCCTGACCACAGCACACTAGCTTACTGTGTTTTTTGTCCCAGGTCCCCATCATGGACTACAATCCTCCCTTTGATGAGAATTGATTCAATTAAGCATCCAGACGGGAACTTCTCAGGAGGTCACCCATCCCAGAACCTCTCTCATCCGAGCACACTTAACTATAAAATTCTTTCACTTTTCATCGCTAATTGAGCATTGTGGTCAGGGTCCTCACACATACGGTCTCCAACAACCCGCTGTGGCCGAAGGGTCGTGGAGAGGGGTTGGTGTGGCACAAACTACAGTCCATGATGGGGACCTGGGAAGAAAAACACGGTAAGTTGGTGTATTGTGGTCAGGGTCCTCACAACTGCGGTCTCCGACAACCCGTCGTGGCTGAAGGGACGCGGAGAGGGTTGGGGTGGCACGGACGGCAGTCTATGACCTGGGACGAAAAACACAGTAAGCTGGTGCGCTGTGGTCAGGGTCCTCGCATTCAAGGTCTAAAGAAGATCTTCAAAGCCCGAAAGAGATCTTCAAACACCGAAGGAGATCTTTGGGAAATATTCAAAGGAAGACTCGGGAGTTCTCTCTAGCGTTGAAGGTAAGGTGTCTTCAAATGAAGACTCGGGGCCCTTTTTATAGCCTTTGAAAGAGGCATTCAGGTAATTGCGCCATCATAACTACTGGACGGGCGAATAAGAACTCTCGATATGGGGCACATTGATCAATATTTTTGCAAATATGACGACGTTGCCTCCCGGGCAGTTCGGGCAGAACCGCGGCGACAGTGGCGGGGCAAACGCACCAGAATCCTGCAGCAATTGTGGGTACAAGGCAGAAAAAGAAGCATGGGCGAGCATGAGGAGACTCGCGATCACACGCGTGGGAAGGATCCCGAGCGTCGGCGCATGTGCCCGCAGGATAGACCCTACGTGCCTTTGCGCGCACGAGAAACTGCCAGCGTGCAGGCCGTGCGGGGTGCGGCATCGCGCGGTAGAGCGGCTGGTCCCGCGCTAGCCACGCGACGGGGCTACACAGGTCGTACACGCCGCATGGAGGCTACACCATGCGGAGGTGGCCGCGTGGTGGCAGCCACGTGGTTGGGGCCTTCGTGTGCAGGGAGGCCCCGCGACTGATGCAGCCGTACGTTTGGCATGACGCAGTCGGGGGACGTGCATGACCTCACTATTGCGGTGGTGGGTGGTTTCCTCTCCTCCTACTAAAGGCAACTCCGTGATGGGGGAGGTGCGACTATCCGCACCCCCCATGATGGAGGAAATTCCACTATCCGCAGCCCGGTTTTACATATTTATTGGGGACCCTATCAATGCATACACATATATACATACACACACACGCATATATATATATATACATATACATATATATATATATCTATATTTATATATATATACACGAGCATCTTCGCACGGGCTACGCCCGTGCTCGATGCTCTCGGGCGGCCTTCGGCCGGATCCAGACGGGCTTTCGTCCGTGCTCGATGCGCCGCTGCGGGCTGCGCCAGCCTATGAGCGGGTTGCGCACGCACCTGAAATCTTTTTTTTCAAAACATATACATATGAGTACTTAAAATGACCGTAAAAATATATAAAGTAATATTCCTATTTTTATTTTATACAATTTTGCAAATTTTAATCTATAAAAATTAATTAATCTCTCCCTCTCTCTCTCCTTCTCTCTCCCTCTCCCTCCACTCACTCTCTCCCAAATCTCCTCCCTCTCATGCTCTCTCATGATCCAATGGTCAATATTAAATCTATGGTGCGTCTACAAATATCTATATTCCCTTATATATATAAGAAAGATAAGATAAGATATATATAAGATATATATATATATATATATATATATATATATATACGAGTGCCCGACACGGGGCTCCGCCCCTATGGCCAAGCACAACAGTACCCGATCGCTCCCGACGGGCTCCGCCCGCCCCTGGGCAGTTCTTATAAATTTAAAATAAACATTTTTTAAAGTAATAAAACAATTAAATATTTTTTAAAAATAAGACTAATGAACAGCCACTGTTCAAAAAATAATTAAGAGGCAGATGAATTTATAAAGTATATCACTACACTCGTTATAAATTATTCTTTAAAAATGAAACAATTTAAAAATTAATAAACGTAAATATTATAATTTTTTTGTAATTGTTTAGGAGCCCACCCCGCCTGCTTTTATATAATCCGCCAACTCACTGTTTTACTTTAATTAACTGTTAACTGGCCATTTTCATTTAATTAATTGTTAATCTGCCAACTCATTGTTCACCAACATTTTTTTGTCCCACATCGACCCCTACAATATGTCTCTTCTGCTTTAAAAGGTTTGTGCGGGCTATTTATGTAGAGTGGATTTGACAATGGCGTGCGGACTATACAAACGTGAGGGATGTGGCTTAGCCTGCTGTTAGCCCACTTTTAGCGGAGGCGATCTAATGCTAATCCGGTACTTGAAGAATTATTTAATTTTACCTATTGTGTAGGGGCAAAGTCGTAATTTTACATAGATTAATAATACCTAGTAGTAGGTTTAGGAGACCTAATAAAATGTGGAGAGAGGATGTGATTTGATTGAGCTTGATCGGACGGCAGAAGAATTATCAAGTCATGATCAAACGGCTATTATAATTTCGAGCTCATGAATTTATATTTCCTTTATAGTGATAAAGATATACATATATTAAGGGATCATTGTCAGATGAAATTTCAGTTTACATTGATAAATTCAATTTTAACTCAATTTGCATCCATAGATTAGCTTGATCTAATCTCACCTTGCGGCAAACAATCTTCATGGAGAAGGAGACCAATTAAGAAGGGGGAAGAGAATGTCCTTCAAATTAAGGGTCACTGATTGCTGAAGAGATGACTTACAATTTTTTGTAGTTATCTCTTTTTTAGGTTCCAGTATTGCAGTAAATTTTTTGGAATCCTCAGTGACAACAAGTCAACAACAAATTTTTGTTCAGCAAAACTTTTTGAAATGTTTACAAATTATAGCCTATTTTAAAGTTTTTGCAGTACTTAAAAATTAATTACTACGGTGATCAATTTCTGCACTGATTGCAGAAAGTAATGTCCAAGTTCATCATGTCTTTCCTTATAGTTTAATTACAAGTCTTTTTTGAACTACCCCTCCCTGTTTAACATGCCTAGTGGTTAAACTTTTCTAACAAGTGCCTCTAATGGTCTCCTTTGTACGTGTCTGAACCATCTTAATCGAGTTGCTCACATCTTCTCTACAATTGGTGTCACTCCTGTCGTATCCCTGATACATTCATTCCTAAATCCAAATTTTATCAAGTCTCGTATGTCCACACATCCACCTGAGCATTCTCATCTCCGCAACTCCCATTTTTTCTCATGTACACAATTCACTGTCCAACACTCAGAACTGTAGAGCATCGATGGTCTAATTCCAATACGGTAAAACTTGTATTTAAATTTTAATGGTACTTTACGATCACATAAGATCTCAAACGCACCTCTCCACTTCAACCAACCTGCTTGGATTTTATATATCCCATCTTTATCTACATCTCCATTTTTTGAACTATCAATCCCAAATATATAAAGCACTCACTGTGGGAAATATCTTGGTCACTCAGCTTAATGACGAAGTCATCCATCTTTCTTGCACTATTAAATTTAAGCTCCAACATTAATTTTTTCACATGAATTTAAATTTACATTGGCATACTTTACATCAATTTGATTCAGTAGTTTCATGTTTTTCTCAAAGATATTATTTTTGACTCAAATTGTGCATTAAAATTATTACAAAAAAACCAAAAACTGTCTGATTGTGAATTAAAATTGTTACAATAAAACTCAAATTAAATCAAACCAACCGGTTTAGGTTTAGTTTGGTTGGGTTTGGGAAAAAATAACCGACCCTTTTTTTTGTTTGAGTCCAAACAGACTAAAATCGAACTGCTTGCACCCCTACTAATATGATGGCTAAATCGCAATTCACTTGTAGAAAATCGCCCCTTATGATATTTATAGGCATTGTGGAGCTTGCGTCAACAAAAGAATCAACTTTACCCTTGGAAGGTTCCTTGGGTTTAGTTGGAGATACGATGATCGTGCGTCCCTTGTTTTAAAATACAAACATGTTCATCCAACCGTAACATGTAGCGTCTCTATCATAAAGTTGAGGCCTACCCAAAAGCATGTGTGCGACGTCCATAAGAATGGCATCACGCAAAACTTGACCATCAAATGACACTAGGGTAATAGGTATGAAGCATCGGTAAGTGACTTGGATAGCGGTTTTATCCATTCAAATAACTTTGTCAAGATGTGGGTGGGACTCAGGTTTCACTCATACGTTCTAGTCCTTCCTGGGCAACAATGTTCACACAACTTCCGTTATTTATGACAAGTTTGCAGTCACCACCTGCAATTGGGAAGTATGTATACAAAATGGTGCGCACCTTCAATCCTTATCAGTGTGCAGAGTATATAATAAATGACAGATAACGTGCATCTCTAATGCATGGTCAGCCCAGTCCTTTCAACCATTCTCAATAACCACAACAATATCTTCTTTGTGTGGCTTTACTAACTAAGTACTAAGATCATGTTCATCCTAAATAAGTAGATTCTGTTCGGGGAACTGAGCCGCCACATGGCATGTATCTTGGCATTGATAGCATTGGATTCCTCCATGCTTCAGGGGCGCAGCAATGATGGATTTGCCTTTCATGTCAACGGGAGCACAACTAATAAATGGGTTGGGACACTGCTGGGGAGGCCTCATAATGTAGGGCAGGGTGTCTAATGGTCTCCTACAATGGACACTAGTGGTGGGTGAGGGTTGACACTGTAATTCCCAATGACACAATTCATGCGTTATGAGGAGACTGGCGGCAACAGTCAACGCAAGCAGTGAATATGTTATTTAACAAAGCAAATAAACAGCACAAATTTGAAATTTCTTTTAGGAAAAAAGGCTTTGGCTTTCCTCCACGTGAATGGTCAATATCAAGTGCGCAGTAAATCGCTCCTTTCCTGCAGTTAGATAATTATCGAAAAACTAAAACTATAAGCTGAAAAATCACAATCAGGCATGTGATAACCAATCCATAACAATATTTACAACCATCGTCCAATATAAAGAGAAGAACACAAAATATTAGGGTTGTTGCTATAGGAATGGATCTGAACATTGGAGGGTTGAAAGTGGAGTTTCGATGGAGGGTGGACTGGATCAGGTAAGGGGAAGGGTTCTCGGGAGTCGGGAGGGCCGGATCCAATAAGAAAGGGTTTGTTTTGGGTGGTAATGGAGCGGGTCTGGTGGAAAACGGCAAGGCGGACTCTTGGAGACTTGTGGGGGCGTTGTAGAGTGGAATAGAGGCAGGGGCGGGCCTGCTGGGAGGTTGTTTGGGGTGTGTGGAGGGGTGGCGGCCTATTGGGAGGGGCAGCTGGACTAGACGGGGAGGGAGGCTGGGCTGGACAAGGGGCGGTAGCCTGCTGGTAGACTCCTGGAAGGGTGGGGGTGGTGCGGTGGTTGTGCAGGGAGGAGGTGGGTTGTTGTGTGGTGGGCGGTGGCTTGTTGGGAGAGGGCTGGAGGGAGGATTTTGGAGGGGGCGGCTGGCTGGATAGCGGGATGGAAGGGTGGAGAAGGAGGGGAACACAAAGATACAAATAACTTACCTGAGTCGTCACCAAGGGGTTCCACGGAGCCAGCACCGCGGAAAGATTGCCGAAAATAAGAAAGAAGACTCTCCAAATTTCAGCAATGCCTAAAACTGCAGCCCTAATGTCTTATCAACAAGAAAACAAAAATTAGGGCACCTGAAATCAACAGCTACGATTGGGCGGAGGTATCGGGGTCACAAGTACATGAAATAAAAGTCGAAAATAACATTGTCATATATGAAAAATTATCGTAACGATGGGTCAGACGCATCCTGCGGTGGCTTGAGTGGAAGTTACGGAAAATATAGAAGTGGTTGTCTGTCCCTTGAGGGGTGTTGTCAGGCGGCTAGGAGAAGAGAGAGAAGATATTGGCTAATTGTTGCAAGGGGATAAATAGGTCTAGGCTTCGGCACATAGGTTCTGCGGCTTTGGCATTGTAGAGAGATCACAAAATCTCACAATTATGCAATGCATATATTTGAACTCAAAATCCAATGTATAGGCTAGAAAAAAATCACGACAACTACGATTTTCCAATACAAGTGTACGTAAAATTGTGTAAATAATGTGTAGAAAAATTCGAAATACATAGAAAACATCTCATCGGCGCTCTGAACACAACTACGGACCTGAATTGTCCATACGATGATCCTAATTCCAACGAGTGTAAATCTGAACGGACTCTGATAAGGTCGGCTCGCCCATAAACTATGATCCTCACCACCCCCTCCTACAAGAACGACGTGTGGATGGCGTATGTTACGAACACCTCACGGAGAGCGACAAAACCCAGCATACGCGTGATGGATGCACGTACACTCGAGCTTAGAGAGCTAGATAATTACGTGTTATTTTCTTATTGTAAGAGACATATTTGTAATTCCGCTTTAGTAGGTATTGTCGTAATAGTAATTTCCCTTCCGGTAGGCCTTGTCGTTTTACTCTTTTCTCCCTTTGTATATATGGGGGAGAAAAACTTTCGTAGACACCTTGGAGGTCAATGGAAAACAATTAGAGTTGCTCCCAAAGGCTATTAAGGTAGGTACTTTTAGTGGATTTCCTCATTCTATTTCTCTCCACAAATATTGGTCTGACATATCGTGTCGCGTGCCATCTCTTCGGTCGCAAACCAACATCTTAGCACTTCCAATTTGTGCTTTGGATCATCCATGCGCTTGTTCCAACTGATCTAATTGTCCAATGATCTGAACGCACATATCTCACTCGATCGACCAAGTCGTGCTCCGATGCGCACTTCGGTGACCCTCTAATGACCACACCGAGGAGACCTCCAGGCTCGCACCGCTCATCCCTCAATGATGCAACGTCTGTACATTTGTATCCCAATAAAGTCCAGATTGACTCTCTGCCAAGGAATCTTCGCAACTAGGCACGCTCCCCAACTATTGTTTCAGGAACGCCTCGGCTTCCGCCCAACTGCATCCCTCCAACAAGCCCTACCCATTGTCAACGGTCACACGCCCTGCAAGCGCAGTCTTTTGTAGCCTCTCATTGTTGATCTATCCACTCTTCGGCAAACCAACGCCAACCTCTAACCCTGGTTCTGGTTGCCCCACCAACGGCGACGTCGTCTAACCATCAACATTTCAAACTTCAAACCTCTGCACCTTATGCCTAAGACGTCAAATCGCAAACAACGGAGTGGATTTGCATGAGTGCACCCTTGCCACCATCACCTCGACACCCAAAACGAGCAGTTCACGCCAATCTTGGCATTGCTCTGCGCCATGCACTTAGACCAACCAACGGTGGATCGCCTCTGTTCTAGGCTACCAAGTGAGTGTTTCTCGGGGATGCGACGATTGTCGGGTCACCTCCTCCGACTCACCATCGCATCGACATTTTGAGGTGTAACAACACTGAACTACTAAGTTGGATTGCTTGAGCAAAGCAGTATTTTGACCACTACAGAGTAGAGGCAGACGAGGTTTCCACGATCCTACTTGGCGTGGAAGTGTCCAAGCTCTTCTTGCCGGCTTTGTCTTCGGTTCTCACCCGGTGGCTCTCATAGAGGCATTCATGCACTGTCTACAAACCCATATACAAGCTCGCTTATGCATCCTCCGGCATCAACAAGGCATTGGGCCTTGCCCTGTACATAGAAGTTGAGTTCATTGCAAACTCCATGACCCCCAACAATAATATTTTGTCCACAACCTTAAACCGTCACCACCACTATCCCCTACCTAGGTCACCCACCATTCCTCCACGCCGTAGCCATCCCAACCTCACTGTCTATCCAACCATGATGACAAGAGGAGTATGAGACTTGCTTCTGATACAAGCAAACATAATCTCATACCCATGAGTGTCTATAATTATAAAGGAACTTCATGTCATGTTCAGGGATGAGCTGGTTAACAATGGGCTCTATGACTTTAAGACCCTCGAGATAAAGATATAACACCGAATAAAGCTACATGAACATAGGTACGGGCAACCCATTGTATAATGCTAGTCAAATAGATAATATTTAATGTCGAGCCTACATTGATTAAACAAGAGGATCTTCACACTCAGTTTTTATCATACTTCCTTAAGGACAAGATGTATTTCCCAGACAACGATATTATTGCAGAGGCCCCGCCGGAGAATGACTAAACTCCAACCCACATGACGGACATACTTATTCCCAACTCCCAAGAATCACCGACTAGTCAATTCCATGTTATTTTCCTAGTGTACTATATGTATTTGTAATTCCTTTCTAGCAAATATTGTGTACAAACCGTATTTGTCGAGGGAGGACCCGTTTAAGCCAAGTAAGCAAAACAAGTAAAAGTCAAAGTCAAAGATCAGGTGCAACCCTGGCTATTCAACCAGAATCCGCGACTAGATCGCAGTTCTTTCCAAGCCGAGCGGCTTGTTCTTCCTAGCCTCCTTGGGCAGCAAGCCGGCTAGTGCTCAGCCAAACCACGTGGCCTCCTCCGTCAGGCCGCCATCAGGGAAAGTCCAGATCAGCATCAAATCCCAGAGGCCAAGTCGCTCAGGTCGCTAGGGGGAAATCGTCCAGGCCGCACGGCTTCCCTCTTGTTCTCTTTTTATTTGCTTCTCATCACCTCTGCCCGGTTCTCCTGTATCACGGGCAGCCGGTAATTTTATCCCTTCCCGTTTGGGCAGACCCCCGAGCCTATAAATAGGAGGGTGACACTCCTCAAAACACGCTGACTCGAATCCAGGAACTCGCTTGTTAAGAGTTGTGGTCGCGAGTTTAGTGCCTTGCGGCCTGCTGTCCGGTCGGCTTGTCTTTTTCCCACTCTTTTTTCCCTTCTGATTGTAACCGCTCGCTTTAAATCAAGGGAAAGTCCGCCGCAAGAGAGGCTTTAGCCGCGGCGGGCGAAATCTGGTGTCATCGCTTCCTACGACTTGCTCTGCTTTTTTCCTCTAACGGTTAGTAACCGGCTACTCGACAGTTTCCTCCACCCTCCTTTCTATTCGAAGAACCCGGAGGTGCACTTCTTCGCATCAACATTTAACACGCGACCTTCAGATCTCGAGTAGTCAATGAAATCAGCAGACTAGTAATCCCAGATCGCTCTAGTCGCTGTTACTCGACGGTCAGTTCAGCAAACCGCAATATCCCCGGTTACCACTGTCAACCAGGCACCAGCATTGGAGAACTCGCCGCTCTATCCGCCAGTTTATCAGTCGGTCTTCCCACCGGCCTTTCCTACAACCTATCCGCCTGTTCAGACCGCAGCTTCTTTGCGACCTCAAAAGGCTTGGTAGCTATTATCTCCTGCCATCCGTAATGTATCTCTTAAAGAGGCAAGGTGGTTCTCATCGTGACGATGCGATGTTTGACGGTAACAATGAATTTCCTGTCGGTCGGGTTGAGCATGAGTTGCAACCTGAAGCGGAAGAGATCTTCAACCCTCCTCGCGAACGTCGTAAAGCTAACATGACCACTTATCCTAATCAAGCTTATGAAGGGAAAACGCTTCCTTTCGAAGAAAAGGAAGACTCTTCTCCTCTTATTGACCAAGTCCACTCGGATACTGTTACTGATGATTTCAGAGAACCTCGTTTGCCAGACTATTATGGGATTAGCGATCCAGTCTCTCATCTGCAAGATTTTGAATCGGTTGTCTCATTAAGAACCGTATCAGATGGAATCAAGTGTAAACTTTTTGTTATATCCTTTGGCGACCTTGCTAGAGAGTGGTTTCATGATTTATCATCTCGGTCAATCACTTGCTTTGGGGATCTTCGAAGGCAATTCCTCTTAAGATTTGATACCTTCAGGATGCGAAAGAGAAACCCAACAGCTCTCTTCCAAATCAAGCAGGAAGATAATGAGGTGATTGCTCATTTCATCGACCGTTTTCAGAAGGAAACACTTGATGTCGTTAATGTCCATCAAGACTTTTACAAGTATGCCTTGATAAATGGGCTTCAAGAGGGTCCTCTCAAATTTAAAGTCAGCAAAAAGAAGCCCAAGACTTATGGAGATCTTATTAAGATAGCTAATCAGTTTATAATAGGTGAAGCCGTGAACACCAGCTACACATCTTCTATAAATCAGAGGATTAAGCAATGTCAGAAGAATTCTTGTCATCAACATCCTTATTCCTCGCAAAATGCTTCGCAATTCAGAAATTATAGGTCTTCTTCTCTCCCTCAGAATAGGCCTACAGAGCCTCCGCAGCAAAATGAGACACCTGAGTTTACAGAAGAATGCCCTATCTTGTCTTTTGATTCTAAAACACTCAAGTATGAAAAATATTCAGACAGGTATGTCAAGTTAAATATTCCTATGGAGGAACTCCTGCCAATTCTTCAAAGAATGTCAGGATTCGAAAAACCCTGCCGTATGAAATCCAAGATTAAGTATCGTCATAAAGAGCTTTTCTGCAAGTTTCATAAGTATCTTGTTTGTCTTTCACATATTTCGTGTATCTCCCATTTATTCGGAGTTTCCTTTACTTTTTTCTTTTTCTTTTTGATATTACTTGTAACGGAGATAGCAGCAAATCAGTGCTCGGCAACATCCACCCTGACAAAGACCTCTCAGCAGTTGTCGACAATTGGGTTCAATCAAGCTTCAATCTCATATCCTTTTGCGAACAAAAAGTCATATGTCATTTAAATCTTGTTTCTTAACTTTGCTTTTAACATTAACATGTGTAGATATAGAAAAATACTTAAGACGAAAATGATCTTTGAATGTGGTACTATTTCCTTAGGCCCTCCACATCCCGCTCGACATCAATCGCAGATGTGTGGTGACAATCCCGCTCAACATCAGTCGCAGATATTAAGTATCAATCCCGCTCGACATCAGTCGCGGATTTTTAAGTGTCAACCCCGCTCGAATCATTTGCGGGTGTGTTGTAATAGTAAAAACTGATTCTTTAAGACAGTTGTCAGTGACCGTTAAAATTTTATTGTTATATTACCTATCTTATAATAGGTTGCGCGATTATAAATTTCGGCCTGATCTTCTCAGCCTATGTTATACAGCCCGCACGCAGCGCGGTTATATTTTCAGCCTGGTCCTCTCAGCTCATTTTATAGAGTCAGCGGGCCGTGCGGTTACATATCTGCCTGATCTATTCGGCTTATCTCATAATGTCTATTGTTATTCACGGCCTGAGTCAGACAACTTCTATTATTCTTTCTTATCGGCATGCGACTTGCCGCTTCAAGGTTTATAAGTTCGGTCTACAACCAGTTGGCTTACCTTCTGGTTGATCATGTCGTTAGCAGAAGCATTTCGGGTTATCTATTTGAATGCTAGTGTCTGATATTATCAAAGAAGCCACAAGTTGCTTATCCTAACTTAGATTTTCTCATAATAGAAATGCGACCTGCATATCGGTTTTCAAATAAGTCGCAGTTATCAATTGTATTACATAAATGGCTGTCTTGTTGGCAGTTATTTCACCTAACCGCCCACTTTGTTATTCAACATATATGTTTTCAAGGATTAGATTCTTATAAGCTCGCAAGCATTTGCTAAGACGAATGATCTCTTCCTTGCGGCTAACTATAATGAAGCCGCAGAGTTGTGAATTTACGGTCTCTAGCATGACTTTCATTCGGTTAATTCAATAATTATCTTTTAATAGGAAGCAAGGAAGAAAGATGAAGCCGCGCGAATTGACACAAGTAGGTAAAAGCGATAATTCTCAGAGTACACAATAAAGAAGGTAAGTATACTTTCATTCCTTTGTCAAAAAATTACAACTGTTTAATCGCGCGGTTAACAAAATCAAACCGCCGGATTCTTGAGAAACAAAAAATACAAGTTAGTTTCGTCAATATCTAATCGCTCGGCTTGAGTTTCTTGCCCGCGGGAGTGCTGGAATCGGTCTCGCCATCAACATCGACTGCAAATGGCAAATAACCGCCACTGTCCGATGAAGAACTGCTTGAACCAGCCATCTCCCCGGTCTCCGACTTCTCAGCATCAACCCGTGCGGTCTCCGGGGCTTGGCCGCGGGTCTCGGAAGTGGCTCCTTCGCTCTGACTTTCCCGGCTATCCGCGTCGTCTTCGTCTTCCTCGTCTTCGTCTTTTTCCTCTTCTTCCCCGACCTTATCCTTGCATTTGGCCGCGCGGTTATAGCGGCAACTTTCTTTTTCAAGGTAGGATACAGGTCGAGGAAAGTGAAGTCGTTGAAGCCCTGGGCAAAGCTGTCAAGATCTCGGAGGCGGTTAAGTGCTCCATCAATCCCTTGGACAACGTGCAGGAAGACGGTGTCTTGGAAAATCGGGTTCACCGGATCGTACATTTTCTGCAAAGGAAAAAAAAGGTTAGCCCGCACGGCTTTATAATGGTAACCGCAAGAATATAAGGTCATAGCTTACCGATTTTTCCTCTTTAAACAGCGCATTCTCTTCTTCCTTCTCGGCAAGTTGCCGTTGTAGCTCGCTTTGATTCTTAACTAACCGCTTGTAGGCTAGGCCCATAAAGTGGTTGGTTACGAAGCTCCTTGTGCTAACTTGTGCGGCTAGCCGCGGCAAGTCCTCCTCGGGAACCTTCTTCAGCGCTTTCAGGTTGCGCTTTCCATATAAAGCCGCGCCGGCTACAGTGGCATGGCGGCTAATTTTGTCCCTCCCCTAGTTAGGGAGGGCGGTGGAGACCTGGACGAAGTCGCCTTCCGGATTCCACTGTATAGTCGGGTTGTCGTGGAGGTCCTTCAGGCCGCTGTCCATTCCTTGCAACGTGAACTCGCTTGAGCAAGCCGAATCGTCTTCCTCATCAACCTGTTGCGGCCTGACTCTCTTGACCCTCTTTTCTCTTTGAGTAACGGTCAGACCACCAAGGGTCATCGGTTTGTTCAGCGGGACTGCCACGGCAGCTGCAGAAAAGAAGCAAGAAGTCAGTTTGAAGGTCGTGCGGCTAACATATTCAAGTCGGTTCGGGTTAATACTTACTGTCCTCAACCTGGACACCTTCCAGAGATGGGAGCAGTGGGATGTAGTGATTAACATCAAGTCGTTCTCCTTTGAACTAGTATATGTCCTCCAGTCTTCCAGTTCGCTGTAGCGAAGGGGCTTCATCGCGGTAGTGGCCGGCAGAGCCCGTGTTGTTAACAGATACCGCTCTGATAAACTCGGTATCTTATTCGTTCACCACCTTCAGCCCTCCGAAGTACAAATGCCCTGAATCTTTGTCCCAACGGGATAGACCGCACCAAGAAGCACTTTCGAAACATATAGAGAAGAGGACTCTCTCAGACCACAGGTAGGATATGAAGCTGTAGATCCAGGTTCTTTGGAAACTCCGGGTACAACCCCAGTTCGAAGATGGCTGTTGCAGGAGCGAGGGTTTGTGCACCTGTCGGCTTTTCGAAATCTTAAATGCAAGTGATAGATAAATTAATTTCATTTTTAGAGCGGGCGCGCTTAAGAAATTATGACTTGATTTTTTGGCACAAAATTACTTTTTCATTTCAAAATTGAATTTTCTTAAATTGGTTCAATTCTAAATCTAGGGAAGGAAGGCACTTTCTTTTGTTCTCCTTGTCGCAGCAAAACGGAAATCGTGAACTCCAAACACATTTCCGTTTGGAGTTTTCCGTGTTGACAAAACTCGGGCGAAAACCCAGCCGAGTCTATTATTTTCGAGAAAAATAAAGATCAAAGGAAGAGATAGAAACAATACCAGAAGAGGCTCTGATAAGTCGACTCACGCGGAACTCCTATCTTATTCGCCAATCGGCCGTTCGCACACGGGCACCAAGGAGAAGTTTCCCACTCTCCTAGAGGATCAGAAATCTCCCTCTTGAGAAGACACAAACCTAACAAACCAAAAATTCACTCGCTCTTACACAGTCGAAATCTCAATCATTCAAGGTGGATCCATATTTCTCTAATAAAATGTATATCTAATTTACTCCTAATCCCTCGATTAACTCACCTCTACCTAAACTCTGAAGATCTTTGCAAACAAATTCAAACTCCCAGTTTCCTAATAATCCGGGTAAAATTAATTTTATAGACCGCACCAGTATTAAAAGGAAAGAAGCACTTTCAGGGAAATAAGAAACAGGCTCATAACACACAGGAGCAGCAACATTCATCACACGCCTAACACCTACAGGAAACACGGCAAGCTCTCACAGAAGCGATTCAAACACAGCAAACACTTTCAATATTTCAACATCAACTCACCCCAAAAAAAATATCGAGATCTTTATATAGACCGCAGAAAATAAATCAAAAACCTGTAGAACTGAGTTGTGGGAGGAACGGCCATGGCGGATCGTGTGTGGGGAGTTGTGGCGGCAAGATGGCGGCATGTGATCGAGTAACGCCGTCGTTGGATTGTGGGGCGAACTGCGCGGAGTCTGGAGGTGCGGGCACAACGGGGCGTGAAATCCGTATTCCTGCGGTAGACCGAGAGGAGGAGGCGCGGCGTTGGACCGAAGATGGCTACGTGCAAACATGCAGGTCGGCCTTCTTTCTCAACCTAACTGTATAATATATATATACATATATGTGTGCGTTTATATATTTAAACCGAAATATATATATATATTACATATATATGAATTATATATATAACTATATACTACATATATATGAATTATATATATAACTATATACCGTATAGGTATACATATATATATATATAGTTTGTGTTATATACTTTCACACATACCCACCAAAATGCAAAATTACATAAAAATTCGGCTAGAATTGAAAATCTAGGAAAGGTCCGGTCTGCGACGTCGGGCACTTTTGCGAACCTGTTTTGGGCTGATCTCCACCAAGCTTCCATCAAAACCAGAAACCGAAAGACGATAGATCCACAATGGCGATCTGGTGGGCGTCAGATAATCCTCTTGCGGCATGGAAGCCGCGCGAGCAACGGACTACCCTACATGTATTTCTATATGAAATCTTCTATCGGCTTTTAGCCGGCATTCCTTATGGTCCGCAGAGTGAAAGGCCAAAGGCGCAGCAGCTGCCCTTACCGCAGACCTGGTCTTAGCTCGCATTATTTTTGTGCAACTCCGGAATGTCTCTATTTATAGATTTTTGAAGCTGAAAGTCAAATCACAGCTAGGCATGCAAGCCGCGCGACCTCAACCTGCAAAGTAGACAGTTATTTTGATACTATCAAGCCGCTATTCAGTTCGCCAGTTCGCGCGGCTAAGTTCCTGCACTTGTGAAATTTTCGTAAAGCAAAACAGATATGGCGAGTAAAAATTATAAACCGCACAAGCCGCAAACAGTTCGTAGAAGCATCAAACAAATACTTAACAATTAAATACAACGAATAATTGTCCAACATCAACAAATAATGTTTTGTTACAAAGCTGAATTAAATTGTTCAAAGCTGCTTGTTGCTCTTCGGCCCCTCCCTTCCAATTCGTGCGACCTGATCTCTCGTTTGCAGAAGCATACCATAGATTTGGCTCACGTGATGGTGGATTGAGTGTAGAGACCGGTGAACCCGCGAGGTATCGCGCTCCACAGGGATGAATGGGATCATCTGCAGAGCTCAAGCCTCCAGCGACCTGCCCAGCCACCGCGACCTGGAGGATTTAAGGTCTCTCCAGTAGTCGGGTGGCTTGGTTTTTGCGACATTTCAGTAGTCGATGCAACAGGTCGCTCGCCTCTGTCGGCCTCCCGTGGCAGATCTAGATGCTTCCCCCTGTAGTACCGGAGGTCGTCGTCAAGGTTGGCGATTAGTCTCCTTCTCCCTCTCAAGTCGGGCGGCTATCTCAGCGACTTGAGCTTGCAGCGCCTTCTGCAGCTCCAACTTCTCTTTCCTCTCCAGCTCCAAAGCGGTTTGCACCTCCTACATCTTTTTCTCAACGGACTCCAAGGAATACCGCTGCTCTTCCCTTTCAACCCGCTGCTCCTCCTCTTGAACCCGCAGAGCCTCGCCATACTCCCTCAGCCTCGCCTCCAACACGTCGACTTCCCGTTGGAACTCGGCCTGCCTGTCGTCGTGAATACTTGGCGACGGTGGTGGCAGCGGAGACAGGAAGGTGATCAGATCGCCTGGCTTCATCGCGGCTTCTGGTTCACCTGCAGCGGAGAAATATGCGGTCAGAATTGATCAGATAATGGCGACTTATTTCCTAGAGTATTGGTAGAAGGAAACCGTCGGTCTGGGTTTTTTCTCCTTCAATAGCCGCGATAACAAATCTAAACACTGGCCGCCTGGATTGTTCGGAATCCATCCGCAAAAGTTGCTCTCTCCATAGCCGCACAGTCTCTTGACCCTTGATTTTCAGTTGAGCCGTGGTCAGGAAAAAGTTGGCCGACGGATTCAAGATTGTATCCGTCCCCTTCTTCCGTGACCGCGACTTATAGAAGTTTACAGTTTGCTTAACATCTCCATGTTTACCTTGCAGGAGAGAAACTGTGGTTGTCGGCTTCTTCGCGGCTACTATTCTTTTCATCTCCTTCATCTTCTCCCTAAGTTTTTTGTGTCTCCTTTAGAGACAGCAGAAGCCGGCTTGTCGGCCTTCTCCCCAACCACTTCGACATCGGGGAGGGCGGCCTCTTGTGAAGTCGTCGGGGTTGTCAATAGCTTGTCCTGTTGCTGGAGCGTCTCCAGATCCTTGAAGATGTCGCTCAGAGTCTCGCTAGCCGTTGGAGTGCTCTCGGGCTTGTTCGGCTTGGAAGATGGTGTCGACGGACTGTCGGACACTTCTTTTTCCCGCGGCTTGTGTTGAAGACTAGCCGCTCCGGTCTTTACGGAAAATTTTTTGTTGTTGGCCTGCATCTTCCTCCCTTCCTCCTCATCCTTTCCTCCAGGGTCTCACCCTTCTTCTTTTGTCGCTTCAAGGAGGCGACTACCTTCTCCACTCGCTTGTCCTTTTCAACCGAAGACTAGGCAACTTCCTGCGGCTTCTCTGGTTCGTTCTCTTCTACCACGATTACTTCGGCCAAGGTGGAAAACTCGCGCGGCTTGGTAGAGCCAATGCTCTTTTCCTATGCCCCAGAGATCTTCAAGAGAGGTTTTCACGAAAGCGAGAAGGTGATGTCAAAAGACGGCTCGATTGCGGTTTGGGGGATAACAGTTTTGGAAGCTACTACCATTTTGGTCGCGGCCTGCGAGGATTCGGCGACGGTTTCTGTCGGCCTCTTCGCCGAATCAGAAGCCGCCGGAGTGATCGGCTTCTCAGGATTCACCTCAGGTTGGTGGCCAGAGCCTTCTGGTTTTCGGCTTTTCCTCTTTTTCTTCTCAGACGACCTCTGTTAGCGGTCTAGTACAGAAGATATGATGTCCATTTCACAAAAAGTCGAGACAGATTGAAATATGTTGACAGCTAGTGGCGAATAGCGACCTCGTGACTTCGAAGAATTCCTAAAAAATGACCGAGTTCAGGGCCTTTTATAGACATCGCAGCATTTAAGGCAGTCGCGGTCTCCGGTTAAGTTTTACATTTCCGAAATTTCCTGAAATTTGGAAATGTGCGGGGATAATGTTCAACCAAAATCCGCGACTAGTTCGCAGTTCTTTCCAAGCCGGGCGGCTTGTTCTTCCTAGCCGTCTTGGGCAGCAAGTCGGCTAGTCCTCAACCAAACCGCGTGGCCTCCTCTGTCAGGCCGCCATCAGGGAAGGCCCAGATCAGCACTAAGTCCCAGATGCCAAGTCGCTCAGCTCGCTAGGGGGAAATCTGCCAGTCCGCGCGGCTTCCCTCTTGTTCTCTTTTATTTGCTTCCCATCACCTCTGCCCGGTTCTCCTGTACCCCGGGCAGCCGGTAATTTTAGCCCTGCCTATTTGGGCAGGCCCCCGAGCCTATAAATAGGGGGGTGACACTCGCCAAAGCACGCTGACTCGAATCCAGGAGCTCGTTTGTTAAGAGCTGCGGTCTCGAGTTTAGTGCTGAAAGATCTTATTTTCAAGATAGCTAGCAACCTAGAGGGGGGTGAATGGGTTTGCTTAAGTCTTTTGATAGTCTTTTAAATCACTTCTTTTTTTCTTTTAGCTTTCAGCTTAGAGTGATCTAGAACTTGTCCTTAGCACCTGCAATTAAGAAAATAAAAGCAAACACAAAAAAGCACACATGTGTTTTATAGTGGTTCCCCAAAATTATGAGTACATTCACTCTCCTCCCACCTTTTTAACTTCCTGTTAGTCAAGGCACTTCTCCAAACCAATGCTCCAAGGAGCTTACACCTCAGATCCCTCAGTATCTTTTAGTCTCCTCCAAGACTTACACCTCAGCCACAAAGGCCTACACTCAGTGATACAAGTATAACCTACCTCAGGCACTTAAGCTCTACCACTCAGGCTATGGAGGATAGTCATACCTCAGAGCAAGCTTGCTCCTACAACTCAGAGAGATGCACTCTCCTACAGTTCAGGCAAAACTGTCCTACTACTCAGTGAGTAAAACTCACCTACCTCAGAGAGCAGCACTCGACTACAGTTCAGGCAAATTTGTCTTACCTCAGACCCAAAGGTCATACAGCTCAGATCCACAAGGATCCTACAAAAAGAAATAGTTTAATTCACTTTGGCACAGAGAAATTTCTCTGTGTCTACAACTTGAGCAGAAAAAATTTCTGCTCCAACTCTCCTCACAGCAGGGAAAGAATTTGTTGGAGAAACTCAGAAGATAACTTCTGAACTTGCTGCTGATCTTTTGATCTTGAGTCTTCAAACAGCTCACTGAACCTGCTAAAGGATGAATGTTCTTATTTCTTCAGAACTGATTCTGAATCTGTTGTGGCAGATGGAGACTTGCACAGCTAACTGAACTTTTCTTGCTGGAGAGCTTCAAGCTTTTCACATGCAGCAATGGCGAAGAAGATGAAGACGGCTGCTCTCCTTTTTGAATATTGTATGCCCTAAAAGTTGTCTTTGTCTTGGTCATATCTCTTCCTTTTATAGTTCGCCGATCAACGGCTCTTAGAGATCGGTGGGCCCCACCTGCAGCTTCCAGATGCGCCTTACTTTAACGGAAGAAAGATGTACAGTAGCTTCACGGTAAATTTTGTCGTATAGTGTAGTTTCCCCGTGTCTGAATTGACCTTAGTTGACTTTGTCGATTTTGCTGACGTCAACACCTGTGGACTTAGCCAAAATCGAGCATCAGAGAATAGGCGTTGAGTGAGTGAGCATCACTCAATGCCAAAACACTCAGACAGATTTACTGTCTCTTGGTGTTGAGTGAGTAACCTTCACTCAACGCCAAACTATTTAGAATATGAAGTCTGATACTAGGCGTTGAGAGATTCAGCTTCACTCAACGCCAACTTGCTTTATTAGCTTTCAGTTGTTTGGCGTTGAGTGAGTAAGCATCACTCAATGCCAAACCCCTTAGACAAAATTCTGTCTTCAGTAGGCGTTGACAGCGTTGAGCCAGTAGCCTTCACTCAACGCTTTTTGCCTTAAACAAATTTCTGCTTCTTCAGCAACTTAAGCGTTGAGAGCGTTGAGTGAGCATGCCTCAGTCAACGCTACCAGCTTTTAACTCATTTCTGCATAAAGGCGTTGAGAGCGTTGAGTGAGTAAGCCTCACTCAACGCCTTTTCCCTTAACCAATTTTCTGTGTTTAAAACGGCTGGGCTTAGACTGTCTTACTTTGAACTGAGTTCGACGAATGGTGAATCTGAGTTCGACGAACTTTGAACTCAGTTCGACGAAAGCTCAACTGAGCTCGACGAACTCAGAACTCAAGCTCTGAACTTAACTCGACGAAAGGTGAGCTGAGCTCGACGAACTCTTAACTCAGTTCGATGAAATCTCAACTGAGCTCGACGAACTCAGAATCTCAAGCTATGAACTTAGCTCGACGAAAGGTGAGCTGGGCTCGACGAACTCTGAACTCAGTTCGACGAATTCTGAACTTAGTTCAACTTACAGTCTTTTTGTTGTATGACGTTGAGTGTGTATTCATTACTCAACGCCAAAACACTTAGCCAACTTTTTCTTTAGTAGCATGGCGTTGAGTGAGTTGACTTCACTCAACGTCTGTGGACTTAGCCATATTTCAGCTCATTCCAACTTAGGTTATGACAGTATAGGCTACACTCAGTGCTATAAGTCATCTGGCGTTGAGTGATGTTCCTTCACTCAACGTCTGTGGACTTAGACAGATTTCTGTCATCTCACACCTTAGGTAAGTGTATACATGACTTAGCCACTTAGGCTACCTGACCTATCATAGTCATCTACTGATATGTGTATATCATTGATAAGATTGACTTCACTCAAATCCAGGACATTGTGGGCAATGGACCCAACAATCACCCCCTATTTGAGGAAGTCAAAACTCTTAAGCAATGTCAATGACATACACAGAACCATGCAGCACAAGGCATAATAAAAGAAAACTAAATAATTGAGAGGTGATCTATAGTTACCACACTTCCCTGCTTGCAGAATGGAGCATTACTGCATCTGTCATTTGCTTCCCCTGAATTGTTGTTGCCTTGCTTATCTGATCATCTTATCCTCTCCCCCTTTTTGACTGCAGTAAATAGCTGGTAGGATGCACCTGATCAACTGATCATCTTATCACCTGCTCCCCCTTCAATTAAGCAGCAGTGAAATGTTGGAATTGTGATGGACTTGCTCCCCCTAAATTGGAGAATCTTCATTTCTTTAAAGGACCATCCTATCTGCATAATGTCAAATAGTTTGCAACCAGATGAGGAGCAACTGAACATATACTAAGTTTAACATACCTAACTCAAATTTGAAGGTGTTAAACTTGGCTCCATCTAGTGGCTTAGTGAAGATGTCAGTCACTTGCTTGTCTGTTGGGACAAACTCAGGGGTGATGTCTTCACATTTCACATGCTCCCTAATGAAATGATATATAATCTCTATGTGCTTAGTCTTGCTATGAGAGACAGGATTCCTAGCAATAGAGATTTCACTAGTAGAATCACAGAATAAAAGAGCTCTACTTATCTGGAGGTTGTAGTCTTGAAGCTATTGTTGGATCCATAGCAACTGAGCACAGCAGCTTCCTGCTGAGATGTACTCTGACTCTGCAGTTGATATTGCCACACTGATTTGTTTCTTGCTGCTCCAAGATACCAGTCTCCCTCCCAAGAACTGACAGGTCCCAGATGTGCTCTTCTTGTCCTCTTTGCACCTGCAAAATCTACATCTGAATAGCCAGTTAGTTCAAACTCCTCATTCATAGGGTAGCAAAGGCCAAGATCTGGAGTGTCATTAAGATACCTCAAGATTCTTTTAGCTGCAGAGTAGTGAGATTCTTTAGGACAAGCCTAATACCTAGCACAAACACATGTAGCATACATGATGTCTGGCCTACTTGCAGTCAGATATAAAAGAGAGCCAATTATCCCATCTATAGAAAGTTTCATCAACAGGTTTCTCTGCTTCATCTTTACCTACAGGCATACTTGACCCCATGTGAGTTTTCATGGTGGAGGAATTTTTCATGCCAAATTTCTTGATTAACTCTCTAGTGAACTTAGACTGGGAAATGGACAAGTCATCATCAGTCTGTCTTACTTGGAGGCCCAAGAAGAACTTAAGTTCACTCATACTGCTCATCTCAAACTTCTCCTGCATAAGTTTAGCAAACTTGTTGCGGAGGTTATCATCAGTATATCCAAAGATAATGTCATCTACATAGATCTGGACTAGGATGATCTTAACCCTTAGATTCTCTTAGGAATAGGATCTTGTCTATTTTTCCCCTTGAGAATTTGTTCATCAACAGGTTTCTCTGCTTCATCTTTACATACAGGCATACTTGACCCTATGTGAGTTTTCATGGCGGAGGAATTTTTCATGCCAAATTTCTTGATTAACTCTCTAGTGAACTTAAACTGGGATATGGACAAGCTATCATCAGTTTGTCTTACTTGGAGACCCAAGAAGAACTTAAGTTCACTCATACTGCTCATCTCAAACTTCTCCTGCATAAGTTTAGCAAACTTGTTGCGGAGGTTATCATCAGTAGATCCAAAGATGATGTCATCTACATAGATCTGGACTAGGATGATCTTACCCTTAGATTCCCTTAGAAATAGGATCTTGTATATTTTCCCCCTTGAGAATTTGTTTTCAATGAGAAAACTAGACAATGTCTCGTACCATGCTCTAGGGGCTTGCTTCAACCCATATAGAGCCTTCCTAAGTTTATAAACAAAATCAGGTGAGTTGGGAACTACAAAACCTGGAGGCTGCTCAACATAAACTTCTTCTTTTAAGTCACCATTTAGGAAGACTGACTTCACATCCATTTGGTAGACCTTGAATCCCTTGTGTGTTGCATATGCAAGGAATAATCTGATGGTCTCCAATCTTGCTACAGGGGCAAAGGTTTGATCAAAATCAATCTCTTCTTCTTATTTGTATCCCTTAGCTACTAGTCTGGGTTTGTTCTTAATTATAATGTCATTTTCATCAAGCTTGTTTCTGTAGATCCACTTGACTCCAATGACATTATGACCATGAGGTCTGGGAACCAGCTTCCAGAACCTGCACCTCTTGAACTGGTTCAGTTCCTCCTGCATAGCTCCAATCCAATGTTGGTCTATGTTGGCCTCTTCAAACTTCTTGGGCTCCACTTGGGATAAAAAGCTTGAATACATGGCTGTGTTCTGACTTCTGCTCCTTGTCATTACTCCATGACTTGCATCACCAATGATCTGGTGTGCTGGATGATCTCTCATATGTCTGACTGCAGGTGGCAGTCTTCTTTCAGCAACAGGGGCATCTTATTGTTGATCTTCATCCACTCCCAGTGTGTCAGGTAGATCTTCTGGAGTATCCATATCATCTTGGATGACTGGTGATGCTTCCTTGATGGTCAGCTTGTCCATCATCCGTTTTATACCTGCGGTACTATAAGAGGAACTAGGCAGTCCATTGTTAATCATGGTAGACTCATCAAAGACTACATGAACTGATTCTTCTACAACTTGGCTTTTCAAGTTGTAGATCATATAGGCTTTGTTATGATTGTTGTACCCAACAAATATTCCATCATAGGATTTGACAGCAAACTTAGTCACATAGGACTTGTCATTGTGAAGCACAAAGCATTTACTACCAAAGATTCTGAGATAGCCCAGATTTGGTTTTCTACCCTTCAAGATCTCATAGGGAGTCTTCTTATGGCCTTTGGTGATAGAGGCTCTATTGAGGATATGACATGCAGTATTTACTGCCTCAGCCCAGAAATATTCTGTGTGAGATGTGTCACTCAACAGTATTCTACCAGCCTCTATGAGAGTCCTATTTTTCCTCTCAACTATCCAATTTTGCTGGGGTGTTGTAGGAGAAGAGAATTCTTGATGAATCGCATGCTCTTCACAGAACTTTGTCATGCTATCGGACTGAAATTCTGTCCCATGGTCACTTCTGATTTTGACCTCAGAACAACCAAGCTCATTCTGAATTTACTTGACAAATCTCATGAAGACATCAAGGGTTTAATCATTCTTCTTAAGAAAGAATACCCAAGTAAACTTGGAATAGTCATTAACTACAACAAGGATGTAGACTTTCCTACCAAGACTGTGAACTAGCATAGGACCAAATAGGTCCAAGTGCAAGAGGTATAAGCACCTCACAGAGTCTTTGGTCTCAATACCCTTGAAGGAGACTTTTGTCTGCTTACCCTTTTGGCAAGCTGAGCAAATGCCCTCCTTAGAGCACTTCATATTGGGGTCATTCCTAACTAGCTCTTGACTAAAGAGCTTGTCAATAGTCTTGAAATTCAAATGAGCTAGTCTCTTGTGTCACTGGACATAGTAGGAGACTTTCTTATTTATCACTAAACAGATATGAGAATCTGTGTCTAGACATAGAAAGTTCAAGCAATAAACATTTCCACTCTTAGTGTCTGTCAAGATGACCTCTTGGTCGCTTGACCTCCTAATTAGGCACTCATCCTTGTGGAAGGCAATAACATAGCCAAGATCAGAAAGCTGGCTTATGCTTATAAGGTTGTGCTGCAACCCTTCAACATAAGCCATCTTGGTGATTGTGACTATGTCATTGGTAATCTTACCATATCCACTGGTTACATCTCTATCTGAACCACCAAAGATGACTTTGGGTCCATCTTTTACTGAAGTAAACTCTTTCAAGTTGCTCCTTGTTCCAAGTCATGTGTCTGGAACAACCAATGTCCAAGTACCATATAGGGGTATGACACCTTGAACTATCCTGCAATATACAAATTACTTGACTTTAGGACCCCAATATCTATTGGGTCCTAGTTGCATGTTACCATGAAACTGAACATGTCCACCAGCAGAATTTCTGACTTGTGGACTGACCCTAGCTCTTGCCACATTGGGATTGTGTCAGCAGTCAATGGCAAAATGCCATATCTTACCACAGCACCAACAATCATGTATGTTATATCTTCTTTTCTGTGAAGACCCTGCAGCTTGATGAGCAGCAACCTTAACAGGAGGAAGATGTGCTGCAGCTTTTTTCCGATTTCTTTCAGCCAGAATTTGACTGAAGGTAAGTCTTATAGCTGGTTGATTTGGTCTGCCCTGGGTGCCAGCAGCAGCTAGCTTCTTTTCAGAAAGCATGTTTCTGATGGCTTCAGATATGCCCAGATCAGCCTGATTCTTGGACTTGCCCTTAATCAGAACCTTTGTTGTCAGATTCTGATCCTTGCCTGCAGCAACATTCTTGAGAGTTGGTGCAGAAGCACCAAAGACAAATGGTCCAGATTGGGTCATTTGAAATTTCTCATTGGCAGTCTTGACTGTACACGCCCTGCCAAAACTTTCACCATGGCAGTGAACATCTTTGTTCACTCCAGATGAACAACCCCTCTCCCAGTGACCATAAGAGCTTTCTTGGTCATACCTGTTAGAAGGTATCAAAACTTTTCTGAAAAGAATAGGAGGCTTAGAAGCAATAGGCTGAGGTGGAGCTGGAGCTGTGCCCTTCCATTTGGAAGGACCAACTTCTGTGTTTCCCTTGAATCTCAACCCCTTCTTGCCCTTTTGAGAGGAGTCTATCAAGGGGAGGACAGTACTTTGCTTAGAATAGCTAGCCACCAATTTTTTCTCCTTCTCAAGCTTATCTTCAAGCTCCCTGATGAGACAGTTCTTGCGCTTGATGGAGGCTACCTGAATGTCCAAGAGGGACTTCAGTTGGCTAATTTCCCTAGCTTTCTGGTCCAGCAGATTTGTTGTTACAGTTTGCTGGGCAACTGCAAGCTTAAGAGATAAAATCTTTTTAGTTTGCTTCTTAGACAACTTCTTGACCTTCTTGAAGACATTCAGAAGTTCTCCATACTTATCAATCAGTTGATTGACATCTCCTTCAAATTCAGAATCTTCTTCACCACAAGGTGAAGAGGCTTCTCAGCAAGGACTAGTCTCAAACTCAGACAAATAAGCAGAGTTAGGTGATAGATGTACCTTGTTCTGACCAGGCTGATCCTGGTTGCCTTCCTCATCTTCATTGTCATCAGCCCTTTGTAGCTGTGGACATCTTCATCCACTTCTGACTCACTGTCTGACAGTGTCAGAGGGGCTCTGATTCCTATCCTCCCTGGAGAATTGACTTCTCCTGCTGCAATAGCTTCATCTTTAACAGCAGCAGCAACTAGCCCAATATAGGTTTCCTCTTCTTCAGACTCAGAAGATGATGAATCTGTCCAACTCTTTTCCTTCTTGGCAATGAAGGACTTTTCCTGCTTTCCTCTGTGTTGGTGCTGCTTCTTCTCCTCAGTATCCTTCCTCTTCTCTGGGCAGTCAACTATCACATGTTCAGGCTTGCTGCAACAGTAGCAAATTACTTTAGAGGAGTTATATTTATTATATTTAGAACAATATCTGTCAGTCTTGGACTGGTTCTTTCTGTGATGAGTGGAATTGGAAGGTTTTTTCTTCCAATGTTTCTTCTTCATTCACCTCTGGAGTTGTCTGGAAAATGCTGCAAAATCTTCATCAGACATGCTGCTGTCTGATGCCTCTGAGTCAGAGCTGTCTGACTCAGCTGGTCTCCATGGTGGAGAAAAAATCCTTTCATTATCTTTCCTTGTGCTTTCAACTTTGAAGGCCAAGGACTTTTCTTTGGCCAGTGATTTGTTGGAGGCATCCTCCTCCTTCCTGGCAGCCAGCTGCATCTCATAGGAGAGCAGCTTTCCAAACAATATTTGGGGAGGTGTGTCAGCAAGCTTGGTCATCTCTCTTATGTCACAGATCTTAGTATCTCAGTCTCTAGTGAGAGATCTGAGAAACTTGTCATTTATTTCATATTATTGAAGACCCTTCCATAGGTCTTCAACTCATTTATGATCCTGAAGAATCTTTCATAACAGGTAGTTATGTTCTCCTTCAGAATTTGCCTGAAAGCCTCATACTCTTGGTTGAGCAGAGACTTCCTATCATCTCTTACCTCATCAGTACCATCCATGTAGACCACAAGGGTGTCCCACATCTCCTTGGAGGTCTGACAGTGAACCAAGTTCAGGAAGGTTGAGTCATCTACAGCGCTGGCAATAATGTTATATGCTCTCTTGTCCAGGCCAGCTAATATGACCTCATCTTTGGTCATTTCAGAGAGTGTCTTTGGTGTCTGGATGTTGGCATCCAGAGTAGAGACCTTCATAGGAATGACAGGTCCCTCCCTAACAGTTGCAAAAATTCTTGAATCATAGGCTTCGATGAATAACCCCACCCTCTCCTTCCATATTCCAAACTGCTCCTTTCTGCAGATAGGGAGTTTCATTGAACTCAGCTCTCTCTGGCTCTCTCCTGAGCCCATGACCACTTAACAGCAGCTACCATGAAGGATCACTCAGATTGTTAAATCCTTTTTAAGTAACCTCCCTCTGATACCACTTGAAAGATCTTATTTTCAAGATAGTTAGCAACCTAGAGGGGGGTGAATGGGTTTGCTTAGGTCTTTTGATAGTCTTTTAAATCACTTCTTTATTTCTTTTAACTTTCAGTTTAGAGTGATCTAGAGCTTGTCATTAGCACCTGCAATTAAGAAAATAAAAACAAACACAGAAAAGCACACAAGTGTTTTATATTGGTTCCCCAAAATTATGGGTACATCCACTCTCCTCCCACTTTGGTAACTTCCTGTTAGTCAAAGCACTTCTCCAAATCAATGGTCCAAGGAGCTTATACCTCAGATCCCTCAGGATCTCTCAGTCTCCTCCAAGACTTACACCTCAGCCACAAAGGCCTACACTCAGTGATACAAGTATCACCTACCTCAGGCACGTAAGCCCTACCACTCAGGCTATAGAGGATAGACCTACCTCAGAGCAAGCTTGCTCCTACAACTTAGAGAGATACACTCTCCTACAGTTCAGACAAAACCGCCATACTACTCAGTGAGTAAAACTCACCTACCTCAGAGAGCAGCACTCTCCTACAGCTCAGGCAAATTTGCCCTACCTCAGACTCAAAGGTCCTACAGCTCAGATCCAGAAGGATCCTACAAAAATAAATAGTTTAATTTACTTTGACACAGAGAAATTTCTCTGTGTCTACAACTTGAGCAGAAAAAATTTCTGCTTCAACTCTCCTCACAGCAGGGAAAGAATTTGCTGGAGGAACTCAGAAGATAACTTCTGAACTTGTTGCTGAAGGCTAAAGATCTTTTGATCTTGAGTCTTCAAACAGCTCACTGAACCTGCTAAAGGATGAATGTTCTTCTTTCTTCAGAATTGATTCTGAATCTGCTGTGCCAGATGGAGACTTGCACAGCTAACTGAACTTTTCTTGCTGGAGAGCTTCAAGCTTTTCACATGCAGCAATGGCGAAGAAGATGAAGACGACTGCTCTCCTTTTTGAATATTGTATGCCCTAAAAGTTGTCTTTGTCTTGCCCCTATCTCTTCCTTTTGTAGTTCGTCGATCAACGGCTCTTAGAGATCGGTGGGCCCCACCTGCAGCTTTCAGCTGCGCCTTGCTTTAACGGAAGAAGACGTACAGTAGTTTCACGACAAGTTTTGTCGTGTAGTGTAGCTTCCCTGTGTCTGAATTGACCTTAGTTGACTTTGTTGATTTTGCTGACGTCAGCGCATGTGGACTTAGCAAAAATTGAGCATCAGAGAATAGGCGTTGAGTGAGTGAGCATCACTCAACGCCAAAACACTTAGACAGATTTACTGTCTCTTGTCGTTGAGTGAGTAACCTTCACTCAACGCCAAACTATTTAGAATATGAAGTCTGATACTAGGCGTTGAGAGATTCAGCTTCACTCAACGCCAACTTGCTTTATCAGCTTTCAGTTGTTTGGCGTTGAGTGAGTAAGCATCACTCAACGTCAAACTCCTTAAACAAAATTCTGTCTTCACTAGGCGTTGACAGCGTTGAGTCAGTAACCTCCACTCAATGTTTTTTGTCTTTAACCAAATTTTTGCTTCTTCAGCAACTTAAGCGTTGAGAGCGTTGAGTGAACATGTCTCACTCAACGCTACCAGCTTTTAACTCATTTTTGCATAAAGGCGTTGAGAGCATTGAGTGAGTAAGCCTCACTCAACGCTTTTTGCCTTAGCCAATTTTCTGTGTTTAAAACGACTGGGCTTAGACTGTCTTACTTTGAACTGAGTTTGACGAATGGTGAATCTGAGCTCGACGAACTTTGAAATCAGTTCGAAGAAAGCTCAACATAGCTCGACGAACTCAGAACTCAAGCTCTGAACTTAGCTCGACGAAAGGTGAGCTGAGCTCGACGAACTCTTAACTCAGTTTGACGAAATCTCAACTGAGCTCGACGAACTCAGAATCTCAAGATCTAAACTTAGCTCGACAAAATGTGAGGTGAGCTTGACGAACTTTAAACAAAGTTCGACGAATTCTGAACTTAGTTCAACTTACAACCTTTTTGTTGTATGACGTTGAGTGTGTATTCATTACTCAACGCCAAAACACTTAGCCAACTTTTTCTTTAGTAGTATGCCGTTAAGAGAGTTGACTTCACTCGACGCCTGTGGATTTAGCCACATTTCAACTCATTCCAACTTAGGCTATGACAGTATAGGCTACACTCAGCGCTATAAGTCATCTGGCGTTGAGTGATGTTCCTTCACTCAACGCCTGTGGACTTAGACAGATTTCTGTCATCCCACACCTTAGATAAGTGTTTACCTGACTTAGCTACTTAGACTACCTGACATATCATAGTCATCTACTGATATGTGTATATCATTGATAAGATTGACTTCACTCAAATCCAGGACATTGTGGGCAATGGACCCAACAAGTGCCTTACGGCCTGCTGTCCGGCCGGCTTCTCTTTTTCCCACTCTTTTTTCACTTCTGATTGTAACTGCTCATTTTAAATCAAGGGAAAGTCCGCCGCAAGAGAGGCTTTAGCCGCGGCGGATGAAGTCTGGTGTTGTCACTTCCTGCGACTTGCTCTATTTTTTTCATCTAACCGCTAGTAACCGGCTACTCGACAGTTTCCTCCACCCTCCTTTCTATTCGTAGAACCCGCAGGTGCATTTCTTGCATCAACACTAGCAAATGGGCGAGTAACACTTATCCCTCGTCATGTAAGTAGGCATCCCTTGCAACTCGCCACCAGTAAGCCATAGTCGAAGATCGCCAAAGTGCGAGTAATCACTCTCATTCACTATGGGAGAATAATCACGCTCATTCGCTATAGGCAAGTAGCGGTCCCTACTCGCAGAGTGGGTGAGCATATTCCTTAAGTCGCAAGTCAGTTACTTTGCAGGGGGAGGTTGTTTTCTCATCAATACCCCCCCCCCCCAATTTGTCTATAAATATAAACCCAGAGGTGACAGGAAAGGCACCTTAACCCCCCCCCCCCCCATCAGCTCGTTGCATATCAATTTGCGTCTTCCTCATACCTAGCTTAGCTCTTTGGCTGTGGAGGGAAGTTCATTTCGACTTACGGGTATGTGACGGAACCTCCTCGCTGCAGCACTCGGGTCGTGTTTATAGGCAATTTGGTTTTCTCTCTCTTGCTCTAGTTATTAGATCTGTGGAGTTCGACTGCGAGATCAGTAACATTAGGCCACACCTTGGTCCAAACATTTGAAATTGGGATTTTCTTGATTCCAATGCTTCGGTGCGGTGAGCGTGGAGCATAGCCGGAGGAGAAAAGCCTAGCGATAACGAGGCATGGTTCAAGAAGGCGAGCAGGAGGTAGTCGTCCGCAACTCGCAAGCGGAGGGAGAGTACGTAACAAGGGCATACTTCACTGACTTCGCTCGGAGGATCGAGGACACGTTGCAAGCATTGTTCGTTCCTCACGCCAAGGTAATAGCAACCTCACCTCACCGCATCCCTCCTTCAGAGAACGGTGAGACATCTAGGCAACCAGGTAAGGAAGTAGCAACTGAAGAACCGGAGCGACATGTGCAGTTGCGATATCACCCACCAAGTTCCCAGGGAATCCGGTTTCATAAAGTAGAACATTAGGCAAGTTATCAAGAAACTCACATGGACAAGTTGAGTCAAACTCGCCATCTCGCAGCTCTCCAATTTGCAGGAAGGAGCCAATTCTGTGACGAAGTCTTGTCAGCCTTGGTTCCTAAAGGATTCAGAGAGCCCACCTTGAGTTACTATACAGGGAAGGATGATTTGATTCAGCACATACAGTAGTTCGAGGAAGTCGTGTATATCCAGACCAAGAATGAAGCTTTCAAGTTCATGTTCTTTGTCATCATCTTAAAAGGAAAGGCGAGAGATTGATTTCATCAACTGTTGTGGGATTCGATCTACTACTTTGAAGATCTGCATCGAGGACTAACGTTGTAGTTTGCCGCCTCGGAGAAAAGAAAGAAGGGGCCGACAACTCTCTTTCATCTGAAGCAGGAAATCAACGAGACCCTAGGAAGCTATATCGATCAATTTCAGGAGGAAGTCCTCAACATCCGGGAGGTGGATAGCTTTACTCTGCAGTTAGGGCTTACTTTTGGCCTGCGAGAGGGCCTTTTAAGCTAAATGTTAGCCGAGATCCACCAATTCCCTTTGAGGATTTGGTCAATAGGGCGAGCAAGAGGCCCCATAGGGGAGAAGGAAGGTGGAGCAGAAGAGGCCGTAAGGAAGGAAACAGAAGGGGAGAAGGCAAGAGGAGTCAAGGAGGCAGGAAGAGCTGAGAAGACCAGAGGTAAGGAGGCCTTATGCGGCCTTGAAAAATCGAGAGTTGGAAAGGAGGTTTCAGGCTCCCATGAATAGACCGCCATGGAGGCCAGCGGGAAGACCCCACCAAATGGGGCCTGGGAGGTGATTCTCTCCCAAGAAGAGGAACCATTTCAACCCACATAAGAGGCATCTTAAAGGGGAAAGGCAAAATAGGTCCCCTCCTAGAGAGACGATGGAGATAGCGCGGCAAGGGAATAGGTATCAAAGAAGACATCAGCGCTGGAGAAATCAGCACGAGTTAGTCACCTTGCACTGCGAGTTGCACCCGATGGAGAGGTAATCGTCATCTTTCGTAAACTTGGTAAAGGGCATCCCAAATAGGTGACCCCACCCCTTTTTATAGGCATTGAAGGAACTCGCAAGACAGCCTCAGGCTAGGTCGGTTCCTCACTAAGGCAGTTTGCCGAATAATAGGTCAGATGTATCTTTTCGAGCTCTCTAGAAACTCGTAAAGAGCGAAGATTGTGTACAACCCGTATTCGTCGAGGGTGAGCCCGTTTAAGCCACATAAGCAGAATAGGTCAATGTCAAAGATCAGAGGCAACCTTAGCCAAAGGGAGGGTATCACTTATTACTCGCCATGTAGGCGGGCATCCCTTGCAACTCGCCACCAATAAGTCATAGTCGAATATCGCCAAAGGGCGAGTAATCAGGATTATTTACTATAGGCAAGTAGCAGTCCCTAGTCGCAGAGTGGACGAGCATCTTCATTAAGTCATAAGTTAGGTACTTTGCAATGGGACTATTCTCTCATCAATACCCCCCCTCCCGGATTTGTATATAAATATGACCTCGGGGGTATCAGGAAAGGCACCTTATCCCCCCCACCCATCATCTCTCTGTTCATCAATTTGCGCATTCCTTGTACCTAGCTCGGCCCTTTCGTTATGGAGCGTAAGTTCATTTCAACTTTTGGATATGTGACAGGACCTCCTCACAGTAGCACTCGGGTCGTGTTTATAGGCAGCGTGGTTTTCTCTCCCTTGCTCTAGCCGTTAGATATGTAGCATTCGATAGGGGGTTCAGTGACCTTGGGCTACACCTTGGTCCGAACATTTGGAACTAGACTTTTTTTTATTCTAACAATTGTCGTATTCATAATTTACCTTTCAGTATGGATCATTGTACGTCGATTGTCCCTTTTTCAATGTAAACACCTTGGAGGTCAATGGAAAAGAATAATAGTTACTCCTTAAAGCTGTCAAGATAGGTGCTCTTGGTGGATTTCCCCAGTATATTTCTCCCCCTAATGGCGTCGTTCGCCATTTTCACCGGAAGAGGTCGCATGGGAGCGGGAGAAGACAACTAGAGAGCGGTGGGAGTCTTAGGATTTCTTATTAAACCCTCTCCCTCCCAAATTGATTTTTGGGGAGAAATTTGGCAATGAATTTTTTAGATTTCCCTTGCCATTACCACCATGAGAGTTGACGTTGCTTCTCCTCCTCCCAAATCTGTCAGTGTACCTCTCGTTTCCCACTATCAAGAATCTTTGTCCTAGGAGGCTAAGCACGGATTTCCCCCAAATTGAAAGGGGACTACTGTTAAGATTGTGAAAGATGATTTAAAAGGATCCAAGGTGATTTTGAGTTATTCAAAGACATCCATGGCTTCAAAGAAGATTAGTTCCAAAGGCAAAGCTCCAAATGAAGTGAGTGTCTCCACCTTCCATATGGTTTAATTTTTTCTACATTAACAACATTAAATTTTGCTCGATGCGCCAATTGTTACCCCCGCTCACTAGACCCACCAGCACTACTCAAGGACGGGAAATATCTAAACCCAAATATAACCTTAATAACTACATAATTTTTTGTCGGAAATTAACTAACCGCAATCGCGCATGCATTTTTAAATTAGTTATATAGGATTAGAAGTTTTCAGTGTTATGTAGCTAACATTTAGGAATTAAATGTTGGTAATTACAGTACGTTATATATTTATGCATCCATAATAGCTTAATCACACATGAAATCTTAAGTTTGGTTAGACTATAAGTACTCAAAAGGGTTGAAGCGAGATTACTATATCAGACTAAAGGACATATTAGACAACATACCTAAAACTCACGTCATTCAAGGTTTCTTGATTCATTTCCACATATTAATCTTCCTTAGCGTGATCGCCATTATAGTGCAGATGAAAAAAAACATGAAATCAACATATTATTGTGCTTTCTTACACATTAATTGACTGGCAATGGAAACATGAACTTACATCTCATGACTATTATGTCAATCCCAACTATTAGTTCTAAAAAATGAATCGAGATACGTTTTACAGACTATGAAAATATTCATGCCACAATCAATTGACACCCTGCGAAGGTAAATCAAGTTTACAAACAAAGAAAAAAATTGATTCTCTATATCATATATCTCATCGCCCAAAGCATGATAACCATAACCTCCTATGAAAACCATAACCTCCTATGAAAGACAAGTGTAGCCCAGATAACTACATTTACTCACAGCTAGACGAATGACAGCTTCAAATAGATCTTTGGCAATCATGTGATAACTGACACTAAATCATACCAGTAGATAACTTTACATTCTCTAACTAGCGAGCATGTCTGCTATGAAAAATCGCTTACTAGGAAAGATGAGTCCACTGTAAATAGATATAAAGCAGAACAAATTTCAGTGAAAACAACGGACCTCAAAGTGCCGACTCAACGCCGCTTCCTCGTCCCTGCCGTCTCCGATTAGGGGAACGATTGATTCATAAACCGCCTTCTCGTACAGAGTGGCATTCTCCTTCCTCGAAGGAACAATTCAATTAAAACAGCTTGGGGAAAGAAGAGAAGGATAAAATGGAGAGTGGGAAGTGTGAAACTCACAAGAGCAGCGGCAGCTGCTGACAATAAGGAGGAGACCTTGTGCAGATCCTGGGATCCGATAAAATAAGCGGCGAGAGCATTGCCGATTACGCAGGCGGGATCGTTGATCGGGGCCTCGAGGATGACCGCGCGATTCCGGCCGTAGGAAAGAACTTGATCGTAGTAGGCATCGATCGCCGCCACGCAGTCGCCGGAGCTCGTGCGCAACGGGTAGCCCCAGCGGTCCGCCAGCGTTGCCGACGGCTTGTTGTCGTTCATCTCCGATGACCCTCGTCAGCATTCGCAGGCGGAGAAAAGGAAGTTTGGAAAAGACGCCGATGACCCTCGTCATCTACTTGATCATCTCCACCGACGACCTCCCATAACTCCTCACCCAGAAGATAGCTCTTCATGCACGACTTCCACTTCTTGAAGTTAGACGGCGTCAGAAGCTCAATACTAAGACCTCTTGCAGAACCACCGTCCATGGCGCTAACTTGGTTATCCTTCAGAAGCACACAGAGCAACAACAAAGCCTGTTGATCACCGCTCAAGCAACTGAACCTCCCTCTGATACCATGTTGAATTTTCTCAAGTTGATCAACAAGGTAGCCCAAACACCAAATTAATATCTTCGGCACTACCCAGATCACAACTTGAACCGCGGAAAGTAGGAAGCAACTTAGATAACCAAACACACAGACAGAAGCAAGCAGATCAAAATTTTATTCAACTTCTTTACAAGGCGAGGCATACGTGGCGAGACATGATTTCGCCAGTATGAAAAAGCAGAAAAACAAGCCGGGCGGATAGAACACTGAGACCGCCGAAACCGCCGAGACCGCCGAAACCGCCGAGCTCGCCCAGTTCACACCCCGCCAAACTGCTGAAGCCGAACAACAACAAGGAGTCCGCGAAGACCGCGAGGTCGCGCGGACAACCCGTTATTCGCCTAACTGCTGCTGAACAGAGGAACAAGCCGCCTATCCGCCGAGACCGCGAGGTCGCGCGGACAGAGAAGAAACTTGAGATAAAGCTGATGCTGGTAACCGCCAATGCAGCCCGCTAACTCCAGCGGTCAGAACCAAACTCCTGGTTTGACACTGCTAGCCGCGCCACCTGCACACAGAAACCGGTTAAGCAAACAGCCCGCGCGGATACAGAAAATCGAGTCCGCAGCCAACACTCAAGCCCAACTTACTGATCACTCTGCTACCAAATGAGGTGCCGGGGGGTCCTATTTATAGGCCGGGTGAGAAGTGCGGTCACCACCCTATGAGATAGAGACACCGCCCCTTGGTCGCAACTAGCAATGCCATCTCGCCGAGACCGCTCGATAAAGGTCAACCAACCCGCCAACCCGCAAGCACCAGACCGCATCCACAGGCAACCCGCCCGGTCACAGCGGATACTGCGGAAACCGAATTCATCTCGCGCAGTCCGCAAAGCCAGCCCGCAGCTTGCTACCCAGGTCGCCACCCAACTACCCGCCGGACAAGAGCCAGTCCGCGCGGTCAGTCCGCCCAGGTCGCCCGGACTGCCGATCACCCCCACTTTCACTTCACCAATTTCAACATCAAGGAGGCAGGAAGAGCTGAGAAGACCGAAGGTAAGAAGACCTTATGCGGCCTTGAAAAATCGAGGGTTGGAAAGGAGGTTTCAGGCTCCCATGAATAGACCGCCATGGAGGCCGGCAGGAAGACCCCACCAAATGGGGCCTGGGAGGTGATTCTCTCCCAAGAAGAGGAACCATTTCAACCCACATAAGAGGCATCTCAAAGGGAGAGGTAAAATAGGTCCCCTCCTAGAAAGACGTTGGAAATAGCGCGGCAAGGGAATAGGTATCAAAGAAGACATCAGCGCTGGAGAAATCAGCAGGAGTTGGTCCCCTTGTACTGCGAGTTGCACCCGACAGAGAGGTAATCGTCATCTTGCGTAGACTTGGTAAAGGGCATCCCAAATAGGTGACCCCACCCCTTTTTATAGGCATTGAAGGAACTCGCAAGATATCCCCAGGCGAGGTTGGTTCCTCACTAAGGCAGTTCGCCGAATAATAGGTCGGATGTATCTTTTCGAGCTCTCTAGAAACTCGTAAAAAGCGAAGATTGTGTACAACCCGTATTCGTCGAGGGAGGGCCCGTTTAGGCCACATAAGCAGAACATGACAAAGTCAAAGATCAGGGGCAACCCTAATCAAAGGGAGGGTATCACTTATTACTCGCCATGTAGGCGGGCATCCCTTGCAACTCGCCACAAATAAGCCATAGTCGAATATAGCCAAAGGGCGAGTAATCACGATTATTCACTATAGGCAAGTAGCAATCCCTAGTCGCAGAGTGGGCGAGCATCTTCATTAAGTCGGTACTTTGCAGTGGGACTGTTCTCTCATCAATACCCCCCCCCCCCCGGATTTGTATATAAATATGACCTCGGGGGTACCAAGAAAGGCACCTTACCCCCCCCCCCATCATCTCTCTGCACATCAATTTGCGCATTCCTTGTACCTAGCTCGGTCCTTTCGTTATGGAGGGTAAGTTCATTTTAACTTTCGGGTACATGGCAGGACCTCCTCAATGTAGCACTCGGGTCGTGTTTATAGGCAGTGTGATTTTCTCTCCCTTGCTCTAGCTGTTAGATATGTAGCATTCGATAGGGGGATCAGTGACCTTGGGCTACACCTTGGTCTGAACATTTAGAACTAGATTTTTTTTTTATTCTAACAATTGTCGTATTCATAATTTACCTTTCAGTATGCATCATTGTACGTCGATTGTCCCTTTTTCATTGTAAACACCTTGGAGGTCAATGGAAAAAAATAATAGTTACACCTTAAAGCTATCAAGATAGGTGCTCTTGGTGGATTTCCCCATTATATTTCTCCCTCTAATGGCGTCGCTCGCCATTTTCAACGGAAGAGGTCGCATGGGAGCGGGAGAAGAAAACTAGAGAGCGGCGGGAGCCTTAGGATTTCTTATTAAACCCTCTACCTCCCATAATTGATTTTTGGGGAGAAATTTGGCAATGAATTTTTTAGATTTCCCTTGCCATTACCACCATGAGAGTTGACGCTGCTTCTCCTCCTCCCAAATCTGCGAGTGTACCTCTCGTCTCCCACTATCAAGAATCTTTGTCCTAGGAGGCTAAGCACAGATTTTCCCCCAAATTGAAAGGGGACTACTGTTAAGATTGTGAAAGAGGATTTAAAAGGATCCAGGGTGATTTTGAGTTATTCAAAGAGATTCATGGCTCCAAAGAAGATTAGTTCCAAAGGCAAAGCTCCAAATGACGTGAGTGTCTCTACCTTCCATATGGTTTAATTTCTTCTACATTAACAACATTAAATTTTGCTCAATGCGCCAATTGTTACCCCCGCTCACTAGACCCACCAGAACCACTCAGGACAGGAAATATCTAAACCCAAATATATCCTTAATAACTACATAATTTTTTGTCGGAAATTAACTAACCACAATCGCACGTACATTTTTAAATTAGTGATATAGGATTACAAGTTTTCAGTGTTATGTAGCTGACATTTAGGAATTAAATGTCGGTAATTACAGTATGTTATATATTTATGCATCCATAGTAGCTTAATCACATGAAATCTTAAGTTTGGTTAGACTATAAGAACTCAAAAGGGTTGAAGCAAGATTACTATATCAGACTAAAGGCCATATTAGACAACATACCTAAAACTCACGTCATTCAAGGTTTCTTGATTCATTTCCACAGATTAATCTTCCTTAGCGTGATCGCCATTATAGTGCTGATGGGAAAAAACATGAAATCAACATATTATTGTGCTTTCTTACACTTTAATTGACTGACAATGGAAACATGAACTTACATCTCATGACTATTATGTCAAGAACTAAAAAATGAATCGACATACGTTTTACAGACTATGAAAATATTCATGCCACAATCAATTGACACCCTGCGAAGGTAAATCAAGTTTACAAACAAAGAAAAAAATTGATTCTCTATATCATATATCTCATCGCCCAAAGCATGATAACCATAACCTCCTATGAAAACCATAACCTCCTATGAAAGACAAGTGTAGCCCAGATAACTACATTTACTCACAGCTAGACGAATGACAGCTTCAAATAGATCTTTGGCAATCATGTGATAACTGACACTAAATCATACCAGTAGATAACTTTACATTCTCTAACTAGCGAGCATGTCTACTATGAAAAATCGCTTACTAGGAAAGATGAGTCCATTGTAAATAGATATAAAGCAGAACAAATTTCAGTGAAAACAACGGACCTCAAAGTGCCGACTCAACGCCGCTTCCTCGTCCCTGCCGTCTCCGATTAGGGGAACGATTGATTCATAAACCGCCTTCTCGTACAGAGTGGCATTCTCCTTCCTCGAAGGAACAATTCAATTAAAACAGCTTGGGGAAAGAAGAGAAGGATAAAATGGAGAGTGGGAAGTGTGAAACTCACAAGAGCAGCGGCAGCTGCTGACAATAAGGAGGAGACCTTGTGCAGATCCTGGGATCCGATAAAATAAGCGGCGAGAGCATTGCCGATTACGCAGGCGGGATCGTTGATCGGGGCCTCGAGGATGACCGCGCGATTCCGGCCGTAGGAAAGAACTTGATCGTAGTAGGCATCGATCGCCGCCACGCAGTCGCCGGAGCTCGTGCGCAACGGGTAGCCCCAGCGGTCCGCCAGCGTTGCCGACGGCTTGTTGTCGTTCATCTCCGATGACCCTCGTCAGCATTCGCAGGCGGAGAAAAGGAAGTTTGGAAAAGACGCCGACTACAGAGTCCGGCGAGTACGGGCCGGGCAAGTAGTTTCCGATTGTAAAATTGGGAATGTGACAGCGGTCATGTTTCCATAATTATATACATAAAGTTTGGTCTTGGCCAATAGTTGGGCGCCATGAGAGCGAGGCTTCTTCGCATCCAAGTCGGTGTGGAGTACGTGTAATGAGTATTTGATTATACCTGAGCTTATCTGCTTTGAGCGTGACAGATTTCGAAGTACGTGTAATGTATCATGTTTTATAGACTGTTCCTCTCCAGTATAAATGAATCCGATAGTATTCCGTTCAGGGTCTTCATTTCCTCTCTTAGATTCGACGTCGAGCACGAGACAGCGAGCTTAGCTGGCGCTGAGTTGGCGAGCTGATTTTTGTAAACTTTTAATTCAGACCATGTTACGCGTGTCACCTCTCCCGTCAATTATGGCTCACCATTAGCGTCTATTTTGACGCTGCTATTTTTTGAAGACCGCTCAAAATAAGTAACTCCCTGAATCACCGGTGATGGAGAAGAATTTTTTAGCAGGAAATTTATTTCTTGCTTTGATTAGAGTCAGTCGGATTCTCTCCTCTTTACCCGATTTAGGGATTCTCTCGGCCTATAAATAGGTGTGGCCGGCCACCCCCTTTGTGTAGCAGGAATTCGAGCAGAGCAGCAGAGAGAACCGTGAGGTGCTTGGCCGCCCGACGGCCGGGGTCGATCTCTTCTTGCAACCGATAGTCGGCTTCTTATTCGGAGTTCTTCCAGACGGTTTCTTCTCTCGCCGTCGAAATTGTTTTCTCGTCGCAACGTGTACGGCCGGATCTTGGAGGATTCGAGATTTTCTTCTTCTCGGTTTATTTTTTCTCTTTCATTTTAGTCGTATTGTATGCTTGAGAAATTAATAGTAAATTTATCTCTAGCTGCACAGTGAACGTACCCAAATATCTGGGAACCACTTTGTATCTGGTGTTCTTCGTTTGTGGTGCTTTATTTCCAATATTATTATTTTTATGTGTTCATCATTCCTCGTAACCACTCATTTGGTTAAAAAAATTTATTTGAAACGGGGTAATTCATCTGCACTCAGACCAATTTTGCATAGCAATTGGCATCGGAACCAGGTTCGATCGGCGACTAATTTGACATTCTGTTTCGAGTTGGGTCAATGGTAGGTGACACCATCGGTCCGCTCCCTATCTTCCCAATCTTGATCCGAGAATTTATCTGGTCGCCTCGGTCACAGTGCAAATTTCCTCAATATGATTTCTATGACATCTTTCACATCCAGTGCAAAGTTTGAAGTTGTGAAATTCGATGGAAGACACAATTTTGGCATGTGGCAGGTCAAGGTCCGAGCTAGCACCACTAATCAAGGAAGGTTTACATTGTATCCTATTGGGAATGGCTCATAAGGATGCTGAAGTTACCGATCGCATGTAGGAGGATTTGGATCTTAGAGCTATGTCCACCATACAGTTTTGCTTACATGATGTGTTATATGGAGTTCTTTTAAAGATTACCGTCTTTGGTCTTTGGGCAAAGTTGAAGAGTATATACATGACGAAGTCTCTTCCCAATCACATCTACCTCAAACAACAGTTGCAAGTTTAGCATAAAGGAGGGTTCCTCTCTACATGACTACCCGAACAGTTTCAATAAACTATTATTTGAGTGCCTCAACATGGATATTCAGGCGGAGGAAGTGGACAAGACAGTTATTCTTTTAAACTCTCTTCCAAATGTCTTACGATGGCATGGTCGCTACTCTCACCTACAGTAAGAATATTTTTGATATGGAAGGGGTCACTACAGCCTTACTCTCAGATGACATCCGTAAGAAGTCGTCCGGCTCGGGTATTACTGAAAGTTCAGCTTTATTTTTTCGGAATCAGTCTGTTTCAAGCAGAGGAGACAAGTTTAAAAAAAGTTCAGATAGTCAGTACAACTACTGCAAAAATAAAGGTCATTGGATAAAGGATTGTTAGAAGCTTCAGAACAAGAAGAAAGGGTAGATCCCTGATGATGATAAGGGAAATTTTATCGCATCCATATGCTCTGAGGACGTCGGTGAGGGCGTTCTCTAATGTTTCTCTCACCTATCTTTTTTCCTTTGCCTTTTTCCTTTGTGTGTTTTCTTTTGAGCTTCTTATTTTTTGTCCCTTTTGTTTTGTTCATATGGTATTTGTCCCTTCATTTGCTTACATAGTTTCCCTCAATTCTAGTCATGTCATCTCTATGCTTGTTTTCATATAATTCTTATTTTTGAGTTATTTTTTTCAAGAAGAAAGGGTAGATCCCTGATGACATCCGTAAGAAGTCGTCTGGCTCAGGTATTGCTGAAAATTCAGTTTTATTTTCTCGGGATCAGTCTCGTTCAAATAGAGGAGACAAGTCCAAGAAAAGTTCAGATAGTCACTGCAACTACTGCAAAAAGAAAGATCATTGGATAAAGGATTGTTGG
Organism: Platanthera zijinensis; assembly: GCA_039513925.1. NCBI lineage: Eukaryota > Viridiplantae > Streptophyta > Magnoliopsida > Asparagales > Orchidaceae > Platanthera > Platanthera zijinensis. The sequence goes on along the minus strand of CM077078.1, from coordinate 17,997,101 downwards.
AAGCTTCAGAACAAGAAGAAATGGTAGATCCCTTAGGATGATAAGGAAAAGTCCATCGCATCCATATGCCTTAAGGGCGTTCTCTAATGTTTCTTTCACCTATCTTTTTTCCTTTGCCTTTTTCCTTTGTGTGTTTTCTTTTGGGCTTCTTGTTTTTTGTCCCTTTTGTTTATTTCATATGGTATTTGTCCCTTCATTTGCTTACATTTTTTTCCTCAATAGTCATATCATCTATGTGCTTGTGTTCATATAACTCTTATTTTTGAGTTATTTTTTTCAAGGTCAAGATCTTTATTTTGTGAATGCAGTTTGATCACCTCTATTACCTAAGCTATTTCCTTTTTATTCTTTCATTATACATGAGTTAAAAGTGAATATAATCAACATTAATTAGTTCTCATTGGGGTTCATTTTTCGCATGCTGATGTTAGTTTGTTTGCATTCTTTATTGGTGTGTCGGCATTTATCAATTCCTCTCTCGAGCGCACATCAAAGGTCAGAAATCTTGACATATTCAATTATTTTTGTTACAAGAGATCATCGTTGGAGGTGAAGTAGCTGAAATTTAGCTTTAAGGTGGAGCGTTTCTGAGATAGTCACGTCAGTCCTGTTTGTGTGCTACTCAGGATTGAAAGAGTTTTCTTGTGATCCATTCTTGGACGAAGCTCAGTCCGTCAGTTCCTTGGGCTTTTGGATCTTGGTGTACATTGGGGCATTTTGGAGTTATCTCAACCGGGTGGAGCTTGTCATGGTAGAGGCGTCAAGGTGGAGATTGTCACACGTGTCACCTCTCCCGCCAATTATGGCTCCACCATTAGCGCCTATTTTGGCGCAGCTATTTTTAGGAGACCGCTCCAAATATGTAACTCCCAAAATCACCGGTGATGGAGGAGAATTTTTTAGCAGAAAATTTATTTCCTGCTTTGATTAGAGTCAGCTGGATCGTCTCCTTTTTACCTGATTTAAGGGTTCTCCCGTCCTATAAAAAGGTGTGGTCGGTCACCCCCTTTGTGTAGCAGAAATTCGAGCAGAGCAGTAGAGAGAACCGTGAGGTGCTTGGCCGCCCTCTTCCGCCCAGCCGTTGGAGTCGGTCTCTTCTTGTAGTAGATAGTCAGCTTCTTCTTCGGAGTTCCTCTCCCAAACAACTTCTTCTCTCGCCGATGAAATTATTTTCTCGCCGCAACGTGTATGACCGGATCTTGAAGGATTCGAGATTTCCATCTTCTTCTCGATTTATTTTTTCTCCTCTCATTTTAGCCGTATTATATGCTTGAGAACTTAATAGTAAATTTATCTCTGTCTGAACAGTGGACGTACCCAAATTTCGGGGAACCACTTTATATCCAGTGTTCTTCGTTTGTGGTGCTTTATTTTATATTTTATTATTTTTATGCGTACATCATTAATCATAACCACTCATTTAGTTGTTTGAGAAATTATTTGAAACAGAGTAATTAATCTGCACTCTGACCAAATTTGCATAACAATACCGTAGGATGATGAAATTGCTACTAACCAGTTAATTCGAACTGGAGAGGATCTCGTTCCATTTTTTATATGCGACCCACAAAATATCTGCAAAAAGTTTTGCACGTAACTTCGGTCTCTCGCTGAGGGATCTCGCCACATCCAAGGGTGAAATAGGCCAAATTTGTCCGCCGAAACCCGAAAATGTACCGTCCATCTTCTCTGGAATATGTAGCATAGGAACGGTGCTCAGAACATTAGCCAACTCGCGAATCCACACAGCTACTCAGTGAATTTTTTGACATCTCACTGTGAATCAAAATCACGATTGCTTCATCTGAGAGAGGGAAAATGGGGTGGATTATCAAAATATTTGTAGTATATCCAACAACGAACTACATGCTGAGATTGCTAAGGAGGTGATGGATAATGTGAGCTACTTACTACTCTTTTTTCTATATTCTCACTGCTTGTTGGACTGGTCTCCCTTGTTTGTTTGTACGGGGGAAGACTAGACAGAAGTGTGTTAGTTTGTTAAAATACAGTCGGACGTTTAGCTAGACCACTATTATCTATTAAAATAAGGCCGGAAATTTAACTAAACACCCACATTTGTTGAATCCTAAATGAATGAAATAAAAATTAATTCGAGCTTCAGTTGTTGGAATTTTTTGTAAGGTAGACTCGATTCATCGAGATGCCCCGGTGAAGTCGTACGAGAATTTTGAGTATATTCAGACTACTACAAGCGTGCGTTAGTTCAGTTGCGCGAACGATCAAAACCTGTGATAGACGAGTTAGACTGGCTCGCAACTCAGTTGAGTGCGCCACGTGTAATGGACGGTGATGTCCGAGAGTATGTTGCAACTCGCTAAAAGGTGCGGTTTAGTCTCACAACGCTTAGCGTGCTCGTTGGTCCTGGGTGTATAAGCGGGGCGGTCACTTCACCCTAACCGCATGGTTTTGGGGAGTGACGCCACAATGCTTTACAAACTCATGCCGCGAATCCGGTCTCACCATTGGCATATGAATGAATATGATGATTAAATCTCACTTAATTTTATGAGATTTAATTTTATCTGTATTTTAATTTGGGGGTTATGAGGATTAATGCGCCTCTTTTATTAACTCCAATTAGGGCCACCCCATTAAGCCTAAAAATCTCATTTCATTCGACAAATTTTGAACAAGGGCTGAAATCTGGAGGTTCTCTCTCCTTTTTGTAACCGCCGCTCATCTTCCTCGTTTTTTTGGAGAAATCCTTCAAGCGTTTTCCTTTATCGATTCAGAGGAAGAGTACATGAGCATGTTTGTTTGTCTTCACTTAGAGGGCAAATGTCGTAGAGCCAGATTTTGATTTCCTGTCACACGCAACAACTCCAAAGGTGTCCAATCCAGGTTTTGATTCTCTGCCAAGTGTATCCACATGGACGTGGTCCCGAGGAGGTGGTGAAGAGCAAATCTTCGAACCAGTTGCGAGCGCGAGGGGGGCAGGCCCTGACGACCCGACAACCTGCTGCAGAGAGAAGGGAATACCTTCGATCGCCGGTAGTGGGAGGCCGCAGGGACGTGGTCCCGAGGAGGCGATGAAGATCAGATCTTTGAACCGGTTGCGGAGAGAATGACGAACCTTCGATCGTCGGTAGTGGGAGGCCGCAGGGACATGGTCCCGAAGAGACGGTGAAGGGCATACCTTCAAACCGCTGGCGAACGCGAGGGCGGCAACCCATGGCGATACCGCGGCCTAATGCGGAGAGAAGGGAAGACCTTCGATCGTCGGTAGTGGGAGGTCGCAGGTGTATGTCTTGCGACATTACCTTGTGGCAGGCGCCCAACGCTAGGGGGGTTAGCCTCCAGCGATGGCAGGTGCAGGTATTGCGACCTTACCTAGTGACGGACGTCGACCGCCAGGGGGGTTACCCTCAAGCGACCACAGGTGTAGGTCTTATGACCTTCCATATTAGCGGGCACCGACCGCTATAGGGGGCAAGTCCCTAGCGGTGGTAGACGTTGGTCTTGTGATCTTACATACTGTCGTTCGTTATCTGAAACATGTGAAGTAAATAGAGTCAAAAATCAATTTGTAGAAATAAGGAGTAGAAGCTTAAACACATGTTTTTCGTGGAATGTTGGTAAATTGTAGATACATTTCTGTGAGCGGGGAGAGAGCTTTTTCCCTAAAGAGATTACTTTAGGGGTTCCCCCCCTGTTTCCTCTAGTAGATGGATGGTGGTTAATTCGTCGGTTTGTGCGATGCTGGCTAATTCTGTGTCTTGTTCTACAGAAATCTTTTCAAGAACCCTTGGCGAAGAAGACTATTGTTTTATTCCTTCAGTTTGGTATAATCTTTCGTGTTGTGCCCGGACCTGTGGTGAAACTCGCAGTACTGCGATTGGTCACCTGGAAGGGGCAACGACGGCGAACGGGCGGCCAAATAGCCGCCCGTTTCTGGCCACAGGGAGGCCGCCCATGGAAGGGGCGGAGGAGACAAACGGGCCAAATGGCCGCCTGTTTCTGGCCATAGGGAGGCTGCCCCTGGAAGGGGCGGCGGCGGCGAACGGGCGGCCAAATGGCCACCTGTTTCTGGCCATAGGGAGGCTGCCCCTAGAACGGGCGGCCAAATGGCCGCGCATTTCTGGCCGCAATGAGGCCGCCCCTGGAGGGGGGGGGGGCGAAAACGAACGGGCGACAAAATGGCCACCCATTTATGGCCCGCCCCTAAAAGGGGCGGCGGCGGAGAACGAAATGGCCGCCCGTTTTGGCCGCAGGGAGGCTGCCCCTGGAAGGTCCGACGACGACGAAAACGGGTGGCCAAATGGCGAACGGACGGGCGACGGTGGAAAATGGGCGGCCAAATGGCCGCCCGTTTCTTGCCACAAGGAGGCTGTCTCTGGTAGGGGCGGTAACTAAAAACGGGTGACCAGAGGGTCTCCCGTTTGCAGTAGTAGGAATGCCCGCCAAGGGGTAGACGCCTGAGTTGTCAGCTGCCTCTTACGAGGAGCAGACCAGCGGTGGCGGAAGCCGCGCAGTGGCTTTGCGGGCGCCGGCCAGCGAATGTCCGACCACTTATGGCGGCGGCGAGGAGACTCGGTGTGGAGATGGAGGCGGTTACACCTCGGGCGGTTACGTCGTAAGTGGTCTCTACGGTTTCGAACTAACCGGCTCGGGGGAACCCATCAAGGACAATATAATTTTTTTTGATGTGCAAATAGATGAAATGATTATGCTGCGCAGTTTCATTTAGATTGGACATGGAAAACTACATTACGACTATTTTAGTGATGACATCATTTTTTACGGAGAGAATAGATTGAACAAGTATAATTTGATATGTTCTCCCTTCATTGCGATGAACCATCACTGGGGGAGAAATATATTGGCGGGACATTTGTAGTAGAGGAGACAATCATACCTTTTTATGGGTTTTTTATACTTTTGTAAGGTTTGTTGGTGGTGAACAACCAACCACCATTTATACAGGCCAAGATCAGGTGATGACAACGACAACTAATAGAGTTTTCATCACGACACAACATCGTTTGTGCCAATGCCAAATTTCTAAAAAACAAATCATTGAAGGTACCAACTTTCAACTATTATAAGCACATTTAATCATTGTTCTATGTTTGTATGAGCAAATATGATAGTGAAATGAAGTTTGAGAAACATTGGAGAGAGATGATAAGAAGAGGTAACTTGTATGAGAACCAATGATTAAATAATCTTTACAAGATTAGAATGAAGTGGTCCACTAGATATAATAAAAACACTTAGATCTTGTAAGTGTCGCTCGAAGCATCCGGATGGGGATCTAGGTGGAATCTCTTACCTGTTGCCCCTAAGTGGGTATAAATAAGCAAACCTAAGGAGTTTCTACGGGTATTGGATATCCGTGTATTCGACACGACCCGTTATTCCTCCGAACACGTTAATTGTCTAAATATACACTTACAATCTCCTCCTATATTTGTGACAAATAACGTATACGTTTCGGAGTGGAGAAAGTGGAGAGTAACAAAACAAGTTTTCGACTTTATATATTTCCATAAGAGTTAGCACTGTTTTTAAAGAAAAATATAAACATGAGTTTTAAAACAATAACATAATACATCTAAAGAAAAATGTGCTACTCAATAATAAATAAGTCTGGAAAACAAAAAAAAAGACAATGGATAAACGTGTAACAATTCTATTCAGAGAGTAGATCATCATCATCCATGTCCAAGTCCACTTTCTCTTCTCCATCTTCACCAGTGTCTGTAAGAAATTTCATGAGTCAGACTCTATGAATTCATAAATATATGCAGTGACGTATCAAAGTAAACTAGCTCTACCTAAATGAGCTTAGTACTTTTAGCAGTAGTGAAGTAACACTATCAGTATCTCTATCCAGTCTAGCTAGGACCAGTCAAGTTTTGATTTTAATAAATCAAACGTTGTTATCTTACTCATTAGTGACCACTATGTACCTCGGCATATGATTTGGCACACTGTCATTTGCAATATTGTCAAATGTGGAATAATGTGCTATGACCACTAATATTAGATTAACTCATACAACGACTTTATATTCCCGGTTGAATAATTCTCAAATCAACTTACAATAAAAAAGATGTTAAGTCATCAGGTGTGGAATGACTAGCATCTAACCATCTTAGGCTTTTTCAAGAAATTATTTAGGGTTTTCAGTCTGTTATTAGTGTTTGAATGTTGCGACTATAGGTTTTTGCTATCAAAATATAAACATAGAGGAGAGTTTCATATTTCTATGAACTTTAATCTCATCTCCCCCGATGTTTTTATTGTGAGAACTCTATTTAAGCCCTTTGTTAAGGCGTCTACAGCATTATCTTTCGATCTCACATCCATAAGGGTCATAATCCCTTGACTCGTGAAAGAGGTCAACCAAGCTTGCTTTATCCTGAGTTGCCTTCTTTTGCTATTGAACAAAGTGTTCGTAGCAATCATTTTCGTAGCCTGATTGTCGCAGTAAACTGCAACAGAACTCAACTTCAGGCTCAACAGTGGAATGTCCATCACCAAATCTCTTATCCATTCTGCTTCTTCTCCCGCTGAAGCTAGAGCATAGAGTTCAGATTCTATAAGAAAATAGTGTAATACATAATTGCCTCTTGGACTTCCATGCTACAGCTGCCCCGCCTAGTGTGAATATAAATCCACTAGTGGACTTGCTGTCGTTAATTTCTGAGTACCATGATGCATCAGAATATCCTTCCAAAACTGAAGGATGACCATGGTAACATAAAGCATACTTTTGAGTGTACTTCAAGTACCGCATAAGCCTATCGAGGGCATCCCAATTGTCTTAGCTAGGATTACTAGTGAATCTGCTTAACATGCCAACCACAAAGGCAATGTCAGGTCTTATGCAAACCATAACATACATGAGACTACCAATCAGTTTAGCATAATCTAACTGTCTAATCGAAACTCCATCATTGGGCTTCAAGTGATTATTGTAATCGTAAGGTGTCTCCACTGCTTTACGTTCACTGTATCCCCATGTATATATCCAACATGGACTTTATATAATGGCTTTGACTTAGGGAAATGTCATTTTTCCCAAAGCTTACTTACATGTCTAGTATAGTCTCAACTACACCTAGGTCTTTAATGCTAAAATCTTTCATTAGTTCTGATTTAACGTCATCCACTACAGATTGATCAGAAGCAAGAATCAACATATCATCCACACTACCCGTTGCTATTTTATCCTCCTCTTGATATTTTTTCATTCTCTTGATATTTTATCCACTCAATGAAGTGAATCAACTAATACTATTTTCACCGATATCTAATGCTCGCTCAACTGCACAAAATTTGACCATTCCCAATTATATTAAATATCTCTTTGATGTGAATATGTGATCCCCTAAATATGTTAACATTTGCTTACAAAATTAGTGTATGTGTCCTCAGCCTTACAAAGTTAGTGCATGTGTCCTTATTAGTTTATTTTCTTTCTTATCAATGAATTTTTCGAAAATTTGTGTGCACCTTGACCTCTATATTTTTTGACATGAAAACAGGCTTGTTGCGGGCTAACTCGATGTCCCGGTCGCGCCGATTGTTCTTGGACCGCCTTAGCTCACGGAGCGGTCGAGCGCGCACATAGTCAATGAAAATGCGAAGTTGACAAGGGGTATGATGACGTGGAAAACCCCTCAAATGGGTAAAAAACCACGTGATTGGGTCGGTGCCGGTCAAATTCCACTAGCAGTCGATAATTACAATGTGTTTGGGGAATCGGGGCGACAGGCTACAACTTGGGGGAAGAGAGAGACTATGACTCTCTGTGGGCAACAAGCTGCGCTGCGGGAGAGACTTGGATGTTGAACTGCGAGGGATGACTCGAGTGCTCTAGCGCTCAGGGCGACATGCGTTTGCTTGCAGGAGTCGCCTTCTTCCTTGGGTTTGCTCTGTGACTTGGGCGTTTTTCTGCTGGCGGCGGGCTGGTGGTACACTGATAGCCGCTGGTGGCCGTGTAACGTCCCAATTCACACTAGGCCCCCTCGCACGAGTTCTGAGTCAAGAGACTTGACTCGGGCTCGGGGCGCACTGGCAAAAGGCGTCAAGTGTCTTGAACGGAGCGATGAGTTGAGTGATATCCGATGAATTCGTCGAGAATGCCCAGATATACCCATCGATCGTCGAGAATGATGACCGATCGTCGAGTATCGCTGACTGATACTCAACACACTCAACGCTAGGATTTCTGATAAACTGGTTAAGGGAAATTCGTCGGGAATCATTGTTGATACCCGACGAATTCGTCAAGAATGCCCAGACATACCCACCGATCGTCGAGAATGATGACCGATCATCGAGTATCGCTGACTGATACTCAACACACTCAACGCCAGGATTTCTGATAAACTGGTTAAGGGAAATTCGTCGGGAATCATTGTTGATACCCGACGAATTCGCCGAGAATGCCCGGACATACCCACCGATTGTCGAGTATCATTGACTGATACTCAACGCACTCAACGCCAGGATTTCTGATAAACTGGTTAAGGGAAATTCGTCGGGAATCATTGTTGATACCCGATGAATTCGTCGAGAATACCCGGCTGTACTCTCCGATCATCGATAATGGAAGTTGATTCCCGCCTAATTTGACTTGTGTGTTTTTCCGCCCAGGCAGATTCGCTGGCTTGTACAGGCGGACTGAACCGAACTTCGGGATTCGTGCTGGATGATCCCTTGGACCGGTCATTTCAAGTAAGACCTAATTTGGGTGGTCCAATCTGAGGTTGACACATGGCGAAGTGACATAACCCTAATGAGCTAATATAAATAAGAAGAAAACTAAACCCTAGCCGTCACTTCGATCATTGCCGAGCTGCTACCCGCGCAAAACCATCGGGAGAGAAGCCGATCGTCGGATTCGGAGCACTGGAGGAGGAGAGGCTTGCTGGAGCCAGCCAAACTTTGGAAGAGGAGAAACGCCATCGCTGTCAAGGAAGAAATGATGCCGCGGAGGAGGATGACTAGATCCATGGCCGGGATTGATGGTACCGCTGGAAATGAGGTGAGCTTCCTCCCCTCTCCCTTGGTGCTAGATCTGTAGTTAAATATTCTAGGAGAGATATCGACTCCATATAGTCTTGATGGTGAGGAGGAGATTTCTTAGGGAAAAGTCATGCCTAGGTCGTTTTCTAGGCTTAGTCTCCTCCAACCTCTTCATTCTTCAAAGTGAAGATGAAAGAGTGATTTGTGGAGAAGTATGGCTTTGTGAGGATGAATAAGGGTGGACGTAATTTCTGGAGAAGTTTTTGGGAGATCGATGCAAGGAGGAAGATGAACGGATGCCGTTCATCTCACCTTAAGATGCGTGCAAAAATCTGATTTCTGTACGCAGCGATCTTCGTGGCCAATTTCGGGGGTGTTCTGGCCAGATCTGGGCTTTCGACTAAACACAAAAGTTGTATCCCTTGAAATTATCTTTCCAACGAGTGGTTACATGCACTCGCCGGATTTCCGTAGCCACAGGAATCCTCGGTCGAAGTTGCTGCCCGGATTGATGCTGCACCTAAATTCTGGGCTGTGTAATGTGGAATTCGATTTGATGGAATTTAATGTTGCGATCCAACTCGAGGTTTGGGTGAACTCTTTTGACATAATCATCATAGTGATATGATAAGTTGATGTTATAAATCTGAGTTTGTATAACGAGCTGTGGACAAGCTTAATTTAAGGAAAGAGCCTGATATAAATTGGTAGATATATATTGATGCTCATTATCTATGTCATGTTGAATTCATTTGGAAGGGCATATAAATGAATTAACTATGATCATGATGTATGTTGAATGGATAGAAGGGAATTAGTAATCCAACGCTTAGAGTGTCGTCTCCCTACGGGTAGCGTTGTGGAAGTTAACAAGTGCGGTGTTGACCATCACTAGTTGGAATGAGGTTGAGATGAGTATTCGATGGATGGTTGGGCTTGGTCCTCGGTGTTCACGTCCCGAGGCTCCTTCCATGCAACGATATTGTGGAATTGCATGTGGTGTGAGTCGACACGCGGTGTTGTAATCTCGGGTTAAGGATAGTGTGGCAGGTCTACGGGCTCGCCAATCGTCACACCGATGGGAGTTGACAGTTAGACATTGAACGGCTTGGCTTGGTCCTCGTGCTCATTTCCGGGGCTCCTTCCGTGTCATACCTTAGGCCAGTTCGGGGCTAGGATCTTGGTGCACATTTACCCAAGAGAACCCGTTGAGCCGTAGTACGCATGTGAGCTCCGCTGTTGTGTTCTTAGCGTTGAGGCGTACGGAGGCCTAGGCCAGGTAGTGTGGAGACCAGCCTAGTAGTGGATGTTGCTGTATAGACCTGGGCGGACAGGCGGCTAAGTTTGGCGGTCTGGTAGCCGGGCGGTCAGCCCGGCTAATCTTGCGGTTTGGTAGCCGGGCGGTCTGGCGGTCTGGCGGTTTGGTTGCCAGGCGGTCTGCCGGCTAGTCTCTGGGATCTTGGTGGTTCGGCTGAGTTGTCTCTGGTAGTGACCGGGCGGTTAGTTCCTACTAACCGCACGGTTAGGCGGTCTGCTTGGCGGTTTGGCGGTTAACTTTGTAGATGTTGTCTTTTGTATTTTTAGTCCCACATTGGGTATTTGTATTCTCTCCCATCTCCTCCATTCTATATAAGGGAGGTCATACCTTTGTAATAGATACCTTTTTCTGATAATAAAATTTCAGTTATACCCGTTCCGGCTTGTTTCTAGTTCGTTTCTTACATGGTATCAGAGGACCCGATCTAGTCCTCCTGATTGTGTTCTCTTCTGTCCGTGCGACCTCTGCCCCCTATCCGCGGTCTGTCTTTCAGCTCGCGCAAGCTCTCCTCTCCAGTGAATTCTTCTATCCTCCTCTTCTATTCGCGCGGTCTGTCTGCTAGCCGCCCGACTTCTCTCCCTCTGTTTGGTTCTGCGGCTTGGTCGTGGCTTCTCTGGCCGCTGGTGTCTGCCATCGTGACCGCTGCAGATCTTTTTTTCTTCCTATCCGCGCGAATTCTCTCTGTTCGCGCGAGTTCTGCCTTGTTTATGCGGCCTTTCTGCCCTTCTTGCCGCTAGTGTGCTGGCACCGTGACCGTTGCAGCTTGTTCTCTCTGCCCGCCGCAGTTTGCTTTTTGTTCGCGCGGTCTTCTCGCTCTATCTATCCGCGCGGCTTCTTTTTCTTCCCGCCCGGTTTCCCTTCTTAACCGTGCGGCTTCTCTTCTTGTGCTTCGCAGCTTGGTCGTGGCATTGCTTGCCGCCGGTCTAATTGTGACCGCTGCGAACTCTTCCTTCCTTTGCTCGCCCGGTCTCTCCTCTTAACCGCGCGACCTCTCTTCCAGGATGACCAATTCTGATGGCTCCACCTCGTCTACTGTCGTTGTCCCACCGCCTCCTCCTCCTCCTCCTGCTTCCGGGAATCTTGGCACCGTCTCTAAGCTTCTGGGGCCCAATTATCCCGACTGGAGTGTCTCATTCACTTTTCTTCTCCGCTCTCAGCGCAAGCGTCATCATCTTACCGATGACCCTCCGCCTGCGGACTCTGCCCAGTTTAATGACTGGGATGCGAATGATGCGCTTGTTCGTACTTGGCTGGCGAACAGCCTGTCCGATGAATGCCTTCCTGTCATCCGTCACGATGAGACGGTAAAACAAGCTTGGAATCACTTGGCCGCTCTCTACTCCAAGGGGGGACAAACCTCTCGCATCTATACTCTCTATGCGGATCTCTTTGCTCGCCAGTCCATGTCCCCTCCTGCAGCTTACCAACAAGTCCAAGCCCTTGGAGCTGAGATTCTACAAAATCGTCCTCTCTCGGCAGATGTGGCCACTCAGCTGAAGCACTTCCAGGAACTCCTAGTGGTCTGTTACCTTCTGCGGCTTCCGGACTCATACGATATGATCCGGCAGCAAATTCTTGGAGAGGCTGAGTCTCCTACCCTGGATGCTACTGCTGCCCGCATTGCCGCTGTTACCTCTCTGCTCCAACGCCCCTTGCTTGCCGCCCCTTGTTACCTCTTTACTCCTTCTTCTTGTTCGTTTCAGGACCCGGACTCCAAGCGGACGTTTGCTAATGGGACTGAGAGGGGTGGTCTCTACTTCCTTGATGATGTATCTGCTCTTACCGTCTTCTCTCCCGCTTCTACAGATCTTCTTCAGTGGCACCTTCGCCTGGGGCATCCTCCCTCGCGTCTCATCCACCAGCTGTTTCCTCACCTCCCTCAGCAGGACTCTCCTCTCAACTGTGATGCTTGTCAACTGGGCAAGCATCACCGTTCCCCCTTTCCTCCTAAGCAAGGTCGTGGCTCTTCCAAGCCCTTCGACCTTATTCACTCGGATGTTTGGGGACCTTCCCCTACCCTCACCATCGGGCGTGGAAGTTCCTATTTTGTAACCTTTATTGATGATTATTCTCGCTGTACGTGGGTGTATCTATTAAAGGATCGCTCCGAACTTTTTTCTGTATGGACTTCATTTTATTATATGATTAAAAATCAATTTGATGCCTCTGTCAAAATTTTTCGCTCTGATAATGCAAAAGAATATCTGAGTAGTGATTTCGCTTCTTTCTGTACGCAACATGGCATCATTCATCAAACTAGCTGCGTCTATACCTCCCAGCAAAATGGGGTGGCGGAACGTAAAAACCGTCACCTCCTCGATGTCGCTCGCACTCTCATGACGCAGATGCAGGTTCCTCGTAGCTATTGGGGCTATGCGGTCCTCATCTCCTGCTACCTCATCAATCGCATTCCCTCTACCGTCCTCAAAGGCAAAACCCCTTTTTCCATCCTCTATCCCTCCAAGGACCCCTTTCCCTTACCTCTCCGCATTTTTGGGTGCACTGCCTTTGTTCATAGCCCTGCCGCAACTCGCGACAAATTGTCCCCTCGTGCTACGAAGTGTATCTTTTTGGGTTACTCCACAACTCAAAAAGGTTACTGCTGCTTTGACCCTGTTCATCGCAAGCAGTTCGTCTCGGCGGATGTGACATTCTTTGAGAATGCCGCCTACTTCTCTTCTGATCTCCCACAGGTCGATGGATCGAACCTCCCTCTTCTTCCTACCGACTCGACCTCTCCACCCATTCTCTCCACCACATCCACTCCTCTTGAGCTTCCTCCATCCCCACCTCCACCAGCTGCTCCTTCTCTTGATCATGATCCTTCTACCTCGTCCCCTCGGCCGTCTCTTTCTTCTCCCGGGCCAGCTATCTCCGCCACGGATGCACCGGCGACTGAGGAACTCGAGGACCTGGAGCTGCCCATTGCCCTTCGCAAAGGGGTTCGGACGTGCACCCAGCACTCGCTGGCAGTTGTTATTTCTTATGATCGGCTAACACCTTCTCGCAGGGACTTCGCCCTAGCCATCTCCGCGACTACCACACCTCGCACCTACCAGGAAGCCCTTGATATTCCTCACTGGAAGGCTGCCATGGATGACGAGATTGCTACTCTCTCTGACCGGGGCACTTGGACCCTTGTGCCTCCTCCTTTTGGCACGGATGTGGTTGGTTGTCGCTGGGTGTTTGTCGTCAAGTTCCGTCCTGATGGCACTGTGGACCGGTACAAAGCCCGTCTTGTTGCAAAAGGGTTTACTCAGACCTATGGTGTTGATTACTTTGACACGTTCTCGCCAGTTGCTCGCCTCAGCACCATTCGGGTCCTTTTATCGGTGGCGGTCAACAGGGATTGGCCTATTTCGCAGTTGGACGTCAAGAATGCCTTCCTCTATGGTGATCTTCACGAGGACGTCTACATGGAGCAACCTCTTGGGTATGTTGCTCAGGGGGAGACTCAAGTATGCCGGTTGAAGAAGGCCATCTATGGCCTAAAGCAAAGTCCCAGGGCGTGGTTCGATAAGTTCAGTAGCATCGTTGGGGCGATCGGTTTCACCAGGAGTTCGGCTGATCACTCCTTGTTCATTCGCAAGACATCTTCGGGTCTGGTTGTGCTAGCTGTTTACGTGGACGATATTCTTCTTACTGGCGACGATCAAGCTGGTGTAGCCTTGACGAAGGTCCATCTCCGCCAACACCTAGTCACGAAGGATATGGGCTCTCCAAAATACTTCTTGGGAATTGAAATCTCTCGGAAACCGGGTTCCTTGGTTCTCTCCCAACGGAAGTATGCTCTTGATTTGTTGAAAGAGGCAGGGTTGACGGGTGCTAAACCTGCCCGGTGTCCCATGGCTCCTGGAGAAGACAAGACATGGACAGATGAATCACCTCCTCTATTGGATACTACGAGGTATCGACGTCTGGTTGGCAAACTCATCTACCTTACGGTGACCAGACCAGACATCTCCTATGCAATGGGAAAGGTCAGCCAGTTTATGCAGTCGCCTAGGGAATGTCATCTTCAATCTGCTCTAAGGATATTGGAGTATGTGAAGTCCGCACCTGGGAAAGGTCTTCTCTTTCAGAAAAACGGTCACCTAAGAGTCGAAGCATACTCCGACGCTAGCTATGCGGACGACAAAGGGGATCGCAAGTCGACTTCCGGATTTTGCACGTTTGTTGGAGGAAACTTGGTTAGCTGGAAGAGCAAGAAGCAGTCAGTCGTCTCCAGGTCTAGTGCGGAAGCAGAATATCGTAGCATGGCATCAACCACGTGTGAGTTAAAATGGTTGCGGGCTCTCATGCTGGATCTAGGAGAGGTCTATAACTATCCTCTTCCCATGTTCTGTGACAACATGGCTGCGATCTATATTTCCAAAAATCCGGTATTCCATGAGCGAACAAAGCACATAGAGGTTGATTGTCACTTCATTCGGGAAGAAGTGTTGAAGAACCAGATTTGCACTCCGTTTGTTACCTCGGAGAAAGAGCTGGCAGATATATTCACAAAACCTGTGTCCGCCTCTTTTTTCCACATTTGCAGCAAGCTAGGCATGATTGACATCTATGCTCCAGCTTGAGGGGGAGTGTTGCTGTATAGACCTGGGCGGACAGGCGGCTAAGTCTGGCGGTCTGGTAGCCGGGCGGTCAGCCCGGCTAATCTTGTGGTTTGGTAGCCGGGCGGTCTGGCGGTCTGGCGGTTTGGTTGCCAGGCGGTCTGCCGGCTAGTCTCTGGGATCTTGGTGGTTCGGCTGAGTTGTCTCTGGTAGTGACCGGGCGGTTAGTTCCTACTAACCGCACGGTTAGGCGGTCTGCTTGGCGGTTTGGCGGTTAACTTTGTAGATGTTGTCTTTTGTATTTTTAGTCCCACATTGGGTATTTGTATTCTCTCCCATCTCCTCCATTCTATATAAGGGAGGTCATACCTTTGTAATAGATACCTTTTTCTGATAATAAAATTTCAGTTATACCCGTTCCGGCTTGTTTCTAGTTCGTTTCTTACAGTGGAGATGCCCGCTCTACTGTCACCATTTGGCCACGACGGTTGACGCCTGAGAGGTTAGCTACCTGCTCGAATAGTGGGAACTATAAGTCTGTGTCGACATAACGATTGCATGTGTTTGATCATGAGTGTGTCATTGCATTGCATACATAGCATTGCACTTCATTACATACACAAGACCCTCATCGTATAAGTTTGTATGAGCACTCCTATACGATGAGTTACTTACTACTGAACGACCCTCAACTTATATACTTGTATGAGCATCCATATAAGTTGAGTTACTTACAGTTATAACATTATACTCTCTTGCTGCTGTAGATGGTAGAATTGTAGATTAAAAAGGTTGCTCATTTATACACTACTTTTATTGCTATTTATGACATGTATACTTACTTCACCTGCTTGTACTACTGTTTTATATATTGTACCTGTTCTTTTCTCCGCCCGGTGCCGAGGAGTCGCCGGGGGAGCGGATGTGAAGCCACTTAGTCTTTATGACTAACGGCTGCTACGTCTTCCTTTTTAGGAGGAAACCCCGTAGGTGGAGCAGCAGGTCATACAGCTGGACAGCCAGGCCAGGACAACAGGGCCTGAGGGGACGGTACCGTCGCTACCGTCGGTTACAGATGTGAGTGAGAGAGATTTTATTGTAGCCATTCGGGGCAATTCTATTTACGTACTCTGATTATGTATAAACTTGTTTAGCTTCTCTTTGTTGTACTTATGGACTTATGCTTAGTGTGGATTGACTTCCTTATATTATTATGGTTGGGTTGACATTTATATGTTGATATTGGTTATAGCCGGCAGAATAGGCGTCTTGTGGTACAGGCTAGCCCGAGTGTTAGTGTTACCGCAAGACGGCTGTTCTTGGCATAAGACCCCTCTCGTGCCGTGTTTTGTGTTCCGGGAGGGGGTCTTACAGGCCGTTGGGGGTTCGCGGCAGCTGGAGGCTGACTCGATGGAGGAGGCCGGTAGAGCTATCACCTGAGGAAGAAGTTGACAGGGATCAGAAAAGGTCCAGAATGAGAAGGCTCTGGGCTCCTTTTATAACCTCCGGGGGAGGATCATGGCGGGCCCCACCATTAATGTAGTGGGTTAGTGGGTGTTTACCCTCCCGATCGGACGGCGAGGACCTCCCCCCGATCGGACGGTGGGGAGGTCGTTCACGACGACGGAGGTGGCCGGCTAAGTGGTCGGCGGCAGGGGCGGCCGACCTGGAGGCCGGCAGCGGGGGCCTGCAGTGGCCTGGCCGCGGCTTGCCGCGGCGAGGCCAGCGAGGCCGGTCGTGGCTTGCCACGGTGAGGCCGGATTCCGACGGCAGTTAGGCCGGTCGGCGACGGCTTTCCTCCATCGGGAGAGGGAGTGGGCCCCACCCCCCATGATTTCCTCATCATGAGAGTTCATAGGGTGGAATTGACTTGGCCAACCCATGATCCCCACTTTGGGTGGAGATCATGGGGGGAGCCTTTTCCTGTAAATGATGGTGGAACCCATCAATTGCCCCTGTACAACCCCATATTCGCTGGGAAGGACCCAAAGGCTTCAACAGTCAGGATTGGGTTAGTCTCAGGCTAACCTCGGGTTAACCCTGAGGCATGATTGTGGAGTTCTCGTCCTGTAGGAGCTCTCGCCAAGGGCAGGCGAAAGCTGAGGAAACAAGGGCAGATAGTCGACCTCTCGGCAGGAGAGATCGTCGACCGACAAGGGCAGATAGTCGACCTCTCGGCAGGAGAGATCGTCGACCGACAAGGGCAGATAGTCGACCTCTCGGCAGGAGAGATCGTCGACCGACAAGGGCAGATAGTCGACCTCTCGGCAGGAGAGATCGTCGACCGACAAGGGCAGATAGTCGACCTCTCGGCAGGAGAGATCGTCGACCGACAAGGGCAGATAGTCGAGCTCTCGGCAGGAGAGATCGTCGACCACGGAAGCTTCCGCCTTAGGGCAAGCTCCCGCCCAGGGGAGGCGAGAAGGCCCCAAGTAGGCCTTCAGCCGCGGTAGTTTCAAGACCGTGAAGGGCGCGAACCTCCCTGGCAAGGGGTCTCGCCAAGGTTGGCCCGGGTGGGGGTCCAGCGAGAGCCTTCTCAACCAGGGTTCTCGCCAAGTGGGCCCACGTGGTGGGGCCCGGCGCTCATAAAGAGGATTATTTTACAATATATTATCCCGAGGTGAAATTACCCAAATGCCCTTTGAAGGACAGCGGGATTTGTCTATTGGCAGACCCCTCAGGGGTATTTCAGTATTTTTAGGTCAAAGGAAGACTATAAAAAGACCCATAAGGGCTCTTTGGAAGGCAAGTTGATCATTTTCCTCTAGCCCTAGTGCCTTCTGAAGAGCTCCCAGCCCAGCATTCGGCTTTGGAGGGGAAGCTCTCAGAGATCTTCCGGGTGTGTGGTGGGACCTCCCAGCTGAGGCTTTGGGTCAGTGTTAGGGCCTTAGCAACCTGTCAGGGGTCGAGGTTTGAGAGAAGTAGGCATTGACTGCGCTTTGGTTCGTGAACATTTGTTGAGGTCATTTTTGGCTTCAACAGTTCTGGTGCGGTGAGCGTGGAAGCAGTCGGTGCAAGAAAATCTTGAGTTAAGTCCCATGGCAGGAGGCGAGGGTGAAGGATCAGGCGCGGGAGGATCCCCCACCCGGGTGGACGAGGCGACGAGGAAATTGTTTGAGGACTTCAGGCGAGAAGTCATGCAGACGATCAATTTGGCCTTCTCGGCAAGGAACGAGTGGGAGACGCCGCAGGTTCCGGTGGAGGTGGTTCCGCTGCTAGGCGAGAACGCTCCAGGGCAGCGCCCCGGTAAGGAGGTCCCGGTGGAGGCAGGCGAGAGGGACGTGGCCGCGCGGGAGCTTTTCCCAGGCCAGCGTCTCGAGAAGGGGCTTCCGGCGGATCTGGGCGAGAAGGAGGCGACGGTGCGGGAACTCTTCCCTGGGCAAGGTCTCGCGGATCGGTCCAGCCAACCGAGATCGCGGGACGTGCCTTCTCGCCAGGCAGGGGGCAAGACCCCCTTTAGTGAGCTCATTGTCTCGGCTCCAGTGCCGGAGGGGTTCCGGGAGCCAGACATGACCTACTACACCGGGAAGGATGACCCGGTCCAGCACGTGCAATGGTTCGAGGACGTGGTGTCCATCAGGCAAATGTCGGATGCCTTCAAGTGTAGGCTTTTCGCCATCACTCTGAAAGAGAAGGCCAGGGACTGGTTCCACCAGTTGCCGGCGAGTTCCATCTACAGTTTTGAAGATCTGCGCAGAGGTTTCTTGTTGAGGTTCTCGACTTCAAAGAAGCGAAAGAAGGAGGCTGAATGCCTGTTTGCAGTGAGGCAGGGGCCGGAGGAGACATTGGGTCGCTATGTCGACCGGTTCCAAGAGGAGGTTCTCCTGGTCCAGGAGGTCCCGGGGTATGCGCTAATGCTAGCCTTCACCCTGGGGCTGAGGCCAGGGTTCTTTAGCATGGAGTTGAAGAGAGTGCCCCCTCTCTCTTTTGAGGAGCTCATGGAGAGGGCGGCGAAGGAGATAGACTTTGAGAGGGCAAACCCTGCGTTTGCAAGAAAGCTGGCCAGGCTGGCCGAGGACGACGTGAAGGAGCCGGTGGCGGGAAGGCAGAGAGAGCAGAGAGAGCAGAGAGAGCAGAGGGAGCAGAGGGAGCCGAGGGAAGATCGGAGAAGAGAAGAGCCCCGAGGGCAGGGGCAACAGCATGGGGGGGCCAGGGAGCCAAACAACCGACTGGGTTGGAGGCCTCAGGAGGGTCGCCCCCAGGGCCAGGGAGGACTTCAGGGAAGAGATAACTTCCGGGAGCCCAGAAGGCTGGAGCAGGGAGGATGGCGACAAGGACCAAGGGGTCATTTCCCACCGCCGCAGGAGGCTATGGAGGTGGGAAGGGGAAGAGGAAGAAGATTTCGGGGAGCCGGAAGAAGGGGAGGAGGAGAAGGAAGAGGGGGCAGGGTGGCGTTGCCTTATTGTGACTTCCATCAGGAGGAAGGTCACGCAACGGCCACCTGCCCAGAGTTTCTGGAGATTAGAGGGGCCAGAGGGGCCGGAAGGCAGGATCCGCCCGTAAGGATCGTGGAAGTACAGCGGGAAGAGGTGGAGGATAGATGTGAAGACAGGATTGACGTGGGGACCCGAGGAGGGATTGGAGTGATCCACGGGGGAGTGGGGATCGAGGCAACCCGCAAGGGGAGCCTTCAAACCATGTTCCGCCGAGGGGTCGCCTCGACCTCCCAGGCTCCACCCCCAGAGGAGAAGATCACTTTCTCATCCGCGGATATGCCAGACTACGAGGACCCGTTCTGCGACGCGCTTGTGATCCAGACAGCGGTAGAAAACTACACCGTCTCCCGGATACTGGTGGATAATGGGAGCTCGGTGAATGTGATCTTCAAGAAGGCCTTCGATGAGATGAGAGTGGAAGGAAAAAGGGTCCTGGCTTCTGATGGACCGCTTTTTGGCTTCTCCGGAGAAAGGAAAGAAGTGGAAGGGGGAGTGGGCCTGCATGTGAGGCTTGGGGGCGTCTCACGGAACTGTCGGTTCGTGATCGTGGACGCCCCGAGTAGTTACAATGCCATCTTCGGACGTCCCCTCATCAGCACCTTTCGCTGTGTACCCTCCTCGTACCACCAATGCCTCAAGTTCAACAATGGAGGGGTGCAGGTTAGGATCAGGGGGGATCCGAAGATGGCAAGGCAGTGCTATGTGACGGCGGTTAACACCGTGTCATGGATGGAGGAGGCAGAGGAGTTGGAGAGGGAGATGGCTGAGCAGGAAGGAGTTGGGGAAGGGGGGATGAGCCTGGGAGAGGCGATGGAGGTTGCTGAAGAGATAGCGGAGGCGGAGGAGTCGGGGAAGATCAGCCCAGAAGAGGCGAGAGGAGTGGTGGATGAAGAAGAGCAGAGGCAGGAGGAGAGCCTGGAGGAGGCGATGGAAGTTGATGAGGTTGGGGGAGAAGAGCTCGAGTTTGAGCGGGAAGAGGCAAGGGTAAGTTGGGAGCGGTCGGGGCTGGAGCCGGCCGAAGAGGTGGTGGAGATGGAGGTGCTTACAAGAGCGGGGGAGGTGCAAAGGATTCGGATCAACGGAGGCTTGAGCCTTGAGGATCAGGAGCGGATGCGAGCCTGCATCCAGGGCAACGTTGACATCTTCGCTTGGAGCGCGGCAGACATGCCGGGCATCGACGCGGACGTGGCCTGTCACCGCTTGAACCTGGATTCCAGAGCCCGCCCCATACGCCAAAAGATGAGGGCCATCGCCACCAAGCTAGAAGCCCCCATCCGAGAGGAGGTCCAAAAGCTCCTGGACGCAGGCTTCATCTCAGAGATCCAGTATCCAGGCTGGATCTCCAACGTGGTAATGGTAAAGAAGGGAGGAGGAAAATGGCGCATGTGTATCGATTTTTCCTTATTAAATAAATCATGCCCCAAGGATTGTTACCCCTTGCCTCGAATCGACGCGCTGGTTGACTCAGCCGTCGGTTTTTCTCTTATGAGTTTTTTAGATGCATTTTCAGGTTACCACCAGATCCGGATGCACCCTCCTGATGTCAAGGATGTTTCCTTCATCACAAGAGAGGGATGCTTCAGCTATAAGATGATGCCCTTCGGATTGAAGAATGCAGGGGCAACATACCAACGCATGATGGATCGAATCTTTCGAGATCAAAGGGGAAGGAACCTGGAGGTCTACGTGGACGACCTCATGGTCAAGAGCAAGTGTGTTGATTCCCACTTGCGAGACTTGGAGGAGACGTTCGCCACCCTGCGGAAGTTCAAGATGAGGTTGAACCCCTTGAAGTGCGTCTTCGGGGCTAGTCGCGGCAAATTCCTCGGGCACCTCTTGACTCCCGCGGGGGTAGAACCCAACCCTGATAAGGTTAAGGCTATTCTAGACCTAGAATCGCCTCGCAACGCCAAGGAGATCCAGCGCTTGACCGGGAAGTTGGCCGGGTTAAGCAGGTTCCTCTCGCGGTCAGGGGATAGATGTTCCTCCTTCTTCAAAGTACTTCGTGGCAACCAAGCATTCGAGTGGACGGCCGAGTGCGAAGAGGCTTTTCAGGGGCTGAAGAGGCAACTCTCCCAAGCTCCGTTACTTCAAAGCCCAAAGGAGGGGGAGGACCTAGCCTTGTATTTAGGAGTGGGAGGAGAGGCGGTGAGCTCCGTCTTGGTTAGGGAAGAGGGGAAGAAGCAGTTACCTGTCTATTATGTCAGCCGAATCTTAAAAAAGGCAGAGCTCCGATACCCCATCCTGGAGAAGCTAGCATATGCTTTGGTCATCTCAGCTAGGAAGCTTCGCCCTTACTTTCAAGCACACTCGATTAGGGTGGTAACAGACCATCCCCTTCGCAAGGTCTTGGAGGGGGTGGAACATTCAGGAAGGTTGGCAAAGTGGTCCATCGAGCTAAGCGAGTTTGACATCTCTTTCGTCCCGAGGCTCTCTATCAAAGCCCAGGCCGTAGCGGATTTCCTGGCGGACTATGTTACCGAGGCGGAGGCTGAAGAACCAAAGCCGCAAGAAGCGTGGAAGATGGTGGTCGACGGGGCCTCAGGAAGGCACTCCCTGGGAGGAGGTGTGGTGTTGGTAAGTCCTCAGGGAGTTACCATAGAGCAAGCAGTGACCTTCCACTTCCCTGTAACCAATAACCAAGCGGAGTATGAGGCTGTGATAGCTGGCCTTCGCTTGGCAAAGGAGCTGGAAATCCAGGATGTGGAGGCCTTCACCGACTCAATGGTGGTAGCATCGCAGATCCGAGGCGAGTTCGAGGCCCGGGAGCCTACCCTCGCAAGATATCTATCAAAGGTAAGAACTATTATTGGAGGTTTCCGTTCTTTTTCTATTCAACATGTTCCCAGGGAGGAAAGCATGGCAGCTGATCGACTGGCGAAGTTCGGGCCTCGGGGAGGAGGTACCCTAACCGAACTATTCCGACCAGCCATTGAAGAGGGGGAGTTGATGGAGGTGAATCGGCGGTCCTCATGGATGGATCCATTGGTGACTTTCTTAACCACAGGAGAACTGTCGGAAGAAGTCAAGGATGCAAAGAGCTTCAGGCACAAGGCGGCTCATTACCTGATGCTGGAAGGGAGCTTGCATCGGAAGATGTTGTCAGGGCTCCTCGCGAGATGCGTAACCGAAGAGGAAGTCCCGAGGATCCTGGAAGAGGTGCATTCTGGAGAGTGCGGCAGCCATTCGGGGGGAAGGACATTGGAAGCAAGGGTGATAAGGCAGGGATATTTCTGGCGGACCATAAGGAGGGATACCGCTGAATTCGCAAGGAGGTGTCGGAAGTGCCAAGTACATGCTCCTCTCCAGCTCTTGCCCGCCCAAAGACTTCGAAGCATCACGGCGCCATGGCCCTTCGCCATTTGGGGGATGGACCTGGTTGGACCCTTCCCTCCAGCTAGCGGGCAAAGGAGGTTCCTCCTAGTGATGATTCACTACTTCTCCAAATGGCTGGAGATCAAGCCGTTAGCCAAGGTAACCTCCCAGGTCATCAGAAACTTCGTTTGGGGGGAAATCATTTGCAGGCACGGATTGCCCCAAGCGATAGTGACGGACAACGGTCCTCAGTTCGCCAGTGAAGAATTCATCAATTTCTGCACCCAATTGGGGATTGACCTCAGGTTCGCCTCTGTCCATCATCCTCGGAGCAATGGCCAGGTGGAGGCGGCAAACAAAGTCATCGTCAACTTGCTAAAAAAGAAGGTGGAGAACCTGAAGGGTAGCTGGGTGGAACAGCTCCCTTCCGTCCTGTGGGCCTTGCGAACAACTCCGAACACGGCCACAGGAGAGACCCCCTTCAAGCTCTCTCACGGGTGTGAGGCTGTCCTCCCGGTGGAGTTCGAGGTTCGGTCCCCAAGGGTCACGGCCGCAGCGGAGGGAAACGAAGCTTGGAGGTTGGAGAACGAGGAAGGGTTGCGCCTCTCATTAGATATGGTGGAAGAGCTGCGGGATGTTGCCGCCATCAGGCAAGAAGAAATAAAACGGCGAATGGCCCGGTACTTCGATAAGCACATCAGAGTCAAGCAATTCGCCGAGGGGGACCTAGTACTGAAAAAGGTCGACGCTGCAGGAAGGTCGGCCGCTGTTGGTAAGCTCAACCCTAGCTGGGAGGGGCCTTATATAGTAGAGAAGGCTCTGGTTAACGGAGGCTACTATCTCCAGGACGCGGAGGGAAGGACCTTGAGTCACACCTGGAATGGTGATGACCTGAAGCGCTTCTACCCGTAGGAGGGAAAGAAGGATTGTAGTGTTGTAAACAACTGTTGCATTTTCAATAAGTTTATTTCAAAATGTTGACTGTCGCTGAATAGGCAATCTTTATGTTTTAGTTTTAACTGGCTATGATCCCTCATCTCAGTGATAGAATAGGCCTGGTTAAAGGGATCTTCATCAACACCCCGAGCTCGGCTCGGCCCCAGGTAGACCCGCTGCGCAGGCTCTCATCTAGCTGGCAGGTCCAAAGGCTCGCCTGTGGGGGAGAGGTTTGGTTATCTTCATCAACACCCCGAGCTCGGCTCGGCCCCAGGTAGACCCGCTGCGCAGGCTCTCATCTAGCTGGCAGGTCCGAAGGCTCGCCTGTGGGGGAGAGGTTTGGTTATCTTCATCAACACCCCGAGCTCGGCTCGGCCCCAGGTAGACCCGCTGCGCAGGCTCTCATCTAGCTGGCAGGTCCGAAGGCTCGCCTGTGGGGGAGAGGCTTGGTTATCTTCATCAACACCCCGAGCTCGGCTCGGCCCCAGGTAGACCCGCTGCGCAGGCTCTCATCTAGCTGGCAGGTCCGAAGGCTCGCCTGTGGGGGAGAGGTTTGGTTATCTTCATCAACACCCCGAGCTCGGCTCGGCCCCAGGTAGACCCGCTGCGCAGGCTCTCACCAAGCTGGCAGGTCCGAAGGCTCGCCTGTGGGGGATAGGTTGGCTCTTGTGATATTTTGTTCTTAGCCACTTCAACGACACCCCGAGCTCGGCTCGGCCCCAGGTAGACCCGCTGCGCAGGCTCTCATCTAGCTGGCAGGTCCGAAGGCTCGCCTGTGGGGGATAGGTTGGCTCTTGTGATACTTTGTTCTTAGCCACTTCAACGACACCCCGAGCTCGGCTCGGCCCCAGGTAGACCCGCTGCGCAGGCTCTCACCAAGCTGGCAGGTCCGAAGGCTCGCCTGTGGGGGATAGGTTGGCTCTTGTGATATTTTGTTCTTAGCCACTTCAACGACACCCCGAGCTCGGCTCGGCCCCAGGTAGACCCGCTGCGCAGGCTCTCATCTAGCTGGCAGGTCCGAAGGCTCGCCTGTGGGGGATAGGTTGGCTCTTGTGATACTTTGTTCTTAGCCACTTCAACGACACCCCGAGCTCGGCTCGGCCCCAGGTAGACCCGCTGCGCAGGCTCTCACCAAGCTGGCAGGTCCGAAGGCTCGCCTGTGGGGGATAGGTTGGCTCTTGTGATATTTTGTTCTTAGCCACTTCAACGACACCCCGAGCTCGGCTCGGCCCCAGGTAGACCCGCTGCGCAGGCTCTCATCTAGCTGGCAGGTCCGAAGGCTCGCCTGTGGGGGATAGGTTGGCTCTTGTGATACTTTGTTCTTAGCCACTTCAACGACACCCCGAGCTCGGCTCGGCCCCAGGTAGACCCGCTGCGCAGGCTCTCACCAAGCTGGCAGGTCCGAAGGCTCGCCTGTGGGGGATAGGTTGGCTCTTGTGATATTTTGTTCTTAGCCACTTCAACGACACCCCGAGCTCGGCTCGGCCCCAGGTAGACCCGCTGCGCAGGCTCTCATCAAGCTGGCAGGTCCGAAGGCTCGCCTACGGGGGATAGGTGAAGTCCTTGACCTTTTGATCCTTGGTTCTTGATTGATAGCTACTACGTTACAACGAGCTCGGCTCAAACCCCGGTAGACCCGCTGCGCGGGCACCCATGTGAGCTAGCAGGTCCAACGGCTCGCCGACGGGGTAGGGGTTTGATTGGTCGGAAAAATATGTGGGCAGGACCCTGACCTAGACCGGGGGCAAATCCCTGAAGGGTCTCGGTTCAGGGGTCTCGGCCAGTAAAGGTCTCGGCTCAGGGGTCTCGGCCAGTAAAAGTCTTGGCTTGGAGGTCTCAGCAGATCGCGGCCCGGAGGTCTCGGCCAGTAAAGATCCCGGCCCAGAGGTCTCGGCCAGCAAAGGTCTCGGTTAAAGGAGGCTCTCGCAAAAAGAAAGCTCCCGGCGGGCCCAGGCAGGACGATTCAATCGACGATGCGAGGTTTCCGCCTAGCTGATCTCTAAGTAAGGTCACCCTAAAGAGACTAAGGGTCTCGGCGGAAGCTCGCGCGGAGGTCATTCGGCATAGTAATATACGCTTAAAAAACACAATGACAGTGAAGAAATGAAACATTACTTTATATAAGGTTAATTACAAAAGTGAGGAGCTTCTCGCTCATTACAAAAGGATATTCAAAATAAAAGACAACTTAAGGAGACGCGCTGTAGTCCCCACTGGTGCTCTCGCTTGAAGCATCGCCAGAGCCTTCCCCGGACGTCTCGTCAACAGCGGTAGAGAACCTCGGGACATCTGAGAGCGGCGAGTCCGGCGCGCCCGGGGGTTTGGGAACTGGGTCGTAAAGCCAAGGGAGAAGTTGGCGAGCGTCGATGGTCGCGCCGTCCTCCCGGAGCAGCTCGACGTCTCGCAGCGTCTCGAGCGTCAGCCTGACGGTCGCTTGAGCGTTGGCTTGAAGCAGTTTATCGACGTCGTACTCCGAGAGGTAGCGGCTCCGCAACCTCGCATCTAGCTCCGGGGGCGGGCCCTTCGTTAGCTCTGCGCGGAGCTGTTCCCTCAGAAGGACGCTCTCGCAGCGCGCGTTGGCCAGCTCTGCGCGAAGCTCCCTGACTTGGGCGGAATCCTGCAAAAGGGACAAAAGATCTTAGTCACGCATTACACAGTAGAAGCTTCGAGGAAACGGGGGCAAGGGCTCAGGAAGGTCTCGCCTACCTCGGTCGCGGGGCGCAGAGACAGCGCCAATTTGGCATCCGCGAGCTCCTGTTGAGCTCTCGCGAGTTCTTCCTCCGCGGCATGCGCGCGAGCTATCGCGTCCTCCCTCGCCTTGCGCATATCGGTGAAATTCTTGTCAAGGGTGATGCTTCGGCGCGCACACATATGCGTGAGCTCGAACGCGCGCATTAGGGCCCGGGTGGCGTCGAAGGCTAGGAGGCGGGTGGACATCTGGTCAAAAACGCCGGCATCCTCCCGGCTGTAGAGACCATACCCAAGCGAGAAGGCCTCGCCGGTCACATTCTCCCCCTCCGCCCATCTGGGAAGGAGGGTTGAAACCCTGATCGAGTTTGACTCAGGGTCCCATTCCATCTGAGGCTTCCCCTCCGAGTCGGCGTATCTAACGCCGAAGCCAAAGTTTCGGTGCCCTCTCGGCACCTCCGGGGGCGGGACGCTGGCGGAGGTTTCGGCGGCGACCACTTCTCCACCAGCCTCGCTTGCGGCCGATATATTCCTGGCGGAAGCCTCGGCACGGCTCTTGGCGGCGGCATCCATCTCGCTGGCCATCTGAAGGATCGCTTCAAAGGACCTGCCCTCGGGAGGAGGTTGGACAGGCGGGACGGCCGGGGCTTTTCCCTTCTCAAGGGCAGAGGGTTTCGGCCTCTTCAGTGTGCGGAGAGAAGGAAGGGTGGCCTTCCGCTTCTTGGCCGGTGGCGGCATGGAAGGGGTTGGATCTTCTCGGCAGGCGCTGGCGCTGGCTTCCGCGAGCGCAAGGGGGCCTCTCGCTGCCAGACCCCCGACACCCCGTCCTGCGGCGAAGGGTTGGCGCAGAGGAACCTCCCGCTCTCCTGCAAAGTAAAAACGCTTTAGCACTTCAGCGCAAGAAAATCTTTGATAGAAAAAGGGAATCTGAGGCGAGACCGTACCTTCGCCCGATTGAACAAGTGGGAGGGAGTCGACGTCCCGCAGAAGATAGGGGACGTCGAACTCCTTGGTCCCGAAGAATTCCAGGATTGCGCTCTCGCGCGATCCCAGAGCGGGCGGCTTGTAGGCAGCGTCTTCATACTGGACGGGCTGAAGCGGGACGTTGCCGAAGTCCCCGCTGACGTATACGAACTTCTCGCCCCAATGGTGGTGCTTATTGGCGAGACCGGTAACCTCGAGCTGTTGCCCGGAGAAGAAAACTACCCCCCCCCCCTTGGCACGGAAGTTGAATAGCTTCCGGAAGATGGGCAGGCTAAACTCGATCCTCTCGGATCGCATATAGCATATGAATGCTATAAGGATCGCGACGGAGTTCGGGTTTAGCTGGGCGGGCACCACCCCATAATAACGGAGAGCTAACCGAACCTCCGGCCACAGGGGGAGGCGGAAGCCCACCTCGAAATGTTCGAGGGGGATGGCAAGCTCTCCCGCCCCGGGGGTATTCACCCTATCATGATTCCCCGGGTTCCGCGCCGAGAAGCCGGCGGGAACGTAGCGGTCGACGATCGCGTTGTATTCGTCGAGGGTGAGCTTGCAGGAAGGGAAGAGATGTTTCTGGAAGGCTTCCGCGCAATGGGCGCGACCCTTGCTCTCGCCAGGCATGGCTAGTTCGTGAGTAAGAGCGAGAGCTGTAGGGGAGTCGAAGCGGGAGCAGGAACGCGAAAGCAAGGAGGGAAGGCTGAGGTTCCGGATCGAAGAAGTAAATGCGGTTGGTAGACTTCTCTATTTATAAGAAAACGTAATCATCATGAATTCATCCGACGGAGAGAGAAAGTGACGGCGGAGTACAACTGTCAGAATCCGAGCTAACGGCGCCTCGATTCTCCCCCTCGGGATGACAGCGGTCAACGGTCGTTTCGGGTTTCGACGCGACCTCCTAGATTAGCGCAAGCCTCCTAGGTTAACACAAACCTCCTAGATTGGCGCAAGCATCCCAGTTGGGTGTAAGCGTCATAATTGAAAAAGCCGCGCAGAGCAATAAAAAGAAAAGGAAAAAGAGAGACATGGATAGAAGCGAGATCCTCGCTAGCGCAAGCTGGGTAAAACTTAGTTAATAATAATGTTTATTACAGATACGTTGAAAAAAAAAGAGATACATGGAGATTCAAAGCGGGAGGGCTAATAGGGCTTCCAGCTCCATCGTCCTCGTTCTCGCCGCCTAGTTCTTGGGGGCGCCAACGGGTTGAAGTAAGACGATAGCGTGGTACACCCAAGGTTGATCCGCCTGGCATAATCCCGGATCTGCGAGATGCACCTCCCTGGCGAAGACTCGGCGGAAGGCCCACCCAGGCAATTAGTCTCGCCCAAGAAGAAATCCCGCTCCAGAGCCTCCAGCCTTTGCTCCACGGATTCGCGGAATGCTTTCGCCGCGGCAGTGTGGGCACGGTCTCGCCGGATAAGCTTGGCCAGGATGACCGAGATCTTCCTCCGTCTCCCCTTCGCGCTCCCAGCGCTGTTCAAAGTTTCTTCTATCTCGCCAGACGAAGGGAGAGGGGACTCTTCATCTTCTTCATCCTCCTCCACTTCTTCTTCTTCTTCTCCTTCCTCGTTGACGCCCGACCGCAAGCCAGGATCACCTGCGGAAGAAACACACGAGAGTTTTGGTCAAAGCATGACAATCAACAGTCCAGAAAAGGGTTTCGCATACCTGCGGTTGGGCGAGAACCGTCAGCCAAAGTTGGACGGGAAGGCCCGACCCCTCCGTTGGTTCCATAAAGGAGGTGAAGAGGCTTGCCCAGCCCCGGGCGGAAGGGCTCGCGCACGATGATCCCGGCCTGGCCGGAAGCACGAGGGGAGTTGTCTTCTCTCAAGGGACGATCAGCATCCTTGAGAGTAGCGGAAGGTTCAGAAGCCGCCCCTCCCGCCTGCAGGATAGGATCGGCCACCGCAGGAGGCTCCTCAACGGTTCTCGCTTCATCTTCCCGGGTGGATAGACCCGGGTCGGCGGGAGCTGGCACTGCGAGAAGACGGTTCAGAAAAGAAAGGGTCTGGTTAAAATATTGACAAGGGAAAATGTACCTGTCGTTCCGGTCTCGGCGGGAGGAATCCTTTCCGAGACCCGTGTTTGGCCCTCGGGGGGATGAGCGGGTAGGTTCGAAGGGCTGGGCGGAAGTTCGGCATCATTATTGGGAGCGGACTGCTGCGAAAGCATACTTTAATCATCGAATCTAATGCGCAGTTAGCTCGGTAGACACGGGCGAAAGGCTTACCTTCTGTGGGGAAGGATCTCCCGCAGGATTGGGAGTGGGGGAAGGAGGATCTTTGTTCTCGCGAGAAAGGTCCCGCCGGACCGCCTTCGCCCTTTTCTTTTCCTTCTTCTTCGGCTCCGAAGGCCCAGCGGTTGAAGTCTTTTTCGCTAACCATGGAGCCACCGCCGCACAGTTAGCCAAGGCCCGCGCTTGGGCAACGGCTAACCGGGCTTGGAGGTCTTGCGGAAGCGGTTTGGCAGCGCGTTTGGGATGCATGGTAAGCTCGCGCGAAAATCCCTGAGGCGAGAGCTCAGTTGGAAAACCGTATTTTAAGGGCAGGGCGTATGGACGCCTATCAGTGCATATTTATAGCCGCAGTGGGACCCACCAAAAGATTCCCTCGATAGGCGGGCACGTGTCCAGCGAATATTTTGGGGGTTGGACTTGTCTTGTCGAGCGCAGGGCTAGCTCGAAAAGAGCGGGGATTGTGTACAACCCCATATTCGCTGGGAAGGACCCAAAGGCTTCAACAGTCAGGATTGGGTTAGTCTCAGGCTAACCTCGGGTTAACCCTGAGGCATGATTGTGGAGTTCTCGTCCTGTAGGAGCTCTCGCCAAGGGCAGGCGAAAGCTGAGGAAACAAGGGCAGATAGTCGACCTCTCGGCAGGAGAGATCGTCGACCGACAAGGGCAGATAGTCGACCTCTCGGCAGGAGAGATCGTCGACCGACAAGGGCAGATAGTCGACCTCTCGGCAGGAGAGATCGTCGACCGACAAGGGCAGATAGTCGACCTCTCGGCAGGAGAGATCGTCGACCGACAAGGGCAGATAGTCGACCTCTCGGCAGGAGAGATCGTCGACCGACAAGGGCAGATAGTCGAGCTCTCGGCAGGAGAGATCGTCGACCACGGAAGCTTCCGCCTTAGGGCAAGCTCCCGCCCAGGGGAGGCGAGAAGGCCCCAAGTAGGCCTTCAGCCGCGGTAGTTTCAAGACCGTGAAGGGCGCGAACCTCCCTGGCAAGGGGTCTCGCCAAGGTTGGCCCGGGTGGGGGTCCAGCGAGAGCCTTCTCAACCAGGGTTCTCGCCAAGTGGGCCCACGTGGTGGGGCCCGGCGCTCATAAAGAGGATTATTTTACAATATATTATCCCGAGGTGAAATTACCCAAATGCCC
Organism: Platanthera zijinensis; assembly: GCA_039513925.1. NCBI lineage: Eukaryota > Viridiplantae > Streptophyta > Magnoliopsida > Asparagales > Orchidaceae > Platanthera > Platanthera zijinensis. The sequence continues at coordinate 17,966,489 of CM077078.1, read as the reverse complement.
TTTGAAGGACAGCGGGATTTGTCTATTGGCAGACCCCTCAGGGGTATTTCAGTATTTTTAGGTCAAAGGAAGACTATAAAAAGACCCATAAGGGCTCTTTGGAAGGCAAGTTGATCATTTTCCTCTAGCCCTAGTGCCTTCTGAAGAGCTCCCAGCCCAGCATTCGGCTTTGGAGGGGAAGCTCTCAGAGATCTTCCGGGTGTGTGGTGGGACCTCCCAGCTGAGGCTTTGGGTCAGTGTTAGGGCCTTAGCAACCTGTCAGGGGTCGAGGTTTGAGAGAAGTAGGCATTGACTGCGCTTTGGTTCGTGAACATTTGTTGAGGTCATTTTTGGCTTCAACAGCCCCCAAATTCTTGCTATCCGAGAGCGAAGTGAGCGAGAGAGGAAGGATTTCTCTCGTTATTCTATTGTCATGAAGATTTCCGGTGAGAAGGCAGAGGAGGCGACGGTCAGTGCTTCCAAGGTATTTAGAGGGAATTTTGTCGGGGAGGAGTCAGTAGGCGAGGATGCCAAAAGAGGTTGCGCTTTCCCTAGTCGCGCTTTCGTGCTCAGGCCGCGTGCGCTCCGGCGACGCGTGAGGCAAGCGCGACGACCGGCCGCGCTCGCGACAAGCTTGGGAGCGCCCGACATGCAGGTGCGGGGCTGGCCGCGCGCAGGTTGGGCGCGCCCAAGCCGCGCGTGTGCAGTCCGTGCGCGCGCACAGGCCGCGCGCGCTGGCCGGGCGTGTGCGTAGGCCGCGCGCCAGGCCGGGCATGTGCACAGGCCGGGCGTGTGCTCAGGCCGCGTGCGCGCATGCCGCGCGCGCGCAGACCGCGCGCGCGCAGGTTGCGAGTGGGCGCAGGCCGTGCGCGTGTTGGCCGCACGCATGCAGTCTGTGAGCGCGCCGACCGCTTGCGCGTAGGTTGTGCGCGCGCTGGTCGTACGCGGTTTTGCTTTTCTTCCGCACTGCTCGAGATGTGCGCTTGGATGTCTGACCCCGAGCTTTTACTTTTGGGCAATCCTAACCTTTTAATTTTTTCTTTGCGCAGGTTTCAAAGCGTTCTTCCGACCCGATGCACCTGCGCTCTTCTTTGACTGATGATGGTATAGACATTTGGAGGATGAAGTATGGGCTTCCTACTGACTTGGAACTGAGGATCCCACGTCCCGAGGAGCGAGTTCAGAATCCTCCTCGGGGTTGGTTGACGATCTGCGAAGTCTCCCTGAGGTCCAGCTTCCGTTTTCCGCCCTGTGAAAATGTGATTGAGATCTTGAAGTTTTGTGGAGTGCCTATCTCCCAGTTCATCCCAGCTGGAATTGCCCGAATTATGGGCTTAGTTGCCTTCTTTCGCGGGCATGGAGGTCGGTTTTCTCTGGGTCGATTTCGAGATTGGTGCGATGCTCGTTCTGCGCGAGACTGACTCGCGACTCTTTCCCACACAAGATTGGCTCGTGACTTTGCTTTGCGCGGTTCGTGACTGCGTCCTAGTTTGCACGAGGCTGGCGCGTGGCTTGATTTGCGCGGTTTGCGACCGCGGCTTAGTTTGTGCGAGAGTAGTCACTGTAGGGAGCGTGCTGTCAGGAGCGCGCTGCACGGAGGCAGTTGTTGTAAGGAGCGCGCTGCCCAGAGGCAGTTGCTGTAAGGAGTGCGCTGCACGGAGGCGGTTGCTGTAAGGAGCGCGGTGCATAGAGGCAGTTGCTGTAAAGAGCGGGCTACACGGAGGCGGTTGCTATAAGGAGCGCGGTGCACGGAGGCAGTTGCTGTAAGGAGCGCGCTGCACGGAGGCGGTTGCTGTAAGGAGCACGCTGTGCGGAGGCAGTTGTTATAAGGAGCGCGCTGCACTAAGGCGGTTGCTGTCAGGAGCGCACTGCTCGGAGGAAGTTGCTGTCAGGAGCGTGCTGCCCGGAGGCAGTTGTTGTAAGGAGCGTGCTGCACGGAGGCGGTTGCTGTAAGGAGCGCGCTGCACGGAGGTAGTTGCTGTAAAGAGCGCGCTGCTTGGAGGCCGTTACTGTAAGGAGCGCACTGCACGGAGGCAGTTGCTGTAAGGAGCGCGCTGCATGGAGGCGGTTGCTGTAAGGAGCGCGCTGCACGGAGGCGGTTGCTGTAAGGAGCGCGCTGCACGGAGGCGGTTGCTGTAAGGAGCGCGCTGCATAGAGGCGGTTGCTGTAAGGAGCGCGCTGCACGGAGGCGGTTGCTGTATGGAGCGCGCTGCATAGAGGCGGTTGTTGTAAGGAGCGCGCTGCACGGAGGCGGTTGCTGTAAGGAGTGCGCTGCATGGAGGCGGTTGCTGTAAGCAGCGCGCTGCACAGAGGCGGTTGCTGTAAGGAGCCCGCTGCTTGGGGGCAGTTGTTGTAAGGAGCGCGCTGCACGGGGGCAGTTGCTGTAAGGAGCGCGCTGTACGGGGGGGGAAGTTGTTGTAAGGAGTGCGCTGCACGGAGGCAGTTGCTGTAAGGATAAATGGTCGTCTTCACATTTGGGCGAAGTGAGCGCGTATTTCAAACTGCACGGATGACGCTCGCCATCAACAGGCCTAAAATGAGAAAATTTTAACTTTTTTATAGTTACAGTTGTGAGACTGTTTTTGTGGGAATACAGAATTCATATGAAAGTAAAATTGATAAACACTATAATAGATAGAGCCCTTTTGAGGTGCGAAGCTCTCTCTTGGGTTGATCGTCTTAGGGGTTGCCCCCCAGTCCGGTTTAGCAAACAGTGGGCCGATCTTCTTTCAGCGGACTTGGTGCCTATCCCCGTAAGAATCATCCCAAGAGGCCTTGTTTGATGAGATATTCGATCTCCTCCTTGAGCTTTGAGCAATCTTCTGTGTCGTGTCCTTGTCCACGGTGAAACTCGCAGTACTTTGTCTGGTCCCCGGTAATTTTAGCGAGAGGTCTGGGCTTGTGGAGCGCCTCATGGCCTTGGATCACAAAAAATACATTTGTCTTGGAGGTATTAAGGGGTGTGTAATCCTGGGGTGGCTGATCTCTCTGATGGTCACGTCGGCGTTGTTCGTTCTGATGTTCTTGTCAAAATATTCCTTCTTGGTGTTGAGGGGCTGACTCTTTTTCCCTTTTTCTCCTCTGGTTGTCGTCAAACTGTTGACGATGAGCTTCGATAGCCTCGTCGGTTGCGATCTGCGCCTCTACGCGGTGCACAAGGTCAGGGTAGCTAGTGACGACTTCCCTCATTAATGTTGAATAGAAGCCGCCAAGGCGGAGGCCCCCAAGGAACACTCCTTTTAACAGTTCTTAGTCGACCCCTGGCTTCTGCGGAGAACCTGTAGAAGAAGTCCTTCAAAGACTCCCCTTCGTTCTGGCGGATTCCTGATAAGTGGGAAGGGTCGCGGACGATCCTTCGATTTGCTATGAATTGATCTGCGAACTGTCTTGTTAGCTTTATGAAGTTGGGAATGATGCCCACCCTGAAGGAGTGAAACCATGTACGGGCCTGCCCCTTGAGAGTGTCTGGGAACACTTGACAGAGTAACTGATCAGGTGCGTTGTAGATCCTCATGATGGTAGTGAAGTGGTTGACATGTTCCAACAGATCGTCTGTTCCGTCGAACGTCTCGATATTCAGCAGCTTGAAACCATGAGGAATTGAATGAGCCAGGATTTGTGGTGCAAGGGGGGAGCCTTGGAAGAGTGCTCGGTGAGTATGAATATCCTGTCGGCCCGCCTGCCGGTATTCTTCTGCAATCACCTGCCAAATTTCTTCCTGGGTGAACCTTTCGAGCGGAGGAAGTTGTGTAAAACCTCCATCCGTCACATGGAATATAATAGAGGATTCGGCCTGGGCCCACGTCATATTTCACAGACAAACGGCGGAATTACTTATGAATATCAAAAACCTTTCTACGCGCATCCTAACTCAGAGCATTCTAACGGAAGATTATTACTTACAAGAACTCAATCAATGAATGTCCACTACTATATAAGTACCACATTTATATATACCACCAAAAATGTATACAAGCTCATAAATACTCCCGGCCTTAAGACCTTACAAGTTTCTCTTTACAATAGATGATTTCATACATCGACACGCATGCCGACTACACATGAAATCCAACTCTTCGCACAGCCTTCAAAGGCCTACAAGCAGCAACAACAAGGGCTTCAGCCCGCTCAATCCAGTTCAGCCCGCAACACCTGCATATGGACGTCCACCCCACGGGTGATAAACAAAGTAACGGTCAGCATTCAGCTTACCAATTATAACGACCCTACCCCTTACCCGGGTCAGTGGTTTCTTCCCTGCATGCATTGCAATCACAATATATATATATCACAACAAGTGCACTAAGGCACAACAACAACACCCACGCCGGCCTTCGTGCCAGACGCTCTGTGCACTCATGGCACGCTTACAGTGTACCAGATCATCCTTAGTATACCACCGATTAGAGGTTCTTAACTTGTTGGCAACAGAGAATAGTCTACTACAGCGCGTAGATTGGAGACCCTCTCACCCATCCCGTTCAGAGGTGGTAACCTCACGACAACACTTGAGCATTTCAGATCGACGAGCCATTCCGTTCTTCTAATCGATCTCTCGTTATGCGCTCCGACGCGGCTGGATCCAGCCTTTTCTCAGACGGACATAACGCAGGTACATGTAAGCCTTTTCCCGTTGCCCAACTCGTCAATAATGTAGATCTTGACGCGGGTCGGATTTCCCTTTCCTGTCCACACAACCATTAGAGCTCACAGATCTCTCACAGGAGTTCACAACTCCATTACCACACAAGATCTTGGGAGCACACCGCTCAATCAATCACATGATCTGGCTCTCACGGCCACAACGCATTCAGCTCATGTAGAGCATACAACATAAGGAGCTCACAAGCATCCTCACAACCTCCGCAACCTACTCGTTACATATACAGAGTCTTCTCTGGTTCGCAATATAAACATCACCAATCCAGACTAACCGTCCAGATAGGCTTCACACAGCATGCCTATTCTGTACTACTCATTTCCGGATCTAAATGCAGACTCAACCGCTGGAATCGCTTACGCTTTCCACCTCTTGGTGGAAGATCTCATGCACATGCATAAAGTAGGACTTCACTTGTCCAAGAATGAGATCATTACCCTTGATGATCGCTTTGGAGCCATGGAAAACTGGCCGGTTGGAAATCACCGCGACGACCTTGCCTCCACAACGCTGAACTCAGCTCTCGATTCGGACCGCTGAAGCTCCACCGGCTGCCGGAAAGCTTCTTCTTCTCCTCCTCCAAGCTCTCCCTTCTCTCTAGCTTAGAAAGAGAATGATCACAAGTATAATGATAAATACATCTCATTCCACGGCCTTATCCTTACAGGAATAGGCTTGGACAACAGGATCTAAGTAGAAGTAAATGAACGGCCTTGATCTGCTTTGAAAAACATCTAAATAGGTCTGACACGGCTTGTGACACGCCCGTGTCACATGCTATGTCCCTTAAGTGGCTACAGAACCGACACAATCCGGATCAGAACACGGACTAGACACGTCCGTGTCAAGCACCTGACACGCCAGTGTCACAAGGTACACGCCCGTGTTGAGGGGCGTGTCCCTCAATCAACATAGGATCAACTCTCCTGAGAAGGACACAGCTAAAGCACATGCCCGTGTCCTTGGCCGTGTGCCAAACACGCCCCTGTGACACGCCCGTGTTACAGGCCGTGTGCCACACTCGACACAACCCGGTTACCAACCCGAGTAGAACACGCCCTGGGAAACGCCCGTATCCTAGGCCGTGTCGCCTCTCAACAATCGTCGACTTCATTTTCATCGAGCTCTCGCGACACACCCGGGCACCAAGAGCTGGACACGGCTTGTGATACGCCCGTGTCCCAGGCCGTGTCACCCAGCCTGAACTCCAAATTGAAATTTGGGGTGTTACAAGTTGGGCCCCGTCTTCCCTGCTGTGGCGATGTCGCCCAGTTTTAGCTTCTGCACGAGCCGGGTGAGTGGGGTTGGCGGCATCAGGGTGTTCTTCGGGCGCCTCTTGTCTTGGAGCTTCCTGCGCCCTGCCGTGATTTGGTAGTGATGGGTTAACTGGTGTTAGAGAAGGAGCAGGAGGTGCTCCCCGATTCCCGAGCAGTGCAAACATTTCAGTTTGTTGTTCCTCCATTTGTCGAACTTGTCCCTCGAGGGCAGTGACAGGCGTGAAAGCGGCCTCTGCAGCTAATGGCACGTCCACCAGAGAGTGGGAGCGTATTGGTTTATCATGTCCCTCTGGGACAGATCCTTCAGTTGTGCGAGTGCTCCGTTTTGCCATTGAAGCAGAACTTGGACGTTGCAAATGTGGAGTTCTTGACTTCTGAAGGATGTTGGGAATCGTAGTTCCCACAGACGACGCCAAACTGTTGCAGGCTAACTCGATGCCCCGGTCAGGCCGATTGTTCTTGGACCGCCTTAGCTCACGGAGCGGTCGAGTGCGCACACAGCCAATGAAAATGAAAAGTTGACACAAGGTATGATGACGTGGAAAAACCCCTCAAATGTGTAAAAAATCACGTGACCGGGTCGGTGCCGGTCAAATTCCACTAGATTCTGGTGATTACAATGTGTTTGGGGAATCGGGGCGACATGCCACTCCCGTTATAGGTTGGGGGAAGAGAGAGACTATGACTCCCTGCGGGCAACATGCTGCGTCGCGGGAGCGACTTGGATGTTGAACTGCGAGGGATGACCCGGGTGCTCTGGCACTCGGGGCGACACGCGTTTGCTTGCAGGAGTCGCCTTCTTCCTTGGGTTCGCTCCGGGACTTGGGCGTTTTTCTGCTGGCGACGGGCTGGTGGTGCACTGATAGCCGCTGGTGGCCGTTGGTGGTTCGCGACGGCTGGAGGCTGACTCGAGGGAGGTGGCCGACAAAGCTATCACCTGAGGAAGAAGATGACAGGGAGCAGAAAAAGGTCCAGAATGAGGAGGCCCTGAGGCTTCTTTTATAGCCTCCGGGGGAGGATCATTGCGGGCCCCACCACTAACGTAGTGGGTGGTTACCCTCCCGATCGGACGACGAGGAGAGCCTCCCCCCGATTGGACGGTGGGGAGGCCGTTCACGACGACGGAGGTGGCCGACCAAGTGGCCGGCCTGGCGGCCTGCCGTGGCCTGGCCGCAGCTTGCCGCGGCGAGGCCGGCAAGGCCGACCGTGGCTTGCCGCGGTGAGGCCGGATGTCGGCGACGGTTTTCCTCCATGGGGAGAGGGAGTGGGCCCCACCCCCCATGATTTCCTCATCATGAGAGTTCATGGGGGGTGGAATTGACTTGGTCAACCCATGATCCCCACTTTGGGTGAAGATCTTGGGGAAGCCTTTTCCTATAAATGATGGTGGAACCCATCAATGCTCAAATAGAAATTACTCATGTTTTGTAGATTTATGGTTTTGACGTGTTTTTAAAGACAGTCCGCTCTACTAGAGATTGGGCAAAATGGAAGTCCTGCCCTTATAAATTGGAATCCGTTTTGATACGCATACATACATTTTTGGAGGTGCGCAGACAGTTATGGCCGTAGGATCGCAAATTTCAACGACTCAGATCATTCACTGCAAAATACGGCCATATTTCTCGAATACTGTCTTATCCAAAAGTGACCGAACCGCCACTTCAGATCTGCACCGTTTATCTTCAGGAGGATACAGGTTCCATTTGGGGGGACTTATTTTCAGCGGTCAAGCGGTTACGACCGCATGTACCGGACCTAAATTAAGGTCCGGTACATGCGGTCGTAACCGCTTGACCGCTGAAAGTAAGGCTCTATTTGTTTGGGCGTTTCGCTGCTCTGTTTTGGGCAAACGCCGCTGGAAGGAGGGTAAACAAATGAACTTCCGGCGGCGTTTGTTCCGTTTCCACCGGCCGGCCGGCCTTGAGAAACGCCCCAAAAAGCTCCGTTTGGAGCAGTCACCTCCCCCTCCGATTCAAACACTCCGTTTCCACCCCCGGATCGACCCGCCACCGCCGAACCAAATGAAGCCTAAAAGTCCCCCAAACGGAGCCACATTAAGGGCCCATTTGGAATTGCGTTTTTGTCCGGTTCCGTTTTTTAAAAACGCCAAGTTGCTTTTTTTTCATTTGTTTAGGCGCTATCCATTCCACCCGCAGCTGAAAACCCGCGGCCTGAAAAAACTGTGGGCGGAAACTGTGTGCAGCACCTCCATTTCCTCGCGTTTTTAGGTTGCGGGATTTCTTCCTCCGACATCGCCTTGCGGATCGTCTTCTCATCGATCGGCCACTGTGCGCACGGCTCCGGCGACACGGAAGAACTGCGGATTTCTCATCGATCGATCGTCCACTGTGCGAACGATCGGCCACTGTTTTTTATAGCGGCGGATTTCTTCGCATCGATCCGGCCACTTTGCGCACGGCTCCGGCGACACGGAAGAACTGCGCATCGCATCCGACAACTTCCCCCCTCCGGCACAGCTCTTCCTCTCCGACACCACCATCGGAAAGCTTCTCCGTCGCGATTTCCCTCCGGCTCAGGGATCACATCATTGGCCAACATCTTCGGCGCAGGTATGCTTCTCCGACCTCACTCTTATCCCTCTTGAAATTTCTAGATTTCTCTCCAGGTCAGGGATCACGTTCCCATTTGCTTGCACTGTGCAGATCCGCCATTTTTGTTCGTGTGGAGCAATTATCGGGAATATCCAGCAGGTATACCTTCTCATACCTCTACAATTTTTTTTTGCATACTATTTTGGATGAATTTTTTTGTTTATTTCTCTAGCAAAGAAGTGTAGTTGTGGTGTGTTGAGTGATGGGTTGTGTGATGAGTTCAGTAGCTACTGCTGTGTGTGTGCTGCTGTGTGTGCTGCTGTGTGTGCTGCTGTGTGTGCTGGGGTTTGTGTGCAGTTGTGAGTGTGTGTGCTGCTGATGTGTGTGTTGATGAGTGTGTTGATGAGTGTTTATGGAACGTGTAATGTGTGTGTCCTGTTGGAATGTGTAGTGTGTGTCCTGTTGGAATGTGTGATGTGTGTGTTGAAATGAGTGTGTGTTTTTGTGTGAGAGTGCTGTGTTGGCTGATGTGTGTGTGAGTGTTGTGTGTGCTGCTGCAATGTGTGTGTGTGTGCTGCTGCTGCAATGTGTGTGTGCATGCTTTATTTATGAGTGTGTATTTGTGTGTTTGTATATGAGTGTGTTTGTTGGTGTGTAATGACGGCGTGTGTGTGTGTTTGTATTGTGTGTTTGTATTGTTGGTGTGATTTTTATATAAATTTGATATGACATTTGTAGTTATTGTGTGTGTGTGCTGGAGTTTTATGTGTGTGTGTGCTGGTAGGTGTATTTGTGCAGCTATGTGTGTGTTTGTGTGCTGCCATGTGTGTGTTTGTGTGTTGCTTTTTGTTTGAAATAAACTTGAAATGTGGTGCTAGGTGTGTGTGTGTGCTGGAGCTTTATGTGTGTGATGCTGTGTGTGTGTGTGTGCTGCAGCTGTGAGTGTGTGCTGCTGTGAAGTTGTGTGTGTGTGTGTGTGCTGGAGCTTTATGTGTGTGTGTGTGCTGCTAGGTGTATGTGTGCAGCTATGTGTGTGTTTGTGTGCTGCCATGTGTGTGTTTGTGTGCTGCCATGTGTGTGTTTGTGTGGTGCTTTTTGTTTGAAATAAACTTGAAATGTGTTGCTAGGTGTGTGTGTGTGCTGGAGCTTTATGTGTGTGATGCTGTGTGTGTGTGTGTGCTGCAGCTGTGAGTGTGTGCTGCTGTGAAGTTGTGTGTGTGTGTGTGCTGGAGCTTTATGTGTGTGTGTGTGCTGCTAGGTGTATGTGTGCTGCCATGTGTGTGTTTGTGTGCTGCCATGTGTGTGTTTGTGTGGTGCTTTTTGTTTGAAATAAACTTGAAATGTGCTGCTAGGTGTGTGTGTGTGCTGGAGCTTTATGAGTGTGATGCTGTGTGTGTGTGTGTGTGCTGCAGCTGTGAGTGTGTGCTGCTGTGAAGTTGTGTGTGTGTGTGTGCTGGAGCTTTATGTGTGTGTGTGTGCTGCTAGGTGTATGTGTGCAGCTATGTGTGTGTTTGTGTGCTGCCATGTGTGTGTTTGTGTGTTGCTTTTTGTTTGAAATAAACTTGAAATGTGCTGCTAGGTGTGTGTGCAGCTATGTGTGTGTTTTTATATAACTTTGTTCTGACATCTGTAGGATTATGGGCAAACATAAGGAAGGTGGTGTGAGTGCAAACTGGGAGGCAAACGATGTTGTGATTTTCTGCGACCTGTGCTTGAGGGAGATAGAGTTAGGTAATCGCCCAACTACACACTTCAGTAGGGATGGGTGGTCGAACCTAACCACTAATTTCTTTGCTCGGACGGGTAAATCATATGATCGCAATCAGATGAAGAATAAATGGGATCAGATGAAAAAAGATTGGAAGTTATGGCGAGATCTTAAGGGCCGTGAGACAGGTTTGGGGTGGGATCCAATTCGCAAAACCATTGCTGCTTCGGAGGATTGGTGGAAAGAACGCCTAAAGGTATGCAAACTATTAATGTTTTCTTTACAAACTATTAATGTTTTCTTTACAAACTATTAATGTTTTCTTTACAAACTATTAATGTTTTCTTTACACATTTTTTTTTTCATGTCAGGTAGTTCCAAATGCTAAAAAGTTTCAGTTTTCGGGAATAACTCCAGAGTTAGAAGAAAAATATCATATGATGTTTGGTCAGGTTGTTGCAGCTGGAAATCTTGCTTGGGCACCCAATTCTAGAAATTTCGAACCAGAATCTATTGATGAACATGACCTGTCTACTGGAGATGGCACACAAAACATTAACGAGTCCCCAACTTCTGAACTTGCGGGGGCGAAACGGACAGAGAAGGGAAAAAGCAAGATGAGCAGCAAGAAAGCGAGGAGTTCGACTATGGACGAGATTGCTGAAACTTCACGCATTATTGGGCGTTGTATGATGGAGCCGCCGCGCATCCAGATATCGTCATCATTGTACACCATTCCTGAGGTTATTGCAAAGCTCGAAACTATTCCAGAGGTTATGGATGATTTGAACTACGACTTCTACCACTACTGCACCATGTTTTTGAGAGAGAAACATAATCGCGAAACTTTTATGAGCATTCGACAGGATCGACGTCTGAAGTGGTTGCAGTCTTGTTTTGACAACAAGTCGGCTTAGTTGGTGGACATGTTCTATATCTTGTTGTAGTACTTGTTTTTAGTTATGTTTCTGCTTTTTTGGGACATTTATTATCATGTCGTGAGACTTATGTTGTTGATGAGTGTGGACATTTATTACTATTTCGTTTTTCTTCCAAAGTTGTTTTATTATGAGTTTGTCACATTGAATATCTTAATGCACATTACATTATGCGTAAGTATAAATATCTTAATGCACATTTACTTGCAGATAATAATGTCCTCCTCGGATAATATTGACAGTTCTGATGAGGAGACTCAACAACAGTTGGTTGGCTCGTTTTATCGTAATAGAGCTATCAGTGGACATCACGCATTACTTGCAATGAATTATCAATTAACCGAACCAATTGGTTCTTCTACTACAGCTTGCATGACATCAAGCCAAACAGGAGCTCGATGGATTGCTGAACTTCTCTGTGGGCACCCTAGCAGGTTTTTCAGCGCATTTAGAATGTCAAAGGTAATTTTTAATGATCTGCTAACAACCCTCACACAACAGTATGGGTTACAAGGATCTAGAAGAACTTTACCGCGTGAAGTACTAGCAATTACCGTGCACATATTAGGGCATAATGTATCAATGCAGCTTGCTAGTGAGCGATTTCAGCACTCCACGGAAACTATTAGTAGATTTTTCGCAAGGGGTATCAAAGCCATGAAGAGACTATCTGCTGATGTCATTAAGCCATTGGATCAACTTTTCATTGATATACCCCCACAAATCTTAAATGATGCTCGATACATGCCATTCTTTAAAGACTGTATAGGAGCAATTGATGGAACACACGTTGATGCTCGAGTGCCTGCTGAACAACAAGTTGCTTATATTGGTCGGCATGGCACAACTACGCAGAATGTCATGGCGGTCTGTGATTTCAACATGTGTTTCACATTCGTATTAGCAGGCTGGGAGGGTTCAACTCATGATAGCCGTATATTTCAGCGTACACTTATGGACCCCAGTTATAATTTTCCATATCCACCCCACGGTAAGCCTTTTATATCTCGTGAGGCTTTGGTACAAGAAATTTTTAAGATTACTATGTTTCTGGTTACAATTATTCATACATATTGTGCTATATCTAATTTTGCAGGCAAATATTACGTAGTAGATGCCGGGTATCCACTACAACGTGGTTTTTTAAAACCATATTCAGGTACACGGTATCATTTACCAGATTTTAGGAGGGGCAGCAGGCCGATACAAGGGCGCCGAGAGATCTTCAACCAAGCTCACTCATCCTTGCGCAGTGTCATAGAGCGTTCATTCGGAGTTTGGAAGAAGAAGTGGAAGATACTAAGGGACATGCCGCCATACAGCTTGACAAAGCAAAGAGACATTGTTATTGCAACGATGAGTTTGCATAATTATATTCGCAGACACCCATCACGCTCAGACACTCATTTTCGGGCTTGTGATGAAGACGAACATTTCATATATCCGGCGGGCATTCAAAGAAGAACAGGACAGAGTAATGAAAACTCAGGTGGAGACCATGTTATAGGGATTCGGGTGGGGGTGGATGAGATGGTGGCATTGCGTGACTCAATTGCCGATCAATTGCACCGAGCTTGACCGCTTTTTTCATTTTTTTTAAAAGTTTACATGTAATATGGAATATCTATATATGTTTGAAGTGGACTTTACGGTAACGGTCAACGCAGAAGGTTAATAAAAAAGAATTTCTTTGATCATGTTTATTTTTTTTTAATGTTAATGAGAAAAAAATTTCAACCACGGAAGTCCATTTCCAAACACAGTATTGCCAAACATTTTTCAGTTTTGAACAGCTCTGCAAACGCAGAATGCCAAACAGAACTCCGTTTGCATCATCCAGTTTCCAACAGCTCCATTTACAAACCTGCTTTTGCAACAACTCCTTTTACAACCGCCACCGCTAAACCAAATGAAGCCTAAGATGTGCTCACACACCAGTATAAAGTATTTTACTATAAATTGGATTCCAGTGCTGCTGCGAAGGTGAAGAATCATGGCCAAAAATCCGTACGAAAGAAAATTCATTTTAGAACAGGACGGCTAATCGAAGTTATTTATAATCCTCGATCTCATTGCTCGGAGCCCCTCTGTCGCTATGGGCGAGTCTTCGAGCACTGCTGCTTGGGTTTCTTTGCAGGTGGCGGAGGCGGTGGAGGAGAATGAATTAGGTATATGTGTTGGTCGGAGGGTTCACACGGTCGGAAACCCGCAGCGGATCGGAACGGTGCTGTACATTGGGCCGGTAGAAGGCCAAGCTGGTGAGTGGGTAGGCGTCGAGTGGGACGACGGCAATGGTAAGCACGACGGAGTAGTTGCCGGAGTCAGGTATTTCATGGCGAGTCGTGAGATGTCGGCATCACTCGTTCGCTCGAAGAGCCTAAGCATCGGGATCTCTTTCCTAAAGGCACTGCATCTCCGGTACAGGGGCGAGTCCACTAAGGAAGAGGAAGGTAAGCTAGAAAGTCCAAACTAAGAAAATAAATGCATTGCTTTGGTACTTATGATACGACAAGTTCTTGGGATAATTTAGAAAGCGGGCCTATAGGCATGCTGATGAATTTCTGGATAGGTTAAGAGGCGATGACCAACAGATTGAAGAGAAACTTTAAACCAAACCTCCATAGCAACATAACTCCCAAAACCATCCAACAAAAATAGAAACGCCAAAAACTGAATCAAATCTGATTAAACGCCTTGTCAAAGAAAATAACGAAACATAAAGCAAGGATGAAAACGGACTTTTGCCAGGGGGAGTTAAGATTATGACCATCGGTCATTATAAGGGTATTCGTCACCTTTGGAGAATATCAAATGATAAAACATAGGCTTCCAGTTCAGAAGGACTGGGCAATGAAACATAACAGCCATAGGGCTTCCTTTGTGCAGAATACTTGTTGCCAGGCGAGCATGGAAGCGTCATTCGTAAGGAATAGAAATGACTTAATGATCCCACCACATAAAAGAGTAGACTAAGGTCCGTTCGAGAGAGTTGTTGTTGATGGAAAGCTGCTGATCGAATAGAGCTGTTGAAAAGTTGCTGTTTCTGAAAACAGTGTTTTGCTATAAAACTGTTTGAATGAAATGGAGTTTGCAAAGCTGTTCGATAAGCTGTTTTTAAAAAACTGTTTGGCAAAAACGGAAATTTCTTAGGTCAAAATTTTCTAATTAAATTAACTTTGTTGTTCACACAAACTCATACATACTCATACACATAAACACTCATACACATACAAGTGCAAACGCACACATATAAATACATACTCACACTCATACACACAACTCATACACAAAACAATTCCAACGATTCCATGAAATAGACAAATCCAAATTAATGGTTTGTAGTGTGTTTAACATCCACAAAAATTCAAATTAGCATCCACAGATATCCAAATTAACATCCACATACAACTACATAATCAAAAAAGAGGGAACCCAATTTTTTTTCATAACTAGCGAAATCATGGATTCGGTGGCCACAACTCGCTCATCAGTACAATATGCAAGTCCTGTATTAGTTTCTCCTCCATTTGATTATGCTACAACTGTCCTGCCTTTCTTCCCATCCCCAACCCTAGTGTTCTTCTTCAAGGAAGGGGCAGAGGGTGAGGCAGAAGGCAAAAATCGTTTCTATATACTATGATTCAGAAGGGAGTTGATGTCGCCGGATTATCTAATTTTACATCCATTGGTTATCATGTTAATCAAATATCTGTTTCTTCCTCTTGTACTGAAACATCTGCTTCCAAATCCTTCAGTTCTCACTCGCTCAATTAAGATGATTCAAACACGTACAAAGGAGACCATTAGAGGCACCTGTTAGGCGTTGTGAGAGTCTAGTCACTAGGCATGTTAAATGAGGGAGGGGTAGACTAATAAAGACTTGAAATGAAACTATAAGGAAAGACATGATGTACTTAGGCATTAGTGAGATTGTGACTAAAGATAGGGCACAATGACGACAAAGGATCCATATAGCCGACCCCACTATAGTGGGTTAAAGGCTTGAGTGTTGTTGTTGTTATTGACTCTCTAATTTGTCAAAAAGTTCATCGATCTTTGAAATGGGTTATGTTTTTTTCTTTTATAATGAGCTTGTTATGCTCTCTATGACCAATACACAATTTTAGACTTCCTTTTTTTCATTTGATCAATAAGACTAGCTTTTTAGGTTGAACCGGTGAAGAACTCTAATGAACTCAAATCCAGTAACTTACGAAGTTAGACTTTAAGCTTTGCCAATTCCTTTGGAGCCATCCGATATGGAGATCTAGACACCGTTCTCGCATTCGGAAGGAAATCAAATTAAAGCCAATATCTCTTTGTAGAAATGCACTATGTATTTCTTTACTAAAGAAGCTTGGAATATTTCTTATAACTAACCCATCCTAAATAAATATTTTTCCCCACATTCTTTCTCGATCAATTTGTCTAGTTTGACTGCAGTTAGAAGCATACATACTGCATAAGACAATCCTTTGTATTGTGTTACCGACTGTATGGCCCAATAAACAAAATTTTCTTAGTGTTTTAATCAAAATTTGCTTCATGATTTTAGATCTAGGTGAATGGAGATCGTATGATCATTATTTGGATGATGGGAACCCATTGACGGGATTGACTTATTTTTCTTTATTTCTTTTTATATTTTCAATGTTGTATTTTAATAATTATGGCAAGTGATCTGATCGTGCAAATTTAGCCGCTATTCATTTGCCCTAACCCCCCTATGTATTTCTATTGTTTTTTTAGGTTTAGGGGATCAAAGTTTTTATGAACCTTGTGGGCCCACATAGGTTCATGAAGATTATTGAATGTAGATTTGGTTTCTTAGGAATTGCAAATGGGTTGCACCCTGTGGAAAATAAACACACCCAATTGTAACTATTTTAAAAATAATTAAGCTTTGGAAGCTATTTTGTAGTTTTTATTTCCAATTTTCGCGTAGAAAAAATATATTTTTATAAAGACCAGTTTAATTTTTTTAATCATTATTTTCTCAATTTTGTTTCCTTTGTCATGATTATCTTGAAAACTAGGGGTTATGCTGCATACTCAAACTCCTGGACCTTCAGGACACTTGGTTGGACACTTGGATGCAATGTGTCCAACTCCTAAGCACTTGAACACTTGATGATGCTTTATCTAGGTAGTGGTTATTGATCTTTCCCTTCTCCTTGTCTTCTTTAGGAGGCTCAATACTTGAAGCATACCCTCGATATGCTTCAGTGTTTTCCTTACATCCATGAAATGATGTTTTTTGTTCCTTAGCAACTGTCTCTTTACTTTGGGGGCCAATTTGATATATCCTCTATTGTAAAGAAAGGCACGAGCTCCACCTCATTAATATGTTCTTATTTAGTCCCCCATGAAATCCGTCCATGGTCTGTTTCTTAGGTCCGACCATCTACATTTCAACATCAATACCTCAAACTCACATTTATTCTCCCACACTTAGCCATCTTACCTCAATCCATGTAACTATACAAAACTGTTGTGAACAAACTTTCTCAACAAACTTTCTCATCACGAAGCACTTCATCTTGGTCCATCTCTTCACATCCCCCTGTTCACTGTACGTTATCTCCATATCTGTTTTCCTTTGCCTTCAAAAACTACCGTCTTACATGTTAACCCGGAAGGGATTTTAAATCTATTAGTGTGTTAAAAATTGATCCCAAGACAATTGACTCAACAAAAAGATGCAACACCACACCGTTTGTTGTCTTGGGTGCCGGATGCCACCTTTCGCGCTCTCGGAGACGAGCTTCGATGTTTCACCGCCATTCAAACCTCTTCCGAGAGTTCTCCTATATGAATTCCTCTTGTGATGCTTCGAACATCTTCTTCATCTCCAAGTTGAATTGAAGCACTCGGTGTGGATCAACTAGTCTTTCATAGGAAGCAATCTTGTATGCAGGGGTAGCAGACTA
The DNA here is from genome assembly GCA_039513925.1 of Platanthera zijinensis. Taxonomy (NCBI): domain Eukaryota; kingdom Viridiplantae; phylum Streptophyta; class Magnoliopsida; order Asparagales; family Orchidaceae; genus Platanthera; species Platanthera zijinensis. The sequence continues at coordinate 17,949,442 of CM077078.1, read as the reverse complement.
GCACTCATGAATCATGATCCACCATCCCCATCTTCTCTACCAAATATAGAGATAGAGGTTGCTGTCATGGCCATGCTTGTATTTCCCATTCTTTATTATGGGCTTACTATGTACCCCATTAATTAATATATTGTGCATCACTTTATTTATTCTTTTTCGCAATAATACTTTGGGTCTATTTCTACTATTTCCATTCTTGATTGAAAAAGTTTTTCAGATGTTCTCTTCAGTATCCTTTGGAAGATAAATAATGACGTTGAAATTGATGCCTTTTAGATGTATAACACTTGAGATGTTGTTCATATTCCTAAGGAGTGAAATTATTGGATTTCAGTAGACATGTATTGTCAAGTATCAACCTTTGATCCCTATAAGCCAAATTGTCAAATTTATAGTCAGTGTTTTACTTGGATCAATGAAGTGGATTTTCATGAGACTTTTGCTCATGTTGCTAAGATTAACTCTGCAAGGATTTTTTCATCTATTCTGCTCTCAAGTCTTAGTTGCTACATTATTTTGATGTGAAAAATGTATTTCTTGGTGATAATCTTCAAGATCACATTTTCATGCCTCTCCCCCTAAATTGCAAGCTTTTCAAGGTCATGCATGCTATAAAGAAATACATTTACGGACTTTCACTTCTGATTTGATAAATTGAGTGTTGTGCTAATTGATACGAAGTTTTCGAGAGCCACTTATGAACAATGTGTATTCATCCATAAGAGTAAGGGCCAATTCACTGTTCCGATTGTTTACCACCCTTACAAAGATATATAGATGAATACTACAAAAATTAATAGGGGAATTATTTTGGATTATCTGAATAAACAGTAGTTAAATCAAGTGACATTCTTATTAATATGCAAATTCAGAATTTAACATTTAAATATCTGATTGCTGTTCAGCTTGTTCTTACCAATGGATAATCACCTTTCCTAATACATTCGTATTTATTTCTAGCTGCATCCTCAATTCCGTACTGGTGTCCTTCCGTCCTATTTGAGTTTGGGACAAAAAAACAATTTAAGTTTGTATCTTTTTTACTGTGCAGATGAAATGTATGTCCTTTCGTCAAGCAAAAGACGTGTGTCTATACAACTTATAGGGAAAAGTAAAATTGAAGAGAAGTTAAAGCATTTCGAGGACTTGCATGGTGCATCCATTCCTTATATGGGGATTGGCTCAGTCAATCCATCACATGAAATTAGTAATATTGTTCCAAGTAAATTCTTCCTTTTAAGTACAGTTATGTTATCTTTTAAATTTCATTTACATTGTCGATTCATACTTATTTTTAAGTATTTAATAATTTTCTAGTACCGTGGATGATAAAATATCCATGTTATGCCCAGGTATGATTCATAGGTATGGTTTCAAATGGTCCTTCTGTTCGACTTCTCCTCAGAGGATTTTTTTTAATGTGCATCTTGCAAGCCTAATTATTTTGCATATGGAGCTAATAGTACATTTTTGGTAGCGGTGTGCCAAACTAAGACTTTTGAGTTATAAGGTTCCATAGGATTCGCTAAGTGCATCACATAAATTTGCTTGAGTTAATTTTGTGATCCTGATTAATACAACACTCCAAATCATTTTTGTGCTTCTTCAAAATTTGTTATTTTCTTAATAATAGAGGTTGATATATATGCTGTCTATTAGTTGGGAAGTTAAAACAATATATGGCTCCGTGTGGCATGACGTTTTTGCTTCCGTGAGTTTGGACAAAAATGCCACTCTCATAAAATGAATGTATGTTTGACATGACAACAATTATGACCACCACCAAGAAAAGAAAACTAGTTTTGATCATAAAGTGGTTGAAGTTCCTTAGGTGAGGTTGGGCATTCACGAACGACGGTTCATAACCACCGCGTTCACGACCGCCACAACTGTGCCAAACAGAGCCTAAATAAAAAAAAACGCCTAAGATTATTATGTTTTTTCCTTGTTCAAGTGATCTGTAACAAATGCTGAAACTTTTGAAGGGGGATACAAACATTTGTTTAAATGAGCATTTGTGTATTAGTAAAGAAATAACAGTTCTACACACAGAATGCTTAGAGACAAGTCTTCATATGCACCTCGTATCAGTTGATTTTGTTTTCTGTCACTATTTTTGTAAATGTCCTAAAACTCCTCCATGGAAGTGCTCCATATTTACTTTATATCTCTTTGTTTCTTTTTGATTAACACAATTTCATCGAGACTTGGGCAGCGTGTTATTTTAGATCAATGACTAGAGCTTGGATCAAAACAATACTATCTTGAGGATTCTTGCTAATAATACTCTAATTATTATGTTTTAATTTTCATTTGTCATATAATTTGGAGCCTACTGTTATATAATTTTCGTTAAAGATGGACTTCTATTGAATAATAAGAAAGAAAAGATTTGATTGTTTATTCATCCTCATAGGGGGATATAAAGCATTGCAAGGAGAGACAAAACACCGATAGACGATGTGGGACTAAACCCTAGTTCTAATACATAAATACTAATAACCCGACATATAACTATAAAACTTATAAACTCCAACACTCCCCCTCAAGCTAAAGGGGGAACCTTCAACTTGGACACATCAAATTACGACAATGGAGGTAGGCTATGCGGGACAAAACATCAGACGATCCACTGGGGGAAATTCCAAATCGGGGAATCAAGCCGTGGACATAGCCACACACGACTAGACCCACACACGACGCAAGACCCACAAACAATGTGGGCTCGCTGGAAACCGGTCAACCAACATCACCCATACACAAAATGCAAAAAGGAACCAACGATGTGGAGTAAATTATCAAACGGGTGATCAAGGATAATCCGTCAGGGATAATCTGTCGGGGATAATCCGTACAAAGGGCGGTCCCACACGACACAACCCTATACGACACGGTCCCACGCAACACAACCCGCTGAAATTATAACACCAACATCAGCCGTGTCCCAACACACCACCAATCTAAAGAAATATGAGGAGACGCATAACAACACAACATAAGCCAAAGGGTCGTGAGGGACTAAGGCGAACAATGAGAAAGATCATTCGAGTCGCCCTCACCCCAAATACTCCCCCTCAAATGGAACACACGTACAAAATGGCATGATGACAAGAGACACTAACAATAACAACAAATACAACAAGCTCTAGCAATAAACCATATAAACACATAAAAACACATAAAGATCGACCAAACCATCACTAAGCATCTTTATCGGTGAGAAAAAAACATCGCAACGGCGGGTAGTCGACAGGAATCACTAGAAAAATAAGGGCATCATCCAGAAAGCGACAGGAGCAGGAGCAGCTGAGTGGATGAGGCCAGATTAGAGCAACGACGGTGGTAGAAGAAGTCCCTGATGATGTCTATGATGAGAGAAGCAACTTCACTTGACCGTCGAAGACGGGAGATGAAATGGACGAGGCAGCAGCGGGAAACGTCGATGATGCCGTCGAAGTCGTCGATGGAGGAGTGACACAGATCAGCCAAGCAGCTCATGCTGGGAGGCGGACTCAACAGATGGTTTTGAAGCAGAGAATTGAGCGGAAAATGGGCAATGGGATCATCCACAGGGAGAAAAAAGTTACCGCGGGATCTGAGGGAACACAAATACCTCATGAATCGAAGGGATTGACAGGATCTTCGTCGTCGACAGTAGGAAGCTGGAGTTGATTGGATCGATGATGTCCAACAGAAGACGCAACAGAATCGTCGATGGAAGTGCAAGAGCAAAGAAGGATGATGAGATCGACGAACCCATCAACGACGGAGAGGTCGACATCGTCGTCGAGGGAGTTGGGAGCCGAGAGAGTAGTGTTGGGATTAGTTGTCGACGCACAACATGGGAAGCGGCAAAAGCATGCGAGCGGAAAGAAGAGCCAGACGACAGGATCTATGCGAGCAATGACAGTGAAACTGCGAAGGAATAAAGCCCTAGCGCTGCTCACGCAGGGAAAAAATTCAATGTCTCTGATACCATGTTGGAGATTAGAAAAGAGAATGGAAGAGTGCATTTTATTCATCCACACAGGGGCTTTATATAGCATTACAAAGAGACACAAAACACCGCTAGCCAATGTGGGACTAAACCCTGGATCTAATATATAGATACTAATAACCCGACATATAACAATAAAATTCATACATTCCAACAACTTCTTTATGTACACACTTCCAAAGAAGCGTATGGAGTAGATGCTAGTTTCTTTTGCCAAACTATGGAATGATAAACTTTTCAGATAGGTGTATGGATTCCATCCACGATAGTTCTCGGTTCAATTGACAATGACTTATATTGCTCAGGACTTTCTATTATTCTTGTTATAATTATGAATTACCTTTAATTTAATATATTTTAAATATTTTTGTATTGCTTTATCCGCCTCCATATATGGAGGGAATGTAGGGCTTGCATATCAGATTAATACATTACTTTCCTCCATTTAACATGATATCAGAGGTGTCGTTTCTTGTGCTCCAGCCAATCTGTCGGTTTCGCTCATGCTTGCGACTTGTGCTTCCACCTCTCGACTCTCACCTCCGACCCGCGCTCGTCTTTCGACTTTCACCTCTGTCTCCGAACTCGGACAACCTCACCCTCTTCCGCTCGCACAACCGCTCCCGTCTTCCGCTCGCAAAACCTCTGCCAGCAGCCAGCAACGGTTCTTTCAGCATTTTTTCTTTTGCGGACCGGAACCTCTAGCTTCCTTCTCCTTCCCCTGCAACTTTCCGACGCCGGCTTCTCCATGCAGTAAAATCTCCACTCCTTTTCGTCATCGGTTGCTCTTCCAGCGGTTGCATGGAGTAGATTTATATTCCTCTCTTCTTCCAGCTTTGCGTCTACTCTGTGTAATCCATTGTTTTTTTGGGCACCCTAAGTTTTTTTGTGGTCTTTAGATTTCTATTCTTGATCCACTACGTCAAGTATTAATTCACCCTCATCCGTTGTGTTGCACCTCAGTGGGATCTCTCTGCGTGAGCAATGATCATAATACTCCTCAAATTACCATCATTCGCCTGGATGATTCCAATTATCATTTTGGTATCTCTCTATCACCTTGGCGCTCACGAGCTGACATCTCTTTGGTTATGTCAATGTTCAAACTCTGGGACCGCCAAAAATCTTTCCGTGTTGGATACAATGGGACTCGAAGAACTCCTTAGTTTTGTCTTGGCTCACAAATTTTATGTAGGAGCCCATAGATCGTAACTATTTGTTTCTTGACACTACGACAAGCATTTGGAGGAGAGCGAAATCTACTTATTTTCGGAGAGGTAATGCGGCTTAAACCTTTTAGTTGAGACGAAAGATATCCTTACTTATCCAAGGTGATCGACCCCCTTCCATGTGTTATTTGGTGTTTACATGGTTATATCAGGAATACGATCATTTTGACCCCCTCACATTTGTTAGCCCTGTTGACGAGGCAATGATTCATGCTCGGGAAGACCACAATCGGATTTTGAGTTCCTTCATGGCCTCCATCGGGAGTTCGATCAGATCAATGTTTAGATTTTAGGGCGCCCGATGCTACCGTCACTGCTTGAGGTTTTTAGTATTGTGCACCAGAAATTCGACCGTCGACAGACTTTGCTTCCTACTCTACCCCTGAGAGCTCAGCCCTTCCTGTCACCTCTCATATTCTTAGTGTACGTCAGACTCGTGATAGTAAGATGAAGGGATCTGATAGAGACACTTTCTTTGTGATTATTGTGGAAAGAGTCGTCACACCAGGGATACATGCTTCAGACTCCATGACTTTCCTCCCCCAAAAGGGGGTGCTACACCTTGCGGTGTCCGTGGCTTCGGGAGGCCTCCATGCCATCTTACCTCTCCTCATTCCGCTCATCTCACTGATGCCGATGTGAACATCTCTCTTGGCAATACTAGAACTGACTCCTTTTCTTTTACTGGTGCATTCTCAACTGACAAAGTGCTAGCAAAGGAGATAACAAAATTGTGTTAATTACAAATGAATTAAATTGATGAGTCATGCTATGAAACTATAAGAACGAGTAATAAAAAGAAGAGTAAGACAGAAGACTAACATCTCGAAGAATCAATTTGGATTCATGCTAGGACGGTCGACCATGGAAGCTATACATCTCTTGAGAAGACTCATTGACAACTACCGAGAAAGAAAACAAAATTTGCATATGCTGTTTATCGATCTTGAGAAAGCTTATGATAGAGTTCCAAGAGGGATCTTATGAAAAGTCTTAGAAAAGAAAGGTGTAAATGTATCATGCATTGACATAATCAAAGATATGTATACAAATTCAGTGACTAGGGTGAGAACTTCTGGAGGATTAACATAAGAATTCCCTATCATTGTTGGCACATCAAGGTTCAGTTTTAATCCCTTATCTCTTTACCCTTATCTTAGATGTGCTACCAGACATATCCAACAAGCAATACCTTGGTGTTTATTCTTTGCGGATTATATCATTTTGGTTGATGAGACATGCGGAGGTGTAAACGTAAAACTTGAATATTGGCGAGACACTTTAGAAAAGAAGAGTTTTTGGTTGAGCAGGGCAAAGACGAAATATATGGAGCTTAAATTTAGCAGTGCAAGAAGGACGAATGACTTCGTTATTAAGTTGGGTGATCAAGATATTTCCCGTAGTGAGTGTTTTAAATATCTTGGATCGATAGTGCAAAAAAAATGGATGCATTGATAAAGATGTGACACAGAATCCAAGCGGGCTGGTTGAAGTGGAGAGACGCGTCAGGGATCTTATGTGATCGTAAAGTACCATTAAAACTTAAGGGCAAGTTTTACCGTACTGCAATTAGACCAGCGTTGTTCTATGATTCCGAGTGTTGGGCAGTGAAGTGTGTACATGAGCAAAAAATGGGAGTTGCGGAGATGAGAATGCTTAGGTGGATGTGTGGACACACGAGACTGGATAAAATTAGGAATGAATGTATCAGGGATAAGACAGGAGTAGCACCAATTGCAGAGAAGATGCGAGAAGCTCGACACTTTATGATTTGGACACATACAAAGGAGACCATTAGAGGCACCTGTTAGGCGTTGTGAGAGTCTAGTCACTAGGCATGTTAAACGAGGGAGGGGTAGACCAATAATGACTTGGAATTAAACTATACCGAAAGACATGATGTACTTAAGGATTATTGAGATTATGACAAAAGATAGGGTCCAGTGGTGACAAATGATCCATATAGCCGACCCCACTATAGTGGGATAAAGGCTTGAGTGTTATTGTTGTACTAGCCATTAACCAATTCCACAAACTGCTCTGTAACCTTTCTTCCCTTCTCTTGTGTTTTCAGGACCTGACGATGAGGAAGGTGATTGGCTCTGGTAGCATGATCAATGGACTTTATGTGCTCGAGTTTAGCCCAGTGCCACCTCTGAAAGCTCTTCATTCCAGTTCTTCTCATCCTTTGTATTCTTAGCATTATCACCTAGGACACCCATTTACTCCTATTATGAAATTATTGTTTCCTGTTATGTCTACTACTATTTTTGATTGGCTCTTGTAACATCGACGTACTACTTTTAGGCTCTATTTTGCTCTCCGGCAGCATTTCAGTGAGGTAGCAAACTCACCAGAGTTTTTGACTGGAGGGACGGCGGGGCCTGAAACGCTTTGTTTTGGAGCTTTTTGTTCAGGAAACTTGGAGCAAATGCCACCGGTGGCAGAAAAAACGCACTGGGGCGTGCTGCCGGTGCCATTTGCTCTCGCACCAGAAGCCCGCCGGAAGCCAAACAGAGCCTTAATCATGCTTTGTTGCCTAGTTCTACCCTTTTTACTGTTATTCATATTGATGTATGAGGGACCTTCCTTGCCCTATTCTTTCTATTTCTCGTTATGCTTGGTTTGTTACTATTATTGATTGTTTCTCTCGCACTTCTTGATTATATTTGCTGAGAGCCTGAGACAAACAATGATGTGTTCCCTATTTTTCAAAAATTCCATAAAATGATCTACGCTCAATTTCATACAAATATTAAAATTTTCCGCAGTTACAATGACAGTGAATACATGGATTCCCAGTTTAACCAATATCTTACTGATCATGACATCATTCACCAAACCACTTGTGCTTATTCCTCCGTTCAGAATGGTGTTATTGAGTGTAAGAGTCGCCATATCTTGGAAGTTGCTAGATGTCTTCTGTCAACTATGCACCTTCCAAAATATTATTGAGGTGATGCTGCTCTCACGACATCATATCTTATCAATCGTATGATGACGCGTGTCCTTGGGAATAACATTTCTCTAGGTGCCCTCCTTGTGTCCCCTTCTCAGCTTTATCCTAAGGTGTTTGACCGTGTGTTTATGCCTACTAAACTTGACCCTCACACACCCAAGTGCCTTTATTGGTTACTCTCCCACACAGAAGTGGTACAAGTGCTTTCATCCACCAACAAAGAGAGTCTTTGTCACTATGGATGTCACTTTTCGTGAATCAGAGGCATACTATGTTCCCTTGGGTGACTCTACGTCTACACCCTCTTCTACTGTTACTTTACTAATTCCTCCACCCTATCCCTCACTTTAGGGGGAGTATTTACCTTTGGAGTGAGCTTCTCTGATGTTTCTCTGCCTATCCCTTCCACTTCTCCTCGCTTGCAGGTTTATACTCGGCGCACTAAAGGGACCAGCACACAAGGTTCTTCCATGCAACCAGAACAATCACATGATCCTGACTCAGGGCCTTCTAATCCACCCATTGCTCTCAAGAAAGGTATCCAATCTTGTACCCATCATCCCTTGTCGCATTACGTGTCTTATGACTTTTTTCTGCTTTCCATAAGACCTTTGTGTCTTTTCTTGCTTCTATTTTCATACCCTCATCTTGGTAGAATGCTCTTTGAATCCCTAAATGGCAAAACACAATACTTAAGGAAATGACCACTCTTGAGAAGAATTATAAGTGGGATTTGGTGCATCTTCCACATGAAAAGAAAATTGTTTGGTGCATTTGGGTGTTCTTCGTCAAGCAGAACTCTTAAGGAGTGTTTTAAAGGTGTAAAACAAGGCCGGTGGGAAGAGGTTATAAGTAAACCCTTGATAACGACTATCATAAAATATTTGCCCCAATGACAAAGATGAACACTATTCGAGTTCATTTATCATTTGCTACCTGCAAGAGGTGAGCCTTTGTCAACTTTACATGAAAAACACATTTCTCCATGGGATCCTTGATGAAGTAGTTTATATGACTCTCCCACTAGGTCTTGCTCTTAAAGGTTCCAAGAGAAAAGTTTGCAAGTTAAAAAGGTCATATATGATTTGAAACTATCTCCTAGAGCTTGTTTTGAAACTGTCTCCTAGAGCTTAATTTGAGAGATTCCACAAAGCTATGATGTCATGTTAATATCACCAGAGTAATGCTGATCATACTTTGTTCATCAAACCTAAGACAAGTAAACTTACTGTCCTCACTCCTCGCCGTCTATGTTGATGACATTGCTATCACAGGTGATGATGTGGGAGAACTCAGGACTTAAAAACAAAAAGTTGACTAGTGAGTTTGAGGTCAATGACTTGGGATAACTCATTTATTTTTTGAGTATTGATGTTGCAAGGTTCCAAGCGTGGGATCTTCATTTCTCAAAGTAAGTACACATTGAACCTTCTCTAGACGACATGGATGAGTGGACGTAGATCTACTGACACCCAAATTAAAGCAAATCACAAATTGGGGAGAGATGACAGAGAGGCGATTGAAGACATCTCGTAATTTCAGAGGCTTGTAAGGAGGATGATTTACCTTTCTCATATCCGTCATGACATCTCTTATGCAGTTAGTGTTATCAGCTAGTTCATGCATGCACCGAAGACTCTCCATGTAGATGCAACATACAAAATTCTTAGATATCTCAAATCTTCTTTGGGAGTGGGTTCTTGTTTGCTCCCAATCCATGTCCCAATATTTGAAGTCTACACAGATGCTGATCGGGCCGGGTCAATTGATTATCGACGATCTACTTTAGGATATTGTTCTCAAGTGCGCGCGTGTGTGGGGGAGGAATCTTGTTACGTAGAGGAGTGAAGAATAATAAGTTGTGGCAAGATTTAGCGTAGAAGCTGAGTTTAAGGCCATGGATCATGGGGTTTGTGAAAGCCTATTGTTACGTTCCTTGATGAGTGACCTAGACCTTGCTGAAGCTGAATCCATCCGTCTTTATTGTGACAAAAAACTGTTATTAACATCGCTCACAACCCTGTCCAACATGACTGCACTAAACACATTGAAGTAGATCGACATTTCATCAAAGTGAACATAGAAAAAGGAATTGTGTGTACACCCTTTGTTTCCTCTGGCTGACAACTTGCTGATATACTCACAAAAAGTTTGAGTGGGAGCCCCTTTGGCAGGATTGTTGCCAAGATGGGCATGATTAATGTGAAAAAGTTTGAGTGGGAGTAACTATTTTTGGTAAGGACTTTAAATGTGAAAAGGTGTTGTCTCTGAATCTGCATTTGGAAAGGATTTCAGCGAGCTTAATTGATTAGACATGATGGTATTTTGTCAAAAATTTTCCTATACATTGCTTGGTCTAAGTTTGTTGGGTCCTGAGTGCTAATCTCAGATCCATGAAATTGCGTTGCACTGCTTGACATAATGAAGCACTTATTATAGCTGGCAAGTTGTTTATTAATTGATTGCTCCATATATTTTCTCTAGATGATTTCGCTTTACCTCAAGTCTTAGTAAATTTACTAATTCAAAATGTTATCTGGAGCTATTTTTTTTCATATTTAGAAGGTGATTTTTACTGGTAGATAATTAGTATATGGACTAGGGAGCATTTTGTGCTAATGGAGTTTCTAGTATAGGATCAATAAAAAGCTCAAGTTAGGAGGTACCATAGTTTGTGTAGTTCTCCTTTAATTTCATCCTCATGGAAGTTAACCCCCCCCCCCTCATTGTGTTAGGTTTAATGTTTAAATTTACAGAATACTAGTATTTTATGTGACAAGTGCATTTTAGAAACCTAGTCTGGTTTAATATCTAAGGCAACTGCTCTTTGCTCTGTTATTTCTATGAGAAATGCATTTTTGACAGTGTACTTGGCCAAGGATTTGTCCACAGTACTCAATCAAGTAACTATTTTTTTTTTCTGTCACTTTATACACATGAAGGGGAACCTTGGCGCACCGGTTAAGCTGTCTCCGTGTGGCCTTGAGGTCACTGGTTCGAGTCCTGGAAGCGCCTCTTGCAAAAATGCAGGGTAAGGTTTGTCTACATTTCACCCTTGTGGTGGGACCCTTCTTCGGGCGCTCGCTGCGCGGGGATACTTTGTGCATCAGGCTGCCCTTTTATCACTTTATACACATCAATTGATTAAAAGGGCAAAATGATCCCTTGCGAGTACTCAACAAATATTTAGTCAATTACTCAGCTTGAATGGTAACTCAATTTATATTCATAAAAGAGTAACTATGAAGTGATTTTTTATTTTATTTGCTATTATTTTAATTTTCAGATCTAAAGGAGCTTGATTTGACAGGCAATCTTCTTTCAAGGTGGCAAGTATGGTGTCACTAGACAATTTCACTTATCATGTTTATCAATTTTGATGTCCCTAAAAAATCTGCTTTAACTATTGGAATTTTTTGTGCCATTGAACTTTTTCTTCAAAGAAAGGGGACATATTTGATAGTTGATCTTTTGTTTTAAATCCTATCTCAGATTGAATAAAGCTGCATACTTGTTTCCTCGTGTTCAATAATGGATGTGAATTTTTATCCAGCATATTTTAGCTGTGTCAATGGGTAATAGAATATTCTGGCACCGGTTTAACTTGGTGTCAAATAACTTCTAATTGTACTGCTAGTTTTTGTTATCTGATGCTATTGATATTTCTGCAAGTCAAAGATACATCTCGGACTAGGTCAAGTAATGATATACCATAATAAGTGGTGTGGTCACCTCTTGGTGAAGATATTAAATTGTTCAATTTTGGGTTTTGTCAAAAAAATATTTGGAAAATTAAAAGGTCACGCCCCCCCACATAAATAATCTTTTTGGTGAAAAGAGTGAGTACAAGACAAAGTGTGGACAAAGGAAGGCTAGCTATAAATCACTCTACACTTGTAGGAATGATTAAAATTTGGCAAGATATAAAATCGCTAAAAAACAAGCTAAAAATGCAGTAAAAAGTAAGAAATCAAGCTTATGAAGAATATTACAAGCGACTAGATACCAACGATGGAGACCATGATATATATAAAATTACTCGAGTTAGAGAGAAGAAGACAAGAGATTTAAGCTAAGTTAAATGCATGAAAGATGAAACATATACAGTTTTGATGGATGAAGCGGCTATTAAGGAGCGATGAAAAAAAATAATTTTATCAATTCTACAATGAACTGAGGTTGAAAGAGTCAAGTAAATCGGAGGAGTGTAGGACCATTACTTTTTATTAGTCAATTTCATGCATCAAAGGTAAATGATGTTCTGAAGGAGATGAAAAATAAAAAGACAGTTGGGTCAGACGATATATCCATCGAAGTATGAAAATGCTTAAGGAAAGAAGAGATTTTGTGGCTTATATGTTTCTTCAATAAGATACTGAAGAAAAAGATGATGCCAGACCAATGGTGAGAGAGTATCTTGATACCTATGTATAAGAACAAAAGAGAAATACAAGTTTGTGTCAATTACAAAGGAATTAAATTAATGATGATTGGGTCAGACAATATATCCATCAAAGTATAAAAATGCTTAGGGAAAGAAAATATTTTCTGCCTTACATGTTTTTTTTCAATGAGATATTAAAAACAAAGAGGATGCCAGACCAATGAAGAGAAAATATCGTGGTACCTTTATATAAGAACAAAAAAGATATACAAATTTGTGTCAATTACAGAAGAATTAAGTTAATGAGTCATGTCATGAAACAATGAGAACGAGCAATAGAGAGAAGTGTAAGACGAGTGACTAGCTTCTCGCCTTCTCGGAGACTCAATTTGGATTCATGCCAGGGCGGTTGGCCATGGAAGTTATACACCTCTTGAGGAGACTCATTGACAACTATTGGGGAAAAAAATAAGATTTACATATGCTGTTTATCGATCTTTAGAATGCTTATGATATAGTTTCAAGAAAGGTCTTATAGAGTGTCTTATAAAAGAAAGATGTAAATGTATTATACATTGATGTACTCAAAGACATGTATACAAATTCTGCGACAAGGGAGGGGGGGGGGGAATCTGGATGATTAACACAAAAATGCCCTATCACTGTTGACTTACATCATGAGTCAATTTTAAGCTCTTATCTCTTTACCCTTGTCTTAGACAAGCTCACTAGACATAGCCAACAACTAATACATTGGCGTTCATTATTTGCAGATGATATTGTTTTGGTTGATGAGACGTGCGGGGTATAAACGAGAAACTTGAATCTTGGAGAGACATTTTAGAAAATAAGGGTTGTAGGTTGAGCAGGACAAAAGCATATTATATGGAGCTTAAATTTAATAGTGTAAGAAATTTGGATGATTTCGTCATTAAGTTGGGTGACCAAGATATTTCTCGCAATGAGTACTTTAGATATCTGGGATCGATAGTTCAAAAAGATGGAGGTGTAGATAAAGATGTGATACATAGAATCCAAGCAGGTTGGTTGATGTGGAGAGACGTGTATGGGATCTTATGTGATCGTAAAGTACCATTAAAACTTAAAGGCAAGTTTTACCGTACTGCAATTAGACTAGCGATGCTTTACGATTCTAAATGTTGGGCCGTGAATTGTGTACATGTGCAAAAAATGAGAGTTGTCGAGATGAGAATATTTAGGTGGATGTGTGGACACACGAGACTGAATAAAATTAGGAATGATTGACTCAGGGTTAAAACGGGAGCGACACCAATTGTAGAGAAGATGCGAGAAGCTCAATTAAGATGATTCAAACACGTACAAAGGAGACCATTAGAGGCACCTTTTAGGCGTTATGTGAGTTTAGCCACTAGGCATGTTAAACGAGGTAGGGGTAGACAAAAAAAAGACTTGGAATGAAACTATAAGGAAAGACATGATGTAATTAGACATTAGTGAGATTATGATTAAAGATAGGGCGCAATGACGACAAAGGATCCATATAGCCGACCCCATTGGTGGGATAAAGGCTCGAGTGTTGTTGTTTAGGTTCTGTCAAAAGGGATTCAAGCACAAAAGAAAAAGTGGAAAAATCACAATTCTAAGGAGGAATAATCACGAATACACTATTGAGAATCTATGCTTTTACCAGGCAATGTTCAGTCCCAAATCTTAAGTGCTAAAAAGTAGCTTAAAGTACTAGTACTACTTCATTTTATATAGAGGATACAGCCCTACATATGTCACTAATAGTAAATACCCTAAGCAACCCTTTGGTTCCAACTGAACTGGTGCCCCTTTGGGCCGGTCATGTGTTCCTAGTAACAATACACAAATTTGGGGAAAAATGACATCCCAAGGTTGCGAGAGAGAACGAGCCAAAACTGATCCATCAAGAAGCTGATAGTGGGAACATCATCCTGTGCTAACGCGTTGACACTAGCCACTATTATTTCTGTCTTCAACATCAAAGTGCATACAATTTTTTATTTGAACATTCATGTGTAGGAGAATAAAATTATTTGCAATGGAAACACAAATCCTAGAGATACTCTTGATGAGATAGTTGCTATGGTTGGTGGGTGATTTTGTGCAGGTAGCCAAGCATGATTGAAAGGAGTGGTTGAGTGGGTAAACGCTGGCAGGGTGCTGTTGAAGTTTCAAGTGGAAGCTCAATGATAGATCTTTAGGGGTTGTGCTGATGAGGTGCTGGGAAGTCACATGATTAAACTTACAGAAATGGGTTTAGGCATTGTGGCAATTTCAACTTCCTCAAAATTAGTTAGTTGCATTGCTAGAGAGAGGGTGGTGGAGTAATGAATGCGAAGACATGTCAAAAAATGGGGCCCACGAATGGGGATGGAAGCCACACATATAATAACCCAATCAATAGACTGTTTTAAGGCCCTGGACATTACTGGCCAACTTCACACAATTCTTAATGTCATTGTTGATTGAGCTAGCCCGGCGAACGAGGAGTTAGATTAAAAAATTGCTCTCAGTGTGCATTCAATCCAAGATGTCCCGTTCTCCTAGAATCATAATATCTAAGCGGTGCGATTTTTGGTGATTGGGAATGAAGGAGGTGGGATGGTGGGATGGGCACACTTGCCACACCAATGAGTTTGTTAGTGATCGAGTGTGAGGGAGGCATTGCCGTGGGAGAGGGGCGGTTAGTGATTGTACCATAAGAACCAGAGAATGTCAGTGAGTGTAGAATCCATATATTCCATATTGGAAGAGAGAGAGACCACATGTACCTTTAAACTTGACAACAAAGGTGAGGGCCTAAGGACTCGACAACATGGGTAAATGAAGGAGGTTACTGAGTTGTTGCATCGTATGACCGACATTGTAAGTATTTGTTGGGGGAGACAAAAGCATAGCTACAATGAAGGAAATTTCGAGTCGAGTGTTCGAAAACATGTGGATTGTAGTCACGCAGAGAATAGCTTACTCGACCACCTCCCTACAAGCAATGTTATTGAAGTTTTGGTGTGCTTAATTGATTACTGATCTAATTTATTAATATTAATTAGTGATCTAATTAATTAGTATTAATTAATGATCTAATTAATTAATATTGATTAATTAGGTTTTTGTCATTTAGTCTTTATTGCCTTTGAAGGGGAGCCTTGGCGCACCAGTTAAGGTGTCGCCTTGTGACCTTGAGGTCACGAGTTCGAGTCCTGGAAGCAGGCTCTTGCAAAAATGTAGGGTAAGATTTACCTACATTTCACCCCTGTGGCGGGGCCCTTCCCTAGACCTCGCTGCGCGGCGATGCTTTGTGCACCGGGCTGCCGTTTAGTCTTTATTGCCTTTAATGTGCCTTCATCTCTTCTAAGGGGATCTTAGGAGTAGGAGGAATTTGAGTTCTTGATTTTGGCTCTCATTAGAGAGAAGTGTTCTTTGGAAGACACAACCTTTGTGAGCTTTGGCGGGAGCGTGTCTTCCAATTGTATCATGCTATGATTTTCTCATTTTGTAAACCCTAGCAGTTTCCACTTTGTAATAATGGTCCGACCTACTGTTGCCCCGTAGTCATTGTGAATCAACATTTCGATTGACATGCCACCTCACTGCAACAACCACCAACATCAACCTGACTCCACCATACAACCTCTATCTTGACACCTCCTACCACTCTCCACCTGCTACCTTTGCAGCTGTTGGGTACCAATGCCTCCCTCATTGAGCATAACATTGTTGGGTGGAATGCACCCAAGATTGTTTCGACAACATCATAGTTCTCCTCCACAACATGAAAAATTGGGTCTTCAAGGGTCCGATTGTTGCCCGTGACATGAAGAGCAATGATCAACTCGATTTCTGCAGTTTGGGCCATTCTTGTGTCAGGCTCAACAATCTGCACCTCCCGATTGCCACATTCGCATGGGACACGTGCTCATTTTACCTAGGTGAAGGCCAACTTGGTGAGGCTTCAGAAATTGTGACCACCATGTCGTCCTCACTCCATGTCGGAGGCTTTCTAGGATCTCACAACTCGACACTGTCACAACCTACTTCATCCCATCACATCAACAATATCTCCAACAAAAATTCTGACTTCTTCCCCATCCACTCGTCTAACTAGGTTTAAATTGTGATTGCACACGGTTCCACGCCACATGGTCTAGTACAGCGCTGATGACACAACCTCCCTCCTCTCCACCTCAGCCGATGATTTATGGCACGAGTCCCGTTTCCTCTTTGCCACCCGCTTCCACAAGAACTCATCGTTTCTCGACCCCATCACAGATGGTCATTTTCACAACATGACTAGATGCCACAACATACATCCAATTCTGAGAGCTTGGCGGGAGCGAGTCTTCCGAGGTGTATCCTGTTATCATTTTCTCATTCTATGCAAATCCTAATAATTTCCACTTTCTAACATACATCGTAAAAAGACTACCCACAAAGGAGGTGCAGGACTTTTTAGAGAGGCGAAGACTCTAGTCAAACAACAATGGAATGTGTCGGCAATATGCACCTCAACTCTCCAAGTTCATCAATGTGTACTGCGTTGTACTTGTACCTCTAAGCCTCCAATAGGAGTCAAGGGCTCTATAGCCTTAAGCAATGCCAAGCTGACTTTTGAAGAGGGTATCCACGGACTTCTTGTGGGCCTGTCAACAACTTTATACTTATTTGTCGTGGTCCTCGTGGACATATTCTCCAAGATGATCATGTTGATGGCATGCAAGCGAACTACTATCGGAGAAGAAGCAACTCAGTTTTTCCTTATTTTGGGCTCCCCAATCAATCATCTCGATCAAGATTCCTAATTCCATAGCAACTTTTGCAAGACATTGTGGCCATTCATGGACATCACTGAAAAAGGAATATGACTTTCCATCTGCAATTATATGGACATACAAAATGGTGAGCCGTATTGTGATTCATCTCTTGAGTGTTTCAACTTGCGATACTTAAAGATGTGGCATGCTAGTTTTCATGCATCCAATTTCATTTCAATCATGCAATTCGCTGGTCTACCTATAAGGAGCCATCCCATGTTCACTTAGGCTTCCTTCTAGGGAGTTCTTTTGCCTTTCATGATGAGTAGGAATGAACCGAACAAGAAAGTGTTGGGAAGCCACTGGTTCCTTCTATGAATCTGAGGACACATTTGGGTTAAAAAGTATTTAGAAAAGACATGGGTTAGTTATACATCTCATGACCGATATCAATTCAAAAAAAAAAAATGGAACTGAACTTTATTAGCTCCATTTAGCTAGGAATGTCAAGAAGAAGAAGGGCACAAGTGGATAGCCATTCGTTATGGCCATTCAATGTCACAAAATAAGTCGACAATAATGCATAACCACTGGAGTTTCCCACCTCCAGTGCGATTTATTTAATTATCAATATTTTGGAATCTATGGCATGTAATCCTTGAAGAGACGAGGTACAACAAATTGTTGAGGAAATAATTCGCTTATCCTATAGATATGAAGGAGCACAAAATATCTGCAGCAAAATGGTATAACCAAAGTCTGCTGTGAAGCTTTATTTCCTTATGTCCAACTTGTTTCGCAGGAGTAAAACAACTCTTAAAATGGGGATCCATGATCCAGAGATTAAGTTGTCATGAAGAGTGAAAGCAGAGAGAAATTTTGAGCGGATATTGTGAAGCACTTTATTCATCATCACTCAGTTTGGTTTTCTAAGTCAATCTATTCGGTTCTAAGTCATGCGTCTACTTGGCTACTTGAAACTTTGACGGAGAGTTTAGGTGTTAACTGGAAGAATCAAGCATTCAACATTTATTTTCAACATGGCAATTCAGTAATGGTCTCCATATAGAATCTGCAGAGAATTCATTTAGTTTTTTTTTCTCTAGTTCTTAAAGATATTGTTTATAAATTTTATTCACCCAATTGTAACTTATTAGCAACTTTTCTCGTAAATAGGAGTGAGATTCGATGGATTGAGAAGTTTGGATTTTGCTAAGGGAATATTCCTAAACAACTTGAAAGAGTCCAAAAAGCTCATCACTGTACTTTTTCCTACTTTACCTATGTTCTTTGCATTTTTCTGCAATTAAAATGTTCCTAAAACAACTCACAATCCTCATCATTACCATGAATTGCACCTTCATTTTTTGCGTGCATCGCTGTATCATTGAATATGAGTAGTTCAGATTTCGAACATCCGTATATTAGATTTCTCTATAGGTCAATGCTTAAGAATAATGAAAAAAATAGCTTAAACATCAACTTTGTGATAAATGTTTACATCAACTTCTCTCTAGGTCCTCAATTGGCAAGTTTTTCATGTACTGGTACACTATTCTTTCGTTTTCCTAATTCTAAGGATTGCATGGAACCATGTTTGTATAAGCAGATCAGAGAAATTTGTAGATACCAATATTGAAAAATGCACCAAAGCCCAATTTTAGTATGTATTTATAAACTGAGTAGGTTAGTTGGTTCTTCATGATAATAATGATTTACCTTTATCAATGATTTTATGTTCTTGTAGGATATTAATTCCCTATGTGAAGCTTTACCGGCTCTTGAAATTCTCAATTTAACTAACAATCTCTTGGAGATCAATGTACCAGAACTTTCTTCACTTAAAAGCATTCGCATTTTGGTACTCAATAACTGTGGCGTATCTTGGAAACAGGTGATGCTCGATACATTTGTTTCTTGGCTTTTTTATTATTTCCATATTATGTTTTATATCCTACTGACTGGAAGCAGGTTGAAAGACTCAAACAGTATCTTCCTGCTGTTGAAGAGCTCCACCTCATGGGAAATAACATTAGCACGACCACGGTCAGAACCAAAATTCTGAGTCTGAAAATTTTAGTCATGTAAATATGCGTACAAGTATCTTTTTATGGTATGTTGTTATGTTTAAAATGTGTATTTTTCAAGGATACGAGCATGTGATTTTTTATTAGAAAAAGCAGGCATTTTTATTTTCATTGAATCCACTTCGAGAGTGTTGAACCCAAATTTGTCCGCACAAGTTTTCGGTTTGAGATTACTTGAAGCAAGAGTTGACAATTCATATTTTTTGGGCGGCCCCTCTTCTTACCTAGAAAGCTAGGAATTGTTGAACTCCCCCAAACACCCGGAAAGATCTCACTCCTTTGATGCAAGTGGACACTGAGCAATTCAAACCTTTGGTGTAGTGTAGAAAAAATAAACCTTATTTAACATTGGAAGATGTATGCGTACCGAAGACAATCCGACAATAAATTGTAGTTAATAAAGAAAGAATAAATCCCATGCCTTTATCAAAAACAAATTGCAAATAGGCCACGTAAAGTCAAGATTAATCACAATGATGAACACACTAGTAATGATTTAGATCCATAAAAATTTAGGTAATCTGGTCCATTCAATAATGTTGAAAACAATAAAACGAACGGCAAAACTCACTAGTAAGGGGCCATGGGGTGCAGCGGCGGTTATCCAGAGGGAAGGAGTGCTGTATGATGGCTGTAGGAGGGGATTTAGGGCTACATGGGGATTGCTTTGGGTGGGTGGGGTATATGGATGTTCAGCTAAGATGGGGAAGGCAGGGAGGATGTTCGGGCAGGGAATGAGGGGGTGGGAAGGGGAGTTTTGGGATGGAAGAGAACTGGGGACATGCTGTTTGGAGTGAGGATGAATGTTGCCTGGCCGGTGTGTGTGTGTGGGGGGGGGGGGGGATTGTGGAAGTGCTGAGAGGGGAAAACATGGGGGATTGTGGCTGTTTGGAGTGGATTTAGAGTGGGATGGAAGCTGGTGAATGTTTGGCTATAGGAAAATAGGCCAGGGAGAGGTGTTGTTGGGTAAGGAGGAAGATTTAGTGGTGATTGGAGTTTGGTGGTTGCTTGAATAGTGGCGTTTGGTGGCTAAAATAAGGTTGTTTAGTGGCTGGATGGGAGGTTGCAGGAAAGTAAGGCGGGGGGGGGGGGGGGTGGGCGCAATAGAAAAAAAGAAAAGGGCTGGGAACAAAAGAGATAATATCTTGGAGTTGACACCTATGCCATCTCAAAGTTTTCACCGCGAGAAGAACGCCATATTCTGGGAAGAAGCTCTCCAAAATCTGAGATGGCAGTCAAACCAACTCCCTCTTCTATTTATAGTAAGACATGACCAGGGTAATCATCTTCGATGACTATGATTGATCGTACAAGATGATTGCTTGATCTCACTAAATAAAATTTTTTAAAATAAAACAAATAAATGAAAATATCATTCTAAACGCGATTGCAAACTTGGATCATCCATTGGGTGATGCGAAATATGGTTGGTGACCAATCGGTCACGAACATGCTTCGAAACTCGTGGTCCATTGTCTCGTTGATCTCCATCATTCTTGTTTTCGAGTAACTGGGACCTAATCTTTCTCAATTTTTTTGAACTCTCAATTCTTCATTTTTTCTATTTGCACTTATGAATTCTTATTATTATTCAAGGCGTTGACAGAGTAGTGGTATGAAAATGTTGTATTCACCTGACAATATGGTGGGAGATAATGACAACATTAACAATTCATATCTCTTTGGTTTCTTTCAAATCTTCGTGGCAATTATCCTTATTGTTCATATCTCGTGCGATTAAGGTCAATATTCTCGAGTAATTTTCTATACGACTACTCATGCATGTCGCATACTTGCGAATGATTTCTTGATCACCTATATAGGAGTGTATGCTTACTTGTATATCAAGTTTTTTCCGGACTTCTAATGCTTAATACTACCTTTTAATACTTAATACTATCTTTTAATATGACTATCTATGGTACAAACATAGTAGTCTGTACAGTGATCGAGTCTGTATTAGTTATCCCCGAATTTTCTCCCTGTTTGCCTTGATCTCAATTCAAATACCCCCTTTTGCAATTCTTACCTTCCATCTTCTTCATGGATTTCCCTAAGCGTGATCTTGCCTCTTTTTGTGGTAGTCACAAAAATGTCTCTTCTTGATCTTTTTGCTTTCTAAACGGTCCAACAAACATCGGCCGGACTCTCAATATGCATCTAAAATAAGGGCTGGATCTGCCTCATCTCCCGTTCTCTTTTAAGTATTTAAAATCCATGAGCTCTCCTTCTCAAAAGAGTCCAATCATCGATCTTGATGCATCTCCTATGATGTCTGCCATTGGTATGCTGTTTTTCATTTGGGGGTTCTTTTTTTTGCTGTGATATTAAATTTTTATTTGTATTTCTCTAGTGATCATCCTATTGAGCTTTTTGATGGCGCTTATCCCTCTAAATTCTCCTCTACAATGCCTATTCCCCCTGCTTCAAAATTTCTATTAACGCGAGAGTTACCTCTCTAGCCTATTGCCTGTAAGTTGAGGAAAAGAAATGAGAACAGATTCAGTGTGCCAATGTTCGCATGTGGACTTCTGCCAATATTCCTGTTACTTCATCTTGCAAATGAAGTAATGAGCTTTTTTTTAATCTAGTTCCTCATTTTCTATGCTATAGTTTGCCGCCTTCTGTTGAAGTATTTTCTTATTGTAAATTGAAGGGTGAGCTTCGCCTGAGAGTAAAAGACAAACAAATCTATCAAATTTTTTTCAGAATGATGCACATTTTTGCTTCTTCTATGGTACTCGATTCAAGAATTTCAGCTTCCACTACTCCTTGTGATTAACCTTTGCCATTGCGCATGCTTCAATGTTTTCTTTTATTGGGAAATAATCAATCGCAAATGGTTTGAAGATATTGTTTTCCTTAACTTCCACCCGATACTATTTTAGGATTGCATTTTTAAAGCTCCTCTTGGGAGAGTGGTGCTGGTGGCTCCCGTGTAAAATGGACTTACGATGAGAAACAGAGCACCCTCCCCTTCAATGGGAAGTGAAGTCAAAAATGGAGTTTTGGCTTTTCTTACCGCACGAGTGCACCAAAATGACAGTTCATTAAACATAAAATTTTTAAGTAAAAGTTTATCCCACAAAATTGGTGTTAAACGCCCAAAAAAACGGAGCCTTAGTTCCATATTTCCATATTAGTTGCATGACAACCGTTGTTAATCGATTTTTACTTGTAACTTGTAAGTCATGGACTCCAAGATATTTGGAGTGGTAATCTTTTGTGCAACATCTCATATTCTACACCTAGTTATTAATTAATGAAAGCATAACCCGCTCAGGCAGCCGCAGTTCCGGCTCCACGGTATCCTCCACCACCGCCATCTTCTCCACCTCCGGCCTCTCTGCCGACAACATTCAATGACCCATAACAACTTGGTATCAGAGCCACTCCTTCCTCGTCTTGGCACCCCGCCGTTGTTCCTCTACCACTGCAATCATTCCATCCGCTACCTCTGTCGTTCGATGCCGCCGTTCTCGAGATTTCAACAGACGAAAACTACGACCATTGCCGCAGGCCCACAGCCGGCTCTGACTCACCACACACTGCAAGCCACCCTAGTCGTCCGATTTTGCGCCATCAGCCTTGTCATCCCCAACAACGTCACCGACAACTAGCCTCCGACAATCCCTCATCCTCGATCCCTCATGGTCTTTTAGCATCGATACCCTCGGTATGCCGTAACCCGGACCGCCGCTCCCCCTCGCGCTGTGCTGAGCCTGTCCGCTTCGTCGAGCATGCGGTCGACTTTTCTGTCTTCCGCTCCGCCGTCTCGTGCCCCACAGGGTTTTCCTCGAGCCACACAATTTTTTCGAGCCCCGCGCGTACAGGTGAACCGGTCCAACAACTTTTTTTTCGAGACCCCACAACAACGCCATTCCCCTCTTTTTGCTTCCGCACGCCTACGGAGACCCTGTTCAGCATCCGGTTCTTAATTCCCTTTCCTTTTACCGCACGCCTAACCGGAAGAACGAACCATTGAAGACTTATTTTTTATTTTTAAAAGAAGACAGCCGGCCCCTATAATGACATGCCTGTTTAGAGGCAAAGCAATGTAGATATGTTTTGACACATGAGTTAAACACCTCCGGAGTAAGTTGAGATGAAAGATCATGACCCCTTTGTGTTTGGCCTCAACGCCAGCACCAAGGGTAAGGGAAGTGATTCTGAAAGAAGAGATGCCAGGAAAGGCAAGGCTGTGGCCGTGGATCCAACACAACAACACAAGCCATGCAAAGAATCACATGCAATCTCTTGCAAACACTCTGTTATGTGTTATGAGTTTGTTATGTGTTATGAGTTATCATGTGTTCGTGCTGCGTATTATTATAATTATTATCTAGGTTTCTAGTTGTTATCATTATGTAGGAGTCTCGAGCCCCGGGTTTAATATTATGTGTCATCATTAGTGTTTTGTCTTCTTATATGTTGTAGCCTATATAAAGGCATTGGATGTGTTGTAGGAATCAATCAAGAAAGAATTTTAGTTCCCATCTTTTTAATGTGAGATCTTGGTGGCTCTCTCCTCTAACGAGCAACCCCGCCTAGACAGCCGCGGTTCCTGCTCCATGGTATCTCCGCCATCATCATCTCCACCTCCGACCACCACCGAGTTAGGCCCATAACAACTTGGTATTAGAGGTATCGGTCCTCTTCTGGGGACGCAAACATTCCACCTCCGTCGAACCCCTCCTCTGCTGGCCGCAGCAGCTCCGACGCCAACATCATTCACCCTCCGCGTCTCCCACCTTCCTCGATGCCCTACATCTCCATCAAACCTGACTGATCCTCTCGGCGTCGCCAACGATGCGTGTTGCCAACACCAAAGCTGCTCCTCCCTCTAGCTTTCCCGACAACCTCCAACCCTGATGACAAGCCCTGCGGGATGCCTCCTCCGCTGCCAGAATCGCAGTCCTGCGCAGTCGGGAATAGCCGAAATCTCCCGCAGTCCTCCATCTTCTCCATTCCAAAGCCGCAACAGTCTCGAGCCCCCTCCCCTGCATCGTCGCAGCGGACATCGACTTCATCGACCCTGAACAGTCGCGCTCCATCGAGCCCCGCGCCCATCCCCATGGTTCCCTTTTCTGCCTTGCGCGAGGCCAATCCGGTTCGGCGCTGATTATTAAAAAAATTGTCACCTGTGGTTTTCTTATCAGAGCCCAGTCACATGATTTTATTTATTACAGCCTTCCCCTCCCCCCACATCAACAATTTGACTTTTATTTTAAAAAAAGCCCCGTGCACTGCAGGTCTGCACCCCACGCCTCTATTCCTTTTTCCTAAATTTCTATTTTAAACACCTCCCTCTTAGCCCAACTTTAATAATTAACCCGACCAGCCTCTCCTGCTCCAAGACACCTTTTTATTCTTTTTTTTTCAACGCGCCCATTACTTCTGGTGCCAACATTGGGCGTCATCGCGGTTCCTTTGGTCACTCTCAGTCTTCCGACTCGGTGCAATCCCACCGGCCGGTCACCCGTTCTTCTTCTCGCACTTCCACTCACACTATGAGTGACTCATCTGAACAACTCAATCAGATTATGACCATGCTCCAGGCTGTCATTGCGCAACAAGCTGCGCACACTGCTCTCAGGGACCGTCAACAGGAGGCCATTATTGCGCTCTCCAAGCGCATCGATGATCTGTCTACCGCCCCGACACACGATCATACCAGCAAAAGTTAGGCACAACCACTTCTCCGCACTGCCCCGCCGCCCCTGACCATCCACGAGCCGCCGCCGCCAGTCTTCGCGCACCCCGACGCAATGATTGTACCACGCTATACCAGATTGGAATTTCCAACCTATGATGGGAAAAATGATCCTTTGAGCTGCCTCACCAAATGTGAGCAATTCTTCGGCCACCAGCAAACTCCGGTAGCAGATCAGATCCATTTAGCATCTTTCCATATGCTCGACCCTGCTATTTTATGGGCTTCTCGACTTCTCACCAACCGATCGAATCTGATTTGGGACGACTTCAAGCGACTCTGCAACTTGCGTTTCAGACCTCCTATCCGCAGTAACTCCCTCGACACACTCACATATTTACGCCAAATTGGTACCGTGGACGAGCACTTGGAACAATTTTAGCTTCTCTTAGCGCATGTCCCTCTTGCCCTGGATATGTAGGTCGACATCTTCACCGCTGGACTTCGCGAGCGACTAGATGTTGAGTTTAAGGCCCCTTCGGACTTAGTGACTGCTATGAGTCTGGCCTGGCTCTGCGATCGTCGCCTCCAGCTGGCTCAGGAAGTCTATCCACCTGCCACCAACATTATTCAACAGGGCCATATCGAGGGTCCCGCAGCCCCACCGGTCCGCCGATTATCTCGGGCTGAGATGCTCACCGCCGTGCTCATGGATTATGTTTTAATTGCGACGAGCAGTACACTCGTGGCCACAAATGCAACCGGCTTTTCTACCTGCACGTTGAGGATTCCGACGACGAGGGCATCTGATAAAGCTTGAGGACAAACTTTTTTTGGAGGAAGGGTGAGATGTTATGTGTTATGAGTTTGTTATGTGTTATGGGTTATAATGTGTTCGTGCTGCGTATTATTATAATTATTATCTAGGTTTCTAGTTGTTATCATTATGTAGGAGCCTCCAGCCCCGGGTCTAATATTAGGTGTCATTATTAGTGTTTTGTCTTTTTATATGATGTTGCTTGTATAAAGACATTGGATGTGTTGTAGGAATCAATCACGAAAGAATTCTAGTTCCCATCTTTTGAATGTGAGATCTTGGTGGATCTCTCCTCTAATGAGCAGCCCCGCCTAGGTAGTTGCGATTCCGGCTCCACGGTATTTCCGCCATCGTCATCTCCACCTCCGGCCACCACCGAGTTAGGGCCATAACACACTCTTCTGATCACAAAAAGACTCATCCACCTCCTATTGTGAGCTCCAAGAGGAGATACAATAAATGTGAATGCTGGTGCTGTGGGAAGGTTAGACATTTTGCTGCACCCCTACGGAGACCCGGTTCAACAACCGGTTCTTAATTCCCTCTCCTTTTACCGCACGCCTAACATGAAGAACGAACCGTTGAAGACTTCTTTTTTATTTTTAAAAGAAGACAGCCGGCCCCTATAAGTTCAGCATCATCAATTTCTTTTTTCACACATCCGGTGTCCACTTATTCCGCTGCCCTCAACACAAGGGAGCACAAACACTTGGAGCATTATTTTTGTAGCATAATTGGGCGACGACGCGGCTCCCGCAAAAACTCCCAATCAGCCGCCTCAGAGGATTTTAGTCATCCCATCGCCCACTCTCTCTCGCGTGCTACTTCCGCCCGCAGAATGACCGACACTTCAGATTTCTTGGCGGTATCCAAGATTTCTGGATCTCTATCAAGACCCGCTTTCGGACACTGAAATACGCTATCTGAACGCTGAAGCATGCCATCAGGACGATATTGCCTCCCTCACCCTCAAGCTTAATGAGTTGACCGCCTCACTTGCCGCGATCACCACTCCACCTACGGATCACGCCAACAACAGTCAGGCGCCTCCGCCACTTATCCTCCACGAGCCATAGACCTTCCTCCGACCAGAAGCGGCTATGCAGCCGCGCTACACCAGGTTGGATTTTCCCACCTATGACGACAAAACTGATCCATTGGCCTGGCTCACCAGGTGCGAGCAATTCTTCTGCCACCAACAAATTCCAGCTGCTGATTGACTTCCTCTTGCCTCTTTTCACCTACTCAACTCAGCTCTTCTGTGGGCAACTCGTCTCCTCACCGACCAACCAGTCCTGACATGGGACGACTTCAAGCGGTATTGCAACCTACGTTTCGGTCCCTTATCCACAGCAACCCCCTCAGTGCTCTTTTGACACTTTGTCAAACAGGCACAATGGATGATTACTTGGAGCAGTTTCAGCTCCTCCTGGCATACGCCACACTTCCCCCAACAATGCAAGTCTCCATCTTCACAGCCGGACTTCAAGCTCTCCTACAACTGGATGTTGAATTTGAGGCCCTGCCAGACTTAGTGACTGCATTTAGTCTAGCCAGACTATGCGACCGCCGCCTCCAGTTGGCTCGGGAAGCCTACTTGCCCACCGACATCGACACTCCACAAAAACACCTCGAGGTTCCTCCTGCCTCGCCGGTCCGTCGCTTATCTCGGACCGAGATGTTGGATCGCCGCGCTCACGGTTTTTATTTTAATTGCGACGAGCAGAACACCCGCGGACACAGATGCAAAAAGCTTTTCTACCTAGACGTCAAGGACTCAGACGAGGAAGGCATCAAATGACGCTCTCCTTCACTTGATCTCCCTCGAGCTTAGGGAAAAACTCTTTTTGGACGGCGGGAGTGATGTTATGGGCCGCGTAATATTATAATTATCTCTATTATCGAGGTGTCTAGTTGTTATCATTATGTAGGGGTCTCGAGCTCCGGGTCTAGTAATAAAGGCATGAGATGCGTTGTATGAATCAATCAAGAAGAATTCTTGTTCTCATCCCCTTGAATGCGAGATCTTGGTGGCTCTTTCCTCTAACGAGCAACCCCGCTTAGGCAGCCGCGATTCCGGCTCCACGGTACCTCTACCATCGCCATCTTCTGCACCTCTAGCCTCTCCACTGGCAACATTCAAAGACCCGTAACACATTAATTCCCTCGTGGGCTTCGCAACATTATTTTTAAACTTGATCACTTTCCTCTAGAGTCTCCATCTACCTTTATCTCCCAGACAACAATATCTGTCTGCTCTCTTACTTGGTCCTAATCTGCAGTGAGACCATCCGGGAAGTCAGCCAAAATTATGCTTTGATCACCATTCAATGTAAACTTCAAATCAAATGCCCCAAATAAATTTTCACTTAAGCAGAATGCCCAGAAATGTTCAGCCTCTGTGATGATTACCTTTAAAGAGTGATCAATGACAATTATGATGGAGTTTGTTTGGAAATACTGACGTAACCTCCCCACTGACATGACATGTGCAAACTATTCCATGATTGGACATCTTAACCTTGGTCTCCACAAAACAAAGATGGCATAGTAGATTGGGACCTATTTTCTTTTTTTCCCTTCACGGAGATGTATAGTTCTTATTACTTCTTTTCCTGCTCTCGGATATTGGTTGTGATCTTTATTTTTTTATCTGATTTTATAAAGATGGATGGTTGTGGTGGTCAACTGCTTCCTTAGACTTACCAAGGCATAGCGACAGTCCCTTCCCATTGAAAAAGGATTGTTGTCCTAATGGATTTGAAGAACGTTGAACCATTTCTGTTTGATTTCTTTCCCAAAGAGACTTGTTTCCAAAGTTCATGCAACAAATATTTTATTTCCCCCAAATAATTTGTTTCCAAATAATTTTGTTTTCAAATATTTCTCCACATAATTAGGTACCGTCATGAATTAGATTTATGCAGTCAATTGAGAAGTACACCAGAAATGAGGAACAAAACGATCAATCTTGTATATCCTTCTTCTGTGTGTAAATACAATGTATGAGTACATATATATAGGGGGAAAAAGAGAGAAGAGTCCCTTATACACAATGTGGGACTAATACAACAAGAGGAAAAGAAAATAAATGGGCCATTTAGTTGGGCCTTTACAATGTCTTTTCTAACACTCCCCCGCAAGCTGGAGCGTACAAGTCGTAGGCACCAAGCTTGCACAAGAACTTATAAAATAGAGTACTAGGCAGGGCATTTGTGAGAAGATCAGCAACTTGGTCAGTAGCCGGAACATGTCTCAACTCTTGTTTCTTCATTTGAACTTTCTCTCGGATGAAGTGACAATCAACTTCAATGTGTTTTGTTCTTTCGTGGAAGACTGGATTCTTAGCTATGTGTATAGCAGCTTGACTGTCACAGAGTAAGGTAGCTGGTGAGGAAAGTTTTACTCCCATATCACCTAGGAGACTCGAGCCAAGTAAGCTTGTATACAATAGACGTCATTGAGCGGTACTCAGCTTCAGCTGAAGATCGAGCAACCACAACTCGTTTCTTACTGTGCCAAGTAATAAGATGATCTCCCAAGTAGGTACAAAATCCACTGATAGAGTGCCGATCATCCAGAGATCCAACATAATCTGTATTTGAATACGCAACCAGAGTTGGAGTAGAAGTAGAAGAGGTTTTGTATACCAGCCCTTGATCAGAGGCTGTTTTTAAATATCTCATGATGCGTTCGACAACCTGTAAATGAGACATCCGAGGAGAGTGCATAAACCTGCTGACAACCCCAACACAAAAGATATGTCAGGTCTTGTAACCGTTAGGTAAATTAGTTTTCCAACAAAGCGTCGATAGTATTTCGGATTTGAGAGTAGAGGATCTGTATCCGAGCTTCCAGCACAAAGCTTATGATTGACATCTATGGGAGTTTTGGTCGGCTTGCATCCAGAGTAACCGACATCCTGAAAGAGGTCGATACCGTACTTCCGTTGAGATAAGACAAGACCATCCGGTCGTCTCGCGATCTCACGGCCGAGGAAGTATCTGAGATTCCCCAGATCTTTTGTTTGAAACACAGATCTCAAGTGCTTTTTGATCATTTGTATTCCCTTCGAGTCATCACCTGTGATTAGAATTTCATCGACATATAAGAGAAGCACAGTGCCTACTGCGTGATGTCGAGTAAACAGAGAGAAGTCTGCCGAGCTCCGAGTAAAACCAATCTCTCGCACAACTCTGCTGAATTTGTCGAACCATGCCCGGGGGGATTGTTTGAGACTATAAATCGATTTTTTGAGGTGACAAACCCGGGACTCCCCCGTGTTCTAAAACCCCAGAGGTTGCTGCATGTAGACAGTTTCTTGCAGATCACCATTCAGAAAGGCATATTTGATATCTAGTTGATGTAAGGTCCATTGGCGATGCACAACCACTGAAAGAAGGACACGAACCGTGTTGAGCTTGACCACTGGAGAGAATGTTTCTTCATAGTCTAGACTCTGTTGCTGAGTAAACCCACGAGCCACCAGATGGGCTTTAAGACGGTCAATTGTCCCATCTGGAGCATGCTTGATGCCAAAGACCCATTTGCACCCCACCGTAGTCTGGCCTGGAGGAAGAGGAACCAGATCCTACGTCCGATTAGCCTAGAGGGTTGTCATTTCTTCGTCCATAGCTGCCCGCCAACCTGGATGTTGAAGAGCCTCCTGCACAGAGTTATGGACAGAAACAGAGGACAATGAAGTAGCAAAGGTGTGAAGCGCCGGGGATATGCGATGTAGAGACACATAATTCGCCATGGGATGAGTGGTTGAGGCCGGTGTCGGATCATCAGGTCGTAGAGTGTTAGAGGTCGAAGCCGATTGCACCAGGGCGACGGAGCGAGTAGGACGACGAGTATATACACGAATAAGAGGGGTTTTTGAAGAACGAAAGCCGGGTTGGGCAGAAGTGGAGGTGGAGGAGTGGTAACAAGAATAACAGGTCTTGGTAAAGGTTGTGGTGACAGAGGTGATGTTGGAGCGTTGAAGTATGGTTGATCTTTCCGAAAAGTAATGTCAGCAAAAACAATCACCTTGCGGGTAGTAGGAGAATAACACATATAGCCTTTCTGGGTACGGGAGTATCCGAAAAACATGTATTGGGTTGCCCGGGGATCCAACTTGTCCGATGACGGACCAAGTGTGCGAACATAGCAGGTGCAACCAAAAATGCGAGGCAGGAGAGAGAACAACGGAGTAGACGGGAAAAGTAGACTAAATAGGGTAGCATTTTGTAGAACGGAAGAAGGAAGACGGTTAATGAGATAACATGTTGTCGAAAGAGCAAAATTCCAATACATCTTGGGAACGTGCATTTGAATCATGAAGGAGCGAGTAATATCAAGGAGGTGTATGTTTTTACGTTCAACAACACCATTTTGCTGCGGTGTGTAGGCACACGAAGTTTGGTGAATAATGCCAAATTCAGAGCAGATATTGACAAACTCATTGCTAGTATATTCACGAGCATTATCAATACGTATGGTTTTAATGTTGGCGGATAACTGTGTTCGAGTTTCAAGAACAAAAGCCCGGAACACACGAGAAAGTTCAGAGCGATCACGTAATAAATATAACCATGTCGTTCGAGAATAATCATCAATAAAGGTGATAAAATCATAAAATACCGGAGCTAGATATACTAGATATTTTGTACGGGTCCCAAATATGAGAATGTACTAAAATAAAAGGAGTAGAACTCCAAGTACAATGAAGAGGAAAAAATGAACGATGCTGTTTTCCCAACATGAATTACATGTAAAAGGAGGAAGAGAAATATCAGGTAGGGCCTTCTTGAGGACTGGTAAAGGAGCACGCCCAAGACGCCGATGCCAATCAATGAAGGAGACTGATGAGAGGATGGTAGGAGAATCATCAAGAAGATAGAGCACGTTGTGCAGTCGTCCTTGGCTAATGGCACTCCGCGTCTGTCGATCCTGCATCATAAAAGGAGAGGTAAATGTGACAAAAATTTCAAATCGGCAGTGAGGCGACTAACATATAGTAAATTAAATGGGGAGCCTGAGACATGTAGAGCCGAGCTGAAATATATAAAGGAATTCAGAGGGATATCAACAGAGCCGGAGACAGGGACGGTAGAGCCATTGGCCACAGTGATACACTTAGGATAGGAGGAACCCATGTAGTGGGGTGGTTTGAGCGAGGTGATATGGTGAGTAGCACCTGAATCCACTATCCAGCTCGGACCAGTGGAGAGACAAGCAATACCTTCATTGAAGACGGAGGAAATAGAGGCAAGCGGGTGCCTTGAAGATGCTGGAGCTGTCTGCGGACGTCGTCAAGATCAACGTGAGTGGCAAAGGGACTGTGATCAACAACAAAAGCAGTTAGACGTGGAGGACGCACTTGTTTGCGGTAGCATGTCGCCTCAAGGTGCCCATCTTTACCGCATAAAGAACACTGAGGATGCGGTCGGCCACCGCGACCCCTTCCTCGAGAATCAGAACGTCCTCCATGAGTGGTGGAGGGAGGGGTAGTAATGCTCAAAAGAGTGCTGGAGAAGGGCCGGGGAAGGAGGTCCAGTAGTATCAGGAGGTGGTGACACCTTAGCAACATGGAACACATATCAGAGAACGAGGGAGTTGCAGCATACGAGAGGATCTGAGCCCGGATACTCTGAAGATGAGACGGGACACGAGCCATCATCATGACAATTCCGACGGCTTCCTTTTGAGTACGTTGGGAAGTGAGATCCGTAGT
The DNA here is from genome assembly GCA_039513925.1 of Platanthera zijinensis. Taxonomy (NCBI): domain Eukaryota; kingdom Viridiplantae; phylum Streptophyta; class Magnoliopsida; order Asparagales; family Orchidaceae; genus Platanthera; species Platanthera zijinensis. Next base: position 17,916,835 of record CM077078.1, on the reverse strand, counting down.
TGAGGGCTAATGCTGAATCCAGGCTTCAACAAGAGTCTTGGAACGAGCAACAAATGAAGTTAAGTCGGTAGCATCACCGATGTCAAGAGTCTAAAGACCAGTAATGATGTCATACAGGATACAGGTGCTGAAGACTGTCCTTGCCAGAGTACAGGGAATGAAGCTCGTCCCACATGGCCGTCTCACAGGATACAGGTGCTCTAGCCGTCTCGTGATACATGGCCGTGCAGTAAGGTTCACCATCAAGAGAGTTGAGAAGGCACGTCTGAACACGCCCATCGTTATGAATCCTATCATCAGTAGGAGTAGCGGGAACCCCCTGTGTTACGTGATGCAAAAAGCCCTTAGACTGAAGAACTCGACGAACAGAGTGTACCCATTCAACAAAGTTCTTCCCTGTCAGAGAGATAGTAGTGATGCATAACTCGTCACGTAATTCAGGAGCCGGAGCAGACACTGCTGCAGAAGAAGAAGTAACAGTAGACGTATCCATGAGGAATAGGGCAGCCGGTTACACAGGACAGTTAGCCGACAAAACAAGCAAATCGCACAGCAGAATAGGAGGCCGGCAAGAAACTCAGTTCGCAACACACTGCAAGCCGCAACAAGGAAGAGGAGATCGCAGCGACAACGACAACAGACAGACTGCACGACAAGCAGAATAATCAGCGGCGAACAGAACAACCAAACGGTCAAGCAACAATGAAGAGAAAAGTCGCAGCGGGCAGACCGTGCGACAACCAGCCGACAGACTGCGCGACAAGAAGACACGCGGGAAGATAAGAAGACACGCGGGAAGAAAAGAGAAGCAGACAACGTGGGTAAACCAAAGAAGGCGCGGACAGCGAAACAGACCGCGCGATCAGGAGAAGCGAGAAGGAAAGTGAGAAGATTGCGATTTAGAGGAAGCGGTTAGACAAGATAAGAAGAGGCCGCGACAAGAAGAGAAGTCTGACACTAGTAGTCCGCGACTAAAGGAGCAGAGGCCGAATCGGCTAGGAGAGACCGCGTCGGAGAGGGCGTCAACGAGAAGAGCCGCGGTCAAAGGAGAAAAGGCGCTGCGACTAGATGAGAGGAGACCGGGTGGGAAGACTTGCCCCACGGGTGACCGCAGATACGCGCGGTCAGAGCACCTCGACAAAAAGGAGTCCCGTGGGTAGGAAGAGAAGACCGCGCGAGAAGGAGGGGTCCACCACAGAGTAGCAGTAGACAGCTTTAAAAGCCACACGAGAGAAGGAAGGGGAGTGGTTCCACAGAAGGAGAAGAGAAGGCAAGTAGAAGAAGGAAGCCGCAGGAGAGGCTCAGATAGCTGGCGGGTAGAAGATCGTAGAGACTGGCGGTTAAAATTGAAAAAACCGCTCTACTTATGAGGTAGGACCGTATGACTCTGATACCATGTAGAGAAGTACACCAGAAATGAGGAACAAAACGATCAAACCTTGTATATCCTTCTTCTGTGTGTAAATACAATGTATGAGTACATATATATAAGAGGAAAAAGAGAGAAGAGTCCCTTATACACAATGTAGGACTATTACAACAAGAGGAAAAGAAAATAAATGGGCCATTTAGATGGGCCTTTACAATGTCTTTTCTAACACAATCCAATTAAATAGTTTAAGCTTGCCCCTTACGTCCTAACCACAAAAACTACCAGACCTTTTATTCAGGGTCTCATCGAACGGTCAGACCGGCGAGTGAAACATGAGCTAATGCGCGAGAAAAGAAGTTGACATTAAAATAACCAAAAATAATACATATAATAAATATTGCGTGATGATGTCACATGTCCTTGGATGCGGCAGTGGTTGCATCTATTCTCCCAAGATTGACAGAGCTCGACTCCGGCGAGATTTTGCAAAAGCTGATATCCAAGGGAGCAGACGTTGTCACTGGTGCTAAATTGGGTGGTATGTCCGGTGCCTCGACGAGTTGCTCATGCCCTTCTAAGTATGAAATGGTCCAAACCACCTGCAATAAACAATCACCCTATATTCCTTTGAAAAGTACAACACATGACGATTACGATCGACTATGAGTTTATAATGTTAAGGGTTGCTCACAAAGTATTAACAATGATTTTATGCAATTTCTTTAAATAATTAATATGAGTTCGCTCATCGAAACAAATACGTTCATAGAATAAGAGATGAGGGGGATTAGGTGGGTGGAGTAACACAAACAATCTCAAAGGAGATAATATTGAGAGTGCTATTTCTAGAATTATTAAATGTGAATTTTGCTTATGGAGGTACTAGTTCCCATTGCATCAAATTTTCCTCTGTTAGATGCCTAAGAAAGTTCTCCAAACTCTTATTATTGAACTCGATTCGTCTATCGGTCAAAGAGTGATAAGCGCAACTGAACTTGAGGGATTCCCTTTTGACCCCATAGCACGTTCCAAAAATTTGACATAAAATAGTTAATATATTGTTGCAACTCCACGAATTCTCGTATTCCCAAAAGATGGTGCGGCGAAATAAAGATGTGATCTGTAAATACGAAGTCGACATAGTGGGGTGTGTGGACTTGAGTAGGTGACACTTCAAAAATCAATAAAGAGGGAACCGAGTCTCGGTCATGCGGGGTGAGTGGCACAATTGAATCACGACTTGTTTTAAGGGATGGGGATTCCGGTGGTAGCGGGGTAAGTAGTAGCACGGAGGAGTCAACGAGAAGTGAACTAGAAGTCGTGGAGTTCCTCTCATGTTCCCTCATAATTATGTAATTTTTCTGAGAAAGAAGAACAATTTTGTGTTCGTTGTGCTCGAAGGAATGCGAGTTCCTCGTGCTGTCGTGTATGACATGTCGGTCGAACTGCCAAGATCGCCCTAATAGAATGTGACAAACATCCATGACAATGACATGACATAATACTCTATCCGAATACGTGCTCCCTATAAAAAAACTCCACCAGACAGTAGTGTATGACATGCATAATCAAATGACTATTGAGTCCGGATAAGCTGTAGGCTGTTCCAACAGGTTCGTTTCAAGTTCTAATATGCTGACCATGTATTGAGAAACAAAGTTCTCCATACTGTCACTATCTATGATAATGAAACAAAATTGTCCCTGAACGCGTGCAGTGGTGCAAAAAATTTCTTATCTCCTACGGTCATCCTCAGTAGGCTCGCTATGGATAATCAGAGTATAACGTAGGGCAGAGACTAAATGCTCAACGTGCTCACCTTCTACTTCTACTACCTCTTCAGATTCAGGCTCGGGTCCAAGCTTAAGATGAGAGTCACTAATGTAAACTCCGTACTCAGGCTCTCGTCCATCAATATAATCGATAATGGCGACGAAGTTGCGTCTCGGGCATTCAGATGATTTATGCCCAGACTCCATACACTGAAGCATCAGAACACTCCAATGTTGGGCTTAGCCCCAATAATCTCCTTACGTTTAGAAAAAATAGTGGATGGGGTCGGAGTCCCGACAGTGATGGGAGGGTGAGCGAAATCCGAGATTCTGGCAGTGGTGGTAGTGGTGATGCTCGATGTAGATCTATTAGTAGACCTAACTTGGGATGCCGCTTCTGTAAGGACTCCATTCTACGCACTCTACTAGAGATTTCCCCTAAAATGCGATAGTCGTACAACTCTAACTGGTCCCGTATGGAATAATGTAACCCATTTAGATAACGAGATACAATCATGTTGTAACACCCCGACCTAGTTTAACAACAAATCAACAGTCCGATCGGGCCCCACGATAAGAAGTAAACCAAGCAACGATACTTAAACTGGTACATAACATACATAAATGAAAAGTACTAAAAGTAATGTTACAACGGAAGTAGAAAATGCATCTATGGGTAAAAGTGTATCTCATCATTTCTGAATTCACAGAGCCAACTAGAATATAAAATGAACCATATATCTGAAATACTATGTAATGTCTGGTACATGGAAAAACTTAAACATTACGGTTACACAACCTCCATGAAAAGAAAAATAGTACAATACTGAAAGGAAAAACAACTGAATAAAAGTGAACTATAAGAAGAACTCCACAACCATGCTCATCCTAAGCGTAACTTCCCACCCGAGTCCCCTGTAAAAATATGCTCAAAAACGGGTCAGCCCAACTGGAGAGTAAGAAAAAAACTATTGCTCCTAGTGACACTAAAAATGTGTTGAAAGAATATGAAATGCATGCTTTTTAAATAAGTTTTTATATTATAGAATAACTATATGCTGGTATACTATGCATGATTTTCTAAAATAATACTGTCAGCATAAATATCTGTTCTAATTTAATCATGTTAAGCATATTTACTCAAATTCTGAAATTGGTTGACTAAAAGGGTTTCTAAACTTCGGTCTATACTTGAGTTCTAGGTGACTTTATGTTTGTCATTCAATAAATTTTAGGCAGAGTAGCTTCTAAAATAATACTGGCAACATAAATATCTGTTCTAGTTTAATCATGTTAAACATATTTACTCAAGTTCCGAAAATTGGTTGACTAAAAGAGTTTCTAAGCTTCGGTCTATACTTGAGTTCTAGGTTGCTTATGTTTGTCCTTCAATAAATTCTAGGCAGAGTAGCTTCTAATGCGTAATTTTAATCTAACGATCTGAGTCCCTACTAACGAACTCAGGTGTTATTGTGTCTCACAAACACGGACTCGAATCTATTAGTCTTCAAACAGAGGGTGTCGTGCCCCCAAGATTTAGGCTCATAGGGTACACTGCTCCATATGAGAAAGATAGTGCGCCTCTATCTAGCACGAAAGGTCTCAATCGTTCCTACTAATCTTATACCATATAGAGCTACTCTGCTTACGTATTCATCTGCGTATTTTATGCAGTGCATCATATTAGTTAATCGACTAGAATTCATATTTGTAAGATTAATATTTCCAACTTCATAAATATATACGAGTGTATATGTTCCATAATTCTTCACAATTTTTGGAAGTCTAATTGTTTGGGAAATTTTGGAAATTTGTTTATGATCTACAAATATTTGTTGGTTGATTGCTGGGTTATCAGTTTCTAATGATTACAACAAATCCTTATAACTATAATAATTTTTTGAATTATAAAGGACATTTTTATGCAAAGCTATCTAGTATGTCTTGCTAAAAAGAGTAAGAGTTTCTTACCGCGGTGTTGCGACGTTCGTACACAAGGCGCGACGACATAACTTCTTTTGAGTAAGGTCTAATATGAGATCCTTGTAGAATGCTCATCCCGACTCGTACCTACGATTCAAATAAGATCTTAAATTATTTACACACTAGGCAATACAATTTCATCAATCTAGGGTTTCACGAGAGAGTGCTCCGACAACCCAAAGTTAACACTGAAAAGAACAAAAGTGAGAGAGAAAAACAAGAGGGAGCAAGGGTGTATACCTTTTTCCAAAAGTTCTGAGAACTACACTGAAGATCAGAAATTTCTAAACGGGGAGGAGTTGATCTCCCTAATTTCTGCAATCAGAGGAAAACTCAATATTTAATATCACACTTAAGGGAAGTAGGAACATTGATTTCTTAGTGAACAATACATTGATTGAAATAATCGAGGGGAAAAATTCCCTTACCCGAACTGAGATATGAAATCAATAACTGAGAAAGATCGACTGCTGGAAGGACTCCCTTGATTAGAGACGACAAAACTTGAAAACATCGAGGGAATCAACCTATGACTGGAAGGATCAGTAGAAAAAAGTAGGAGGATCATGCAGGAAACTTGCATTTGCTGGGAAAAATAGGAGAGAAACTCCAAACGATATTCCAGAGTACCGAGACCAAAACCGGAGGCTATCAAGAGTTTTTGTGAGTGAGGGAGAGGTCGACAAGTCTCTACGAGGGAGAGGAGACAGTGCCGTCTACTTCTGGAGGAGGGATGGCTCCTATCCGTCTACTTTCGTTGTCGTTGCGAACGGGGATAGGGAAGGGCGTCGTTTCTGCGGGAGAAGAGGGGATGCGACAGTTCTATCGTGGAAATAGGGTTATGCACAGTGGGGTTATGAGGTTTAATATTGAGCGGCACACATGGCTGCGATTCTGGTAACCGCTGGAAAGGGAAAAAAACGACTCGTGCCATTTCAATTTCATTTGGGGGAAATTAGACATTTCTAAATTATTACAAATTTGCCATTCCACTCTATCATTTATATATACGCCACTCCATCACGCAACTCTAGCATGCGTCGAGTATATTTTTAACAACTATAATTAATCATTTGATTAACACAACAACACTCTAGTCTTTATCCTACTATAGTGGGGTCGGCTATATGGATCCTTTGTCGTCATTGTGCCCTATCTTTTGTCATAATCTCACTAATGCCTAAGGCTCTGTTTGGCGCAGCTGCAGCGACTGCAGAAGCAGTGGTGGGAAGCAGTGGTGGAATAATCAGCTGTTTTGCAGAGTGGTGCCAGAATCTGTTAAACTCTTTGGACGAACAACTTTTGCAAAGCTGTTTCAAACAGAGAAGCTGTTTAATCTGTTTGGCAGAACAGTTGTGCGCTGTACAGTTCAGTTTTTTAGTACTTAAACACAATAAACAATAACATAAAAAGTACAATTTAACGTCGCCTGGATGGATGCAGCTGGACTGGGCTCGATGATTGCCTAGGTGCAGATGGAGGAAGTAGTTGATCGCCTGGTGCAGATGGAGGAAGAAGTTGATCGCCTAAGCGCGGATCAGCAGCAACTCCGGAAGAAGAAGCGAAGGCAAGAAAGGTCGCCGACGTAGAGACGTGCAACGTTCGCCGGAGTGAAGAGGTGAAAACGTCGTCGGAGATGCACACGATGGAGGAATTCGGGGTCGGCGGAGCGCGGATTAGGGCTGCGGCAGCGTAATCGCAAAATTTCAGCGATCTGGAGTCGTGAGAAATTATCGCGACTCCAGAACGCTGATATTTCGCGATTTTTGGGCGGTGGCGACTGCAAAATCTGTGTCCTTATTTCTGTTTGGCGGAGCGGCAGGGAAATTCGCGGCGGGCTGGAGTTAAAACGTGGAGCCAAACAGAGCCTAAGTACATCATGTCTTTCTTTATAGTTTCATTCCAAGTATTTATTGGTCTACCCCTCCCTCGTCTAACATGCCTAGTGACTAGACTCTCACAACGCCTAACATGTGCCTCTAATGGTCTCCTTTGTATGTGTCCAAACCATCTTAGACGAGCTTCTCGCATCTTCTTTGAAATTGGTGCTACTCCTGTCTTATCCCTGATACTTTCATTCCTAATTTTATCCAATCTCGTGTGTCCACACATCCACCTAAGCATTTTCATCTCCGCAACTCCCATTTTTTTCTCATATACACAATTCACTGCCCAACACTCAAAACCATAGAGCATCACGGGTCTAATTGCAGTACGGTAAAACTTTCCCTTAAGTTTTAGTCGTACTTTACGATCACATAAGATCCCTGACACGCCTCTCCACTTCAACCAACCCTCTTGGATACTATGTGTCACATCTTTATCAATACCTCCATCTTTTTGAAATATCGATCCAAGATATTTAAAACACTCACTACGGGAAATATCTTGATCTCCCAACTTAATAACGAAGTCATCTGTCCTTCTTGTACTGCTAAATTTAAGCTCCATATACTCCGTCTTTGCCCTGCTCAACCTAAAACCCTTCTTTTCTAAAGTATCTCGCCAAGATTCAAGTTTTGCGTTTACACCCTCGCGCAGCTCATTAACCAAAACAACATCATCCACAAACAATAAACACCAAGGTATTGCTTGTTGGATATGTCTGGTGAGCTCATCTAAGATAAGGGTAAAGAGATAAGAGATTAAAACTGAACCTTGATGTAATCCAACAGTAATAGGGAATTCCTGTGTTAATCCTCCAGATGTCCTCACCCTTGTCACTGAATTTGTATACGTATCTTTGATTATGTCATTATATGACACATTTACACTTTTCTTTTCTAAGACTCTCCATAAGATCTCTCTTGGAACTCTATCATAAGCCTTCTCAAGATCATTAAACAGCATATGCAAATCTTATTTTCTTTCTCGATAGTTGTCAATGAGTCTCCTCAAGAGATGTATAGCTTCCATGGTCGACCTCCCTGGCATGAATCCAAATTGATTCTCCGAGATGTTAGTCTCTCGTCTTAATCTTCTTTCTATTACTTGTTCCTATAGTTTCATGGTATGAATCATCAATTTAATTCCTCTATAATTAACACAATTTTGTATATCTCCTTTATTCTTATACAAATGTATCAAAATACTTTCTTTCTATTGGTCTGACATCCTCTTTGACTTCAGTATTTTATTGAAAAAATATGTAAAACACAAAATAATCAATTGATTAACGTACAAAAATTAACCATACTAAAATCGTATCTCAATGAGACGCTTGCTCGATCAAGATCGCTCAAGGTCAGACCCTGAAATAAAATTTATTTTTCGTATTAAATTACGGATGCTACACGTCTTCATCCTCACAAAGATCTAGTCTCGACTGTAGGACAAAGAACTCATCTGTGTACTCGTCTACCGATGATTTCTCATGTCGTAGATTATGGAATCTACGATATTGAGTTTGGAGATAATCATGGGGAACGTACCGCTTCCTAAGTTGAGTCTTGAATTCATTCCAGGTTGTGATGAGAGGCAACCCTAAATTGAATCTAGAGCGGTCTAACTGCCCCCACCAGTCCAAAGCGGATCCTTTTAGCCTAAGGACGACGTACTCTACTTGCCTAGCTTAAGGCAAGTACTTCCAAACTAGGAAGCGATCCATCCCATCACATCAATCTAAGCAACCCTCGAGCTCTAACCGCCCCTCAAAATCGCCAACATCTAATTTAATCCCTAAATCTTAACGAGGTGGCTCTCTTATGTTGTGGACTACTTGTTCGAAAGGTCGTGGATTCAGGTTTTCTATTTCCAAGTTTCTATGATTTGGATAGTGCTCGATTTGGGGCTATGGATTTAGTCCTAGGTGTTGGTAGGTCTCTAAAACATTAACGCTCACACGTAATCCAATGAGCACTTTACCTACGTTTCTCTGATTCTCATTGACACTGACGGTTAACGCTTCAATTGATTTTGTTAGACTTTGAATTTATGTATACAGAGTGGTGACGTTATCTTCTATTTTTCCCACAATTTTTCATTTAAAATAATTTGATGTTAATTTTCTCAGAAAATTTTTTAATGGATTTTAAGAAACTTATAGTTAAATTTTTTTTTTATTTAAAATGAGAGATTACCCTAGCGGGTAGAAAAGATCCCTTTTTAATTTTTTTTAAAAATAAAGATTAAATTTTAAAATATAGGACATTTAATTTTTTTTTTGAAGTGGATCGCTTGATTCGCGATAGGAGCGAATCAAATAGCTCCGATACCAAATTGATGTAGACTCATTTAAAGTTTCAAAAATATTATGTTTTGTTGCAACCGACTTTAGTTTTGAAAATAGGCCGAGGGGCCGAATCGAACTTTTAGCGCGTACAACTGCTCTCAACGACAAACTTCAGCAAATCCGTTAATCGTTATTTGAAAAGAAGCCCCTTCAAGCGACTAATGAATTGAACCGTGACGAGATTCATAGATCCACAAACAAAATCGCAAGTAACAATTTATGGATAAGCTGCAATAAAATAGTACGAACGTAGAGGCAAGCTATTAATTATTTAGTTAGAAATGCATAAATCGAAAGCTAATTAATCTGAGCAAGGATATGGGCAAGGATACGACAAGTCGGCAATCCACTCCGAAGTCCTTCACGCAACCAAGAATAGAATGCTTTGATTTGCGTTGACCGGTGGGCGAAGGTCCGACGAGCGTCGAAGGCTTGTTGGTCTTCTGGCCTCTAGCAACAGGTTTTAGCGCTAGGGCAACGATGGCGGCAGTACCTCCGTTGGCAGAGATGGCTCCCGCGACAGGGAATACACAAAACGGACAATCTGTTGCGGGGACCGCCAAAAGACGGCGACGATGCTAGAGCGGCGGTGGATGTCTGGTTGGCGAGTCGTCCTTGCGTCGACGTTTGGAATTGAGTGGGGATGCGACTTAGCTGTTGGCCGACAACTCAGAGAAACACAATTGAGTGTTTCTTTGAAAAATCCGGTCTACCCTATTCTTCTGGCATGGCCTTTTTAAGTAGGAGGTTTGATATTATTTTCCATCAATGGTCCTGCCCAAATGATTTCACTATTTCCCAAATTTGATTCCTTTCTCAAAGAGATTTGTTTCCAAAGTTCATGCACAAATATTTTATTTTCCCCAAATAATTTTGTTTCCAAATAATTTTATTTTCAAATATTTCTCTACATAATTAGGTGTCATCATGAATTAGATTTATACAGTCCAATTTAATAATTTAAGTTTCTCCCTTACGTTCTAACTACCAAAATTATCAGGCCTTTTATTTAGCGTCTCATCGGTCAAGAGCTGGTGTGCGGGAAAAGAAGTTGACAAAACAAAATAACCGAAAATAATACATTAATAAATGCCGCGTGATGATGTCACACGTCCTTGGATGAGGCCACAGTTGCATCACAAGTCATCCATGTGGAGTTCAAGATTTTAAGTTTTCCATTCTTTTAAATCTATATCCATTATTTTCTAAAATGTTGCCCCGACAAATGATGTATTCATATTTGGTGATATCTAGAATACAAGTTGAGAAAGCCTAATACAAAAGACCAATGATAAGAGTTTGCAAGTGAATCAATAAGAGACCGAGGATAGTAATCCTTAGGAAACCCTGATTCAAATTAGTGAAATCTATGCACATTTTCCACTTATCATTTAATTTTTAGATCATTACAATTCCTGAGATCCAGTTATGATTATGTTCCTGTCTTGCGTCTATTAACTTATGAACTTGCTCTCTGATCAACTGATGAGTTGTGTAGCAGTCTTTTTTCTCTTTTGTTTCATGGGGCAGACGTTGGGGTTGATATTTAGGTGATGACAACCCACGTTTTTGTCTACAACCAATCTCTTTATCTAACCAAACGAACACACCCATATTGCCAATCAAGCAATTCATCTACTCCGCAAAATTTTGTTTGTGCTGTCACCCAAATTTTGTTTGTGCTGTCACCCAAAATTGCGATTTCTTCTACTTCATGGGCGGGTTTCATTCGTAACTATTCTCTTTATTCCTCTTCTATCACATGTTAACAATACAAATACAATTGTCGCACTATGATCTGATCTCAGCCCACCATTATCTCTGTCACTGATATGAAATTTTGTCGCGAGATGGAAAGTTGATAACACCACTTCACATGAGTTCAACAATGATATTTTGAAGATGACGTTGCAACTTTTGGCCTTTCAACGATTATGAAGCACGCCATTCGAATAATCTCGCCCATTGACACCAAGAATTAGACTACTACTTCCACAGTTCCACCACCCTATTTCCCCCCAAAAATCAAAAAGCGGGTCTTCGTATGAATTTAGAGCGTGGTAGAGTTATAAGTATGCTTGAGAGGACATTTACTGAACTATCGTTTTCGATGAGGACACGATAGACAAATGAGTTTGCGATCATGTCCTTTTTTACAATTGCATTATTATAGGAATGTCTAACGACATATATGTTGCCGCTAAAAAAGTGATTGTTTCTATGACTATCTGCCCGGACTGGAGATAGGTCAACATCACCTTTTCTAAGTAGAGACACTTCAGATTTGCTTTCCTCGTGGACTCGATTCTTGCAGCCCACGTGAATTATGAGTATGTGATTGCTGATCTTTCTTCTTTTTGATCCTGTTAGAAAAGCCCATATAAATGGCCCATGATTGGGTCCATGTATTTTTCATTTCCTTCTTCTCCTATTAGTTACCTTTTTGACCAATAAATACTTGTGCCACTTCCCCTGTTCCATTAGCGAGTCAAACAATTATCATGCTGCCTTCTTGATTTATCGCTTGTCCATGGTTGCCATGATACTCAAAATAAATTCTCCGATTTGAGTGTTTGAGGGTTGGCTAGTGGGATAGTAGGGTTCGTGGCAAATTGCATAGACGACATTCACCAGAGGAAGCTTGAATTTGGGGAGGCTTGGTTCTTAACAATTTTGAGGATCCTTCCTTCCTCGAATGAATGCAAGCTATGATCGAGGCGTTGCTCTCTGGACTGTTGCGGATGTTCACCTTGTCAAAAATGATCATCTCAGAGAGAAGGCCTTCACTCCATCTCTCTAGGTATTTGTGGAGGTCTAACCCTCTGCACAACAGTTACATGTTGGAGAGGATTTGAAATACTATCGTCATATGTTGTGCCATCATTTCTAGCATCTTGGCGTAGGATTTTGTGTGTGTGGGGGGGGGGGATGTCATCACATTTATCTGGTACTTGAAAAGCTTGCCTCCATATATCCCATTGGAGGGGGACTTTCGTGAGCATTTCGTTGGTCTTTCAGGTCTCGAGCTTCTCAAAGTTGAAGCGGGCGATGGGGTCACAAAGTGAAAAAGTTTGTAAGACAAATTTACTACAAAATCTCGTAATGTTATTGAAAGTAATCAACACTTTGCACGTCCAAAGAGATGGCAATTGGCACCTTCTTGAATCTTCTTACTTAAACACTGGGATCACTAACTGTTATGCACTTCAATATTACTTGAAATTATCTATTTATCTGAGATACCGAGGATTTTAATTATCGCACTGAAAGGTGATTCTTCTTTGTAATCATTTTTGTTAGTGGTAGCATTATTCTGAAAATCCAGCTTACGCATTTCTTGTGCCATCCTGCCGAATCTTTTTGGGTCTTGGTTTGGGTTTACTTGTGCAATTACAGAGTTCTAACGACAGGTTGAACCCGAGTCATTACTGTGAAAAATATTGATGCGAACACAACATCCCCTACTGCGAGCATATGAACAATATTCGTTAGGTGGGCTATACTTTATTGAATTGTTGGACTTTGTTTTTGTTTCTTCAAATCCTCAATTGTTGGCAGTCGGCAAATTGTCATCTTGGTGCAGGCGCAACCGCCCCTTCACCACCGCTTCACTCTTTTTTGGGTGTTGAACTCAGATTTGTCCACGTTAAGTTTTCGGTCGAAGATTACTTGACAACATGAGTTGATAATTGCTCTTCTTTGTGGAAGTCCCTCATTTTATGCTTGAATTGTTGAGCTCTTCCTCCAAAGACCCTAGATCTCTCTCCTTGTTTTTTTAGGCAACTGGAATCTTACCTTCTCAAATTTTCTGAACCTCAAGTCTTCATTTCCCCTCCTCTATTTGTACTCCTGAATTCTTATGATTAGTTGCTGGCCTTGGCAGCGGTTGAGGTGCTTCCATGTGACCTTGTGGTCACTGGTTCGAATCCAAGGTTTGTCTACATTTCACCCTTGTGGTGGGACACTTCCCCGGAACCTCGCTACTCGGGATGCTTTGTGCACCGAGCTGCCCTTTTTAGTCGCTGTCCTTGGCTGAGCAGTGATACAAAAATACTGTAATGACCTGACAATATTGCAAGAGATGGTGGCATCATTGACAATTTACATCTCTAACTATTTCTTCAAATTTCTGGGGCGTTTATTCTCAGTGTTCAGGTCTCACGCGATTAAGATTAATATCCACGAGTAATTTGCTCTATGGTTAGTCACGTCTGCGACATTGTTGCAAGCTGTTAGAAAAACCCATGTAAAGGGGCCCATAGAGCCTATGTGTTTGTTTATTTTTCTCTATTCTTTAGTCCCACATCATGTATAGGACTCTCTTCTCTCTTTCTTCCTCCTATAAATATATATTCATACTTTGTATTTGGATATAGAGAAACTATTTACAAGTTTGTGTTTTTCTCCACATGGTATCAGTTGGACCCGGTCTCTCCTTGCGGCTAGTTTTCTGCTAACCGCCCAACCTTCTCCTCTAGCGCACGGCGCGCGGCTAGGGTCTCTCTACCTGCCTCTCTCTTCCCTCTCCTTTCCCGCGGCTAGAGTTTCTCTACCCGCTTCTCTCTTCCCCTCCTATCCCGTGGCCTCCTCCTTCGTTTCCCTCTACTCTCTCTCCTTTTATAGGAGTTTCTCTCGCTTGTGGCCCCCTCCTCCACTTTCTCTACCCACGCAACTTGCCTTTCTCTTCCCGCAGCGAGCTCCGCTCTTGCTCGCGGCCGTCTCTACCCGCGTGGTTTCCTATCTAACCGCACGGTTTGTTTCTCTCTTCCCGCAGCGCGCTCCTCTCTTCGCTCGCGGCTTCTCCCTGTCTTTTGTTCTTCTTCTCCCGGACAGCTTCCTCCCTAACCGCGCGGCTTCTTCTCTATCCGCGGTGTTCTCTACATTTGGTCGTGGCATCTTCCCCTGCCGCTGGTATACTCACCTTGACCGTGCGGACTTCGTGTGTCCGGCTTCTATTTCTCGTGCATCCTTTGGATCGGTTGGTCGCCGCGGTCTCCCTTACCGCTCCGGGCTTAGCATCGTGGTCGCGGCTTCTTGCCGCTGATGACTTATCACCGAGACCGTGCGGCCTCCTCAAGTTCGCTTTCTGTCCGCTCGACCTCTTCTGGTCGCTTCCTCTTCCGTTCTAGCCGCTGCCTTGGTCCTGTACGTTTTCTCGTACGGCCTGCCTGCTGCCCGCTTCTGGTCTTCCCGTGCGGTCTCCCCATCTATCCGCTGCTTGACCTCTTGGCGGTCTAGTCCTCTGCCCGCCCGGTCATGGCGTCCTCTGTTAACTCTGCCGAACCGGCGGCTTCATCGGCTGACCGCCCAGTTCTTGTCCCCGAAATCCGTGATGAATTGCGAATTACTACTATCTCTTTGATCGGGAAGAAGAACTTTACGGAGTGGGTGCACTCGGTTCGCCGTGTGCTTCAATCGAAAGGCTTTCTTCATCATCTGACCTAGGCCGCTCCCGTTCCTCCCACTGATGATTGGCTACGCAACGACGGTCGGGTTCAGACATGGCTCCTCAACTCTCTGGATAGTGAACCATACCGCATGGTCATGTATCATGAAACCGCCAATGCCATGTGGGATGAGCTCCAGGCCCTCTATTCTGGCAAAGATAGCCTCCAACACCTCTACGACATCATCACTGATCTTCAGAATCTCGAGGTTGGTGGGGCCTCCGACCTCACGTCGTTTGTTGCTCGCGCCAAGACTTTGGTCGAAGCATGGATTCAGCATCAACCTCCCACACTGGATCTCGCTGCACAACGTGCTCAGAAAGAGGCTGTCGGTGTGGCCATGATGATGGCTCGTGTACCACATCATCTTCAGAGCGTTCGGGCACAAATTCTCTCTCTCTGCCGGCTACCCCATGCCTATCTGATGTGTGTGCCATGTTACTCAAGGTTTCGCCTCCTCCTGATTGTTCTACTCCTCCGTCACCGGCTCTCCTACAACAGGCTTCTGCGCCCCTACTCCCTGTCCCCCCTCCAGCTCGTGGGGGACGTTCTGGCTCCCGGGGCCGAGGTCGGGGAGCACGGCCTCCTACCAAAGTGTTCCTTCTGCGGGAAGGACGACCACCTTGAGGCTGTTTGCTTTCGGAAGCATGGGTTTCCTCCTCGCCCGCAGTCCACTGTTGCTACCACCGACTCCTCCGCTCGTACTGACCTTGAAGAGGTCCGCCTTTAGCTGCAACAACTCCATGGCCTGCTCAGTCGCCCACCTGCCTCGGTTGCTTCTGCTTCCTCCATCTCCCATGAAGGTATCGCTTATCTCTCCACTAGTCCACGTTGGATAGTGGATTCCGGTGCTACTCATAACATCATCTCTATGTGTCCACAACAGTACCTGACTTCTCCTCATCCCAAGTGTATTACAGTGGCGAATGTGGACACTGTTCCTGTCTCCGGCTCGGCTGACATCCCTCTCACTTCCTCTCCCTCTTTTCGCTCGGCTCTTCACGTTCCGGGCTCCCCGTTTAATTTGCTTTCCGTTGGTCGTCTTACTACTGATTTAAACTGCTCAGTAACCTTTACTTCTTCTTCTTTTCTGATACAGGATCAACGGACGCGGACTATCATTGGTAAAGGGCGGCTGCAAAACGGGCTCTACCTCCTTGATAACCCTCCAGCTATCCTGTCTTCCGTCTCCTCCGTCGATTGGCATCGCCGTCTTGGGCATGCCACTTTACCTGTCCTCCAGAAGGCTCTTCCCGATGTATCTTTACCTTCTTTTCAGTGTGAAGCATGTATTTACGGCAAGCAGCCGCGTTCATCTTTTCCGTCTCATTGTACCCGGAGCGCTGTTTCTTTTATTTTAGTACACTCCAATATTTGGGGACCGTACAAAGTTACTAGCATTCCTGGTTATCGTTATTTCCTAACTTTTATTGATGATTACTCCCGAATGACATGACTCTACTTACTTCGTGATCGCTCCAAGCTTCCCAGGGTCTTTCGGGCTTTCCTCCTTGAGACCCGCACGCAATTCTCCACAAATATCAAAACCATTCGCACGGACAATGCCCACGAATATACTGGCCACGAATTTGCAAATCTTTGCTTGGAATTCAGGGTTATTCACCAAACTTCATGTGTCTATACCCCGCAACAAAACGGAACTGCTGAACGTAAGAATCGACATCTCCTCGATATGGCTCGCTCTATCATGTTTCAGATG
Organism: Platanthera zijinensis; assembly: GCA_039513925.1. NCBI lineage: Eukaryota > Viridiplantae > Streptophyta > Magnoliopsida > Asparagales > Orchidaceae > Platanthera > Platanthera zijinensis. The sequence goes on along the minus strand of CM077078.1, from coordinate 17,900,310 downwards.
CAAGTTCCCAAATCTTATTGGAACTTCGCTCTCTCCATGGCCTGTTACTTGATCAACCGTCTTCCTTCCCCTGTTATCCACAATGTCACTCCATTCAGCCTCATGTTCCCTTCTACTCCGCCATTCTCCCTTACCCCCCGCATCTTTGGATGTGTCTGCTATGTCCACACTCTTGGTCCCTCCATGGACAAGTTGGATCCCCGGGCGGCCAAACATATCTTTGTTGGCTATTCCCGGACCCAAAAAAGCTACGTATGTTACTCTCCGGCCACCCGAAAAGTGACTGTATCTGCTGATGTGACCTTTCGGGAGGATCTCCCTTTCTTCTCTGCCTCAGATCCTACACCTCTACCACCAACGGTCGTACGTCCCGCCATTCCCGTTACCACTCCTTCACCACCACGAGTTCCTGACAAGGCTCCCTCTGTTTCCAAGCCACCTGTTATACGTGTTTACACTCGTCGTCCTCCTGCCTCCGTTGCCCCACTGCAGTCGGCTTCGACCTCTGACGCTCTGCGTTCTGCTGATCCGACACCAGACTCTACCGCTCATCCCATGACGAACTATGTATCCTTACATCGCCTATCTCCACCACTCCACACTTTTACCACTTCATTATCCTCTATTTCTGTCCCTAACACTGTGCAGGAGGCTCTCCAACATCCTGGCTGGCGGGCGGCCATGGAAGAAGAAATGACGGCTCTTTGGGCGAACCAGACCTGACACCTGGTACCTCTTCCCCCCAGTCAGAAACCCGTTGGGTGTAAGTGGGTCTTTGCAATCAAACATGCTCAGGATAGGACGATTGACCGTCTAAAGGCCCGTCTGGTGGCTCGTGGCTTCACCCAACAACACGGTCTTGATTACGAGGAAACCTTCTCTCCGGTCGCAAAGCTTAACACCGTTCGTGCCCTTCTCTCAGTGGCGGTTCATCACCAATGGACATTACACCAACTGGACATCAAAAATGCTTTTCTGAACGGCGACCTCCAAGAAACAGTATACATGCAACAACCTCCCGGGTTTGAGACCACGGGGAGTCCCGAGTTTGTCATCTGAAGAAGTCCATTCTATGGTCTCAAACAATCTCCTCGGGCATGGTTTGACAAGTTCTGTAAGGCTGTTCGGGAAGTCAGTTTTACTCGAAGTTCAGCAGATTTTTCCCTCTTTACGCGGCACCGAGCAACGAGAACGGTTCTTCTGCTTGTATATGTTGATGACATCCTGATCACTGGAGACGATTCAAAGGGCATCCATGCGGTTAAACAACACCTGAGCTCGGTCTTCCAAACAAAAGATCTGGGTCACCTTCGGTACTTCCTTGGACTTGAGATCGCAAGGCGACCAAATGGTCTTATCCTGTCCCAGAGAAAGTACTGCCTGGACCTCCTTCAAGATGCTGGTTACTCTGGATGCAAGCCTACTACTACTCCAATGGATGCAAATCATAAACTGTGTGCTCACGCTTTCGACGCAGATCTTCTTCTTCCAAATCCGGAATACTATCGACGACTTGTTGGGAAATTGATCTACCTAACAGTTACAAGACCGGATATATCCTTCGTTGTTGGAGTGGTCAGCAGGTTTATGCATGCCCCGCGAATGTCTCACTTTCAAGCCGTTGAACGCATCCTCAGATACCTTAAAACAGCTCCGGGTCAAGGATTGGTCTAAAAGACCTCATCTTCTACTCCAAGATTAGTTGCATATTCTGATGCTGATTATGCTGGTTCCTTGGATGATCGTCGATCAACCAGTGGTTTCTGTACCTACTTTGGAGGTCATCTCATTATCTGGCGAAGTAAGAAGCAAGCAGTTGTGGCTCGATCCTCAGCAGAAGCAGAATACCGATCAATGGCGTCGGTTGTCTCTGAGCTAACTTGGCTTGAAAGCCTTCTGGTCGACCTCGGGGTAAAACTTCCCTCACCTACCCTCCTGCTATGTGACAGCCAAGCAGCCATACACATTGCAAAGAATCCAGTCTTCCATGAGAGAACGAAGCATATTGAAGTAGACTGTCATTTTATCCGGGAAAAAGTTCAAATGAAGAAGATAGAATTAAAGCATGTTCCGGGCACCGAACAAGTTGCTGATATCCTCACAAAGGCTCTACCAAATATCCTATTCTATCAGTTTTTGTCCAAGCTTGGTGCATACGACTTGTACGCTCCAGCTTGCGGGGGAGTGTTAGAAAAGCCCATGTAAAGGGGCCCATAGAGCCCATGTATTTGTTTATTTTTCTCTCTCTTCTTTAGTCCCACATCATGTATAGGACTCTCTTTTCTCTTTCTTCCTCCTATAAATATGTATTCATACTTTGTATTTGGATATATACTTTGTATTTGGATATAGAAAAAGTATTTACAAGTTTGAGTTTTTCTCCACACAAGTGATATCTTGATCTTCCGTCCCTATATAGAGAATGTTTACATGTGTACTAAGTTTTGCCGGACGTTTAATACTTAAAGTATTATCTTTTAATACGGCTGTTTTTGGTACTTACATATTAGTGTACAAAGAACATTGCCACTCACCTACTGTCAATTTGCTAATGTTAAATGATTTTGGCTTATATATATATTCATTTCTATGGACAACATATAATTTACATGTTACAGATGATACATTAATTTGTGAGGTTCTTTGTAAGATATTGTTTATTGATTGTGCCTTACGGGCTCATAGCTTAGCTGTTGTTTGATTGAAATACATTGTGAGTCATGAAACTTTTGCAGGCCTAACAAGATGAGTGTGATCTTTACAGCCCATACCTTTTGAACCAGACATTCCTAATGTGGAAGGGTTCAAATCATTGCGCCTATTGAATTTGGAAGACAGTTGCATTAATTTATGGGAGGAAATTATGAAGCTTTCAAATTTAAGAAGGTATGGCGATTGATCTTTATTTAAATGTCCGACCATTTGGTTATTTTAATAAAAAATATTTTGGAGTTTGCCCATAACTTGGAGAATTCAGGCACTTCTTTCTTTTAGCAAAAAGACATTTGGAGTTTATTCATAACTTGGGCAATTATTTATGTATTTTTTTTTTATCTTTTCAGCTTGCAACAGCTTCATCTGAACAAGAATAAGTTAAATCGTATATTCTACACCACTAACCATCCATTGCCTGCTTTACAAGATGGCTGTCATGCACCATTTGAAAATCTGGAATGCCTTCTTTTGGGTAATTCAGAAACTGATATTTTTTGGGGACTTACCTCTTATATTATAGTAATAACCAGTTTTGAAAAATGTAGCATTGATTCTTCTTTTAACGAACTGTGATTCAGGCTCTAATGAGATTGATGCTTTGGCATCTGTAGATTCCTTGAATTTTTTCCCTAGCTTGGTGGTGAGTATTCCTATTGAATATGTTTATTTTATTGTTATTCCTTTTATACTTGTGAATTCTCTACTTGATCTTATGCCTTTTCCACTTGCTATTTGATTTCTATTCACTTAAAAATAATATCTCATCTAAAAACAGGTGAACAATTTTAATGCCTTGAGTGTACATATTAGAATATATTTGTTTGTAGAAATTTTATGTTATAGTATTTAAACAGCAACAATAATAAAGCCATGGCCACACCTTGTAAGAGCTATCAGAAACAGCTGATGGTAGAATGATTGTATGATTATCCATGGAAAATGATTTTCAGTCTGAAACAGCTATCAGAAAGCTGGCCGAATTAGGGTAAACATGCCATTTCTTCTTTTGCTTTTGCTTTTTAGAATAAAGCAATATTAAAAGTAAAAGCAGGGAAAGTGTGCATTTTACTTCATTTGGATAGTATTCATACCAACGGCCCCGACAATATTGTACATCACCAAATCGCCTTCTTGTGTTCTTGATACCATCAAGGAGGCACAATAGCATTTCAACGATGATCATCTAAAGGCACTTTGAATTAAAAACTTGACTGATAGGATTAGATCGAGAAACGGGCCTGGATGACAACTCCTCGCCTCAAGGAAAATACTTGGCAAAAGTACTTATCGGTACACCTCAGCAACCTGGGGACCCGAAGGAGTCCTTAGCAAATAAGCGTATTTTGACAACAATGACAAATGCACACTATACCAAGGCGACAACTTCTTACAAATATGCCTCTCTATTGCTTTATACATATTTTGACAACAATGACATCTTCTCTCAATCACTTCAGCACAACACTATAAGTCTGAAAAGCCAAGGTACATCATCTAACACAGGACGGATGTAGTGAGTGATGATGTGCAATTATGCCCTAATGTGAACTTAACTGACTTATCAAATATGCCTCTACTATTGCTTTATTCACACATGGATTAAATTGTACTTCAATTGCCTGTATGGTAGCTCCTTTTCACTTACTTCGTCTCTTACTTCATTTTCTCATGTTTACTCAATAAATGAAACTTCTCTTAAAAAAATAAGGGATTTTTTTTGCTATGCAAAAAAAAGGGGATATCTTCTCTCAATCACTGGGTGTGTTTTTTTTCAGTCTTGCACGACAAATCCCAACAGCTATCATAAGTCTGAAAAGCAAGTCAATAATTTGTGCCCGGAAGAGGTACATCATCGAGAGTGAACATCAGTTTGTTTTTTTCGCTGGGACGGATGTAGTGAGTGATGATAACGTGCACATTATGCCCGTAATGTGAACTCTAACGTAATGATGATAGTGTATTGACTTGGGGGAATCTAAAATGATGCAATAAACATGCAATAATGCAACAAATAATTAAATGAAAATTGCTGAAAAATTAACGTTATTGGCATCCGACCGAAAAAGTCCATTAACGAAAATATTCACACTGCGCCCCGACGAAAAAAGAGATTCGGACTAGATGTTAGAAAAACAAGCAAGATCCAATTAAATTAAAGAAAGTACTTCAATTAAGTGGCAGGCGAATAAATCTTATAAATAGCACAATTGATGTGCAAATTAATACAAGTTAGTAACCCAAATAATATGTAACACCCCATCCTAGTTCAACCACACATCAGCCGTTCAGCCGGGTCCAACGCTAAGCAGTAAACTAAGAAACTGTATTAAAATTATTACATAGCTGACATAATTGAAAAGAAACTGAAAAGTTAGGTTATAACAGAAGTTGAAGATGAAACTAAGGGTAAAAGTGTATTTCATCAAACCGAATTCACAGGGCCACTAGAAAGAAAAAGGATCAAATCACTGAATATCTGAAATACTACACAATGTCTGGTACACAAATTCTTAAACATTAATATTACAAGTGTTCAATATTAAACAGTACAGTACTAAAAGTAAACAACTGAAAGGGAAAAACAAACTATATGAGTGACTTCACAAACACACTTCATCCTAGGCGCAACTTCCCACCTGAGTCCCCTGTAAAAACAAGCCCAAAGATGGGTCAGCCCAAATGGAGAGTAAGAAAAACTATTCCTCCTAGTGACACTAAAATTTTTTGAAAGAAATGTACGCATGCTTTTACATATAGAAAAACTGTATGCTAGTGCATTATACATGATTTTCTAAAATAAACTAGCAAGGTAAATAATTGTTCTAATAAAACATATTGTGAGCAATTTACTCAAGTTTCGAATAATTTGGTTAAATAGGAGTTTCTAAGGTTCGGTATAAACTTGAGTTCTAAATTCACTTATGGTTGTCCTTCAATACGACCCTAGGCAAAGTATCTTCCATCGCGCAATACTAATCTAACGATCCGAGTCCTATTAACGAACTCAAGTGTTCTAGTGTCACACGAACACAAACTCGAATCTACAAATCTGCTAAAACGGGATAACATCTTCCAAATACTGAAACTCATAAGGTACACTACAACCCATGAGAAAGATAACGCGCCTCTCTATCAAACACGGGTGGAGACCTCAACCGTGCTCACTAAACATATGCTATCTACTGCCACTCTGCTTGAGAACATATATGGATGATAATGACAGTTCATCATATTGATTTATTCGACTAGAAAACATATTCCCGAAGTCGATAACTCATGTTCGTAAATCTATACAATCATTCTTATGATGAGGTTCGTTTGGTCTAACTGGTTCGGATGTTTATATTTTAATTTCGAACCATATAAACTAACTGGGTGATAGTAAAACTACCAATCCCTAACAACAACAATTCCAAGCATCAATATTAATTTTACTAAATTACACAATACACTGCTATACAAGCTAGCTAATATGTCTATCCAGAAAGAATAAAGATTTTTTAAAGTGGTGCTGCGACGCTCGTACACTTGCCGTGACGGCATAGTTGTTTAGGTTGTAGTTGATACTTCTAAAATTTCTTCATTGTACTAGCGTTGAATGGTGACAAACACTAGTAGCCTGAAATTCAATATATACCTTAATCAGAAGTTGGCATACAAATTATATCCATCCTCCTAAAGTCTGATTTGACTAATTTAAGGAAGTATCTAGGAAAAAGGGGCTAATACCTTGCTCCAAAAAAATATAGCGGAACCCTACACCACGGGCGACCCAATTTCTGAATAAAAGAAATGGAGGGATTTGATTCCTGAAATCGAAGACGAAGAAAAACATAAGGTGACTAACTTTCCATGCTTACTGACACAAGGAAAAAACAGAGGATTACGTGAGAGGGAGTTTAATACCTTACAAGTCGAGTGAGAAGCGCTAAACGACCTTCTGTTCTGAGTCGAAAGCCACGAAAGAACTAGAGATTCTGACTAGTGTTCCGGCGGGCTAGCAGAAAGGGCAACAACAACAACCTTCACTAACTATAAACCTCAACTCAACAATGGAAAAGGTTGGTTAGGGCTCCCAACGAAGATTACCTCTCAAAACGACAAAAAAAATCTGAAGTGAGATTAACCCGGAATGCCAACAATCTTGCGGCTTAAAAGGGGAGAAATGCCGAGCCTTTCAAGGACGAAGACGGAGGCCTGCGACTGACACGAAGGAGGAGGGCTCGATCTAGCCTTGTCTTCCACCGTGTGAACTCCAGATTGGGAAGAAAGGGGGCTATCAACGTCTCCTTTTCTATCGGAAGACTAGGGTTACGGGAGTCTTCGTAACCGAGCGGAGCTTCAAAAGGAAAAGACGTATATGAAATTGGGGAGTGTTACAGGATTATTATAACCGAGAGGTCAAAACAACGATTACATAAACCACAAGAGAGGAACTTAAACCGGGATCTCCATTAAATAATAAAAAGAAATTAGTGTTTTCATTTTAATTACAAAATCGCCATTACCTAACACTTAGAGAAATTTGTAAGTTACGCCCTCGCGCTACTACTAAACATGCGGCGAACATGAACTCAACTGCTAAATTTTATCCAACATTTACGTAACAATATTTAATCCTACTAAAATCGTACCTTGACAAGACGCTGTCTGGATCAGATACGCTCGCGATCGTGCCCTGCAATCATGTACCTTTTGAAATTAAATTTCGGATTCTACAAATTTCCCCTCTTAATAAAATTTTCGTTCTTGAAAATTACACACATACCTGAGTCAAAGAAGAAAACATAGTCTTCAATCTTCCGAAATTCATTTTCTCTTTCCCAAGTATACTCTGGCCGGCCACAGGTCATCCAAATGACTTTTACAAACGGGATCTCTCTGCTCCCGAGCTTCTGAATCCTTGAGTTCACTATTCTGACTGGTCTAACATTGATACTAAGATCTGATTCGATGGGTGATTCCTCGGTACTGATTATCTGATTGTGATCTCTAACTGCTCTCCTTAGATAGGAGACGTGAAATACATCATGTAGACCACTTATCTCCTCAAGTAAAGCCAATCTATAAGCAACCTCACCAATACGCTCCAGTACTTCGAAAGGACCAACGAACCTATGACTCAATTTTTTCATTCGCTTGATTCGAGAGACTCCTCTAACTGATCTGAACTTAAGATAAACATAATCACCAACATTGAATTTCACCGTCTTGTGCCTCTGGTCATAATACTTGGCTTGACGATCCTGATCTATCTTCATACGCTCCTGGATAAGCTTAATTCGATCTGCGGTCTTATCAACCCAATCTTTACTAATGGAAGATCTTTCTTCACTCTCAGCCCAACATAACGACGTCCGACAACGCCTGCCATTTAGTGCTTCAAAGGGAGCCATCCCGATGCTTGCCTGAAAGCTGTTGTTGACATGTTGTAGGAGAACTCAATAAGAGTAACATACTTCTCCCACTTTCCTCCAAAGTCCAGAATACACATTCGAAGCATATCTTCCAAGGTTCTATTTGTATGCTCAGTCTGTCCATCTGTCTGAGGATGGAAGGCGGTACTGAAATGTAGCTTAGTTCCCAACCGCTCCTAAACGTATCTCCACTCCTTAGAAGTAAACCTGTCATCTCTGTCTGAAACTATGGTCTTGGGAACACCGTGAAGCCGAACAATCTCATCAACATATAACCGCGTCAATCTCGGACCCTGATCCGTCCTCTTATTAGGAATAAAATGGGCAACCTTAGAGAGACGGTCAACTACCACCCATATGGAATCATTCCTACTCTGTGATCTGGGAAGGCCATGGATAATGTCCATCGATATATCCTCGAAGTTCCACTCTGGGATGGGTAGTGGCTGCAGCTTTCCTCCTGGCCTTTGGCACCCGGCTTTAACTAATTTGCAAGTTTCACAATTTCCAACATACTCTGTAATGTCGTCTTTCAAGCCTGACCACCAAACAATCTTCTTAAGGTCTGCATATATTTTTGTGCTACCCGGATGTATCGAATTTCGAGAGTTATGAGCTTCAAACAGTATGTCCTCTCGAAGGTGGCTAGCATCTGGAATGCACACCCTACCCTCGTGCAATAGTAAATCCTCAAGTATACTGAACATCTCCTTTTGACCTGCCTGAGTCAAAACCCAAATCTTCGCCATCTTTGGATCTAAAGGTAGAACTGTTCTGATCTTATCCTTGATGTCGCAGCTAATTTTCATCCAACTCAACCTTGCAGAACCAAAACTAAAGCGCGACATAACACTGATCTCTAGTCTCTCCAATTCTCGCACCAACTCCTTCTACTGAGTAAGGAGGAAGTAACTCGATCCTCTTCGAATAAGAGTATCAGCTACCACATTCGTCTTCCCTGGGTGGTACTGAATGTCCACCTCATAGTCCGACAGAAACTCTAATCATCTGCGCTGCCTCATATTGAGCTACTGTTGGTCGAAGATGTACTTGAGTCTTTTGTGATCAGTGAAAATCTCACAACGGGCCCCATAGAGATAGTGCCTTCAAATCTTCAGAACGTGGATGACTGCTGCTAGCTCCAAGTCATGCACGAGATAGTTCTTCTCGTAGACCTTTACCTGTCTGGAGGCGAAGGCTATGACCTTACCATGCTGCATAAGCACACATCCCAAACCTTTACATGAGGCGTCGCTATATATCTGAAATCCATTTGACCTTGATGGTAAACTCAAAATCAGGGCGGTCACCAGCTTGGTCTTTAACTCTTCAAAAGCCAGTTCACACTCCACTGTCCAACTAAAAGATTTACCCTTCCTGGTGAGCGAAGTCAGTGATAAAGCTATCTTCGAGAAGTCCTTAATGAACCTCCTGTAGTATCCCGCTAAACCCAAAAGATGCAAACTTCCGTAATTGCCTTCGGTCTTGATCAATCCTTTATTGCTTCTACCTTCTTCGGGTCAACGAAGAGACCTCTCCACGTTTCCTAAAAATGCAACCTTTAGCAGCCAAAATTCACACTTAGAAAATTTGACATACCGCTGATTTTTCCTGAGCGTCCCCAAAATAGTCCTGAGGTGAGAGACGTGATCTTTGACACTCCTGGAATACACCAAAATATCATCTATGAAGACGATAATAAAACAGTCTAAGAACTCCCGAAAAACCCTGTTCATCAGATCCATAAAAGCGGACGAGGCATTAGTCAGCTTAATCGGCATAACCACGAACTCATAATGTCTGTATCTGGTACTGAACGCCGTCTTCTGAATATCTGCTTCCCGAATCTGCAACTGATGATAGCCTGACCTGAGGTCAAACTTAGAAAACGTGCAAGAACCCTCAAGCTGATCAAACAGGTCATCAATCCTTGCGATAAGATACTTGTTCTTAACTGTCAACTTGTTCAGCTTGTGGTAGTCTATGCATAACCTCAAATTGCCATCTTTCTTCTTGACGAAAAAACTGGCGCACTCCAAGGCGAAGTGCTGGGTGAATAAAACCCAAGTCAAGCAACTCCTGCAACTGGACCTTCAACTCAGCAAGTTTTCTGGGAGCCATGCGGTAAGTGGACTTGGCCACTGTGCAGCTCCAGGTAAAAGATCGATCTGAAAGTCAATCTCTCTAGTAGGAGGGACTCCAGGTAACTCCTCTGGGAAGACATCAGGAAATTCCTGAACCACGGGTACCTTCAACAAATCAGCCTTAGCTTCTGCATTCATCAACACTAAGAAGGTTTCACAACCTTTGCTAATGCATCTAACAGCCTTAACAAACGAGATAATGAGCTTAGCGACTCCCTTCATGCCCTAAAAAGTAACAACGATCTAGTTAGGTCCTTCAAACTGTATCAGCTTATCTCAGCAGTCTATCTTGACGTTTATAGCTGATAACCAGTCCATTCCCACAATCAGATCGAAACCCGCGATAGGAAGTATCAAGGCTTCTACAACAATCTCCGCTTCTCCAAACTGCACTAGTACCTTACACCTATCTCTGGGCTGCAAGAAGGATCCATTAGGCATCATGACCTCTAATAATACTGCCTCTGGAAAGACTTATAAACCCAGCCTACGCACTAGAGATTCTGCTATGAACGAGTGCGAAACGCTCGTATCAAAGAGAATCTTGGAGGGTACATTATAAACCAAAAGACTGCCTACATTAATGATTGAAAAAGGAAATTACCAGTATCACTAAGGAGGATTATACTAAATTATCTATAAGACAACACATACTTGTCACCACATCCTCCTACTCCTTGGCTTGCTGTTGACCAAAGCCATAAGCTCTAGGCTGCACCGGTCCTCGTCCCGGAGTTGGCCTCGCGTCAACACCCATTGGTGCTTTTCCCTTGTCAGCTCTACTCGGGCCACCAACCTCAAACTTCGACTACACGAGGGGGTTACGCTTAAACAGACTAAGATGGAAAAAGTAAGTAAATAAGTAATAGTCAAACACTTAACTTAAATTACCTGATTCCCAGAAGTTCCCTGACAATAACGGGCTATGTGTCCTGGCTGCTGACACTTATAACATACCCCCGCGGTAGCCAAACACTCTTCTAGATGGTGACGATAACACTTAGGGCAGAGGGGGTAATCCTTGATCCTGACCCCAGTCTGATCACCTTTCTGAGCTCCTGACCTCTGCTTCTTGTTCCAGTTTCTGCCCTGGCTACTCTTGCTCTGCTGCTACTGAGGTGCATCCCGAGGTCGCTTCGAACGAAAGCTGTTGTGCTTTTGCACTTTCTGCTGGTCAGCGTCCAACTTTATAGCAGTGTTTACTAAACTCTTATAATCAGCATTCACCATCGTCATTAACGTCTGCCTCAGAGAATCACGCAGTCCGTCCACAAAGCGGCTATACTTCTCGTCCCCTTGCATCGTGCCCGTATAACGAGAGAGGTGGGTCAGATCACTCTCATACACCACCATTGTCTGCCCCCCTGAATCAGCCTAAGGTACTTCTCCTGGAGACTGCGACGCTTGGACGGGGGACAAACCAACTAGCTAGTGCTGTCGAGAAGTCATTCCAGGTGAACATGTCTGCGATACGACGACGGGGTCGTCTGCTAAGTGTCCACCACTGATGTGCCTCCCTATTCAGGGGAAAACCCGCTAACAAAATCTTCTTGTTCTCTGGGCACCATCACCTCGAGCAATTCCCGAGTCTTAATCAGCCAATCATCAGTCTCCATTGGCGTCTCTTCTCCAGTGCAGTTGGAGGGATGAAGATCACTGAGATTCCTCCGATATCGCTCCATCCCTAAATCCCCTGCAGCTGGCACAGGAAGTGCGGTTGGATCTGTTGCAGGCAGTGCATTTCTAAATTCCACCATGGCTAAGGCCACCGCTTTAGCAATAATGGTGTCCATATCTGCTGGGTCTTGCACTTCAGGTGCAACAGGTGCTGGAGGCTCTGCTTGGGCACTATTATCATCCATGACTATCTTAGGTGTAGTATTCTGGCGAGAAGGCTTGCCAGCCTCACTGGTACGCGGTGCCTATAACACGTAAGGAAATGAATTATTGGTGTACTTGACAAAAATGAAGGATCTATTATAACAAAAATTTTCAAACACATGCACAACTGGAATCTAGATAAAATTCGATCTCTATCATCTCTAGCCTAACTCAGATGAAATCCTATGGCTCTGTGAATTTTCTGGGTCATGAGATCCTAAACTTGGCTCTGATACCAATTGTAACGCCCCATCCTAGTTCAACCACACATCAGCCGTCCGATCGGGTCCAACGATAAGCAGTAAACTAAGAAACAATATTAAAATTAGTACATAGCTGACATAATTGAAAAGAAACTAAAAAGTAAGCTTACAACGGAAGTTGAAGATGAAACTAAGGGTAAAAGTGTATCACTTCAAGCTGAATTCACAGTCACTAGAAAAAAGGACCAAATCACTGAATATCTGAAATACTACACAATGTCTGGTACACATAAATTCTTAAACATTAATATTACAAGTGTTCTATACTAAACTGTACGGTACTAAAAGTAAACAACTGAAAGGGAAAAACAAACTATATGAGCGATTTCACAAACACACTCATCCTAGGCACAACATCCCACCTGAGTCCCCTGTAAAAACAAGCCCAAAGATGGGTCAGCCCAAAGGGAGAGTAAGAAAAACTATTTCTGCTAGTGACACTAAAATTGTTTTGAAAGAAATGTACGCATGTCTTTTAAAATAATTTTTGTGCTATAGAAAAACTGTATGCTAGTGTACTATGCATGCTTTTCTAAAATAAACTAGCAAGGTAAATAATTGTTCTAATAAAACATATTGTGAGCAGTTTACTCAAGTTTCGAATAATTTGGTTAACTAGGAGTTTCTAACGTTCGTTCTAAACTTGAGTTCTAAATTCACTTATAGTTGTCCTTCAATACGACCCTAGGCAAAGTAGCTTCCATCGCGCAATACTAATCTAACGATCCAAGCCCTATTAACGAACTCAAGTTTTCTAGTGTCACACGAACACAGACTCGAATCTACTAACCTACTAAAACGGGATAACATTTCCCAAATACTGAAACTCTATAAGGTATATTACAGCCCATGAAAAAGATAGTGCGCCTCTATCAAACACGAGAGGAGACCTCAACCGTGCTCACTAAATATATGCTATCTACTGCTACTCTGCTTGAGAACATATATGCATGATAATGACAGTTCATCATATTGATTTATTCGACTAGAAAACATATTCCCGAAGTCGATAACTCATGTTCGTAAATCTATACAATCATTCATTCTTATGATGAGGTTCATATGGTCTAACTGGTTGATATGTTTATATTTTAATTCCGAACCATATAAACTAACTGGGTGATAATAAAACTACCAATCCCTAACAACAACAGCAGTTCCAAGCATCAATATTAATTTTTCTTAATTATACAATACACTGCTATACAAGCTATCTGATATGTCTAGCCAGAAAAAATAAAGATTTCTTACAGTGGTGCTGCGACGCTCATACACTTGCCGCGGTGGCATAGCTGTTTAGGTTGTGGTTGCTACTTCTAAAATGTCTTCTTCGTACTAGTGTTGAATGGTGACAAACACTAGTAGCCTGAAATTCAATATATACCTTAATCAGAAGTTGGCATACTAATTATATCCATCCTCCTAAAGTCTGATTTGACTAATTTAAGGAAGTATCTAGGAAAAAGGGGCTAATACCTTGCTCCAAAAAAATATAGCGGAACCCTACACCGCGAGCGACCCAATTTCTGAGTAAAAGAAATGGAGGGATTTGATTCCTGAAATCGAAGACGTAGAAAAACATGAGGTGACTAACTTTCCATGCTTACTGACACAAGGGAAAAAAACGGAGGAATACGTGAGAGGGAGTTTACTACCTTGCAAGTCGAGTGAGAAGCGCTAAACGGCCTTCTGTTCTGAGTCGAAAGCCACAGAAGAACCATAGATTCTGACTAGTGTTCCGACGGGCTAGCAGAAAGGGCAACAACAACAACCTTCACTAACTATAAACCTCAACTCAACAATGAATCAGTTAGGGCTCCCAACGAAGATTACCTCTCAAAACGGCGAAAAAAATCTGAAGCAAGATCAACTCGGAATGCCAACAACCTTGCGGCTGAAAAGGGGAGAAACACCGAGCCTTTCAAGGATGAAGACGGAGGCCTGCGACTGACACGAAGGAGGAGGGCTTGATCTAGCCTGGACTTCCACTGTGCGAACTCCAGATGGGGAAGAAAGGGGGCTAGCAATGTCTCCTCTTCTATTGAAAGACTAGGGTTACCGGAGTCTTCGTAACCGAGCGGAGCTTCAAAAGGAAAAGACGTATATGGAACTGGGGAGTGTTACAGGATTATTCTAACCGAGCAGTACAAAACAACGGTTACATTAACCGCAAGAGAGGAACTTAAACCGGGATCTCCATTAAATAATAAAAAGAAATTAGTGTTTTCATTTTAATTACAAAATCGCCATTACCTAACACTTAGAGAAATTTGTAAGTTACGCCCTCGCGCTGCTACTAAACATGCGTTGAACACGAACTCAACTGCTAAATTTTATCCAACAATTACGTAACAATATTTAATCCTACTAAAATCGTACCTTGACAAGACGCCGTCTCGATCGGAAACGCTCGCGATCGTGCCCTGCAATTATGTACCTTTCGAAAATAAATTTCGGATGCTACATAATATGTTCATCCACCAAACATTCAATAGTAAGTATTAAGCCTTCGTATAAGAACTCACACAAGTAATAGAGTCCAAGATGGTATTTTGTTACTGATTTCCGAGTCTGGACAGCAATCCTGCTACGTTTTTGCGCTGGTTTCAGGGACGGTGGGATCTCGGGGGGGGGGGAGGATAAGGCTAAGGTAAGTGGGATGTGGGGCTCTGTGGTTGGGGGAAGGGTTGGAAGAAGAAATTCAGGTTGCTGGAATGTAGAATTGGGGATTTCTGATTGCTGGTTGTTGCTGGAACGCAGAACTGCAGAAGTGCTGGTTGGCTGAGGGCTTGAGGCTATAGTAAATATCATGAGAGATTTTTGGAGGGGAGAGGAGTGGCTAATGTGTTGTGGGGACTGAGGGAGTGCTGAGAATCAGAAATCTGGAAGAGATTTGGGGCGGAAATCAGAAGGAATGCAAGAAATTGCATCCAACCGGGTGGGGCTTAGGTAGTGAATGACTTCTGGAAGGATGGGATGTAGTTTGGCTGGGCTGAGAAGGCAATAAACTGCCTTTATACAGCTGTTTGAAGACAGTTATATTGAAATTAATGGGGAGATAGGGTGGTTATTAAATGGTTATGGTGGTATTTATGTGGAATGGAGAGTGGGGAACGTAGTTTTGTGGAATTGTAGGTAGTTATTTGGGAAGATGGTGATGGGGAAATGTGGGAGGTGGCTTGCCGACACTTGGGATGGAGGTTGCTGGCGGCTAAGAGTGGTGGTAGAGGGGATTTAGGCGGTTACGATAATAAATGACAACGGTTAGTTGCAGTTAAGGATAGTCTTAAGAGGTTATGTGTGGGAAGATAGTTATGAGTAGTGGGATGGTAGTTATCTTGGTTTCGACACCAACGATTCATGGAATAAGCACTGTGGTGAGATCGCAAGAGGCCGAAAAATCTGTACAAATTCTGCGATATCTGAAAATCTGCCCATAGACCCTTTATTTATAGATTTAGAACCCATTCAGAATGATCACGATCATTTGAAACATAAAACCACTAAATTTACATGAACAAAATACAAAAACACAAAAATATGTCATCATCATTATGAGCGTAACTACTGGCCCATGAAATGTGATCCCTATTATCATCTTAGCTAGATCAATTAATATAGGAGGATATTTGTAGCCTAATGTCTGTTATGGCATATCCCAGCAGTGCGAAGTTTGATCGAGTTTAGCGTGTCTACTCTTGACGTATGGAGACCATGAACGACCATAACGTGTTCACACGATTTGACACAATGTATCTCATTTATGTTTTTAATAATTATGCTTTGCGTGTTTACCCAATTAAGGCTAATGGAGTTGGACTATAAATTGTCTACATGCATGCATGGCTTAATATCTTGGATGAATGTGAGTTTTGTGCTCTAGGCTGACTGTGTGTGCTCTTGCGGTGGATCTTCCTTGCCCGTTGTTTTTTATGCTTTGCTCATCTCCCTCACTCACTCAGCTTCCTTCATCGGTAGCCTTACCACTGGCCCAAACTGCTAGATGAGTTTTTGATCTTGTCATTCTGACCGTTCAATGCGCCACTACCTTCCAGTCCTTCATGAATGATATCTTTTGTGTAGCATTCTATAAACATGCACTTGTATTTTTGATGACATGCGGGTTTGTAGTTCTTCCTGGAAGAACCATTTGGAATTGCTACGCTCCATACTATCCGACAATAACTCAAGTACACCAATCCAAAAAAGTGTACCTTTGGCAAGCAAGAGATCAGTTTCTTCAGACATACCATATCAGCTAATGGGGTGTTCTTGAAATCTTACAAAATCTGAACAATTTTTTCTGGTCTACTTTGCAGTCCCACCGTGGCATTTAGGGTTTTCTGGGTCTTACCAGATAGAACCGTAGATTTATACGTCATTATGCCAAGTTAGCTCAACCGCTGACTGCCTTCTTATAGAAGCAAGCATTCCTGCTCTTCTAGTGGACCCCTGCATGGAGGGGGCCTTGGTGTCTACACTCGTCATAGCCATGTCAGATTTCTCCTAGCCATTTGGGATTGAGTACAATGCCTCAAACCTCAACATCAGATTAGTACTCTTGCAGTGCGACCGATCCATTGCTTCATCTAAGCTTTCCCTAGTACACTGCGGCCTCGCTTAGCTTATGAGATTGAGTTAATGGCTCGTCTTGCCGGTCCAACATCCTAGACAACTACTTCACCATGAATACATAACCCACAACTCTGGTACCTGTTCAGCCCAAGATATCTGCAACAGCTTAGCAAATGTGGTGCCTAAAATTTTGAGGTATGATTTCACTATGGATTTCAAGTCAGGGACGTTGAACCACCCGACCGATGCTTATCCTGCCAGTCTGAGCTGTCCTTACTCATGGTAATATCTTTTATGGGTAGTTGTTGACGCCATCTAGGGGATGTAAAGGCTAAATTCACACATCTGCACTATACAAATGTCTATTGATAATTGCATGTCCCTCATCTAACATTCTCCCTCGTAGGGGGTCGACCCCACCATCAAGGCCATTTTGTACTTGCCATCACCTCAACATAAATCCTATGACTAGTGCTAAAGTTCTAGTTTACCCTAATTCGCCAGAGTCAGTAGCTGCTGGATTTGCACGTAAGATTGTGCAACTCCACATTTTTCCCAACCCGATTGTCAGTGATCACAACCTTGTCTTTATGAGTAAATTCTGACAGGTTTTGTTCAAACTCTAGGGTATCACACGACGGATGAGCGTACCTCCATTGGACTGGCAGGCAAACGGAGGTCCTTAATTGCGTGTTGGAGAAATACCTACAATGCTTCATTTTTGAGCAACCTTGCAAACGGGCCACTTGGATGGACTAGGCCAATCATTCATACAATACATTTTTTTATAAATCATCCATCACCATTCCATTTCAATCAGTCTATGGAAATCTTCTACCTTGCTTCGACATTTCAAGCAGTCTATGGATACCTACAATGCCTGCGTTGAGATCATGTGGCAACCAAAGTTTCATCTCCTCCGCTCCCAACAACAGATGAACGCACACACCAACAAATGTCGAAGGTCCTTGTAGTTTGAGTTGGGTAACAATGTGTTTGTGAAGCTCCACCCACATTGTTAGATCATGGTTGCTATCACGGTCCACCCGAAGCTCTCGACCCATTACCCGGACCTCTTTTCTATTGTCGCCTACATTGACAAAATCTTCTGCCCCAAAGCTGCATACGTCCGGTCTTCCATGTCTCCTATTCAAATAAAATCTCTATTTAAGTGGGTCTCGGAACGATTCCATTGCCCATATGAACCAGAGACCATTATGGGCACCCGCCAGATGCAACACGATGTTACTATTGTTCCACATGTTCGCCCAATGTAAGACAGTGCCATTCAAATGCTACATGGGTCGATTTGTGACAAATTCATGATTCAGTTTCCTGATTTTTGGCTTGTGGACGAAGACAAATTTTGTAGGGGGGAATATTGTTGTGGCTGGACCAACACTGAGAAGTTTGATCGAGTTTCATAACACTATTCTTGGCATCCAAAGACAATGAATGACTCCATATTGTGATCAAGTGATTCGACACATTCATCTCATTAATGATTTTAGTAATTATGTTTTATTTTGCGTGTGGCCCAATTAGTGTAATGGATATCGTATATAAATAGTTCATATGTATGCCTTGTTTGATATCTTTGATTAATGAACATTTTGACCTTAGGCTGCCTAGCTGTACTCACACGGTGGATTTCCCTTATCCACTATTGTCTCCGTTGTAACCTATCTCTTGTTCACTTAGCCTCCTTGGCTCTTTCTACAGTTGACCTAACCTAGACCATCTCTGCTATTTTTACTATTTTACATGCACCTTAATCTATATTTTCTATTGATTTTCCTATTAGTAATCCCTTGTTCCCAAATACGGCTCAACTAACCCTCCAAGTACAAATCAGAATTCAAAATCTTGAGAAGTGTTGTCAACGTGGATGACTGTACATTTTCAAATACCTTCCCATATTTTCAGCACCATTAAGAAGGTGATGACCACATTTTGAGGGTGGTTGTCCATAAATATTCAGCATGAAGATCTCAAAAAATTGGGATAGATCGGCGGCTTGGCTGATGGGGACCGGCTGCATGATTGTGTTCGATAGAGGAGATCGGGCCACCACCCGGAGGGACCCGTTTTTTACATATTTGTCGGAGATGCATTGATCGGATCAACGACCCCAGGCCGCGAGCTCGTCTAGAGCGTCGTTTTACATTTTATATGTATTTATGTTATTTTTTGGGCATATATTTAGTGTTTTAGGACACCGGGTGTAATGAACAATCATAGCCGTTTACGTCGGGCACTCAACCGCCCCCTCTCGTTATAAATAGGGGAGGATGTTTCCATTTTCAATCGTTGTTGATTTTATGAGAGATTCCAGAATCAACAATCCTTCGCGCTGCAACGCCGCGAGCCCGGGTTGCGACGTCCCGATTTACTTTTTCATTTTCCCGTTCCTTTCAGTTACCCACACTGTTTCTTTCCCCGTCCCATGATCCCCTGTTCTATCTGAAGGAGAAAACCGCCAACCGCTCGATACCTTGCCCCTCTCGCCTCTCAGAGGGAAGCCGCAAGCCAGATTCCTGTTCATCGCCCCTTTCTTCGACAGAAAGCCGCATCCGACCTCCAACTCCATCGCAAGCCCCTTCTGTCACCCTCCCCTCCCCAGTCGTACACGCCAACGTCTTCCTCCGTAGATTCCACCAAAGTCGCTCCCCCTTACACGCACGAGAAGCGCAACCTGGCGTCGGTTTCGTCGCTCAACCCCTACCACAAACCGCCACCCCTCCACATAGTATTCTCCCACGCCTCCAGCACCCACCGGAAGTCCATCCACTGTGCTTCTTCCTCCCTTCCGACTCCCTGGCGTGGATCCTCCAACTAGCCGCAAAAGAAACCCCTCCTTGTTCATCGCGCCCCTTACACGCATAGCCACTACCTTTCTGAGATTCATCAACCCACACCCTTTCCCCTTCAAAAATTCCACCAGCACTCTTCCTCTCTCAATCCAGCAAAATTGCCACCAGTGGCTTTTCCCCTACAAATTCAGTAGTCACCTTTAAGTTCCTGTGGTCAACCCTGTGCTGGGAGAGCCCTTTCCTGATTCCAACAGCCATTGCATCCAACTCGTGGAGCCACACCCGCCGCCACTGGCACCAGATTCCTTGTGCCTTGTGAGTATTAATTTAATGTGTTATGTTATTGTATTAAATGTTTTGATGATATCTCATGTTTGTTGGTGAAAATCAAACCTCGAATGCGTTGTGTCATTTTCATAATTTCTATACAACTTATTTGTGCAAATTGTAGTTTAAAGTACCACTTGTGAAAGAACTTGATTATTTGCTTACGCTCGTGAAAATTATTGTGAACACTACGTCGATTTACTATCCGCTTATAAATTTATTGCTAACGTTTAATTTCGGGTTAATTCAAAACATGCATGCAATATTTTGGTCTGGCTTGATCGCATTCATTTCACATATGCACGTAGGATTGCATTAGTGTGTCGAGACAACTATTTTCACACAGCCCGTCCTGCTTTACTGGCCTTTGCAATAGCTCATCACATCAAAGAAAATACTCCACAAAAGATTGCATTGGCATACCTCCACAAGCACGGGACCATAAGTCCTTTACATATAGACACCCTGTTGACAAGTACCCAAGTGACTATAGCAGAGGGGAATCCCATGACAAATACATCTCTTTACTATTCTAAACCAGTATAGAGCATGATATAGGAGTTCCGTTAACAGAGCTTCTCTTATACAAGCCCATCTTCTTACCTTCTATAAGGGTATAAGGGCACTGTAGAATGGGCTTTTTCCTATTGCCTTTGTCTAGATCTTCTTGTTCTTTATAAATTGTATTTTAAAGCTAGATTGATTAATACAAAAGGAGAGTTTTCTACTACTATTTTTCTCTACTCTTTGACGCTAATATAAATGACTTAGATTTTAGAATGATTTAATTTATTTTATTTATATAATTAATTATCCATTTGAAGATAATTATTAGTCTTATTTTATTCTCTAGTTTCAAGTTATTTTAAACCAAATTCAAATTTGAATTTAAATAATTGATAGTTATTTATTTTGTTGATATTTAAATTTAAATAACTTTCATAATCATTAATTAATAGTTATTTCCTCAATTAATAATTATTTAATATGTTTAAATTTGAATCATAATTATCGTGATTGATAATATTTATTTGAATTTAAACTTGTAATTATTCGTTTATGGATACTTACATGAGTAATTTTTATTTTCAAGTAAATAGAGTAAATTTCCTCATATAATTTCTTGCATTTATTTAATTAGTATTTTTAGATTTCCCCTATCTCTATAAATATGATTTTATGGCTTGTAATGAAGCTTATTGATTAAATGAATGCAAAGTGTGATTTTCGCAAAGCTTGATGTGGCGTTCAGCTTAATCAGTTATTCTCTGATGCTTTGCTCGTCACCCTTGGGTTCCACAACACAGTACACCCTTGTCTCTATTTTCTCTCAGTTTTTTTCATTACTCTTTATTTCCAAGTAGCGGCAAGCATATCCCAGCACAGGTGAATCAGGATTCAATGTATTCAAATTGTCAGGATTGGAGATGCATTTCTATTTTTTTGATATTAATGTATTTACTGATTATGGATGATTGTGCATATCTTAGCAAGTATAATTACTGTTATTATAATTGTTGTTTTTCATTATGGTATCATAAAAATGACAAGGCATGCCACAACAAGTATTGTTCATGAAATGCAATGAATTGCTAGGTTTTGGAAAACTGTCCGCACCTTTGAGAACTTAGGAAATTCAAATAATTATAATGTTAGTCATATTGGTGATGTTTTTTCTCCTTTCAGAGGCTGCACCATTGTAGGCTTCATGAAATTGAGAACAACAAAATGTTAGAAATCTTGGTGTTGTTTTTCCCCTTTGCATAAGTCCTTTTACAGGCTGCACCATATAGATTTCAGGAAAGTCAAAATAGTGTGATTGTAGATACCTTGATGGTTTTTTTCCTTCTCCAGAATTTTTTTTATTGGCTGCTAGAAGAAGTTGATATGTCTCCTAGATGTTTTTCAACAAGGATAAATCTATATGGGAGTATCGTTCATATTTTGGCCACTGCTTAATTTTGGTTAGTTCATGATAGAAATATTTAGCCACTTTAATATTTGATGTTTTGTTGTATTCTTCTGTAATATCTTCTATTATGTGTAGATGGTAATTTTATTTTTCAAAATTTACGAAATGACATTCACGGTTTGACACGGAGTCTGTCTAGCCGCTCGCTCGCCTCCGCTCGATTCGCAGCCCTCCATCGACCTCTACCCTCTCCTCTCTCCCTCCACAGATACTTCCCTCTCCCCTCTTTCTCCTCTACTAGCGGGGTTGATCCTGTATTTTAGTGCCGATCGGCACACAGGCCGATTGGCTTGGCTGGATGGTCCTCCGACAACCGTCTGATGTGCCCGACTTTTTCAGAAAAATTCGCTTTTCCCTCCTCTATCACATACTAGGAGGATCGATTGAACGCTCCACTAGTTCTTCCTATATCATCGATCTAGGGCAGGGGTGCAAGTTGAGTTGAGCCGGCTCGAAAGCTCGATGAGCCGGCTCGAAAAAAGCTCGACTCGAGCTCGAGCCTGCGGAGCTCGAGCTCGAGCTCGAGCTCATCTAGTGTTGTTCATGAGCTCGCGAGCCGGCTCACGAGCTTTTTTATTTATACATTAAAAACATAAAAAAATAAGTAAAAAATAAGAAAAAAAAGCTCATGAGCTAAAAAACTCGCAAGCAGCTCGAGCTCGCGAGCTCGAAACTCGAGCTCGAGCTCGATAAGTTGGCATTGAGCTCGAGCTCGATAAGTTGGCATTGAGCTCGAGCTCGAGCTGGGATAAATGAGCTCGTCGAGCTCGAGCTCGAAATGAAAAGCTCGAGCTCAAGCTTGGAAATTTTGCCAAGCTCGACTCGAGCTCGACTCGTTTGCACGCCTAATCTAGGGTTCTTCACCTCCATATACTTTCTCTCATGAAAATGGTTCTACCTTCTTCTTCGGGCCTTTTTTGACTTAGGACCTCAATGATTTATTGCTCTAGGGCCTTGGGCGGTCCTATTGGTGGTGTCTGACAATTTTTTCAGTGACAGTCTTTTTAGAGATATCCAATGGCTATTTTTGACATAATCCGAAATTCTTTGGCGTTTATTTGTTCTCTGATTTCATTATGTCTGGCGTACTTGATTCTCGTGACGATCGCTGGATCTACCCGGGTTGGGCACGAGCATACGATGTCCCAAATTGCCATGATTCGTTTTTAATACAACAAATTACTTATCGTAATCTCGATCTATTGCCTTGGTCCTTAAGAATCACTGTTTGTATGGTTTTGTTAACGAGACTATTAAGGAGCCAGAGAAGATTGCATCTACTTAGGGACAATGAGAATCAGAGAAATTTTTGGTTATGTCATTGTTGGAACCATAAAAATTTGTTCCTGCATTCTGACCAAGGGGGCGATGAGAGCTTACTAGTTTAGTAGTCTTCTCCCGTGAGACTTGGCGAGAAGAAGATAGCGAGCAAAAAAACAGCTTCGGGCTGCCTATAAACAAGACCCACCCGCGTGCTGCAGTGAGGAGGTCCCGCCATACACCAAAAGTCTATATGAACTTTCCCTCCTAAAGCCATTGCTGTGCTCGATACAAGTGAGGCGGTCAGCGAACTCGCTCGCCATAGGGGGGGGGGGTCATCAAGGTGCCTTCAACTTGTGCCTCAGGGTCATATTCATAGGCAAATAAAGGGGGAGGGGGGTTTAGTATGCCAACAACCAATCTCGCCTAAACCAGAATGTTATTCCCAGACCAAGAGGGGGGGGGGGACGAGTACTCTCCTGAAGGCCGACGAGTACTCCCGCCAAGTACTCATGACGAGTACTCCTGACGAGTACTCCCGATAAGTACTCCCGACGAGTACTCTCCTGCAACGTCTTTCGTAGTCATTTTTGATCTCGACAAATTACGGGTTATATAGTCATGGTTGATTAATTCCATGCAAGAGACTATTACACAAAATTTCCTATTCTTGGACACTGCTGCGATTTGGAGTCATGCAGAATCTACATATTCCCAGAAAGGAAATACTGTTCAGATATTTCAGCTCCTTAGGTCCGGTAATTTTAATAGTTAAGACGGAAGAGGCAAGTTTAAAATATTTAAGGATGCATAGAATTAACATGGAGAAAATTCAAATCAAAAGGCAAACATGAGAAATAAAAATTTAGAAAGAAATTTATGCTAATGGAATAACAAATCTCGGTCAGGAATTTTTGGAAAGATTTCTTTGGAAATAAACTCTGAAAAGAGACTATTTGCTATTTAAATCAATCATGAAATAGGAAAAGAGGGAGCCGGATTTCAGAGAAGCAATCAAATGTTTCTTTGAGTTACCGGTCAAGCCTCCCGCTATCGCCGTCAGCGCCTGCGTCCCAGACGAAGAAAACTCCGATGAATCCTTTCCAGGCGACGTTGCCGGCCCGCAACCTCAGCACCAATCGACGGAGTTCTGCCTCGGTCGTCCCGCGCCTCCCTGCTCGCGTGCGTGCGATGTTTCTGACGCGGAATCCCTCTGCGTGACAGAAGTCCGCCGCTTCCTTCCTTACCAGAGCCACCGACGGAAGCCCTCCGCTTCTACTCCGTCATTGGTTGTCGACGACGCCGACAGCCCCTCCAACACTCATGCCCCGGTTCCGCTCCAGCGACGGGTTGCTGTCGACGCCGACTAATTTCTCCAGTGACCCAACCTTCGATCCAGCAAATACTGCAAGGTCTCGACGACAACACTTCTTTCCCTGTGCTCTGAGTTGGAAGGGTCCTCCACTGCTAGTATTTTGCATATGTCTGATCGGGTAAAACTCCATCCTTCTCGTTGCTCCATCAAAATAGGTTAATTTTATGCAATCTGTCTAAATATTGAAAGCTTGCCTCGGATGTTTGCGCTATCTAAATTTACTGTTTATCCATAAATTGTTATTTGTGAATCTCTCTTGTGGTAGTGCGAGTTTTCGTTTTGATTCAACGCAGTAGTCGTACGAGGGTAATATCTCCAAATAACGATTAACGACCTAGTGAAGTTCATCATCAAGAGCGTTCGCGTCAATGCTCGATTTGGTTCGCTCGTCCTTTTCTTCTAAAATAAAAACAAACCAATTTATTTTCAAAATGCTACTTTTATTTTGAGAAAATAAAATATGTTGATTAAAAATATTTAGTTTTTGAGAGGTCCTAACCTTAATCTTCCTCAGTTTCTATATTGTTTACACCGGGACTTTGATCAGATTATTATTCAGATCCTTGGCTGCACTCCAGTCCCTTCATTGTCAGAGACCTATAATATTGTACATCAAGAATATGACCACCGTCAGTCTTGTTGTTCAGAGGTTCTCACTAGTGGTTATGCTCTTGCTGCTTCTCATTCTTAGGGCACCGATTCTGAAGGCTTTAAGCCTTTTCCCATTGACAAAGACCACCTGATGCGTGATTACTGTGGTCTGAGTCAACATATTCGCGACACATTCTTAAAATTGCTTGGGATCCCTCCACCGAGAGGTGGAAAGGTGCCTCATGGAGGCCGTGGAGGACATGGTCGTGGCCGCTCCATTTTAGCTTTCCTCGCTCTGCTCGCCCGACTGAGTTCATTGATGATAGTGCCTCTGGTGGCCAGCTCTCCGAGCCTTCGTCTCTACCTTGGTCTTTTTCTATTGATGAGATGACGACTCTTTGCCGTATGATACATGGGTTATCCTCTGAGCCCACTTTTGGTCCATCCTCATTATTTGCCCATTCATGTACTCCAAGAGCCCACTTTGTTGCTTTACCACCTGCCATCATTGGATCATTGACTCTGGAGCTACTAACCATATGACCGGGTCATTGTCATATTTTGTTTTCTATTCATCATTATCTGGCAGAGAAAAGGTAAGTATTGCCGATGAAACCCTTTCCTCTATTGCAGGAAAGGTATCTATCAATTGCTCTTCTCTTACCTTGGTTTCTGCTCTTCACGTACCTTCTTTTACTCGCAACATCGTACCTGTTAGCGATATTATAAACTCCATGAACTGCTCCGTCATCTTCTTTCCTTCATACTGTGTCTTTCAGGACCTGTATCCGAAGAAGGTGATTAGCTCTGGTAGGATGTGAGATGGACTATATGTGTTTGATGCTGCTATTCCTCAGGCTCTTCATGCTCACCAACTTCCTCTGTTGGCTACTTGACATCGTCGCTTGAGCCATCTCTCTATTACTATTAAGCAATCTTTATTTTCCATTTTTACATCTTTTGTGTTTAAAACCTTTATGTGTGATGTTTGTGATCTTACTATTGTCTCTTTTTTTCACATGTCTAAGTCTTCTGCTATTCCTTTTCATACTATTCATAGTGATGTATGGGGCCCTTGCCCTCCTACTTCGATCTTCAGTTATCATTGGTTTGTTACATTCATTGATTATTTTTCTCGCACTACGTGAGTTTATTTGATGCGTAGTAAAAGTGCAATGTTCCCTCTTTTTCAAAAAAATTTATAAAATGATTTTTTACTCAATTTGGCGCAACCATTAAAACTCTTCGCAGTGATAATGATCGTGAATGTTTGAATTCCAAATTTGAAAGTTATTTGATTGATTTTTGCATCGTTTATCAAACCACTGTGTATATTCTCTTGCACAAAATGGTTTTGCTGAATGAAAATATCTTCATCTTCTTGAAGTGACACACTACTTGTTATTTACGATATCTCTTCCAAAATTCTATTAGGGTGATTCCCTTCTTACCGCAAATTACGTCATCAATCATATTCCTTCCCTTCATCTGGGCAATCACACTCCTCTTCATACCTTAGGTATCCCTCATACTATTATTTTACTTGAATGTTTATGTTTTGTTCACATTCATAATATTACTCACACAAAACTTGATCCTTGTGCCCTTCGATGTGTGTTCATTGGCTAATCTCTTACACAGAAATGATACAAATGTTGTCATCCTTGTAGCAAGAAAATCTTTGTCTCTATGAATGTCACTTTTCATGAAACTACCTCCTAATTATGAGTCCTCATTTCAAGGGGAGTCTTCACACTTAGAAGTGAGTGCTCCTACTCTTCCTCTTCCTATCCCTCTTCTATACATCACCACTCAGGGGGAGAGTGCGAATATTCCTAAGGATGTCCCCATATATATTCCCAAAGAAAAGGAGTTGCAAGTGTACATTCTGAGAAGCAGAGGCTCAAACACTCGGTCGCATTCCATAATACCAGAGCCACTACCGGATTTGTCCTTAACACATGCCTTGTTTTCTATTGCCCTCCAAAAAGGTATACGCTTATCCACTCAACATCCTTTATCTAACTATGTTTCATATGCCTCTTTAACCCCTTCCTATAAAGCCCTCATTGCTTCTCTTTCCTCCGTGTCTGATCTCGGTACATGGCAGGAGGCACTTGATGACCACCCAAAATGGACAAAGTCGTTGACGGAGGAAATATAGGCTCTAGGAAAGAACCATATATGGGGCCTCATCAATCCCTCTTCTGGCAAGAATATAGTTGATTGTCGATGGCTTTTTACAGTAAAACAGAACATTGATGGTATTGTGAAGAGATTCAAGGCATGATTGGTGGCAAGTGGCTACACCAAAACTCATGGTATTGACTACTAGGAGACATTTACTTCGGTGGCAAAAATGAATTCAATTCGGGTCCTATTATCCTGTGCCGTCTGTAAAGGGTGAGATCTTCAACAACTGGATATAAAAAATTCTTTCCTTCACGGTGATTTGGAAGAGGAAGACTATATGTCAATGCCTCCTAGTCTTGTCCCTATCGGCTCAGAAGGGAAGGTTTGTAAATTGAAGAAAGTTCTCCATGGGTTAAAACAATCTCCAAGAGCTTGGTTTGGGAGACTTCACAAAGTCATGAACCTTTTAGGCTATACCCAATGTCATGCCGATCACACTCTATTTATCAGAAGAAAAGAGATGAAGGTGGCTCTCCTGATTGTGTATGTTGATGATATGGTTATTACTAGTGATAGACATGGATGAGATTTGTGGTCTGAAACTCAAACTTGCTAGTGAATTTGAAGTGAAAGACTCAGGTAAGTTAAGATATTTTCTAGGGATTAAGGTAGCAAGATCAAACTATGCGATTCATATTGCACAACATAAGTATGCCCTTGATTTGTTAGAACAAAAAAGAATGAGTGGTTGCAAGCCTATTGATACTCCTATTGAGGTCAACCACAAAATTGGACGTGATGATGGGGAGTCCGTGGAAGATATTTCTTATTATCAGAAGCTGGTAGAAAAACTGATCTACTTATCTCATATTCGTCCTGACATTTCATATGTAGTAGAAGTGATAAGGCAATACATGCATTCTCTAAGGTCAGATATCTTGATGTCGTGCACATAATTCTGAGGTATTTGAAGACCTCGCCTGGTCGGGGCATTCTGTTCTGTCCTATTGATAACTTATAATTTGAAGTATATACTGATGTAGAATGGGTTTGATTAGTTGGTGAGATCTACCACATGATATCGTTCATTTGTTGGGGCTAATCTGGTCACTTGGAGAAGCAAGAAACAACATGTAGTGGTTCGCTCTAATGTTGAGGCTGAGTTTAGAGCTACGACTCATGGTATATGTGAGAGGATGTGACTTTGTTCCCTCTTAAATGATCTTGGTTTATTGGAAACTGGCCCTTTCAACTTGTATTGTGACAACAAGACTGCATTCAATATTGCTCATTGTTGAAATGTGAGAATGGGAGAAAAGATACATTTCCATACATAAGGTTTGGGTATATATAGCCAACCCGTACAACATTAGTATCGCAAATTGTTACACAAAGATAATAGAAATATAACGCCAACTCAACACCCCCCCTCAAGTTGGGCGTGTGATATCAGCCATGCCGAACTTGTCGATTAGATTAGTGAACATGTTGAAGCTCAAACCCTTCGTAAGAACATCTGCCAACTGTTGATCCGATGGAACGAACGAGATGACCACTGTTCCCCTATCGATATTCTCCTTAATGAAGTGTCTGTCAATCTCAATGTGCTTTGTGCGATCGTGTTGCACTGGATTGTGAGCGATAGAATTGCCGCTTTATTATCGTAGTACAACCTGATCGGCTCATTTTTCTTCAAACCGAGTTCCCCCAGGATGGTTGATATCCATAGTCCTTCACAGATGCCATGAGCCATTGCCCTAAACTCGGCCTCAGCACTCGACCTAGCAACTACATGTTGCTTTTTTGCTTCTCCAGCTAACCAAATTGCCTCCAACCATAGAACAATATCCTGATGTGGATCGTCTATCAGATGGCGATCCGGCCCAGTCTGCATCAGTATAAACATCGATGTTCAACTCCGTATTTGGGGAAAAAAGGATGCCCTTCCCCGGTGAGGCCTTGAGGTACCGGAGGACACGATGCGCAGCGTCAACATGGCGGGCCTTTGGAGAGTGCATGAACTGACTGAGGACCCCCACTGCATAAGAAATGTCAGGCCGGGTGTGCGATAAGTAAATCAATTTGCCAACAAGCCTCTGGAAACCAGGTATATCCCCAATCATATCGCCATCGTCCCTGCCCAACTTGTGGTTGGTCTCGATTGGAGTATCAGCAGGTCGGCAACCACTCATCCCGGTGGCATTAAGTAGGTCGAGCGTATATTTCCTTTGAGATAAGAAAATGCCATGCTTTGACCTTGCAACCTCAATGCTTAGAAAGTATTTTAGGTTCCCCAGATCTTTCACATCAAACTCCTTAGCTAATTTGTCCTTAAGAGCTTGAATCTCTACATCGTCGTCCCCAGTTATGATAATATCGTCCACATAAACTATTAGGACTGCCAATTTCCCTTTGCTGAGTCTAACAAACATCGTATGATCTGCATTACTCTGGGTGTATCCAAAACTACGCATGGCTTTATGGAACCTCCCGAACCATGCTCTGGCTGACTGCTTTAGGCCATATAACGGTCTCCGTAGTTTGCACACTTTCCCTGTGGATCCACGTGGGGTGAGCCCCGGAGGGAGAGCCATGTACACCTCTTCTTCTAGATCGCCATGAAGGTAGGCGTTCTTCACATCTAATTGGCAGAGTTTCCATCCTTTGCATGCCGCGCAAGACATAAGGATCCTGATCGAGTTCATCTTTGCTACCGGAGCAAATGTCTCTTGATAATCAATGCCCTCAGTCTGAGAATAGCCCCGCGCCACTAATCTTGCCTTATATCGTTCCACAACCTCTGATGGGTTCTGTTTTACAGCAAACACCCATTTGCATCCAACTACTTTCTTTCCTGGAGGTAATTGAACCAGATCCCATGTGTTGTTCTTCTCCAGGGCATTCATTTCTTCAAACATGGCTAACTTCCACCCGTCGTCGGAGATAGCATCCTGCCACGAAGTTGGGATAGAAACAGAAGACAAGGAGGAAACAAAAACTCCATGGGAGGCCGTTAGAGAAGTGTAAGACACGAATTGGGAGAGAGGATGCTGAGTAGAAGTACCTTCCGACGGGTCAAGTGGGTGGTCAGATATCCAGATGAAGGGCCGCGTGTTCGAATCCTTTGGGCGACGAGAGTAAACCTGTAGTGGTATATGGACCAGGGTCTCTACAGGTGGGGTACATGAAGTAGTGGGAGTAGGCTGAGCAAGCGGAGTGGGATAGTATGTTGGAGGGATAGGTAGAGGGATGGTGTCCAGAGAAGATGCTAGGGGATTCACTTCCGATGGAGAAGGAGGCGCCCCCTGAAGTGAGGACCCATAATAGCTCTCAGATTCACGGAAAGTGACATCCATAGTGACGAAGATCTTCTTGCGGGCAGGATCATAACATTTATACCCTTTCTGAGTAGGAGAATATCCGATGAAGACACACTTGTGCGCACGAGCATCAAGTTTCGAGCGGTGGTAGATGTGGACAAAGCAAACACATCCAAACACACGAGGCTGTAGAGTAGTAGGTGGTACACCAAGCGTGGTAAGAGGGGTTTTAAAGCCGAGGACGCGGGAAGGCATACGATTGATGAGATACGCCGCGGTGAGCACAGCATCACCCCAATAATACTGTGAGAGACGCATATGAAGGAGAAGACATCGGGCAACCTCCAGGAGGTGGCGATTTTTCCTTTCCGCCACTCCATTCTGAGCAGGGGAGTAGGCACAGGATGTTTGATGGATAATCCCGTGATCAGCCAAGTATTGCTCGAAAGCAGAATCCACGAATTCCCGACCATTATCGGTGCGGAGGAGTTTGATAGGAGTCGTGAACTGGGTGGAGACCATATTGTGAAAACGGCGGAATAAGGAAAACACTTCATTCTTAGCCTTCATCAGGTAAACCCACGTAGTACGCGAAAAACAGTCTATAAACGTCACAAACCAACAACAACCAGAAATAGACGCAACTTTGCAAGGGCCCCACACATCACTATGCACCAAATGAAAAGGAGCAGAACTGGGAGAAGAAACATGCTGAAAGGAAGTGCGATGATGTTTACCACTATCACAAGCGTCACAATGAAAATTATCAAGGACAACAGATGAAAAACTAGGAAATAAACGTTTCATAGAAAAGATAGATGGATGGCCCAGCCGACAGTGCCAGGTCTCCAGAGTAGCAGCCTGATCCGCATGAAGAGCCCGGGGTGGTGAGATCGGGGTGGAGGAATCGAACACATAAAGCCCATCCACCAGTTTACCAGTTCCAATCACCGTTCCCGTCTTCAGGTCCTGAAAAATGCAGGAAAAAGGAAAAAAGGTTACTGAACAGTTCATAGAATTAGTAATATGACTAATGAAAAGGAGATTGCGGGTGAAGGTTGGAACATGAAGAACCGAGGAGAGGGTTAGGGAGGAGCATGGTATGGAACCCTTCCCGGCAATCGGAGAGAGAGATCCATCCGCGATGCGCACCTTGTCCCGACCCGACAATGGAAGGTAGGACACAAAACCTGAGGAGGAGCCGGTCATATGATCCGTAGCTCCAGAGTCAATGATCCAATGAGTAGAGGGACGAGTCGAAACAACATGAGCACCTGGAGGCCCTTGATGGGCATAGGAAGACGAGGGAGCAGGAGGCTCAGGTGACTGTCCTTGCATCAAGCGGCGGAAGGCAAGAACCTCATCAACAGACAAAGTCAGTGTAGGGTCAGGCAAGGCAGGTGGAAGATGTGGCTCTTCGAAACCATCTGATAGATGCGCGGAGCGATTCTGAGGCGAACGACCGGAAGTGCGTCCAGATCCACGGCCTCCACGAGAGGGAGGTCCACCACGGGGTGCAGGGAACCCATGAAGGCGAAAACAAGTCTCCCGTGTATGGCGGGTCTTCCCACAATAGTCGCAGAGCAGGTGATCCTTGTCACTGGGCCTGGATCTAGAATCGCGAGGCCCCCGAGGACCAAACTGGGTCGCCAAAGCAGAACCATCTGGAGGAAGATCAGGAGCCCAAGTTTGTCGGCGATCAAATTCCTGCTGAACCAAACTGAACACCTCGGGAAGAGAGGGCAAAGGGGAGCGGCCAAGAATCTGCACACTGATCTGGTCGAAATCCCGATGCAAACCATGAAGAAACTCAAAAACTCTATTCCGATCTTCCCGCGCGTGAACCAATAGTTCATCCTCAGGTGACACCAGAGTGAGCGAATCAAAATGGTCGTACTCCTGATATAACTGAGTGAACTCGAGATAGTAGGCCGACGGAGGACGATCGCTTTGCCGGAGAAGGAAAATCTTTCGGCGCAGCTGAAATATCTGGGCAGCATTGCCCCGACACGAATAAGTAGTCTCGGCTCTTCGCCAAATAGCAGCAGCAGTGTCCAGGAACAAATAGTTGCGGGCGATGGAGTCAACCATGGAGTTCGTCAACCAAGACATGACGAGAGAATTCTCCGATTCCCATTGCACCCAATCAGGGGAATCCGAGGTAGGGGTAGGTGTGGTGCCCATGACATACCCAAACAATCGGCGGCTCTTCAGAGCAAGGGTAATAGCCCGAGCCCAGGGTAGATAATTAGTACCATCCAGACGGATTGTCGTAATCTGAGGAGTATTGTGATCATGCCCAGGGCGGGAGAAAGCACTTGATATCACAGAGGCCGGGGGGACACCGGTGGCGGAGGACACGGTAGGAGATCCATCAGGCCCGGCCATGGGAACCAGGAAACAAGAAAAGAAAGCCTAGATAGAAACTAGGGCTGCCTCATAGAAAGAGGAAGGAGGGGAAGAGAAAGAGAGACACCGAAAATGACATGTTCATCGCATCGCCGGTGCCAAGGAATCGAGACCAAGAACGGAGGGGAAGAAGGAAAGAAACCGGAAGAGGCGGGAGAGCGGGCGGCCGAGCGGCCGAGCGGATCGAGCGGGGGGCTGCGCGCGGAATGCGCGATGCGCGAGACGGGACGCAGCGACGTGCAAGAAGGTCCCCGCAGGTGAGGCGGAGCGCGCGATGCACGACACGATCCGGTGGAGGGAGGAGCGGGGCGGATTGAGCGAGGTGAGGCGGAACGAGCGGCGGCGGAACTCGCGAGGCAGCCGCGCGGTATCGGGAAGCCCTAAGGCTCTGATACCATATTGAAATGTGAGAATGGGAGAAAAGATACATTTCCATACATAAGGTTTGGGTATATATAGCCAACCCGTACAACATTAGTATCGCAAATTGTTACACAAAGATAATAGAAATATAATGCCAACTCAACACTCATAACACTATCTAACACTATCTTGCACGTTCACATCAAGCACGTTGAAGTTGACCGACACTTCATTAAAGAAAATATTATGAAAGAGATTGTATGCACCCCTTTCGTTCACTCGGAGGGACAACTTGTAGGCCTTCTCACTATGGCATTGAGTGAAAAAATATTTGTGACTATTATTAGCAAGTTGGGTACGAAGAATATTACATGCCCAATTTGAGAGGGAGTATTAGAAATATCTAGCCACTTTAATATTTGATGTATTGTTGTATTCTCTTGTAATACCCACTATTATATGTAAATGGTAATTTTATTATTTGAGATTTAGGTAATGACATTCATGGTTTATTCACGGTTTGGCAGTTCATCAAAACAATATATTGGTGCTGCTGGATGGAGATGTTTCAGTTATTTACTTATAACTAGAAATTTGCATTTTAAAACCTGGCCTTGTGTTTGTCTCATGTGTTCTTATGTCTCTCTATGCGCTTTGGTTGTTTCATTTGAATTATGTTCAACTTCACTGACTATTTCTGCTTGCCATCCTACAATGTACTTATGGCCTATAATTTCAGTATGACATCATCTTATCACGCAATTGTGTGTTTGTTGTCTGCCAATATGTCATTTGTACTTTTTTTTTGCGTAATTCTACTTTAGCTAGTTACCTGAATGAATTTTACAGGTTGATTTCAAATAAAATCAAGCCTTAAAAAATATTTCAGCTAATCACGTTGAATTTGACAGAACTGTTTTTTTGATTACCAAAACTATTGTATTATTATGTCTGAATTTCATCTTTATTGCATGGCGTGCTTCATTTTGTTGTTCAACTTGTTTATATGAAAGGATGTCAGGCTTTCTGAGAATCCTGTTACTGATCTAAGTAAAGGTGGTGTATCGAGATTTGTCTTGGTTGCACGACTAGCAAAAGTTAAGATATTGAATGGAAGCGAGGTATTTTTATGAACTTTCCGACTAATATTTATATTAATTTTCCGATTCGTTGCTCCTTTTTTAAGACTACCAGAGATTTGACATTTGTTTGATTGATCCTTTTATTCTAGTAGATAAGTGCACGCGAGAGGAAGGAATCAGAAATTAGGTGAGATCATGTTATTATTTCCTATGAATTGATGACTTTAATTTATATTAGATGCTTTCATCTATTTTCCAGTTTATTATCACTTATTTCTCGCATCATTGCCCTTAAGGAGTCTGCTCCATTTTCCACTGAGAATCAACATGCAGGGAATTTGATGGATCAACAAGCGTGAGGAGATTGACGACCCTGATGACTCATTGTCGTTTATTTCCGCATGTTGCATTGATTTATTTACCATCAGAATGATCGGAGTATACAAATGCATCTAGATAGTCGTTTCGACATAGTTTCATGCCTTTTCTTTATTTCAGATGTTATTTTAGTATTTGTCACAAGTCACAACCAATATGAATGCGAGTTATGAGCCATCCATATTGATTGCTAGAGTAGAGGCTATTGAGATTTTGGTTTAACTTTCTGAAATCGCCGGTCCTCTCACTGAGCGACTCTGTAAGCCCCAAGCGACGACTCCTACGGTTTTCCACTACCTCCTTGCCACACAACCCCTCTACTCGATACTCCTCCTTCACCAACATCATCCAACCGCCTCACTTTCTATTTAGTTCCCTCCTCAGTTTCATCCATGTACGACCCCTTCTCAATCCACGTGCTTCACGAGCGGCCACATCCAACCGCCTCACCCCTTCTTAGTACCCCTCCTACAGCTGCAACCACGCCCAGCCCCCACCCCGATCGACCGTGCTCACATGCGGCCACATCCAGCAATCACGCCCTACTCGATCCCCCCTCCTTCACCCGTAGCCCAACCAAGCCGCTACCTCCCCCATCTCCCTGCCAATCTAACCCCATGGACACTGCCACTCCTACAATCGCCATGCCCCTCAATATTCCTTATCCGGCCTCTCCACACTTGCACCCAACCCCGCCACCGCCACCTCCACCTCCCCTCCCCTCAGCCCTATCATTATTTTGAGTTCTTATTTTCTTTTTGTTTGTATGTCAGGACTATATTTCTATGGATGTGATGGTACACATGTTTGGTCCTTGATCTCGTATTGACTTGCAGAGTTTATTCACAATGCTTATGAAATTCTTTGTGCTCTAATCATGTGCAAACCAAAATTTAACTTTTGAAATCAATGCCCTTTCAAGTTTTGTGTTCACTCCGTAAGCCCATAATTATTTAATTAATCATTCATAATTTAATTGGGATTCTATCTCACATATGCACATCATTTAGACTTGATTAGGATTATCCCTGACACTGGACATAGAGTTGCATATGTTTAGATTCCACCTTCATAGCCTACCACACATCATAATTTTTCAAACAACAGACAAGCAAGCCAGCTTTATGCAAAAAAGAGTGTTTTTTTTTTTATTGCCATAGATGCCTTTTTCAGTGAGGAATCTCTTCCCTCTCCTCACCTAATTGGAGTTGTTTTCCCCTCTCCTCACCTCATTGAAGTTGTTTCCCATTTCCCATTTATTTCTCTCTTAGCTGAACACTTTCTTTCGCACTTTATTTTTGTCACTCTTTTCCTTTCTTCAACACATTCTCCTAGAGCAGGGCTACAATATAGAAGGTCTTGTGAATTAAAATAATGACATGATCTGTACGATTCAGAAAGGAGAAGTATTGATACGTTCATGGCTCTCCAGGTCCATTCACATTGCATGAAGGGGCCGTGCCGGAACCCGAGCTGGACACATTGGGCCCATTTGGCCACCATTAGGATATTTCCTTATTGTGTTGTTTCCTTATTTTGTTATCTCTTTATCTTGTTATTTCCCTTTTATGTATTTCCTAATTAGAAGTTTAGAATAATTGCTAACGATGAGTATTGTAGATCTCCAATATAAAAGAGAAGAGGGTGAAGGATTTGGGTTAATATTAAGAAAAGTTATTGTCTAATTTCGTAGGCTATATATGTTAAGATTGATTCAACGGTTTCATACATCATTCATGGCATCACATTTTATCCCGAGGATATCTTATTTTCAAATTTGGTCTCCACTAATAATTCATGTCTAAATAATCATGAAAATAAGTCCAGGCATTCCAAATAACATAATTACTCTAACTGCACAAACAATAATGGAATGTTGTCTCGAGGACTGGAACATTAATTGGGCTTGTAAGGATACTGTCAAATTAATGAGCTGAACTAGAAATGCAGGCTTCCTGGCTAGATATTGCTAGATGAAGCTATGGAGAAGTTAACATCTTGGTAGATGATAATGATGATAGCATTCACTCTCTTGTTAATGAGCTGAACTAAAAATGCAGGCTTCCTGGCTAGATATTGCTAGATGAAGCTATGGATAAGTTAACATCTCGGTAGATGATAATGATGATAGCATTCACTCTCTTTTTTCACTGGGACTCCTTTCCGCTGGCTTCTTCAAGGAGAGTAAAAAGGGATACTATAGGATGTAGAGACTGTTGGGTTCAAGGGACTAAAGATATAACACCCTTTTTCAACATACATTGCGACATGGGACTGGTCGTTACCTACGAACACAATGCGTGCTAAATTTCGTGTATTAAACATAGTGCAAGAAAATACCACCCAAACGACCTTACAACAAAGGACATACAACTCTACTGCTGAAGAAAAAAAAATCATTCAATTATATCACTGAGTTAATTATAATTCACATAGTTCTGGAATAATGACAACATACTAAGCTATTACAATGTTTTGAAATGGTTCACACAACATAATCCCAAAATACCAGTACATCTATGCTATATATAATCCAAATGAAAGACACGTCTGAGTGCGATTTTTGTTGCAAAACTTTTTTTCCAAATGAAAGAAAAAAATAAGTAAGAACTCAATAGTTTTTGCATGATTTAGTGTTTGTGAAATATAATTGAGTGTTAAGATTTAGATATGATGCAAGTGACCACATTAATTCTATTTTTTAAGAGATATAAATGATAGTAATGAATGATTAATGAGTAAAATAGATGAAAAATCCGATCAAGAAGATGAACTGATGTTTGATATTTATTTTTTAAAATGAATGTGGTTGCGCCTTGCCTTCGTTAGGCGCGCACCTGTGTCGAGCCTTGCGCCTAGGATCCAAGAACCCTTTGCGCCTTGATGCGCCTTGCGCCTATATGCGTCTTGCGCCTTTAATGACTAAGTATGTGTGTAGACATGATATTTTCTGATTGCCTAATTTGCTCTTCTTTTGCTGTGCTCCAACTTTTTTTTCCTCTGTATCTCATAATAATTGTGCTGCAGCAAGGTAAAAATGTTGGTGAGAAGAGAGGTGGTCAATGTCGCCACACTCGGTGATGAAGTAGGCGGTGTGATGGAAATCGTTCGCCCAACATTGAACAATCAAAATCTGTGAACACGCCGAACTCATTTTTCTGCATTTTCATGTATTTTTATTTTATCATTTGCCAATCGTATCATTTAACCTAATCCCCCTCTATATCATTTTAACAATTGGTCCATTGCAAGCATTAAGGATTTAGATTTTTTAGAGGATAACACCGCTCAATCTTGCTCCCATGTCTTTGTACCAACGTGTCATATGGTCATTTGCGTGTTCGTCACACACTCGATAAGTATTTCTACACCATGCCGTAAGTATCACCAGATCAACCAGTCATCCTTAGAAACCTTCATCACTATGTGGAGTTTACATCTTGTCAGTGCGCCAGGCTGATCATTGTTCATTTGCACTTGTTGCTTGTTTTGTATGATATGCTCTAACGTAAAATTGTATTAAATAATAAGAACTTTAAAACTTGTACGGATAGTTACATGAGAGAGCAAATGTTCAATGAAGGCGATTGAATGATAATTTGTAGATAACTTGAAAGGTTTCCATTGGGGACAACGTTGAATGTGAGTGCTAGATGACTAGGTTCACACAGTGTCATGAGAGAGTCTGAGTCAAATATCTTCGAGCTTGATATTACTAGGAATATGGTGTTCATCTTCTACTTATTGTAGAGGATTTGACTCGAAATGTGGAGCCACCTAGTTTTTGACATTTAACTTTCCCTTTTAGCTTCAGTTTCTGCCATCATTAGTCTCTCCTGTACCTCCAACCTCCACTATAGCCCTACCCATCTCCATTATATTCATATCCCCTATGATGGATTGCTTGGTGCTTGAGGCCCCCCAGGGACTTCAACGACACGATGACTAAATGTGGAGATGTTTCTTACTAGGAGCGACAAAAAGTCCTTTCTAGCTTGTTTCGAAAGCATGTAGTCTCCATTCACCGTAGATAAATGCTTTTGAGGCTGGGAGATTGATGGAGATCATTCACCCAACATTGAAGATGATAATTTGATCAACAATTTTGGATCATCCGATGGACGATCGGAGTTTGCGTTCACGTCATTTTTGTGCACTTTTTATGTATTTGTTTTATCTTTCAGACGTATATTTTGAGAATTAGATCAAGTGACCCGATCAGTTGATTTGGTATGTTAGATCATTTAACCTAATCCTTCCTCTATATCATGCTAGCAGCCGGTCCTTTAAAAATATTGAGGATTTAGGTTTTTCAGAGGAGAACGCCACTTGATCTTGCTCACGGTGCGACATTGAGAGCCATCTGCAGTACGCCACCACAGGTTTCTGTCTTCGGGGGTTCCAACGCCTCTGGATGCCACCTTCCTTGCCTCCAATGTCTAGTTCTGAGCCTGCCGCCTTCTCTCCTGTCCTCCTTAACGTCGACAACTGCCGATCCCTTCTTCGGATCTGCTTTCTTTCACCTTCCCCGCCCACGAAAGCCCTTCCAAATGCCACCACCTTCCTACAATCCTCCTACGCTGCCGCACCTCTTCCTTGCACCCTTTACAACCGCTGTCAACCCTGCCCAAGTCCTACGCCCTTAACCTAACCACCCATCCTTCCATCCACTCTTCCAACACCATAACCCCACTGCTAAAAGAAACAACCAACTCCGGCCACCCTCTCCCATTTATCTGCATCCTGCCGACCACACCCTCCCCTGCATCCCCCATTCCAGCTCCTTCATACAACCACCCACACTCCCTATCCCACCCGACCACCTCGAAGCCCTTTCCCAGCCAACAACAACTCACCAAGACCGTTCTACCCTCCGACATCCCCTACACATCACCATTCTCCCTTTTGGACAACCACTGCCACCACCAGATCTTCCCATCTCCACCTACATTTATTACTTTGTGAGTTTACATTTTAGTTTCATTTGCCTTTACGTTTTATGAGTGCACTTAATTATTGTTAGTAATATTTTGCGCAAAATGATTTGACTACTAGATTTCTATGTAGACGTGCAACACTTATTCTCCTGCATTTAATTTCTCGTCCACTTTTTCGTAAATGCAATTATTTTCCACTTACGTTGATAAATTTGCAATTAATTGTGACATTGGCACAACATTTTAAAATTAATATTTTTTAATCAATTGCGTGTCGAAAGTAATTGCATGATTGAAATTTCACATTCGGATTAGGGTTAAGGTTTACGTCATAGGTATCATGTTCCCTGGATTGTGCGTGTCTGCGTTTCTTTCGCATCTTTAGTGTCGGCGTTGGTTCCATTGTATTCATCGTGGTTGCTTGTATTTCATCTAAGATTAGTGTCCTCCACTTATAGATTCACCCTGCGTCACAGTGCTTGAAGGTTGCCAATTGGTTCAGCGCTTGGTGGCGACCGACGACATGTCATTGTTGTTGACCACGAGGGGTGGAGGATGCAGATAGATAGGGGGAGCTGGCATACACAAGTGTAGGTAGGCAGGGCCACGATGCTTGAAGGTGGTTTGACAGGTGCAACAGTTGGAGGTTGCTTGTTGCTTAAGGTTGGAGGTGCTACAACTGCATCATGTTTGACGCTAGCAAGGCAGAAGACTGAGACACTGGGAGGCATACTGACGCCGACGTAGGAATGCATAAGTGCTAGCGGAGGTGATGGCGATCAACGACCCACACACGTCTATTCCCACAGAAGCCGGTGATCGGCAACCCATTTGGGCGATCCAAGTCCGCAGATGCGCTCGGATGGTCGTTCCGAGTCTGTTTAATATATTATTTTATTTATTTCGTGTTGTATTTAGCCCCCGATTAGCCCGAACATTATTAGTCGTCCATCGGGGTGCCCTAGTTTTATTTTCCCTCTTTTCCTATTTATACTCATGTATGTGGCAAGTGTTAGGGATCTATAGTTGCCCTTTTGTCCAACCGACGGTCAATTTCCCTCAGTGGACTCCAAGTGTCGTCTTCCTCTTCCGCGTGCACCGCTGCCGACTCCCCCCCTTCTCGTGAGTTTCCCCAGCTCCCTGCCGCCTCCCTCCCCCTCTCCGACTTCCCGTCAGCCACCCGCTCACCCCCAGTTTCCCCCCGCTGCCCTCCCGTGGCCTGATCCCCCGTCCGCAGGCCTGCAACTGTCGCTGACCTCCATCCCGCCTCCCTGATCCCATCAACCTCCCCGATCCCTCCTCCCTTTTCACTCAATCAGATCTTAATCCTCACTCCCAGCCCAGCCAACCCTTTCTCCCAAGCCAACAACCGCCCCTCATCCCCTCAAATCTGATCCCACTCACCCAATTCGCAAACCTCTTCCAGCCCCCCTGTTGGGTCCAACGTTCCTTCACTTGACCCGTCGTGCTTTGCTACTTAAGGGAAATAGTAGTGTCTTTTCCATCAGCCTGGGCTTTTGGAACAGTTAGGTAAGGGCTTGATCCTACAAGTTGTATTAGAGGAGGTCACGGGTTCGAGACCAGGGGGCGCTGATAAATCCTGAAATTTGCTCTCTACCTGTGTGGCTCAGGCGGACGTCGACATTTGGTAACCCTACCTATGAGCCATGTGGTGCGCCACCTCTGAGCCATGTGGGGCTCACCTCTGAGCTGGTGGGTTGTGCTGGACGTTGGGGGGATGTTGGATCCAACGTTCCTTCACTTGACCCGTGGTGCTTTGCTACTTAAGAGAAAAAAGTAGCGCCCTTTCCATCAGTCTAGGCTTTTGGAACAGTTGGGTAAATGCTTGATCCTACATCCCCACTTCTCACTGCCCCCCAATAACCCTAAAATCCCAAAATCTATATCCCCCCAGCAGCCCACTCGCAGATCCACACCTCGCGCCACGAAAATGCCGCCAACGTTGTTCCATCCCTAATCCACGTCACCATATGCACGAGTAAATCTAGGTACCGTTGTTGTATCTCTTTTCATCGATTGCTTTGGTAAAGACTCTTGCTTTGAGTTTCAATTTTCATAAGTGTTAGAAACCACGGTGGAGCCCTCGTCGGGCACATGAACCCATATCCTGTGGCCGAGTGCAGTCGAATGGCGAGAACATCCCCAACCAAGTCTCCGCTTAGGAGCTTGATAAAGGAGGTCCCAGGTTCTATCCCGAGCCTCAACAACCTCCTGAGAATTTATTCCGCGTGATCTGGGTTCATGTACCCGACGAGGGTTCCACACGCACCCAGGAGATTTGGTTGGGGATGTTCTCGCCATTCGACTGCAGTCGGCCACAGGATCTGGGTTCATGTGCCCGACGAGGGCCCCACTGTGGTTTGTAACAATAAGTTTTTGTAATCATTTCATTGTTTAACTTGCGGAGTGCACTCGGCGCACTTGAACGAAATTGCGTCTCATCTCGTTGGTTAATTATAATTGTTCTTTACTCATCATTGCTTGTTATCCGATTGTGCACATTGTTGCTTAGATGCTTTAGTAAATTTTAATTATTTGCTTGAAGATCTCGATCCGGACTGTTATTTCATATTTGCACATGCACTGCTTTTAGATTGCATTTTCATTTAGTGAAGTTTTTGTCCGCCTACCACTGCATCAGGAGGGGGTTGCGATGGGGAGAGCAAATGTTTGAGATGGGTATGAGACTCAAAAGAGGATTACTTGCTTTAAAATAGTAAGAGAACAAATCAACCCGACGAAAGGAATTTAATTTGATCTCCATTACATTTATACCAAAATATTATAATAATTTAAAGGTTAAATAGGTTTTAAATGGATAAAATAAATATTATACTAACAAATAATGGTAGCAAATTCATATTATTATATCTCAATGTGTATCTAAATATTATAATATAATAATAAAAAATATAATTTACTTAATACTTATATATATACGAGTGACAGTGCACGGGGGGCCCCCCGTGCCCCGCGCGACAGTACCAGCCGCCCCTGCGGGCTTTGCCCGCCCCGTCGGCTTCGCCCGCCCCGTCGGCTTCGCCCGCCCCGTCGGCTTCGCCCGCCCCGTCGGCTTCGCCCGCCCCGTCGGCTTCGCCCGCCCCCGTCGGCTTCGCCCGCCCCCGTCGGCTTCGCCCGCCCCGTCGGCTTCGCCCGCCCCGTCGGCTTCGCCCGCCCCGTCGGCTTCGCCCGCCCCGTCGGCTTCGATTTATTTTAATTCAATTAATATTATATTAATTAATATAATTATATTAATAAATATCGTATGTATTAAAATATATATAAATAAGAAAAATATTTAATTATGTTTAAATTTAATTGATTTCTTTATATTATAATTTAAAATAATTATTTAATAAGAAAAATAACAGGCGGATAAACAGTGGCGTGAGCCACTGTTCATCCGCCTGCTTTGATCATTTTAATGTAATTAAATTAATTAGTATTATATTAATTAATATAATTATATTATTAAATGTTGGATTAACGTTTGAGCTGCTGGATGAATAGTCCCACATCGTGAAATATGATGTGGCGTTTGGGTATATATTAACATATTCTGCATATATATTCAGAAATTGTTTTATCGGGCTTTTCTTAGCAGGCTGTGCTGACGGGCTTTTCTAGGCAGGTCGGGTTAGATCTTGCTACTATAATTAAACCTTGTAGGATTTATGGATAGCGGGCCGAGCTTTACTTAATTCTTTCAAATTATGAGGGTAAAATTGTAATTTCACCATGCAGAGTAGGAGCCCTACAAAATTCTTAGGTGTCCTCCTAGGCTTATGAGCTCTAGGAAAATTGTGACGGACGATCCAGATTGTTCTTCTAATCGAACGACTGCGATGTTCCGATCAAATCAGATCGGGCGGTCCAGATTGATTGGACGGTCCGCCATGGTTGCATGGTGACGGCGCGCCACGACCGACGTGCGTATATTCCCGCAGGAGGCGGTGATCCGCTGCCTAGAGGGGCGATCGGAGCACGTGGTCGCGTCCGGATGGTCGATCCGAGTCGAGTTTATACATAGCTTTTTATATTTTGTGATGTATTTTCCCCCCGATCGGTCCGAACAGTGTGCCGCCCGATTCAGATTTTATTTGATTTTAGTTTTGCCGTGCAGTTGCCATTTAGGTGTATAAATATAGCAGGCGGCGAAAAGATGGGCATCATGGGCTTCACATATTTGGAACCGCCGGTCACTTTCTCTAGGAGCGACTCCTGGAGCTCCCTTCGCTGGTGCGACGCTGGCGTCCCTCTTTTCCCGCTTCCGCCTC
Organism: Platanthera zijinensis; assembly: GCA_039513925.1. NCBI lineage: Eukaryota > Viridiplantae > Streptophyta > Magnoliopsida > Asparagales > Orchidaceae > Platanthera > Platanthera zijinensis. The sequence continues at coordinate 17,856,057 of CM077078.1, read as the reverse complement.
CCTCTCAGGTAAGCCCTCCATTCCCTTCTTCTTTCCCGTCCAGCCCGCCATGTAACACCCCTTCCCAGTATTTCTGAAATCAGCCGTCCGGCCGGGTCAGCGATATAAAAAAAACTAGGAAACAGTATTAAAACTAGTAGCAGCAGGTAATAAACTCTATACTAAGCAATTTAAGTCTTACAGCGGAAGTTTAAATAGTAAACTAAGGGTAACCACATACCTGAAATCTGGATTCACAGAGCCACTAAACAGGAAATAGAACTGAATTAACTGAAAATCTGGTTTGCCATAAATAGTCTGATACAAATTAGATAAAAACATTAATCTGTTACAGTGTTCTCATCTACAAGTACATGCTGAAATAGAGTAAACTGAACAAGATAAATAATACAAACTGACGCCACCATAATGCTCATCCTAGACGCAGTTTCCCACCTGGGTCACCTGAAAAACAGTGCCCACGAATGGTCAAAGTAAGGAAAAATGACTCCTCCTAGTGACACTAAAAAAAAAACAGTTTTACTTATGAATGTATGCATGCCTTTAAAAATAGTCTCGTGCACTGAAAACATTTTATGTTATATGTTATGCATGCTTTTCCTATACTTCCTGGTCAACACATCTATTAGTTCTATTTTCGCAACTTTTGTTCTTTTACCCAAGTCCTGACGTTGACTAACTAGTGTACTGACTCACGACAGGTCTATACTTGAGTTCTATGTGATTTCTAACCTGCTCATCTACTAGGAAGGCTCTAGGCAGAGTAGCTCCTAACGCGCAACTGAAACTGACGACCCGAGACCATCTTACGAACCCAATTGTTCTAGTGTCACGCGGACACGGCCTCGAATCTGCTTGCTGGCTCAAGGGAAGACACTTCCCAAGTCTGTACTACTCATAAGGTTCCATGTGCCTTATGGGAACGGTAGTGCGCCTCTACCTAGCACGAAAGAACTCTGTGTGCTGGCTGACCTTTTTGGTCTGACGCTACTCTGCATGGGAAAATCTTTTTGGTGAACTACTGAGCGACTCTTGACTTTCTTGTGGTCGACTTAAAGGGACATTCACGCCCTTGTTTGGACAAATTCCAAACCTAATTACACGATTAACGCTTTCGTATCCTACGTTACTGTTCATGATCCGACGACTTGGGTCTTAGGGAAATCGTGTCACCCTACACATTTTTCGTAACCGTTTTCCTATCACCACACCTTTCTATGCATGATCATGGTACTTGAAATAAATCTATTTATGTGTATAAAATTACAATACTTGATATATCTAACTAAAAGGAATTTAGATTTCCTTACAGCGGTGCTACGGCGCTCGTAGACTCGGCGCGGCAACATCTTCTATTCCGAAGGTAATCCTACTACTGGGGACCTTCAGAATGCTGTCCTGACCCCACCAAAGTCCTGCAAGAAAGGGCAACCCTAAATTCAACATTTTCCCCTAAGGGTTTCCGGTGGAAAAATTCCAAAACAAGTAGGGTTACAAAAAATAAATGAGCTAGCTTCTCATATCACCTTTAAGAGGGCAAACCAAGGCTTTCCAAACGCCCTACCCAACTTCTGCAGAGGCTTTAGAATCTCCAAAACTAATTTGGACACAAGGGAACGAAAACTTAGTCTAGGTTAATCTCCAAAACACTAATTTCCACAAAGGAGTAACGAGAAAGAGAAATCGAACTTACCGAAAACAAAAATCGGATCTCACTTCTCCGGCTAGGGTTAGACCCGACACTTCCAAGGCCAAGGAAGGAAAAGGAAGGCTTGTAGGCGCCTGCAGAGGAGGGAGGAGGAGTCGAAAAAGCGTTCCGGAGGAGTATCGGGCGGCGGCGAGCCCTGCGGAAGGTGTCGGCTGCGGATCGGAAGCGTCGGGCTCGCCTCTTGCGGGAGACGGAACAGGACGGGAGCAAATGCGGTTTCTTTCGTGAAATGAAGGTGCGGGTTTTAAATTAGAGGGGGGTGTGGCTATTTCTTATTAACCGCAAAAAGAGAGGGGGAGAGAAATTGCTATTGGCACCCCAACTCACTCTATTACTTGCATACTAACCCATTATCACCGTGCGCGCCACATCTAATATAAAATGTGTTACACACAAGAATTAACGCACCAAAATAAACTAATAGACGCTAATATTAGGAAAAGTAACCTTATACCTTGATGACGAGCTCCTCGATCAAAATTGGTCGCGACTCGCCCCTACAATTTTAAATAAATTTTGCGTCAAAAATTCGGATGTTACAAATCTCCCCTCCTAACAAAAATTTTCGTCCTCGAAAATTGAAACCATACCTGAATCGAAGAGAAAAGAATAGTCTGCATTGCTCTTTAGCTCATCCTCTCGCTCCCAAGTATACTCTGGACGACCACAGTTCATCCAAAAGACTTTGACCATGCGAATCTCTCTATTTCTGAGCTTCTGAATCCTTGAGTCCACTATCTTGACTGGTCTAACCCCAATACTAAGATCTGTCTCGATTGGTGCTTCCTCGGTACTGATAATCTGACTAGAATCTCTGACTGCTCTCCTCAGATAGGAGACGTGGAATACATCATGTACACCACTCATTTCATCAGGTAAGGCCAACCTATATGCAACCTCACCAACTCTTTCCAGCACCTCAAAAGGACCAACGAATCTGGGGCTCAGTTTCTTCATCCGCTTTATTCTAGAGACTCCTCTGACTGGTCTGACCTTCAGATAAACGTAGTCTCCAACACTGAACTCTACTGTCCTGTGCTTCTGATCATGATACTTGGCCTGGCGATCCTGAGCTGTCTTCATACGCTCCTGAATAAGCCTGATCCTATCAGTGGTCTTATCAATCCATGACTCTCTGATAGAAGATCTTTCCTCACTCTCAGCCCAACATAACGGTGTCTGACAACGTCTACCATATAGGGCCTCGAACGGTGCCATCCCAATACTCGCCTGAAAACTGTTGTTGTAGGAGAACTCCACAAGAGTAACATACTTCTCCCACTTTCCTCCAAAATCTAGGATGCACATCCGTAGCAGATCCTCCAAAGTCCTATTTGTGCCCTCAGTCTGTCCATCGGTCTGAGGATGGAAAGCGGTGCTGAAATGTAACCTGGTACCCAACCGCTCCTGAATATATCGCCACTCCCTGGAGGTAAATCTGCCATCTCGGTCTGAAACTATAGTCTTGGGAACACCGTGAAGTCGAACTATCTCGTCTATATATAACTGTGCCAGCTTCGGACCTTGATCCGTCTTCCTAAGAGGAATGAAATGGGCGACCTTAGAAAGCCGATCTACTATAACCCACAAGGAATCATTCCCACTCTGCGATCTCGGCAAACCATGAATGAAATCCATGGATATATCCTCAAAAGTCCACTCGGGAATGGGAAGTGGCTGCAACTTGCCTCCAGCCTCTGACACTCGGCCTTAACCAACTTGCAAGTCTCACACTTCCCTACATAATTTGCAACATCACTCTTCAAACCTGGCCACCAGACTGTCTTCTTAAGATCTGCATACATCTTCGTGCTGCCGGGATGTATAGAATACCTGGAATTGTGTGCCTCGAAAAGAATGTCCTCCCGAAGGTGACTAACATCTGGGATGCACACTCTGCCATCATGCAATAATAACTCATCCTGAATAGAGAACCTCTCTTTCTGATCTGACTGCACTGAGATCCAAATCTCTGTCATCTTTGGAACCAACGGTATAGCTGTCCTGATCCTATCTCTAATATCGCACGAAATCTCCATCCAACTCAACCAAGCTGAACCAAAACTGCAACGGGGCACAACGACGATGTCCAGTCTCTCCAGCTCTCGAACCAACTCCTTCTGCTGAGTGAGAAGATAAAAACACGAGCCTCTCCTGCTAAGGGCATCAGCTACCACATTCGCCTTTCCTGGGTGGTACTGAATGTCTACATCGTAGTCTGCTAGAAACTCTAACCATCTGCGCTGCCTCAAATTGAGCTCTCGCTGATCAAAGATATACTTGAGGCTCTTATGATCAGTGAAGATCTCACAACGCACTCCATAGAGGTAGTGTCTCCAAATCTTCAAAGCATGAATGATTGCTGCAAGCTCCAAGTCATGTACGAGATAATTCCTCTCATGAACCTTTAACTGTCTCGAAGCATATGCTACGACCTTTCCATGCTGCATAAGAACACAACTCAAACCCTGACCTGAAGCTTCACTAAAAATCTGAAATCCGCCTGGTCCTGAAGGCAAACTCAAGATCGGTGCGGTCATCAATCTGTCCTTCAAGTCCTCAAAGGCTAACTCGCACTCAACAGTCCACACCAAGCCCTTTCCCTTCCTAGTGAGGGAAGTCAGTGGTAGGGCTATCTTTGAGAAATCTCTGATGAATCTCCTGTAGTATCCAGCAAGACCCAAAAAGCTGCGAACCTCTGAAACTGTCGACGGTCTTGGCCAATTCTTAATAGCCTCTATCTTCTTCGGATCAACACTAACCCCTTTCTGACTGATGATGTGGCCTAAAAATGCAATCTCTGAAAGCCAAAACTCACACTTAGAAAACTTGGCAAACAACTGGTTCTTCCTGAGTGTGCTCAAAACAATTCTGAGGTGTGCTGCATGATTTTATGCACTCTTAGAGAACACCAAAATATCATCTATGAAGACGATGACAAAACGATCTAAATACTCCCGAAATACCCTGTTCATCAGGTCCATAAATACTGAAGGGGCATTGGTCAGCCCGAACGGCATGACCACGAACTCGAAGTGTCCATATCTGGTACTGAATGCAGTCTTTTGTATATCCGCGTCACGAATCTTTAACTGGTGATAGCCCGACCTCAGATCTAACTTGGAAAAAGTGCTCGCTCCCACCAACTGGTCGAACAAATCATCAATCCTGGGAATCGGGTACTTGATCTTAAAGGTCAGCTTATTCAATTCACGGTAGTCTATGCACAATCTCAGACTACCATCCTTCTTCTTCACAAAAAGCACTGGAGCACTCCAAGGCGAAGTACTAGGGCGTATAAAACCCAAATCAAGCAGCTCCTGCAACTGACTCTTCAACTCTGCTAGTTCCCTTGGAGCCATCCGATATGGAGATTTGGCTACCGGAGTAGCCCCAGGATGCAAATCTATCGGGAACTCAACTTCTCTATCTGGAGGGGCACCAGGGAGCTCTTCCGGGAAAACATCTGGAAACTCCTGCACCACTGGTACCTCTGACAAGTCAGCCCTAGGCTCCGCCCTCATCAGTACTACGAAGGTTTCACAACCCTTACTAATGCACTTTCTCGCTTGGACTGCAGATATGATCATCTTCACTACTCCCTTCAAGCCCTGAAAAGAAAAAGATGTCTGGTTGGGGCCATCAAACTGTATCTGCTTCGCCCTACAGTCAATCTTGGCGTTGACTGCTGAAAGCCAGTCCATACCAAAAATCAGGTCGAATCCTGCTATAGGTAGCTGCAAAGCTTCCACGATAATCTCGGTATCACCAAACTGTACCGGTACCCTGCACTTATCTCTGGTCTGCAGAAGGGATCCATTCGGCATCATGACTTCCAGCAGTACTGACTCTGGGAAGACTTCTAAATCCAACTTACGCACTAGAGATTCTGCGATAAACGAGTGCGAGGCACCCGTATCAAACAGAATCTTAGAGGGTAAATTACGAATCATAAGGATGCCTACATGAATGATTTATGAAGGATGAAAAATAAATGTGTCACTACGGAGGATTTTAAAACTAACTTGTTAAGCAAAACAACACTTACCAGTCACAACATCCTCCTGATCCTTCGCCTCCTGCTGACCCAACCCATAAGCTCTGAGCTGCACTAAATCTCGACCCTGCTGTGGTCTCCCATCAGTAATCATCAACGCTTTGCCCTTATCTACCCTGCTAGAGCCACCAACCTCGTACTTCGACTGCAGGAATAAATTACATTAAAAATCTATCGTAATTACACAAAAGTAATCAAAACAAAAGGACCTTGATTACCTGATTTGTCCCAGCTTCCTGACAGAAGCGAGCTATGTGTCCAGGTTGTCGGCACTTGTAACATACGCCTGCACTGGCCAAACACTCTCCTGAATGGCTACGCTGACACTTGGGACACGTGGGATAGTCCTTGCTCTGGTCACCAGATTTACCACTCTTCTTAGCATCGGGCTTCGGCTTCTTGCTCCAGTTCTTTCCTTGATCGTTTCTGCTCTGCTGCGGCTGATGCGAATCCTGCGATCGCTTCGCACGGAAACTACTTCGCTTCTGAACCTTCTGCTGGTCAGCCTCCAGTCTGCGAGCCGTATCCACTAAGCTCCTGTAATCAGCGTTGACCATAGTCATCAGCGGTTGTCTCAACGAGTCACGCAAACCATCCACAAAGCGACTGCACTTCTCAGTCTGATCCCCCTGCATCACGCTCGCATATCGAGCGAGATGAGTCAGCTCTCGCTCATACTCAGTAACTGTCCTGTCCCCCTGGAAAAGCCTTAGATACTTCTCCTGGAGACCTCGTCGTGCGGAAGGAGGCACGAACCAACTAGCAAGAGCTCTAGAGAATTCGCCCCAAGTAAACATGTCTGGTGTACGACCTGGCCAAAAGTATGGTCATACTATTTTAAAATTAACACATTACTTTCTAAAATAAAGGAATTGATCATAACACTTTACCTGCATGATCATCTTCCCGGTATTTGTCCCACCAGACCTTTGCCTCTCCCCGGAGGAGGAAAGCTGCCAGAGGAACTTTCTTATTCTCCGGGCACTCCAAAACATTCAGCAGGTCTCTGGTGTTAGCTATCCAATCATCTGTATCCATCGGGGTCTCATCCCCACTATAGTTCGAAGGCTGAAGTTCTCTAAAATTTCTCAAATAGCGCTCCAGGGTCATCTCCACAGGTGCTGCTGCAGGAGCTGGTGCAGGGACTGGTATTTGTACTGGAGCTGGAAACCCTGCAGCCAGTCCTCTCTGAAACTCCATCAAGGCAACAGTAACCGCCTTGGCAATCTGAGACGCTATGTCAGTGCCCTCTGGAGCTGCTGGAACTGGTGGTACCTGTGGCACGGCAGCGTCTCCCATGGTTGCACTAGGAACCGGGTTCTGGTGTGAAGATTCACCTGGTTCACTAACTCGCGGTGCCTGATAGAATATAAAAAGGAAAACTGATTATTTATCGAGCATCTAAGAAATCTGGCTTAGCAACTTATTTCGTACTCTAGCGAACACTAGGGCTTAATCGCACTTAAAGTACTTTATTAACAAAAGTTTACTCTTATACGCTCCTATGGCTCTGTGAATTCTTTCTAGGGTCCAGGGATCCTAAACCTGCCTCTGATACCAATTTGTAACACCCCTTCCCAGTATTTCTGAAATCAGCCGTCCGGCCGGGTCAGCGATATAAAGAAAACTAGGAAACAGTATTAAAACTAGTAGCAGCAGGTAATAAACTCTATACTAAGCAATTTAAGTCTTACAGCAGAAGTTTAAATAGTAAACTAAGGGTAACCACATACCTGAAATCTGGATTCACAGAGCCACTAAACAGGAAATAGAACTGAATTAACTGAAAATCTGGTTTACCATAAATAGTCTGATACAAATTAGATAAAACATTAATCTGTTACAGTGTTCTCATCTACAAGTACATGCTGAAATAGAGTAAACTGAACAAGATAAATAATACAAACTGACGCCACCATAATGCTCATCCTAGACGCAGTTTCCCACCTGGGTCACCTGAAAAACAGTGCCCACGAAGGGTCAGAGTAAGGAAAAATGACTCCTCCTAGTGACACTAAAAAAAAAACAGTTTTACTTATGAATGTATGCATGCCTTTAAAAATAGTCTCGTGCACTGAAAACATTTTATGTTATATGTTATGCATGCTTTTCCTATACTTCCTGGTCAACACATCTATTAGTTCTATTTTCGCAACTTTTGTTCTTTTACCCAAGTCCTGACGTTGACTAACTAGTGTACTGACTCACGACAGGTCTATACTTGAGTTCTATGTGATTTCTAACCTGCTCATCTACTAGGAAGGCTCTAGGCAGAGTAGCTCCTAACGCGCAACTGAAACTGACGACCCGAGACCATCTTACGAACCCAATTGTTCTAGTGTCACGCGGACACGGCCTCGAATCTACTTGCTGGCTCAAGGGAAGACACTTCCCAAGTCTGTACTACTCATAAGGTTCCATGTGCCTTATGGGAACGGTAGTGCGCCTCTACCTAGCACGAAAGAACTCTGTGTGCTGGCTGACCTTTTTGGTCTGACGCTACTCTGCATGGGAAAATCTTTTTGGTGAACTACTGAGCGACTCTTGACTTTCTTGTGGTCGACTTAAAAGGACATTCACGCCCTTGTTTGGACAAATTCCAAACCTAATTACACGATTAACGCTTTCGTATCCTACGTTACTGTTCATGATCCGACGACTTGGGTCTTAGGGAAATCGTATCACCCTACACGTTTTTCGTAACCGTTTTCCTATCACCACACCTTTCTATGCATGATCATGGTACTTGAAATAAATCTATTTATGTGTATAAAATTACAATACTTGATATATCTAACTAAAAGGAATTTAGATTTCCTTACAGCGGTGCTGCGGCGCTCGTAGACTCGGCGCGGCGACATCTTCTATTCCGAAGGTAATCCTACTACTGGGGACCTTCAGAATGCTGCCCCGACCCCACCAAAGTCCTGCAAGAAAGGGCAACCCTAAATTCAACATTTTCCCCTAAGGGTTTCCGGTGGAAAAATTCCAAAACAAGTAGGGTTACAAAAAATAAATGAGCTAGCTTCTCATATCACCTTTAAGAGGGCAAACCAAGGCTTTCCAAACGCCCTACCCAACTTCTGCAGAGGCTTTAGAATCTCCAAAACTAATTTGGACACAAGGGAACGAAAACTTAGTCTAGGTTAATCTCCAAAACACTAATTTCCACGAAGGAGTAACGAGAAAGAGAAATCGAACTTACCGAAAACAAAAATCGGATCTCACTTCTCCGGCTAGGGTTAGACCCGGCACTTCCAAGGCCAAGGAAGGAAAAGGAAGGCTTGAAGACGCCTGCAGAGGAGGGAGGAGGAGTCGAAAAAGCGTTCCGGAGGAGTATCGGGCGGCGGCGAGCCCTGCGGAAGGTGTCGGCTGCGGATCGGAAGCGTCGGGCTCGCCTCTTGCGGGAGACGGAACAGGACGGGAGCAAAAGCGGTTTCTTTCGTGAAATGAAGGTGCGGGTTTTAAATTAGAGGGGGGTGTGGCTATTTCTTATTAACCGCAAAAAGAGAGGGGGAGAGAAATTGCTATTGGCACCCCAACTCACTCTATTACTTGCATACTAACCCATTATCACCGTGCGCGCCACATCTAATATAAAATGTGTTACGCACAAGAATTAACGCACCAAAATAAACTAATAGACGCTAATATTAGGAAAAGTAACCTTATACCTTGACGACGAGCTCCTCGATCAAAATTGGTCGCGACTCGCCCCTACAATTTTAAATAAATTTTGCGTCAAAAATTCGGATGTTACACGCCATCTACCCTAGCCGCTACAGCAGCCCCCAATCTCCGCCAGTCTCCTTCCCATTGACCGTCACCCTGCCCGCCCCTTCGTTTGCAACGGCTTCCCCGTCATCGATCTGCTCGATCTGCCGTCCGCCTCTCTTCCGTCACTGTTCATCTTCGTTGACCCCTCCTTTTCCCGTTCAGCCCATCAGACTCAACCGCCGACCTTTTTTCGCCCTCCTCTTGTTATTTCCCCGCTCCCCAACGACTTCAACCCAGCCAGAACCTCTTCCCAGTCTCCTTTCCATCCACGTCCTCTCGTCAGCCACCATTCAACCACCACCCACTCAAGCAACCTCCTATTCCATTCTCCTTCCTCCTCCGTCGTGGAACCACTTCAAACTAGCCGACCTTGCCATTTCAGCAACTGTCGAAGCCCCTCTCCACTGTCATTGTCGCCGCCTGCACGTGCGAACTATGGTATATGATTTTATCTTTTATTGTTGTTTATTTGGCACCTGTAATGTGTAGTGGTTGTTTGTTTTATCGCTATTAGTATTATTCGCCATATGATTTGCAGGGCTTTTTCTGCGCATGCTTAAAATTATTAGCGCCTCGTTTGAATTGTGAACACTGCTTACTTAATTAAATCAAAGTTTTGCCACAGATTGTGCACCTGCTAACTTTGTATAATAATTAATTACACGTGATTTTAGCGGACCACTTGTGCACTATCATTACACGTCATTGCATATAGGACCGCATTAAGCGAGTCCACCCCCGTGTCTACCTTACCACTGCATCACATTGTATGCACAAAAAAGTATATCTTTATAGATAGTAGTAGATATACCTTTACATGATGAAATTAATATTAAATATTATATGTAAATATTTTTTATCATTATAAAATAACGAGCATTCTAGTATAAATTTATACATAGAAGCAGTCTGGCTCGGAGGACCCCCATAACACGCAACGAAAGTAACCCCTGTCGCTTGTCAGGCATCAAGTGCCAACCAGAGGTATGGACGTTGTCATGCAAAGCACGGGGAACTACGGATGGCAGTGATTTTGTTGCTACGGGGCACGGGGGACCCCTGTGCTAGACTGCTTACTTAAATATAAATTACATTTTTCTTATATCACTTAACTGAGAAGTGTAGATATCACTTAGTTGGCCTTCTCTAGCCTTGAGCTTGCTTTGTTACAAAGACATGTCAATATAAAAACTAGGTTCGACCATTGTAACGACCGACAGTCTCTCAAGCGCCCTAATCGGGCCCCAAACTACCCTTTCACGCCCGCATGATCAATACAATAGAGATAATTAAAGTAGCTATTTCTATCACATATTGAATCTTACGTGAATAAATGTATATAATATATTGCACTCTTAAGCATGGTGATTCTCCATATCGATAATGTAGATTACACAAGCACAATCATTTTACACGTACTCGATCACCAACCCTTGAAATTCAACAAGCAGGTTCCACACAATCATATCATGCACAATCACACAATGTGTCACAATTATCAAACATATCATCTATTGACCTTTAATAGCATCACATGCCATTTTACTGACCTAAAATCCTAGTGTAATGCTAACATGGTTTGTGTTAATTGTATGCCTTGAATCCCCAAAAAATTTTCTGGCACAAGGCCCGAGGCACACAGGCGTGTACGGTTGTATTCGCTCCAGAAGTTGGGGGACGCATCCAAAAGGCGGAGAAACAACTTTTTTGGGGTGCACGGTCACGATACACGTGCGTGTGCCTAGACCGTGTGCCGTTGTGACGGTTGCTACACGACGGTTGATGAAAGGGCGCGATGTTTGGGACACATTGCCGAGGCACACAGGCGTGTGCCTTTGTCCGTGTGTCAATCCTGCTTCCCAAAATTGTAATTGTACGAAGTGTTATATAAACTTTTGGTTGTTCTGCGCTTGGGGCATTGGGAAATTTGAATTATGAAAACTTTTCTCTTTGTAACCATCTCTGTTCTGAATAGTGAAAATCCGACTGCTGCTGCCTATGGACTTAGCCCATTTTGGGGTGAATCACGTATGTGTTGTCTGTGATTGTTTGATTTCTATTTCGTTCTTCATTTTTCTCGTATTTCCGCAATAGTATGTGATAAACCAACTATTTAACGGATTTCACTTCGAGAGTCAGTTATTGACTCATTGTCTTTTTATGTCATTGCCTTCTTACATGCTTCAATAATGCATAGAAGCAATCACACATTGACATTAACCTAATTTATGGCAAATCAGTTTCCAATGAGTTTTTTTGATGTAATCCATCAAATTCCTATGATATTCTATGTAGGTCACCATATTAACAAACCCTAGCTCCCAACCCCGAATTTAACATTTCTCATAGAGTTTTATCTTGGGCACGCTCGTACATCAAACGCACATATAATCATATGCAACAATCAACACCACCAATTTCAGACTCAACAAGATCTAATTGGTTTCATCACTAAATGAATTGCTCTATGCTTCATCATCAAGCATACATGCAAGAATGTGACATGAGATTTACCATCCATGGTTGTTGCATAAAGAACTTCAGAGATCTTGCCCATGAGCCAATCCGGGTATGCTGGATTTCTAGTAGTATAAACAAAAGAAATCCTAAACTCGGGAAGATAGAAATCGTTACCCCTTTATCAAGTCTCCTTCCAGCGTTCCTATTACTCTTGATAATCAAATCTCATTGATGATTCTTTTACCCGGCTACATGAACGCTCCAAGAAGATCCTAGGAATCTCCACCAGAGATTCCCTCCACCGCACCCTAGAAACCGAAGAAGGGGAAACAGGGTTCAAGAGGGAAGAGGAGCAGAGATTGAAGTTTTGGATTTACAACTAAGCCTTAACTCTTCCTTTTATACTCACAAGACTTCATGGGTCTACATAGTTAATGACCTTTGATAATTATGTCCAGTGCAAGTGTGTATAGTGTGCGAAACTGACAATAAGTTGTGTATCTCACGACGCATTTTCCCTTAGCCCCAAGAGAGCTAGTTTTAAATCCCCCAAAAATGAATTGTTAATTTATTTTATCTTTGAATTTGGATGAAGCAAAAAGGGAACTTATATTTGATTATGTTCATATAACAGTGCAACAAGGACGGATGACTTCATTATTAAGTTAGGCGATCAAGATATTTCCCGCAATGAGTGTTTTAAATATCTTAGATCGATAGTTCAAAAAGACGAAGGTATTGATAAAGATGTGACACATAGAATCCAAGCGGGTTGGTTGAAGTGGAGAGGCGTGTCAGGGATCTTTTGTGATTGTAAAGTACCATTAAAATTTAAGGGCAAGTTTTACCGTACTGCAATTAGACCAGCGATGCTCTATGGTTCTGAGTGTTGGGCAATGAATTGTGTACATGAGCAAAAAATGAGAGTTGCAGAGATGAGAATGCTTAGGTGGATGTGTGGACACACGATTGGATAAAATTAGGAATGGATGTATCAGGGATAAGACAGTAGTAGCACCAATTGTAGAGAAGATGCGAGAAGCCCGACTAATATGGTTTGGACACGTACAAAGGAGACCATTAGAGACATGTGATAGACGTTGCGAGAGTCTAGTCACTAGACATGTTAAATGAGGGCGGGGTAGACCAATAATGACTTGGAATGAAACTATAAGGAAAGACATGATGTACTTAGGCATTAGTGAGATTATGACAAAAGATAGGACACAATGGAGACAAAGGATCCATATAGCCGGCCCCACTATAGTGAGATAAAGGCTTGACTGTTGTTGTTGTATGTTCATATAACAGTTATAAAAGTAAATTAGTTTTCAAGTACTTTAAAAACTGAAATAGCAATCCTTTTACAATAATATTTATATCTGGGACAAGACATCTCTGTATTAGAAGGAAAACTATTGGATGCTTTTTTTATTTTTGGTATAAGCATTTCTTCCGAAGCATTTTAGTTTGCTTAGTTTGATGATGAACTTGTTATCCTAGGTATGTCCGTCTCGTTATGACAATGATGCAATCTGCAGATCCTCAGGAGATAAACGTGCATCACCCAAGGTAACGTAGTTGGTTATATGTCTGGTCAAGTTTTGGTGTTTTTCTAAACCTTAGGGAGGCAATTTTAGTTCAAATATTGACTCAAATATCTTATTGTTATGCACAGCTTAATATACTATTGCATCTGTGATACTGAAGTGAGTCTGGATTTCCTAAATATTTACCTGTGAAATTGTTTTTTAGAAAAGTTAAATAATTTGTAGTAGAGAACTTACAACAATAATTATTGTATTAAATAATAAATAAGAGGACAAGAGTAATGGAATGATGCCAAGGTAAAGAAAGCCGATATGTAGTGAGGAAACTCAAATTCAACTAGCTCTTTATGCCTTGTCATTCTCATAAATAAAAATTTTCATGGCTGTAAATATCAAATGTCGGAGATATATCGATATCGTTTTAAATGTCGGATGTCGGAATCATCTCAAAGATATTTTAAACTATCGGAGTTATATATTTCATAAAAAAAATGTTAGAAACATCTCTAGGATATCTTATACTTCCAGAGTTATTTATTTCATGAATTAAAATATATATTAAGTACTTATATGCTATAAAAGTAAAAAAGTTAGAAAAATATGTAGAAAATAGCGAGTCACGTATATCCCAAAATAAAGTAGAAGAGTATTAAATACAAAATCTTAGTAACACACTATACTTTCTAACAAGTATAAAAACAAGTACAAATGGATAAATTGCTAAATATATTTAATATTGTACAATAAATTTATTTTGATTATGCTATGTTTTATAGGAAGAGTAGCCTTGGCGCTTCGGTTGAGGTGTTGTCGTGTGACCTTGAGGTCACCAGTTCGAGTCTTGAAAGCAGCCTCATGCAAAAATGCAGGGTAAGATTTGCCTACATTTAACCTTTGTGGCGGGATCCCCTGACCCTCGCTGCAAGGGGATGCTTTGTCCACCGTGCTTCCCAATGCTATGTTTCATAACATGTAAGTGGGCAGTCAAAACCGCGATCGAGGTCTGCTTTTGAACCTGATCAACCATCAACTTTTGCATGGACTCCATAATGTCAGCGAGGGTAAGACTGCACTCTTCCATGGTTGCAGAAGGTGTGTGGGGTTTTCCGTAGGTGGTAGAAGTGAGGACGGAGGGCTGGAAGCCCCAATGCTACTGATTAGGCACTCAGTTGGGTGTGGAAGTAGCTAAGCAGTGGTGTGTGAGGGCTGGGTGGCTCAGCGTAGGTTGTTGAGGTCGGTTCGACATACGAGAAAAGGGGAATCCACCGTTGGTGTCGAGCAGGGAAGGGCCGCTGGGATTGTCAGTCGATCGTTCTGTAGATGCGTTGTTATCAGAGAGAAAACGATAGTCAGAGGCATACAGGAGTCGTCGAGGGCAGGCGAGAGACGTGGTTTGATGGAGGTCGGAGATGGCGTCGTCGATGCAGGAAAGTGAAATCGACGAAAACGGGGGCTCAATTTGCCGATATTCTGCGGTACGCGAGGGATGGAGTCGGGTGTTGCGATCGGAGGAAAGAGGCTCTTATACCAAGATGTTACAAGTCTACAATTGCGTGCGGGTGTGCGGTCTTGAGAGGGAGATATCTCGGAGAGGATTGTCTCGACCCTTCCCTGACCTATCCTCCCCATTGGTGGAAGATACCACTTGAGCCGGGTTCGACCGAGAGAGGAGGGAAGAGGGGTGTGTTGCTTAACCCGAGCCCTAGCTAAGAAGATGAGAGGAGGATATGATTAAGAGAAAGAGATTTAAAGTTTTATCATCATAACCATCAAACCCACCCTCTCCACCAATATAGTGAAAAGAAACAATTTTACAAAATTTATCAAATATTCACCTCACCCGTGCTACATAATGTGTGAGAAATATAAGTGCACAAAGATAAATACAATGCAACAATAGATACACGTCATCCTAGACAAACGTTGTCACCCCCTGCGTGGGCCCATAACATACACCTCCCATTCCTCATCCGTGCTGCAGGAAAACTGTCTTGGAACCTGAAATTAGTGCAAAAATTACATGATTTCAATTGTCTTGATCCAGTATCAGGAAAAATACATCTTCCTTGGACACCGATTACTTATGGAAGGTCTAAATTTAAGTCTTTGTTACTTTATGTTGATTACTTGTTGAAAATCATACAATTTGATATCTTAATCTGTAAAAGTTCCCGCAATTTTAGTCCTACGTAAAAGAATCATTCACCAAACATTTAATCGAACCACTCTTTTCTTAAAATTCAATTAGATCTTACTTGTGTTTCAAATGCCTAATCTCCAATGTGCATATTTGTGAAATCTACTATTAATTTCCGAATATATTGAAATTAAATGTTGGACAGACGCATCTGCATTGCATCATTTTAGAATTGCCCATATCTTCACACTAGCACACATTCATTAGAGTTTCCTTAGGGCATAATCACACAATGACATCACCACATTCTACGTCATGTAGAATATGATGAAATTAAAATATGCTAGTAAATAAATCTTTGATAAATATAACGTGGTTGTTGCACTACCATGAATGTGTTACGGATCGATTTTGGATCCTTCGCCGTTTAACGTACTATATGTTGTATGGATTTTTTATTAGGGAGTCAAGTTTTTTTATATTAATATTTATGTATTTTAATATTTTATGCGTTCTCATGTAATTACGGATTTGCCACCTGGTGGTTCTATAAATAGACCCTTTGAGTCTTGTATTAAGTATCAATGAATGAAGAGTTCTAATTCTCGTCTTTGAATGTGAGATCTTGGTGGCTCTTTACTCTAACGAGAAACCCCGCTTAGGCAGCCGTGGTGGAGGATACAACGAAGCCCCAACCGCGTCTACCTAAGCGGGGTTGCTCGTTAGAAGAAAGAGCCACCAAGATCTCACATTCAAAGACGGGAATTAGAACTCTTCATTCATTGATACTTGATACATGACTCTAAGAGTCTATTTATAGAACCCTCCGGGTGGCAAAACCGTAATTACATAAGAATGCATAAAATATTAAAATACATAAATATTAATATAATAAGACTCGACTCTCTAATACAAAATCCATGTAACATATAATATGATAAACGGTGAAGGATCCAAAACCGATCCGTAACAGAATGTTTTGGGATTTTGTTGCTTTTAACTATTTTGATTGGGTGCGGTTGACCAATGCTTACCCTGTATTGAAAGTTTATAAAATGCCTATGCGTATATTTAGCAATTACTTATATAAATGTTTGTTTGTGAAATCCCTACGTTCTTATATATTAGTTGAACTGCTCCCCTCAAGTAGGGTTATGGAATTACTTCAGTCATGCTTGTCCATTTTGTAAGTTCAATATATTTGTGGTTTAGGTTTGCAGAGCTGAAGAGCATTCATGAAATTGATGATGATAAACCATCTGCTGGAATATCAATCCCTCAAAAAATGTCTGCCAGTCTTATAAGTATGAAATAGATTACTCGAGATTTTTTGTGTGTGGTAATTTTCCTTTCCTCATTTGGCGACTTTTTTACTTGCAGCCATCACCTTGATGTGTGTGGGAGCTTCAATGGGAGAGAGACAACCCTTGGTGAAAAAATTACCACCTACAACTACGGTATGCTTGCTATATCATACCCCTAAGAAGGCTTGAAAAATGAATAGAAACCTTGATGTGGTATGAGAGATTGAGAGTACACGAGTAACTTTGAGTTTTACTATTCTCTTAAAATTTCAATGCAAGTAAAATAGTTTGCTGAATGTTTAAAATACAAAAGTATCTTAAGAGTATTTAAGAGAACTTTTTTAAATTTTTTGGATTTAAGGTTATATGACTATAACTAGACTAATTATTTATATGAATTTTGTTGCAACAAATAAGCCATTGCAACCAAGTAAAATGTGACTCAGGACAGATTTAGCAAAGTATAAGTAGACTCTAGGAATTATGAAATGAATTATAAACTATTATCTGACCCTAGTTTTGCAAAAAGAAATCTACAAACAAAATGTGACAACCACTAGCGAGTAGAATTTCAAAATGAAGAAAAAGAGTATGCGTGTATATGTTAGAGAGGGTGAGACGATCAATGTTTAGGCAAAATATACCCTGCAAATTATGGAATAACTTGGAACAAATTTTACAAGATAACATAAAAGAAAATTGAGAATAAATACGGGTTTCAATATAGACAATCTAACAACGGCAAGTTATCTCACAATCTGATAGAGTTTAGGCAAAATATTTTAAAAATGGAATAACTTCGAAAAAAGGTTACAAGATAAAATAAAAAAATTGAGAATAAATACGAGTTTCAATATAGACAATCTAACAACCACAAATTACCTCACAATAAGATTATATTGTGGCAAAAGAAAGGAGCCTATAAGACTATAATGTGAAAACAAGGAGGCCATAAGTATTGCTCACAATCCAGTTCAACATGATCATACTAAACACATTGAGGTCGACATGCATTTCATCAAAAAGTACATAGTGTGAGGTATTGTGGTTACCCCGTTTGTGACATCTGAATAACAATTAGCTGACATCTTCACTAAGGGATCAAGTACAAGTGCTTTTGGAAAGATCATTGTCAAGTTGGGCCTGGTTGACATCACACGCCAAACTTTAGGGGGTTGTTTGATGCAGCACGTGTCTACAAGTGAGGGAGGACGGATGCCCAAACTACATGCAATGCAAATGATCACACGATGAGTGCAATGAATCTACGACGACCCTAAAATGACAATTTAATTCAAGTGCAACTGTAACTTAGGATCCGACTTAAATTAACAAGAAACAATTAATTAAAATTAAAATTTAAGCAGATGCACATTTGTTCACATAAAATTGAATTAAAAAGCAAACGTGAGTCCACAAATATTCGAGGCGCAAATAATTTAAAATGTGTGTCAAATAAGTCCTGCAAATCCAACGATTTCACAATAATAGAAACATAATCTTTCATCCAACAAAACATAGTCCAAGTACACAATATGTAAGCAATGAATCCAACGACAACTTACACATGTAGGTGGTGGTGGGAGTGGAGAATGATGATGATCCAATTGCTGAAGGTTTCGCCCGGGGTGGCTGGTTGCTAGACAACAATAGGGAAGGGCTCGGAAATGGCTAAACACTGGACCAGAGGATGGTTGGATGTTGGACAGCGGTAGGGAAGGGCTCAGAAATGTCTAAACACAGGGCCCGAGGATGGCTGGATGCTGAACAACGGTTGTGAAGTACTCGGAAAGGATAAACATTGGATTTGGTCAACTGTGGATGAGGAAAAGGGTTGGGAGAGGGTTTGGGGTGCAACGAGCTCAAGCTGGAGTGTAGGGAAAGCGGTTTTGATGGTGCTTTGGGGTGGAACAACAATAGGAAGGTGGTGGAGTAGGAGGGATTTAGTTCTGAGTGGGGAAAGTCCAGGAAGAGGTTTGGACGGGGGAAAAGCATGGGGGAAGGCTGCGTCGATGAGGACAATCGAGAGTCAGGAGGGAAAGCAGCGAGGAATAAGGCCTGAGGGAGGGAGCGGGTTGGAGGGTGGGGAGGGAGGTGGGCTCACCACTGGCATCACTCAAAGAGAGAGGGCTCGGAGTCCACCGAGTGTGACCGATGGGTTCCATGCAGGAAGCAACCAACGATGCCTCCCCTAATCGAACCCTACATGTATAAATACTCATAACTAAATTAGGGCACCTGAATTAGACGGCTCAGAATATTCGAGCCGAACATGTGTCAAAATAATTCGAAAACATAAAATAAATACATGGAATCGACTCGAAACAATCATCCGGACGTTCCGTGGACTTGGATCCTCCGAATGGTTGCAGATCATCTTGATCTCCATCAAAACCCCCGGCTTGAAAGCACTCATCTCTAGTGAGTGAGGGTAGTCGTGCTCTCGGCGTAGCCCGGGGAGGAGTAGCGCAAGCTCCTCTGGGGAAATCCAAATAGCATATGGACATGGGTAGCAGCTTCAGTGGACAAGACACCACAGTATCTATCGTCCGCCAATGGTGGTGAAGTCATATGCACCGATCAAAAGTAACTCTCCGATGGTAGCTGGTGGCTCTGAATAATATGTATCTCCGTTTGAAGGCATAAGTGGTGGAGTTGGTGGAACTGTCGGTGGTGCAGAGTGGTCCTCTTGGTGAGACTCCATAGATTGAGACTGAGGTGTGGTAAGATTGAATGAAAGACATTGTGGCTCATGTACTGAAGTGGGGAAGGGATCTACATACACGCGTGTACAACCCATATTCGCTGGGTGGGACCCAGAGGCATTAACGGTCGGGGTTGGACCAGCCCCAAGTTAGCTCGGGCCTGAAGACCAGAAGAGCTCTCGCGCCGGAGGAGCTCCCGCCTAGGAGCAGGCGAGATCCCGCCCATGGCCAGAAGTGGGCGAGAAGGCGCGGCGCTGAGAGAGCTCCACTCTCTCAGCGCCATGATCAGCAAGGGCGCTGAGTGAGTTTTCACTCAGTCAGCGCCATGGTCATCAGCAAGGGCATTGGGTGAGCTTCACTCACTCAGCGCCATGGTCAGCAGCAAGGGCGCTGAGTGAGCTTCACTCACTCAGCGCCATGGTCATCAGCAAGGGCGCTGAGTGAGCTCCACTCACTCAGTGCCATGGTCAGCAGCAAGGGCGCTGAGTGAGCTCCACTCACTCAGTGCCATGGTCAGCAGCAAGGGCGCTGAGTGAGCTTCACTCATTCAGTGCCATGGTCATCAGCAAGGGCGCTGAGTGAGCTCCACTCACTCAGCGCCATGGTCAACAGTTCTTAGGGCGCTGAGTGAGCTTCACTTACTCAGCGCCATGGTCAGCAGGAAGGGCGCTGAGTGTGCTCCACTCACCCAACGTCGCGTCCAGCAGCGACAACGCCAAGGTTAGAGGAGCTCCCGTCTGGGGAGGGGCGAAAGCGTTCACCTTCGGTCAGTCGGGACCCGCTCTCGGCAGAGCCGGCGAGAAGGCGGGGGCTGGCTCAGCGTGAGACTTTTGACACTTCTTTTTAGCTCTCGCCAAAGGAAGGCGAGAGGGTTCTCGGCACAGAGCTCTCGCCGAGTGGGGCCCAGGTTCAGGGTAAAATGTCTTAATTGCCCTCGGGTAAAATTACCCTTATACCCTCAGGGGCTGCTTTTAGTACTTCTCAGACAGCGAGATTTGGCTATTGGCAGACCAGCCAGGGGTATTTCAGTAACTTCAGGTCAGCAAAAGATTATAAATAGACCCATAAGGGCTCCTTAGAAAGCGGACTCTCATTTTTCTCTGAATCTCTAGTGCTTTCTGAGGAGCTCCTAGCCCAGCTTTTGGCTTTGGAGGGGAAGCTCTCAGAGATCTTCCGGGTGTGAGGCGGGACCTCCCTGCTGAGGCATTGGGTCAGTCCTAAGTCGTTAGCTACCAGTCGAGGGGCAGGGCTTGAGAGAAGTAGGTGTTGGCTGCACCCCTGTTTTGAACATTCGTTGAGGTCAATTTTGGCTCCAACAACGCGCTCATCATAGTAAGGAATCAAGTACTCTACCTTGAATACTCAGTTTGTCCCTATATTTTGAGGGATGTCAAATTGTTACGATGTTGCATTTGTCTGAGCGCACCACCTTGCAGGAGTCATGAGAGCGCATATTGAAGCCGCCATGCTCGCAGGCACATTCACTCAAGTGGACCCCACTCGTCATAATTTATGGAGCGCGCATTTGGAAATCGTCATGATTGTTTATTGTAATTAATTTGTGTTAATTAATTTAATTAATATTAATCTTTTAATATTAATGAGATTAATTAATTACTTAATGAATTGTATTTTCCTTGTATAGTTCCCTCCCTCATCTATATAAGGGGGATTTAGATGTGAGGTATCTTTTGGATGTATGAAGTAATTAGACTTGCTCCCTAAGTCTCCTCTCTTTTCTTCCTCCTTCCTCCCCCCTCAACTCCGCCGGCCCTCCCTCTGCCGGATTCCTCCCGGGAAATTATCTAAACCATAATAATGGTCCGACCTGCCGGATTCCTCCCGAGAAATTTTCATAGCTGCCAACACCCATGGCTGCCCCCACCAAAAGACAAACCTCCTCTTATTTTATTTTTTAATTCTACTTTCCCCTCTTATCACATCCTTTTACACCCATGGCTGCCCCCACTAAAAGACAAACCCCCTCTTATTTTATTTTTCAATTCTACTTTCTCATCTTATCACATCTGTTTAAACACATGGCTGCCCCCACTAAAAGAGAAACCTCATCTTCTTTCACCCCCTATCATATCCCCTCTAATTATTTTTCTTACCCCCGGACCCCTCTTTTTTCCTCCTCACTAGCTATCACCCCCTTCTCCCCTTCATTTCACTCTAACCGTACCCCATTTTATCATACATTTTCCACCCAACTGCCACAAATTATACGTCCCTCCTATTGTTAAAGATCCTGACAAATCTGGTAATCTTGACCTTGGGGACAAGGTCAATTTTCAAGGGCGGCAAATTCTTACGACGTTGCATCTGCCTGAGCACACCACTTTGCAGGATTCATGGGAGCGCATATGGGAGCGGTCATATTCGCAGACACATTCACTCAAGTGGACTCCCCTCGTCATAATTTATGGAGCGTGCATTTGGAAACCACCATGATTGTTTCTTGTAATTAATTTGTGCTAATTAATTTAATTAATATTAATGAGATTAATCAATTACTTAATGAATTGTATTTTCCTTGTATGGTTCCTTCCCTCATCTATATAAGGAGGAGGAGTTTTAGATGTGAGGTATTTTTTGGATTTATGAAGTAATTAGGCTTGCTCCCTAAGTCTCCTCTCTTTTCATCCTCCTTCCTCCTCCCTCACCTTCGCCGACCCTCCCATTACCAGATTCCTCCTGGAAAATTATCTAAACCGTAACACAAACTCATATGCATTCGCACCGATCCATCGTATGACTGTATAGGGACCCATTCAGCGAGTGCTTAATTGTTGTTCTCATTGAAAACCTCTCAAATTGTATATGAATCATCCTTTGCTCTCCAATTTTAAAATTATTATCCCTCTTGCTCTGGTCTGCTTGGTTTTTAGAATCATGCAACATAGAAGAGTTGTGCACAATACAAGAATACACATGCAAGTTTTGCAACAGATGCAAATAAATGGCAATTGACACACCATACTTACTAAATGCATACGCTATATAGCAATGAGAGTCCCTAAGGATGAGTGGTTTATCTAGAGACTCTTTGGGCAGGGTGTAGAAAAATATTTTTGTGTACGAAAACCACCTAACAGACTGACTGAGACACCGTCAGTGAGTCGTAAAATTAGGATATGTCAAATATCCCCTAAGGGATGCAAATCATCGGGATGCTCACCGGTTGGTCAATAGAAAAATTTGACGCGAATGATGCCATCATCCAAAGAAACATCATTGATGGTGACAAGAGAACACGACACACGAGTGTGATGGATACCTCTCAAATGTTAAAGCCCGCCAGGTCGCTCACTAGGAGGTGTAAGGCAAAATTCATCGCAGACATAATGATCACAAGTGTGAAGACACAAACAATCCATATTGGGATGAGTGTTTCCATGGAAGGGAGGTTTGAGCCTCTCGCGAACTCAATCCCGAGGTGGTCAAAAATAGTAAGATGGCCCTCCAAGAGGAAAGCACCAATAACGATAGTGCCTTTGGGAACAAGTAGGACACCTTCAACAAAGTCAATGCTAGCCCCTTGACCCTCACAAGGGAGGGGTGACTTATCAGGAGGTTTGGCTGAGGATTCGTCAAAGCATCCATCAATATGGTCATGATCCTTCAGATGAATACTATCAAAAGGCATGGTGTTCCAAAAAACGGGTGAGGCAACCACTAAGAGATCGACACTAGGGCCTCGACTCTCCTTTGTAATGCGGCTTGAGACAATGCTAATGGAAGAGTGAGGAGAGACCCTATTCAAGTTGTTGCAGTATGGAGACCGGGCGGTCTGGCGGCTTGTGTCTGGCGGTTTGAAGACCGGGCGGTCTAGCGGTTTCAATCTGGCGGCTTCTCTCCAGCGGCTTGGTAGCTGAGAGGTTGCTTATTGGGGACCGGGCGGTCTGGCGGTTTGACGCAGACGACTTGATGACCGGGCGGTCTAGCGGTGTCTCCTAGCGGCTTCACTTCTCTTTATAGTAGTAGACGGACGGTTAGCCTATTCGTCTAACTGCGCGGCTTGTGCGGTCTTATTTTATGTATAGCCGGTTGTAACATTGTTTATTTGTAATTTCTCCCCTCTCCTTCATTCTATAAAAGGGAGGTTATACCTTTGTAATGCTTAATTTTTTGGATAATAAAAATTCTGTTACTCCAAATTTTGGCCTTTTTCTTTCTAGTTCGCACATGGTATCAGAGGACTCGATCTTTTTCTCCTGATTCTGTTCGCGCGACCTGTTTCTGTTCGCGCGGCCTGTCTCTATTCGCGCGACCTGTCTTCGTGCGATCTGACTTCGAGCGGTCTTTTCTCTTCTGTCTGCGCGATCTGTCTGGGCGCGACCTGTCTTCGCGCAGTCTCTTCTCTTTGATCTCTTTGTTCGCGCGATCTGTCTCTGTTCGCGCGAACTGTCTCGGTGCGACCTGCCTATGCGACCTTGTCTCTTCGCTTTGTTCGTGTGACCTGTCTTTTGTTCGCGCGGTCTCTTCTCCTTGATCTCTTTGTTTGCGCGACCTGTCTTCCATTCGCACGGTCTCTTCTCCTTGCTCGCGCGACCTGCCTTCACGGCCTTGTTTCTGCTCTCCTCTCTTCTATGGCCCTCTCCGATACCTCTACCACTACTACTCTCCTCTTTTCAAAACAATCTGCCTCCGTGGTCACGTCTTCAGGTAGTGCCCACGTCGTTACTCAAGGTAAATGACTGATCGACTCTGGCGCTACCAATCATATGACCGACAATCCTCAATGTTTTTCTCTCCTAAAAACACATGATCGGTTGCCCCTGTCTTTATTGCCGACGACTCTCCCTCACCGGTCAATGAGACGGGAGTGGTTCAAGTCACTCCGTCTCTTTGCTTGACAAATACTCTCTACGTGCCAAAGTTTCCTTGCAATTTATTATCTGTAACTTCTCTTTGCAAGCAACTACAGTGTTCCGTCACATTCACTCCTACTTCGTGTTCTTTTCAAAATCCGGGCTCCCAACGGACGATTGCTACTGGGACTGAGAGCGGCGACCTCTACTTTCTCGACAACGTTTCCGCTTTGTCCCCCTTCTCCTCTTCTACAGACCTTCTGCAATGACATCTTCGCCTTGGTCATCCTCCTCCACGGCTTCTTCGTCAGCTTCTGCCCCACCTCCCTCTGCACAGTCCTCCTCTCAACTGTGACGCATGTCAGCTTGACAAGCATCACCACTCCTCCTTCCCACCAAAGCAAGACCGTGGATCTTCCCGCCCGTTTGACCTTGTTCATTCCGATGTCTGGGGTCCTGCACCTACCCTCACAATACGTCGGAGTAGTTTATATTTTGTAACTTTTATTGATGATTTCTCACAATGTACGTGGGTGTACCTTTTAAAAGATCGCTCCGAATTATTCTTTGTAGGAACATCTTTTTATTTTATGATTAAAACTCAGTTTGATATCTCTATTACAATCTTTTGCTCTGATAACGCCAAAGAATATCTTAGTCATGATTTTTCTTCTTTCTGTATGCAAAATGAGATTGTTCATCAAACTAGCTGTGTTTATACCTCACAACAAAATGATGTGGCGGAACGCAAAAACCGTCACCTCCTTGATGTCGCTCGTACTCTGATGACACAGATGCAGGTTTCTCGCTCCTATTGGGGCTATGTCGTTCTCATCTCCTGCTATCTCATCAATCGCATTCCCTCCAAGGTTCTCCATGGTCAAACCTCATTCTCCATTCTCTATCCGGGCAAGGATCCGTTTCCTCTCCCTCTACATATCTTTTGGTGCACGGCTTTTGTGCACGCTCCCTCCGCCACCTGTGACAAACTCTCCCCACGTGCCACCAAATGTGTCTTTCTGGGTTACTCTACCACTCAAAAAGGTTATTGTTGTTTTGATCCCGTTTTTCGCAAGCAGTTCGTCTCCGCAGACGTAACCTTCTTCAAAAATGCGTCCTATTTCTCTCGCGACTGCTCCTTTCCTCCTGATGTTCCTGCTTCTCCTACCGTCCCCTCCGTCCTGTCTACACCAACCGAAATATCTCCTCCGCTGTCTTCCTCCTCTTCGCAGCCGTCTCTCTCTACTCCCGTGCCAGCTCTGCCCGCCACGGATGCACCAGATACTGAGGAACACGTCGACCTGGATCTTCCCATTGCTCTTCGCAAAGGGGTGCGGACATGTACCCAGCACTCGTTTGCTGCTGTTATTTCCTATGCTCGTCTTACTCCTACTCGCAGGACTTTTGTGCTGGCTATCTCGGCCACTACCACTCCCCGCACCTACCAGGAAGCCCTTGTTGTTCTTCATTGGAAGGCGGCCATGGATGAGGAAATTGCCACCCTCACTGAGCGGGGTACATTGACCCTTGTTCCTCCTCCATTGGGCACCGATGCTGTTGGCTGTTGCTGGATCTTTGTTGTGAAATTCAGTCCGGACGGCAGTGTGGATCGTTACAAGGCTCGATTTGTCGTCAAAGGCTTCACTCAGGCTTATGGTGTTGATTATTTTGACACCTTCTCTTCCGTTGCTCGTCTCAACACTATTCGGGTACTCCTCTCTGTGGCCGTCAACAGGGATTGACCCATTTCCCAACTGGATGTCAAGAATGTCTTTCTCTATGGTGATCTTCAGGAGGATGTCTACATGGAGCAACCTCCTGAGTATGTTGCTCAGGGGGAGACACAGGTATGCAGGCTGAAGAAAGCCATCTATGGCCTAAAGCAAAGCCCTCAGGCTTGGTTTGATAAGTTTAGCAGCATTGTGGCAGCCGTGGGTTTTACAAGAAGTTCTGTCGATCACTCATTGTTCATTCGCAAAACCTCCCTGGGTCTGGTGGTTCTTGCCGTATATGTGGATGATATTCTTCTCATTAGAGATGACCAGGCTGAGATAGCCTTGACAAAGAAACATCTCCGCCAACACCTGGTCACGAAGGATATGGGCTCCCCAAAATACTTTCTGGGGATAGAAATCTCTCGAAAGCCCAACTTCTTGGTCCTCTCCCAACGTAAGTATGCTTTTGATTTTCTAAAGGAAACAAGGTTGACTGGGGCTAAACCTGCCCGATGCCCCATAGCCACTCGAGAAGATAAAACCTGAACAGATGACTCGCCTCCTCTATCAGATGTTACGAGGTACAGAAGTTTGGTCGGCAAACTCATTTATGTCACGGTAACCAGACCCGACATCTCCTACGCTGTAGGCAAGGTTAGCCAATTCATGCAAGCTCCTAAGGAATGTCATCTACAATCTGCCCTGAGGATATTGAAATATATTAAAGCGGCGCCAGGTAAAGGACTACTGTTTCAGAAGAATGGTTATTTAAAGATTGAAGCGTACTCAGATTCTAGCTATGATGATGACAAAGGAGATCGCAAGTCCACATCGGGCTTTTGCACATTTGTGGGGGGAAATCTTGTGAGCTGGAAGAGCAAGAAACAGTCTGTTGTCTCCAGGTCTAGTGCAGAGGCAGAATATCGTAGTATGACGTCAACTACGTGTGAATTAAAGTGGTTACGAGCTCTCATGCTTGACTTAGGAGAGGTGTACAACCATTCTCTACCTTTGTTCTGCTACAATAAAGCCGTTATATATCTCCAAAAATCCGGTCTTCCATAAGAGAACAAAGCACATCGAAGTGGACTGCCATTTCATTAGAGAAGAGATCTTGAAGAAATAGATTTGCACTCCGTTCGTTACTTCAGACAACGAGTTGGCAGATATCTTCACCAAGCCTGTGTCCGCTTCCTTTTTTCACATTTGCGACAAGCGGGCATGATTGATATATATGCTCCCGCTTGAGGGGGAGTGTTGCAGTATGGAGACCGGGCGGTCTGGTGGCTTGTGTCTGGCGGTTTGGAGACCTGGCAGTCTAGCGGTTTCACTCTGGCGGCTTGGTAGCCGGGCGGTCTGGAGGCTTCTCTCCAACGACTTGGTAGCCGAGAGGTTGCTGATTGGGGACCGGACGGTCTGGCGGTTTGACGTAGACGACTTGATGACCGGGCGGTCTAGCGGTCTCTCCTAGCGGCTTCACTTCTCTTTATAGTAGTAGCCGGGCGGTTAGCCTATTCGTCTAACCGCGCGGCTTGTGCGGTTTGATTTTATGTATAGCCGGTTGTAACATTGTTTATTTGTCCCACATTGCTTATTTGTTATCTCTCCACTCTCCTTCATTCTATAAAAGGGAGGCTATACCTTTGTAATGCTTACTTTTTTGGATAATAAAAATTATGTTACTCCAAATTTCGGTCTTTTTCTTTCTAGTTCGCACACAAGTGTGAGTCAATCAATATAGTGTTGAGGACTGGATCTCTAGCCAAAGGGGACACTAGGTCTAAGTAAGCTGCGGAGGATGGATATAACATCACAGTTTCATTGGGCCGCTTGTCCTCACTCTCATGACCACACTCCTTAGTCATACTAGCATCTCTCTCCACCTGTGTCAAACGGTCATGATCAAACTCGACTCCAAAGTCAAGTGTAAGCCGAGTCTCATCAAGACAAGATGAATCAACATAAGGTGTTTGGCTTCTCATGTCAGTGAGAGCACTACTAGACGAATCAGTGGCCTGACCTAAGTCCCTGAGCTTGCTTTTATTAATTCTTCCTAAGGCAGATTTCAAGTGATGAAAATGATCACCCAAGCGATCAAATTGGTCAAAGAACTAAAATTCGGCTTCAGGTATCTCTATTTGCGGGACACTAGGAGGGTCTTGACATGTGATGTGATTCCAGCGTTGGTGACATCTATAGGGATCCTAAGGGTCATCTAGACGATCGTTCCTAACATAATCAGATTGTTCTCGTCGGTGGACGTGTGACCCCTACGATCATGTGGTGGTGGTCGCGCATATACAAATTCAGATTCCTCAACTAGAGAAGATGTGTAGCGACGATGATCTAAACGATACTCAACTCTACCATCATAAGGTCGTGGAGTGGTGCAGTGGTGATAACATGAGGACCTCTCATTGTGGTGTTCGTCTCTATCATAATAAAATCGTCTCAAAGGTTCGACATGATCCCTGGAAGTGGTGTGCCGCGCAGTAGGATAATCATCGTAATAATAAGGGTGCCTCTTAAGTGAAGGCGAGAGATAGCGATAATAGTATGACATAGGACAATACTTATAGACTCAATAACTGCATGTTAACATAAAGCCCAAGCCCAGCTCTGATACCGATCTTATGCAACGCGAGTTTACAAGTGAGGGAGGACGGATGCCCAATCACTACATGCAGTGCAAACGATCGCACGATGAGTGCAATGAATCTACAACGACCCTAAAATGAAAATTTAATGCAAGTGCAACTATAACTGAGGGTCCTACTTAATTAACAATAAGCAATTAATTAAAATTAAAATTTAAGCAGGTGCACATTTGTTCACATAAAATTGAATTGAAAAGTTAACGCGAGTCCACAAATATTCGATGCGCAAATAATTTAAAGCTTGTACCAAATAAGTCCTGCAAATCCAATGATTTGACAATAATAAAAACATATAATATTTCATTCAACAAAACATAGTCCAAGTACATAATAATCAAGAGCAATGACTCCAACTACAACTTACACATGCAGGTGGTAGTGAGAGTGGAGAATGATGATGATCCAATTGCTGAAGGTTCCGACCGGGGTGGCTGGTTGCTGGACAACAGTAGGGAAGGGCTCGGAAATGGATAAACACTGGACTTGAGGATGGCTGGATGCTGTTAGTGGTAGGGAAGTGCTCAAAAATGGCTAAACACTTGGCCTGAGGAGGGGTGGATGCTTGACAACGGTAGGAAGTACTCGCGAAGGGTAAACATTGGAATTGGTCGACTATGGATGAGAAGGGCTGGGAGAGGGTTTGGGGTGCAACGGGCTTAGGCTGGAGGGTGGGGAAAGCGGTTTTGATGGGGCTTTGGAGTGGAACATCAACAGGAAGGGGGTGGGGTAGGAGGGCTTTAGTTCTGAGCAGGGAAAGTCCATGCGTACGTTTGGACGGGGGAAAAACAGGTTGGAAGGCTGCGTTGAAGAGGGCGATCGAGAGGAAGGAGGGAAAGCAGCGGGGAAAACAGCCTGAGGGAGGGAGCGGGCTGGCGAGTGGGGAGGGAGGAGGACTCACCGCTAGCAGCGCACCAAGAGGGATCGGGCTCGAAGTCCACCGAGCGTGACCGACGGGTTCCAAGCAGAAAACAACCAACGATGCCTCCCCCAACTGAACCCTGCATTATAAATACTCATAACTAAATTAGGGCACCCAGATCGGACATCTCAAAATGTCCGAGTCGAACGGGTGTCAAAACAACTTAAAAGCATAAAATTAATACATGAAATCGACTCAAAACAATCATCCGGATGCCTCCGTTGACTTGGAACGTCTGATCATCGCGATCTCCTTCAGTGTTGATATTATTGTATTTTGTTTTGTTATTTCTCTCTTTCCCATTGGCCTTCACTCCTATAATAATATCGATAGTTTCCACAACTAACGCCACAACCTATTTTGTGAGTCATCCTTTTGCATATAAAAAATTTCAGGGTGCCTGCTTAGGCAGCAGTGCTATAACCTGAGAGGGAAGGCGACGACACAACAAACATTGTTTATTTTTGTGATGTCTACTTGGATTAACATTAAGATTGATCTATTCAGATTCGTTGGTTTTAATTTTATAATTTTATTCCTGCGGCTAACTTGATTCATATATTGTCATTTACTTTGCTCTTGTTTATATAAGTTTAGTTAATTTACTTTAAAAAAACTTAGATGAACTTTATATTAAGCCCTACTTCTAGATGATTTATACAAACTTAAGCTAAGCTCTAAAGTTTCTGATGCATATCTAACACATGATACAAAATATCACACAACAAAACTACCAAACTTTGCTGGTCAAACTTTTAATGAAAAAGAGCTATTTTTAACTTGTAATGCAAATTGAAAACTTGATCATGAACATGGTGCATATTGATAGGAGACGGGAGAACTGTGATGACGAGCATATTGCATGTTGATAGGTGGCAAAGAGAAGGTGAGGAGATTGTACAGAGGAAAAATTACATTAACATTTGGGAGATGAACTCTTGCTAAGCATACAAACTGAGGGCTAGCTACTTTGCCCAACACAAGGCCGAATCCAAAATATAAACTCGGATAGTATTTCTATCTACACAAGTCTATTTATATAGAAGGTCTAGCACACCTAATAAGACAATAAAATATAAACTAAATAACTAATACATTTAAAGAAAGTTATTTAACTTTACGGTGAATTCACTATGCCAAGGTGGTGGCTCCATGTTTTTCTCTTATTGTGGGGGGATGTGTTGAATCGTATACATAACATTATAATCTTGAAAATTGGCCTGAAACCCAAGGTTGAGTGGTGGAAATTGTGCTAGAAGTAGTACTTTGATGCAAAAGGAGGATGGTGGTAGTGTGTCACCTTGATTTGTCTTAATTACAATGGTATGGATGGTTTGTTCAGATCCTTAATACTTTTCGTGGTGCAGAGAATCTAAAGTAGGAGCAGTTGGTGCATTCGGGGAGTGTTGGTGTCGATAGTGAACTGGAACGAACTGGAGGAACGACAATACAAAGAGTGAGACACTGAGCTAGAAATAAGGGTGAAATGTGATGATGCCGCAAGAATAGTGATGGTAGATGCATGTTGTGTTGAGGTTGCAGACTTGCTGTGGAATGGTGGTTTGGGCTGGGTGAGTCGCCCATGTCGCGGAGGTAACGACATTGATGGCAGACAATGCAAAATTGGGTGCTAGAAGTGGCATTAAGAGGCTGATGGGAGTTGTACGGGTTCAGATGGGATGCGAGGATTTGTAATTTTATGGGGCTGGGTGGACCAACCTGGACTGAGTGGGCGTGAGTGATGTTAGTGAGTTTTATGGAGAAAAGGGGATTGGATTCAGTTTGGTGAAAGAAGGCGGATGTATTAATCTATGTAATGTGAAATGTGATTTGAAATGCGTGGGATAATGTAACTAGAGTGGGATGCCACGATTAAGGAAGAGGTGTGGGCCCCATTGGATGTATTGCCAAGTGTTTTTGGGAAAGGGGAAGTGGGTGGGGAGAGGCATGATGACCGTGAATGATACAGGATGTTGTGGTGTTGAGTCTGTGGCCCCATGAAGATTAAAAATGAAGTATTTTTTAGAGGGAAGGTGAAGGGTGTGATTGGTGAATTTTATAAGCTGGAGCATAACTTTTGGGGTATCAATGACAGGGGGAAGGGGATGGTTGGAATCAGAAAGGGCAATGGAAGAAGATTCGTCGAAGGAATTTGGGATGGAGTAGGTAAGGGCTGTGACTTGTTGGGATACCGTGAGAGGCAACATTGGTGCTGCAATTTGCAGGGCTGAGGAAGGGGGTGGTGCTACAATTGTGGGGTTATGATCCACTAGGAGGGAAGTGGAGTCGGTTGTGGGGGTGGGGGATTCGATTGGTGCAAGTTTTCCACGGTCGATGTGGGAGTGGGAATGGGGAGCGGGAGAAGATTACATGAAAAAAGAAATATTACATTGTTATTCGGGATATATACTGGTGCCAAACTTGTCATCAAGTGTTGGTTCTCTAGCCCAACTCAATGCAGAATCCAAAATACAAACTATGAAATATCTTATAACTACAAGTAAGGCTGATTATATAGAAGACTATGCTTGCTTAATAAGACAATGAAAGCCAATAATTATGAAATTTAAGAAACTTATTTAATATTGTCGTGGATCCCACTGGAGGGGATCGATCACACTCGTTTGATTGATCTAGCTCATCAACAACTTTTGGATCGTTAGATCAATGATTGGAGTCCTCTATCACATTCAATGCGATTTTTCCTTTTTTGTGTTTTCTTTTATTGTTCTGATGTTTATTTTGAGAGTTTTGTTATCAAAATTGGATGATTCGAGCGTCAATGCACTTAACCTAATTCCTCCTATATATAATTCTATGTTTTATCTATGGATCGAGAGTCACAACTACTATGACCGCCTGGTCTCCGGAGCGTCATATGCACTTAACCTAATTTTTCCCGCCTCTTTGTCTGGTGCTAATGCCAACCACCATCACCTATCCTAGCCCCAATGAGCCCCCATCATATCACCTAGCTCCTTCCTCCCGTGCCCAACACATGCCTCACCTGCTACAGCCATCTCCTTCCAGCCGGTCTTCTTCCAACGCCTTCCCAGCACCAGTGACCCTTCCTCCGCGCCTCCGCCCCCATTCCCAATGACCTCGTTGGTCATTCCACCAGCCTCTCTGCCAAAAGCTCCTTTCCAGCTTTCCAACCCTCCAGCCATCATTTCCAGCCCTCTCCCCGACCCTCCTTGTACCTTGTCAACCAACTCCTCAACCTCCGATGAGTCTCAACCACTTAGGACAACCAAGCTTTACATTCATTCCTCAACCCCTTTTCCAGACCCTGAAACATTCCTAGACATTACCCCTTCCCCTGAAGCCTCCAAAATACCCATAAATTTATCAAACCCTAAAGTTCCACATTCTACATTTTCCTTCCACTCACACAGTTGATTCAACGCCATACACCCGCGATCTTCTCAAGCCGCCTACCACATCCTCCCTCATCGGATCCAATTACTCAGCAAGTATGATTTAAATTTTGAATTTAGTTACATTGTACAAAGTCACATCTTTATTGGTTAGCAATTTACATCTCTAAATTTTGGCATGCTCCTTTTCAATAGACATGTATAATTTATTTTGGGTGCTGTTATTAGCAAACCCACTTTCGTTTCTAGCAAACCAGAAAAAAAACAGATTCAGTCATTTTTTGCATTTTTTTCTCTTCCCAAAAATTACTACTAGCAAACCAATCTTGTTTTTTTTGGCAATTTTTGCATTTTTGAATTTTGAGCCCCAAATATTTCTCATTTGAAAAAGTGATCAACATGAAAGTTGTAGATCTCAATGAGGCATGCACGGAACGTACATATTTTCGGCGTGACTTTTTTCGGGGCCCAAATCGGTGGTCTAAACTACTTCAAATCAAAAAGTGATCAACATGAAAGTTGTAGATCTCATCGAGATCTACAACTTTCATGTTGAACACTTTTTGATTTGAAGCCGTTTATGCCCCCGATTTGTCCCCCGAAAAAAGTCACGCCGATCCCGGGCGTCCGTACATATGTACGACGTAACTTTTTTCAGGGGCCAAATCGGGGGTCTAAAGTTCTTCAAATCAAAAAGTGTTCAACATGAAAATTGTAGATCTCGTCGAGATCTACAACTTTCATGTTGAACACTTCTCATGAAATTGTACGTATAAGACGCAGTTCAAAAGGACATATATATTCTTATATACACTTAACTCGTATATACAACACATCCTTATAGGAATTAGAAATCAAATATATTTCTAAACTGACCGATATTTTGTTTAAAGATTTTGATGCAGATAATGATATTTTGTTGAAAAAGCAGTTTTGGACATACTAAACATTTGCGGTATTTTGACTCATCTATAATCCTAACATAAGTGGTTGAATGAATATATTTGAAATCATTTGTAATGTTATTATATGCAGCGGGTTATTTTGAAAGAATGAATGTTTTAAACAAAATTTTTTTTTTTTAAAAAAAATTATGTTGGTTTGCTAGTAACAAAATGGTTTTCAAATAGTCAATTTTGAAAAATGAGGGTTTGCTAATAGTAATGGTTTGCTAGAAACCAAACTGGGTTTGCTAGTAACGGCGGAGGTGGTAAGCACTTAATTTATGCATGTTCTCATTCATATGCAAGTATTAGCTGTTAGTCTAACTTGAATTATTTATAATCCATTGCGATTGTCTTGTGTGATTTTTAACTTTTGTTATCTAATTAATCACACGCCAGAATAATAGTATGCTTATTCACTTGCAGTGCATTCGGGCTAAGGTTAGTGATTATTTAGTTCATTAGATTGCATGTATGCATTCATTTGCATCCCCACTTTAATTGATATGTAATTTCATTAGCAATTTTCATGTGCTTGCTCACATTAATGATTCATCTAGAATTATGGCATCACACATATTTCTTAGAGTTTCATCATTCTCCCACCTTGCTAAGGTGGCTCCGAGAGTTTCTCATGATGTGGAGGATCCGTTGGAGCATATAGGAAACACATATGACTAAGGATTATGATGTGGAGTAGTCACAATGTGTTTTCACAATTTTAGGAGAGATCCCTTTTTTTGTAACAAGAAATGAAACAAAAGGTTTGACGGAACATAATTTTAACTAGGTACCGATTTCAATGACAAAAAAGATCACATAAAATGAAAGCAATCATGAGAAAATGAGTACAAAACAAAACAAAACAAAAAATGAACACATCCCTTTTCACGAATATAGTTAATTTTTAGAGGATCTTAAACCTAATTGTATACTTGTTGTGACGCAGAACGAATATACAGGTGGCCGAAGGTGCGGTGCCTTACTTCTATATGCAATGCAAACAATCACAAACAAGTCCTCAACAAACCCTAAAATGATAGCATGCTAGCAAACAACCTGCAACCGCTGAATGAAAAGCTCTCAACACAAACCCTAGTATCAATGCAATATCTCAATCATGCAATTACTTTTGATGCACAATTAATTAAATAATATTAATTTTAAAATTCGTGCAGGTGTCACCGTGTCACAATTGATCATAATATCACAATTTCAGTAATCAGATAATAATTGCAACTAAATGAAAGTGCATTGAGATTAAAATGCAAAGTGAATAAGGAAGACAAGTCAAATGAAAGGAAATCCAATCAACATTAATTAAGCTCAATATTTCAAGAAATATAAAGGTGCATCCGTATAATGCAATGAACTTGAAAATAAATGCAGATCCACCAAGTAATGGGGCCAATGCGATAAGCATGGAGACCATGTGATTGTAACATTGCAGGAAATTCAGGAAGATAACAATTACTAGATGGTGGTTGTCGGATGAGTGGATGGATATTTGAAGGCGTTGAAGGACGTCAATGGATGTTTCAGAAGGGCTGGAAGGCCAGGAAGGGTTTTAAGAGGGAGATAGAAATTGGTCAGTGTTGGTGTGGGGTGTTTGAGGGCGGATTTTAGTGGGAGAGGGGTTGTGGAGGGCAGGACTATGCTGAGAAGGAAGTTTCAAGGTCGTGGGAGTGGCTGTCAGACTCGTGGAGGGTACAAGAAGTGGAGACGGAGGTTCCTGTGGCTGGGAGGGGTTGTTGATGGGTCATGGGAATATGGAGGGTTGTCGACGAACTAGAGGGCTGAGGATGGATCTATTGGAGGGAACAATGTTTGGAGGGAGGTACGAACGAACTCGTCAGAGGAGTGGTAGGCTACGGGTGGTGGCAATGTCACTTCTGGGAACAGGGACCGACAACGTCGGTACAGTTCGGCTTCCTCGGCGTTGTACCGAGGGAAAAAGTACTGAGCGGCTTCTTTTGAAACCTAACTTCTCGTTGCTGCTTTTAGTCGGTTGTTGTTCTAATATAAAGGAGAAATTAGGTTAAATATATCAGATAACCACAATCACCAGACGAATAATTTAATCCAACTCTCAAAGTACAAATCCAAAAAGTAAAAATAAAATACATATAAATATGATAAAATACCACGAGCGCAAATGGCGGTCTCCGATCGCCCATCCGATGATCCAAAAGTCATAGATTTTTTAAAAATCTTGCAAATGCGATGCGATCGATCTCCATCAATCTCTCTGGCTAAAATTTTTATCTATGATGAATGGAGACTACATTCTCCCGATACAAACTAGACAAGACTCTCTATCGCTCCAAGCAGGAAACGTCTATGTAAAAGTTCATCGTGTCATTGATGTCCCTTAGAGTCTTACACACCAAGAAAACCACCATATGGGTGAAGGGTAGGGATATAATGATGAAGGGTAGGCCTGTAATGGAGACTAAAGACACATGAGAAACTGCATTGATAATGGAAACTGAAGCTAAAAGGGAACATAGAAGATCCAAAACTTGATGACTCTACATTTAGAGTCAAATTATCTACGTTGAGTACAAGATGAACACTCATATTCCTAATAATATCTAAGAAACTTGACTCAAACTCTCTTGACAATGTATGGACCTATTCACATAACACTCAGATCCATAACTGTCCCCATTGGGAACCTCTCAAATAATATATAAATCATCACCCAACCACCTTCATTGAATATTTGTTCTCTCATGTGATTACTTACACAAGTTTTAAATATTCATTATTTAATATAACTTTACATCGGAATATTACATGCAAATCATGTAACAAATGAGTGACTGTGACATCAGCAGTGAGACACAATATCATGAAATGTCAAATTTCTCTCCAGGGACATGAATTATTGGGGTGCTCATCAGGTGCTTGATTGGAAAACTCGTCACGAATGCGATCATCTGAAGGAATGTGATTGATAGTGACATAAAGATGCAACTTAAGGAGGTTCACCGAGCGGTGGGTAAGTATCGTGAATGCGACGATCACCCGAACGAGGACCCAAGTCATTTATACCAAGGCAAATACTTCCCGGGGAGTGAGGATCATCAAATGGATCTCTCTAGGTCTCGAGGAAGGTCTCATCATAGAGGTCAACAAAAGTGAATTGATCCTTCAGATGAGAATTCATAATGTGACTCACGAATCCAAGACTATACTCACGAATCTCACTCATAGTGTGACTCGTCACTACAACGTCGTGGAGCTCTGATGAACTAACAAGAATGATTCGACGGCCAGGGAAGTATCAAAATCACATACAGGATATGGGAAGGACGTGTTACTGCGGGATCAATGGTGCGCTCGTACTCACTCTCATCTGGGGTTGCAAGAAATGAGTCAACATCCAATAACAAACCACTCATTGGACAAAGAATCTCACTGGAGTGGAATAACTTCGTACTATCAATCATGTCCAAAGGGACATGAGTATGCAGGAGTGGAATAACTCCGTACTATCAATCATGTTGTGGGAGAAAAAGAGAGTTATCATTTCATTAAAGGGGTCCTCTATATATAGAGGATAAAATACATAAAGGCAATATTGCTAACACTCCCCCTCAAGTTGGACGTGTAATGTTAATCATGCACAACTTGTTCACAATCTGGTCAAATGAATTCCCACTCAATCCTTTGGTGAGAATGTCGGCAAGTTGCTCGTTGGAGGGCACAAAGGGTACATATGATTCCTCTTTCAATATTCTCCTTGATAAAGTGTCGATCCACCTCGATGTGTTTTGTTCGGTCATGTTGAACCGGATTGTGAGCGATACTGATGGATGACTTATTGTAACAATACAGGCGGATGGGTCCCTCTTCCACGAGACCAAGGTCGCTCAATAAGGCCCGAAGCCATAAGCCTTCACAAACCCCATGGGCCATAGCTCTAAACTCAGCCTCCGCACTAGATCGTGCCACAACCTGTTGCTTCTTGCTTCTCCAAGTAACAAGGTTACCCCCAACAAGAGAGCAATATCCAGAGGTGGATCGCCTATCATCCACAGATCCGGCCCAATCAGCATCAGTATAGACTTCAATCTTTAGGTCGGAACTCGGGGAAAACAGAACTCCCCTTCCTGATGAAGACTTGAGATACCGAAGAATTCTGTGTGTCGCATTCATGTGTCGTGTCTTTGGAGCATGCATGCAATGACTCACGACACTCACCGCATAAGAGATATCCGAACGAGTGTGATACAGATATATCAGCCTCCCCACTAACCTTTGTAACCCTGGAATATCTTCAATCTCCTCTCCATCATCACGCCCCAATCAGTGATTTGCCTCAATCGGAGTATCAACAGGTCTGCACCCACTCATCCCCATCTTCTCAAGAAGATCTAACGTGAATTTCTGCTGAGAGAGAAAGATCCCCTGCTTTGATCTTGCAACTTCAATTCCCAAGAAATACTTGAGTTTTCCTAGGTCCTTGACCTCAAACTCTCTGACAAGCTTCTGTTTCAGATTCTGAATTTCTTCATGATCATCACCAGTTATAACAATGTCGTCAACATACACAATGAGAACTGTAATTTTCCCAAGCCTACGTTTGATGAACAACGTATGGTCAACATTGCTCTGAGAGTATCCAAACGTCACCATCGCCTTATGGAACCGGCCAAACCAAGCTCTTGGGGACTGCTTCAGTCCATATAGAGCCCTTAACAATCTACAAACTTTCCCTTCAGCACCAACCGGAATGAGGCCAGGAGGAATAGACATATAGACCTCCTCCTCCAAGTCACCATGGAGAAAGGCATTCTTCACATCCAGCTGCAGAAGATCCCAATTTTTGCAAGCAGCAGCATATACCAATACCCTGTTGGTATTCATTTTAGCAACCGGGGCAAACGTCTCCTGATAATCAATGTCATGGGTTTGGGTATAGCCCCTTGCAACCAACCGTGTCTTGCATCTCTCAACAATCCCTTGTGGATTCTGTTTCACAGAGAACACCCACTTGCACCCAACAGGTTTTTTTCCATAGGGAAGAGGGACAAGATCCCATGTATGGTTTTTCTCCAGAGCCTTCATTTCTCCAACCATTGCCTCACGCCACATAGAGACCTCAAGAGCCTGTTGCCATGACACAGGAATAGAAGTAGCAAGAGAGGAGACAAAGGCCTTGTAGGAGGTAGACAGAGAATCATAAGATACATAATTAGATAGAGGATGACGGGTACAAGACCGGATACCTTTTTGAAGAGCAATCGGTAAATCAGAAGGTCCTGAGTCAGGATCCACTGACTGTTCTGGCAACATAGCAGGCTCGTGTGTGCTTGTCCTCTTTATACGCCGAGTATATACCTGCAAGGTCGGTGGTGAGGATATAGGAGGGCCCTGAATAGGAGGACTCACTTCCACTGGTAGAGAAGGACTCACTTCCA
This sequence comes from Platanthera zijinensis, assembly GCA_039513925.1. Classification (NCBI taxonomy): domain Eukaryota; kingdom Viridiplantae; phylum Streptophyta; class Magnoliopsida; order Asparagales; family Orchidaceae; genus Platanthera; species Platanthera zijinensis. Next base: position 17,816,504 of record CM077078.1, on the reverse strand, counting down.
CTGGTAGAGGCTCCCCCTGAAGTGAGGGATATGGTGGAGGTATGGGCAAAGAAACGGAGGGAACACCCGAGGATGAGGGTGCAGACAGAGGGTAATATGATTTGGATTCACGGAAAGTGACATTCATGCTAACAAACACCTTCCTAGTAGGAGGGTGAAAACACTTGTACCCCTTTTGCGTAGGAGAGTAACCAATAAATACACACTTGAGGGCACGAAGATCAAGTTTGGAGGGACGAGGATGATGGATGTGAACAAAACAAGCACAGTCAAACACCTTAGGAGGAAGGCGAGTAGGGGGCACACCAAGCGTATCCAAAGGAGTAGAGTTTCCGAGGACACGTGAGGGCATCCGATTGATGAGGTATGCAGCAGTGAGGACGACATCTCCCCAATAGAATTTTGGGAGATGCATTGTGGACAATAGGCACCGAGCAACCTCCAACAAATGGCGATTTTTCCGCTCAGCAACGCCATTTTGAACAGGGCAATACGCACAGGTAGTTTGGTGTAGGATGTCGTGATCAACAAGGTAGCGCTCAAACTGTGAATCCATGTATTCACGACCATTGTCACTGCGAAGAATTTTAATGTGGGACTGAAATTGGGCGGAGATCATGGCATGGAATTGTCGGAAAACAGAAAACACATCGCTCTTGTGATGAATCAAATATAACCAGGTAGTGCGTGAGAAACAATCAATAAATGTAACAAACCACGTACAACCGGAATAGAAGGGACCGAGCAGGGGCCCCAGATATCAGTATGAATAACAATAAATAGAATAAAACTAGGCAACGAAACATGTTTAAATGAAGTACAATGATGCTTGTTGACACTACAAACATCACACACAAAAGACTCAAAAAAAGCAGCAGACATTGCAGGAAACAACAATTTCAAAACAAAAAAAGAAGGGTGTCCCAGGCGACAGTGCCAGGAGTACAAAGGATGAACAGTGCTGGAATGAAGAGCTAGAGTAGAGGAAGCAGCGCCAGAGTCAAGCACATAGAGTCCATTCACCATGCTACCAGAGCCAATCATCTTCCCCGTCGTCAGGTCCTGAAACGCACAAGAAGACGGAAGAAATGTCACAGAGCAATGCATGGAGTTGGTCAAATGACTAATTGAAAGCAGATTACGAATAAAGGAAGGCACGTGAAGAACAGAGGACAGGGTGAGGGAGGAGCATGGGATGGTTCCCTTGCCAGTAATGGAGGAAAGAGAACCATCAGCAATGCTCACCTTATCACGCCCAGAAAGAGGAGTATAGGAGACAACCTGTAGAGGACCCGATCATATGATCTGTGGCCCCAGAGTCAATGACCCATTTAGTAGACGGAGAAGAAACAGCAGAATGAGCACCTGGCTGTCCCGTATGAGCGTAGGAGGAAGAGGCAGAAGGCTCCGTAGAAATATCATGCATCAGGCGTCGAAGAGCAAGCACCTCATCCGTAGTAAAAACACCAGGGGTGGCAGGGGCATCAGTACTAGAGTAGCCAGGAGAAACATCGGCAGTTGCGTCAGTAAGATAGGCCGCACGGGAGACAACATGACGACCCGAGGAGCGTCCAGAACCACGACCTCCACGAGGCGGGGTACCCCCTCTCGGGGCAGGGAACCCATGAAGCTTGAAGCAGGTATCCCGAGTGTGGCGACTCTTGCCACAGTAATCACATAGGAGATGATCCTTATCTGAGCTCCTCAACCTGGGATCCCGAGATGGACGAGTGCCAATAAGGGAGGGGATGGTAGCAGCCAGAGCAGAGCCCTTTGGCACAGGCTCCGGAAGAAGGGTCTGACGACGATCAAACTCCTGCTGCACGATGTTATAGACCTCAGAAAGAGAAGGGATCGGCAGTCGCCCCAGAATCTGAACACTGATCTGATCAAAGTCGCGGTGCAATCCGTGAAGGAACTCAAATATGCGATTGCGGTCATCCCTGACCCGAACCATCGCCTCATCAACAGGACTAACAAAGACAAGAGGATCAAAATGATCATACTCTTGATAAAGCTTAGTGAACTCTAAGTAATACGCTGAAGGAGGACGGTCACCCTGACGGAGTAAGCTGATCTGGCGGCGAAGCTGAAAGATCTGAGCAGCATTGCCGCGGCGAGAGTATGTAGACTCTGCACGGCACCAAATAGCAGAAGCACTGTCAAGAAAGAGATAGTTGCGGGCAATGGACTCTTGTATCGAGTTGGTTAGCCAAGACATGACCAAGGAATTCTCGGATTCCCACTGCGGCCATTCAGGAGAAGTCCTATCAGGTTCCGGCATGTGGCCGGAGACATAGCCAAAGAGACGCCGACTTTTAAGCGCCAGGGTAATAGAATGGGACCATGAGAGATAATTGGATTCATCAAGTGGGATAGTAGTTATCTGAGAGGTATTGTGATCGGTGGTTCCACGGTAGAAGACCGACAAAGGAGGACCACTAGAAAGAGGGGCCGGAGAACCACCGGTAGATGGAGAGAGAGAATCCGCTCCACTAGATCCCATAGCACAGGAATAGAAATCCTGAGAGAAAGAGCAATCCAGAATAGAAATCCGGAAAGGGAGGAAACCCAAGAAATTAGGGCATCAAGAGGAAAATGGAGCCAACCATCCAAGCATCACAAGGGCAGGAGGCGCCGGAGGAAGCAATAGCACTATTCCGGCGCCATTAGAAGAGGTGGAGAGGATCAGAAGAGGGTGCGGGCGCGGGCGATGCCAGCGGGATGGCGGGCTGGCGCTAACGGGAGACGCGAGCGGGAGATGCGAGCGAGCGGTTCAGCGGGCTGGCACTAACGGGCTGGCGAGCGGCGGACGCGAGCGGGAGATGGCGAGCGGAGGACGCGAGCGGGAGAGCGGCGGGCTGGCGAGCGGGACTTTAGGGCACGGGAAATCGGCGTTCCTCTGATACCATGTTGTGGGAGAGAAAAAGAGAGTTATCATTTCATTAAAGGGGTCCTCTATATATAGAGGATAAAATACATAAAGGCAATATTGCTAACAAATCATAGTCGTCTCCTCTCAGATGTCACTCCTCACTATCAACTCATCAAAACAATCTCTATACTCAGCGACAGACATGGATCCTTATTGAAGGGTTAATAATTGCTCAAGATGGCAACTCTGATATGATGCAGACAAATACCTCTGACACAACATACGCTTCATCTCCACCTAACTAGTGATGCAGTGAAAACGATCTCGCTCACAGGTCCTCTTAATGCTAGACCAATATGCTCTCTTTTGTTATAGAAGTCTAAGCTTCACAACTTTAATGTGATGCTCACCGAATAGTTCAAATTAGCTAAGATAATATTCTTTGTCCACAAGTCGTTAACTAAAAGTCTCAGGACTCGCTAAACCGTCAAATGATGGGGCAACAACACGAAGCCTATACTCGAGTTCTCTCTCGAAATAATGATCCTCATAGTAATCATTGTTGCGTAGAAGGCTTAACATAGTCCACTCATGCACGGGAAAGTGGACGATGATAAACACCGTATTGATCATCTATATCATAGTGGAATCGTGTTGAATAGTCAACACAATCTGTGGAAGGGGTGTGCTGCGAATGTGAATAATTATCGTGATAATACGAAGACCTCTCAAGGGAAGCTCTACTGGGTCGAGTATAAGTGGGCTCAAATTTCTTAAATAAAGGCGAGGGATAGCGACGATAACACACCATATGACGGAACGTATAGACTCAATGACTGCGTATCAAAATAAAGCCTGAATCTGGTGCTCTGATACCAATTGGCACATGATCTACAGGTATCTGAGGGTGTGATACTCTAACTCTATATACAATGTGAGCAATCACAAACATATGCAAAGGTCCTCAAAAAACCCTAAAATGTTAATGCAAATGCGAGCAAGCAGACAACATGTGAGATGAATGGACAACTCACAACATGAACCCTAATCTAAATGCAATATCTCAATCATGCAATTATTTCGATGTGCAATTAATTAAGTAATATTAATTTTAAAATTTGCGCAGGTGTCACAATTGATCACAAATATCGTAATTTCAATAAACAAATAATAATTGCAACTAAATGAGAGTGCATTGCGGTTAAAAAGCGGAGTGAATAAGGAAAGTCAAATGAAGGGAAATTCAGTCAACATTAATTAAGCCCAATATCACAAGAAATATAATAGTGAATACATATACTGTAATGAATTTGAAAATAAATGTTTACTTATTGAGTAATGGGGGACGAGGACATAAGCGCGAAGACCCGGTGATTGCGGGAGTAATAAAGGCAATTTGGGAAGATAACAATTGTTGGATGGTGGTTGTCGGAGGAGTGGATGACGGTTTGGAGGATCCGAAGGGTGTCAATGGTTGTTTCAGAGGGGTAAAAAGGTTTTAGGAGGGAGATTACAGTTGGCTAGGGCTGGTGGTAGTGTTTGGGTGTGAATTTCAGTGGGAGAGGGGCTGTGATGGGCAGGATGGCATTGGGAAGGAATTTTTAGGGCTATGGGGGTGGCTGTCAGATCGTTGGAGGATGTAGGAGGCGGTGGCGGAAGGCTGGGGAGGTGGGTAAGTCCTTGGGTGGTGGTTGTCGGGCTGGTGAAGGGTTATAGGAGGTTGTGGCAGTGGTTCATGTGATTGGGAGGGGTGGGGATGGTCGTGGAAATGAAGCAGTAGGGTTACTGGAGGACTGAAGGAAGGCTCAGGTGGATCTGTTGGCGGGAACAACGGCTCGAGGGAGGTATGGACTTCTCGGAGGAGAGGGAGACGGTGGGTGGGGGTGTCGGCACTCCCGGGAGCAGGGACCGGCGACGTCGACACCGTACGGCTTCCTCGGCATCGCTCCGAGGGAAGAAGGGCGAAGCTACTACTTTTGAAACCTAACTTCTCGATTCCGCTTTTTGTTGCCTGCCGTTCTAATATAAAAGGGGGAGGGATTAGGTTAAATATATTTGATGATCATGATCATCCGATGGATCATTTAACCTAACTCTCAAAATACAAGTCCAAAATATAAAAATAAGATACATAGGATTATGAAAAATCACGACAAATGTGATGGAGGTTTCTGATCTTCTATTCATTGATCCAAAAGTCATCGATCTCGTTAATTTCTCAAATACGGTGCAGTCGATCTCCGTGGCTTTGGCTTGTCAAAACAAATTAATCAACATGAATTTTGGTGCAAATATGTTTGGTTTCCTCTTAAAGCCTTCTCTTTTCTGTTTCTTTGGAACGTAGTTCAACTATGTATCATATTGTTTAGTTTCTTGTCTATGATTGCACATCTAACTGAACTGTAGAAAATGATTTCTCATACTTGTAGCTGCTACTTCTTTGCTTCTACCGGCTCTTTTTGTGATAATCTTTAGATTTATTCTGATGTATATGGATTTATTATGATTTAGGTTGGCAGGCTGAAGGTTCTTTGTGAAAGCTTCTTTAAACTGAAGGGGATCAAGTTGAGGCTCTTTCTTCAAGAGAAGGTATTTTTTTCCTTGTGAAGATTTACCTTCAGATGAATGACCTAGGTGCATGGGTAAATACGTTGGCATAATTTTATTCCAAGAAGAAGCATTTATATTCAACCATGGGTATAGACAAGTTTCAAATTTTGGCCGTAGAAATTGTATGGGCTCGCGGGCAATAAAGAAAATAGTATTCTGAGTATAAATAAAGGAGACTGTTGAGGTGCACGTGCAGAAGGGCCAACACTTAAGATTGTTCATATTTTGACTAAGATTATATATATATATATATATATATATATAATTGACAGGCACGGGGCTCGCCCTTACGGCCAACCGTGACAGTACCTCGACTACGATAGTGAACGTGAGGCTCTCGGGACCCGCGCGACATTATCCCGACCACGACATTGTCCCGGCGCGACTGCGCTCTCGCCGCTCGTAAACTCCTGAGCGTTATACTCTGCTCATCGCTCATTTTTGCGGTGTGCATGGGGGTTTGCGAGCGGCGGGAAGAACATAATTTTTATTATAGGTAGACATTTTGTATATATGAGAGCCACATATTTTAAAATAAAAGATAAAAACATAAATTTTAAAAATTGAATTTTTTTTAAAGAGGGGTAAAATTGGAAAGTGGATGTTTAACCAAAGTGTGTTTTTCCCCTTAAATATAGTATATATATATATATATATATATATATATATATATATATTTGATACACACACGAGTGACGACGCACGGGAGCCGTGTGGCCAACAATATTACACCGTTCGTGGCAATGCACGGGCGCGACGACGCTCCCGCCACTCGCAGTCGCCCGAGTGCACGGTTGCAGTCCCAAGTGCATCGTGAGGGAAGAATTTTTATTTAATTAAATTAAAAAAAAAGAGAAGGAAATGATTGAATGAAGGGCTATCATTGCTTTGATGGTCCACACCATTATACCATGAGAGGATATCTTTATATTTGTATGTATATATATACAAATACGAGTGACAGTGCATGGGGGTCCCCCCGTGCCCCGCGCGATGGTAGCCCGGCCACGACGGTACCCCAGCTTGAGATTACTCACGCCGATCACAATCCATCGAGCACATAGTACTATACCTGTTGCCTCCTCCCGTTCCCTCCACCAGACCCCGACGACCCTCTGTAGGCCGGTCCCATTCCCAGCCCTCACCCGCAGCCCCCTCATGCAGCAGTTTCCCTCATTTCCTGACCCCGTCTGACTACAAACAGCCAGCCTAACTTCCTTCCCACTTGTTCCCCGTCACCCCACACCATCCCTACCCACCACCAGATCCACAACCTCCCAACCCTGATTGGCCTCCAACAGCCCAACCCGTCATGTTTCCCCCTACCCGCAGCCTCCACCTCACCTAACTCCTCCAGATCTACCCCTATTAGACCCCCACAAACCTTTTGTGGAGCCACTCAACGCGCCAAGGACAATACCGTCGTCGTCTTCCCATCCCTACTTCACGGCGCCACATGCATGAGTAAATCTAGGTATGAATGTTTTAATTTCTCTCTATTGATTGCTTTCGTAATGAACTAATGTCACGGGTTGTTGATTCTCATATGCGTTTGTTATCTTTATTCGTCGTTTAATTTTCGGGACGCATTTGGTGCACTTGAATGATATTTGCGTCTCATCTCGGTGGTAATGATAACTTGATCTTTGTTCGTCTAAATTTGTTATCCAATTGTGCAAGTTGTTCTTTGAGCTTATTTAAATTTTAATTACTCTTGAGTCGATCTTAAACCGGACTGTCGCATCTTGGTTTCGCACGCACTGCATTTAGGTTGCATATTACTTGTTGAAATTATTTGTTAGCCTACCCTTGCACCAGAAGTTGTTCTCTCTTGCACTCTTTAAATAAGTATATATGTACTCCTTTTTATTTAAATGAAAATAGTAAGATTTTAATTGTATCATCTGTAGCATGTATTACGACTGGAAACGGAGAGGGGAGATTTTGATAATTTTGAAATATATATAGTTCTGAAAAGAAGCATTTATTTATAAATAAAGTTAAAGGGAAGGCCTGGGAAGGTGTCTACCAACAATAACTTGGTTGGTGATTTTGATGATGGATTCAGGTAAATTACAATCAGGATCAAACACAATTTGAAAATGGAGAAGATTTCATCAAAACTGACAGAGTTAGCTGCGATAGTGCTTATGATGATCATAATAGTTATATTTGAACTCTTTAAGTTTTAGATGGGATCTATTTATTATTTATTTTCTTCTTATGTGTTCATCTGTATGATCCCATACCCCTTAAATTTAACAATAACATTGTTAAAGCTTTCTCAGTTATTTTCTGTAATTTTTTTAGATTTAAAGTAATTATTTATTTATTTATTGTTATTTATTTTTAATATCAGTTGGATCTCTGATTGTTGGAAATTAGTTAGTTTTGTCCCTTAGGAACTACTGTTACTTTGCATTGAGAATAATCTCTTCAACCAAAACTACAAGGTTTTTGTATTTCCAGCTTGAACACCTAATAAATACTTGGACCATGTAAAGTGTGTAGATTGTTAATTGTTCTGAATCATCCCAAATTAGGGAATCATGTATTTTTGTGAACTTAGTATAGATCACGAGCCTTTCCGGCTATAGTCAATTTGTTTTAGGTTGGATGCATATTCTCACATTGTCTTAGAGTAGGCCAAGTCTGATGGTCTATTCCAATGATTGAAGATGTCGGATATCGGTTCCATATTGATTTATGTTTAAAATGTCAAATATCTGATTGCGGAGGATATGTATATCTTTTTTTTCTTCTTCTAAAGGTAGGGAAAGCGAATCCAATATGCTCTATTTGGCACGACGATGGCAGTCATGAACGTGGTGGTTTAGAACCATTGTTCGTGAACGTCCAACCTCACCTAAGGAACTTCAATCACTTTTATGTTCAAAACCAGTTTTCTTTCCTTGGTGGCGGTCATAACCATTGTGATATAGGGTAGGCTACGTGGGTGCGTAAATAACATACAATCCTAAGTGAAGTGTCTGGGAAATAATTTAGCAACCCTAAACTACTGTATGTAAGATTCGACGGCGAAATCAAATTAAACAATAAATAATTAAATCGCGCTTAGATAATTGAAGCAATGCAAAATTATTTCATTAAGCGAACAAGCTTTGATTTTCCTTCGCGTGGAGGGTCAAAGCAAGAGTGTGCGCGGAATGGTTCCTGCAAATCACAAGATATCTAGTACCAAATTCTACGATGTTATTTATTGAAACAAATATGAAATCACAGCACCTTATTTAATATTGGAAAACAAGATCCATACAACAAATAACAACTCATATAAAGCATGGGGGCTGCCATTGGTGAGTAGATCTGCGACGTACACCGTGAAGGTGGCTGAAAATTAAAGATGTTGTGGGCGGTGGACTGAATCTGAGTGGAGGGTGGGCTGGATCTAAGAAGAAGGGAAGGTGGATTTGGAAGGAGAGGGCTTAAGTGGGGTAGGCGGCTGTAGGGATTGAGATGGAAGGTTGCGACTCAAATTTGATAGGGTTGGAGGTGGAGATCTGGGTGGCTATAGGAAGGGAAACAGGGTGGCCGGTGGTTTGGGGGGTGGGATGCTGTTTTGGGAAGACATGGGCAACATTTTAGAGGAATGGGCAGTTTTGTAGGGGCAGCAGAGTGGTCGGAGGAGTGGAGGGGAGACTGTTTGGATGAGTTCTGGGTGAGATTTGTGGAGGGGTCTGGGTGGATTTGGGAGGGACAACAGGGAGGGAGGGTTCAGCTTAGGTTTTTGTGGAGTTTGGGGATTGCGGCTAGGGTTTTGGGAGGGAGAAATGAAGGTTAGGGATAAAAGATACCTTGGAGATGAAGGAAACCGCCTAGGAGTCGTCATCTAGGGCCTCACAGAGTCGTCACCGTGAGGGGATCGCCGGATTTCGGGAATGATTTCTCCAAAGTCTACAATTCCACAAAACAACCCCCATGCCTCATATTTATAATAAAACACAATTAGTGCACCCCAACATCAACTGCTATGATTTGTCCGGGATGCGGAGGGCCCGATTATATTAAATAAAACTGAAACACAACAATATAATATATGAAAATATAAGTAAACGACAAGCTAGACGCATCCGTGGAGTCGGATCGTCTATCCAGATGTACCATATATGGTTGGTGGTCAATTGGAACCGAACGTGCCCAAAATTTGTTCACCGCCGCGGTTCCGCGTCTTCGTTCCGCATCATTCTCCCCGGCTTGAATGAAGTCATCTCCTTATGAATAGAGATCGAAATTCTCTCGGTGTATGTTAGGTAAGGATCAATAAGGTTCATCAAAGGTCGTTTAAATATCGTCGATGACACATCATCCTCGCCAATGGTACTCCTGCGTCTGGCTGTCTGGCGCGGCTATACATGTGTGAGCCATGATATCAACAATGCTCTCAACAATCCACTGATGCGCTGGAAGTCTCGGTGCGGTCGCTGGTGCAGTTGGTGAACCCATAAACGACTGACCCAAAGGCAGGTGGGGCTCCAAAGTGGACTGAGCGCAAGACTGAGTATGTGGGGGTGTGGGCTCAAAAGGATGTGGAGATATCGGATAAAGAGGATCTCCATGAAATGGGTCCACATGTGAGTTTGTAGTATGACATCAGATCCTTAACATTAAATATGAGATGTATACTCATACTCGTAGGGATATCAAAATCATATGAATTTGCTCCGATCTTTCCCATGATTGTGTAGGGATCTGTTCGCCTAATGCTCAAACTTTTTGCAGGTCTCCCAAGGAGCCTCACAACGCTAATTCTCACCGTCACCTGCCCGCTGTCATGAAATTCCTTCTCTTGTCAGTGAACATCTGCATTCAATTTATAACATTTATTATCAATGTTGATTCTCTATAAGACCAACTCATAAAACATATGCAAACGATTAACAAATGACTCAACAAACACATACACATGATGAACAAATGACTCAATAGACTCGTGCAAATGAAACACGACAAACACAACATGTTCTTGAGGGGGAAGTCTTCTATGTTGTCAAGGCGCGCGCCTAGGCGTGCCTGAGGCGCCGGGTGCACCGGGCGCAACCCAGTACGTCTCAGCATGGCTGAGGTGGGCGATGTGTCTAGGCGCGCGCCTTACCAGCTCCCAGGCGCACCTAGGCCTTTCAAGGTGTTTTCTTCAACCTATTTTTTGGGAGATGGGCGAAAACATGATCTCAGACGCACCCGAGGCACCCCTAGACATACTTGGGCGCCCAATTCGCTCAATTTCTCCTTTTCCCCATTTTTGCGCCTCACGTATCTCAGGCGCACGCCGCACCTGCACCTTGCGCCTAGGCTCCAGGGCCCCTTTGCGCCTTTAATAACATAGGCAGTCTGATAATGGCCTGCAATTATCTAAGACGAGGCGACCCATCAGGAGGCTCTTTTAGTGGAGTGTAGAAAAACCCATCGAGTGTGCGACGAGTATCCAAATGACTGCATGAGACATTAACACTCAAATATGAGTTTATAAAGAGCCAAATGTCTCTCAGGAAACGTGACGCATCAGAGGGACTCACCAAGAGGTATATATGAAATTTCATCGCGAATGCTACGACCACCGAAGTGAAAACCATATACATCGACTAGAAGATGTGAATATAGAGCGTGACGAGTTCCCCTTAAAAGAAAGAACTCATTTGGTGGGTCAACATGTGATATATCCCAAAACTCATCAAGAGTGCGATGTATCATAATGTAGGTCCTTGATATATCGGGAGTATGCTCATGTGTACTTTAGGAAAGCTTCAAATAGTTGGTGCTCCACTCAAGATTCATTCTCTTGGGAAAGATCAGAGATGATAATGAAAGAGACGTCAATAACTCGATACTCATAAACGAGTGGCTCACCTGTATCTCATCCTCACCAAGACGTAGTAGCTCATTAGGAGGTTCAACGAGGGGCTCATCAAAGAACCCATAGACAGAGTCATGACCCTCCGGATGAGTACCAACGTAAGGGGTGGTGTCCGCATAAATAGGCGAAGCAGCCACTATGAGATCAATACCAGGCTTTTGGCTATTAGTCGCGATGTGGCTCGGAACAATGACAAAGGGAGAATGAGAAAGACATACTCTCAAGAAGTGGGTCTATGGTAGGGGCAATAATGAAGTCAACGCGGGAGGTAGGGTAAGAACACATCACTATAGGATTGCTAGATCGCCCAGACTCACTCTCAGTCGATATCACAAGAAATGAGTCAGAAACCAAGGATGAACCACTTGTCAGACTAAGTATCTCACTCGAGTGAGAAAAATCAGACTCGGGTAGCACTTCTGTCGTGTCCGACAGGACAAGGGTAGGCAAAGTGGCGACCTCAGTACGGGAGTGACTCATACTGGGGCGGTCAAGGTGTGAATCCACTTGGTTAACTCTAGTGGATCTCAAGGGCTGTTCATGATGAAAGACAAGTTGATATATCTGCTCAAGGGACTCCGAGCAGTGATAAGTCAATTCAATGCGTAAGTTGGATCATAGTCCAATCCGAAACCGGGAAGTGATTATAGTTGGCTCCTCTTGGATGTCACCCCTCACTCCTTGCTCATCAAAACAATCCATGTACTAACTTACCGAAGGGTAAATAACTGATCGAGCAAGCAGCTCTGATACGATGCAGATAAATACCTCTGCCACAATCTACGCTTCATCTCCACCCAACTAACGATGTGGTGAAAACAATCTCGCTCACGGGTCCTTTCAATGTTAAACCAATATACTCTCGCCTGATCTAGAAGCCTAAGTTTCGCAAATTTTATGTGACACTCTCTGAATAATTCAAAATAATCTAGATAATATTCTTTACCTATAAGCCAATAACTGGAAAACATGGGACTGGATGAATCGTCAAAAGGTGGGGGAACAACACGAAACCTACACTCAAGATTTCTCTCAAAATGATGATCCTCGTAATAGTCATCCCTAAAATAATCGAGTCGTGTCAGAGGGTCGAAACGATTTGCTCGTGCATGAGGATGGGGACAACAATAATAATCATAGTAATCATCTCTAGCACATTGGAATCGTATCGAGGGGTCGACACAATTTTAGGAAGTGATGTGCGACAAACGATAATAATCATCATAATAACATGAGAATTTCTCTAAAGGAGTTCTATGGGATCAGGTATAGGTAGACTCGGAATTCACAAATAGAAAAGATGAATGTTGATGATAACTAGTCATAGATGAAACAAAACACTTGATATGACCTACCACTATGTTATGAATGTGGCCCAAACTTTGAGCTCTGATACCAACTGATGTAGGGTATGCTACGTGGGTGTGCGACTAACATGCAATTCTAAGTGAAGTACCAGAAAAACAACTCGACAATCCTAAACTACTGTATGTAAGATGCAAGATCTGACGGAGAAATCAAATTAAGCAATAAATAATTAAATTACGCTTAGATAATTGAAGCGATGCAAAATTATTTCATTAGGCGAACAAGCTTTGAGTTTCCTTTGCATGGAGGGCCAAAGTGAGAGTGCGGCGAACTGTTCATGCACATCATAAGATATCTAAAACAAAATTCTACGATGCTATTTATCCAAACAAATATTAAATCACATCACCATATTTAATATTGAAAATCAAAATCCATACAACAAATAACAACTCACAGAGCATGGGGACTGCCATCGGAGAGTAGATCCGGCGACATACGTCGTGACTCGTGAATGTGGCTGAAATCTGAAGGTGTAGCGGGCGGTGTACTAGATCTGAGTGGAGGGTGGGCTGGATCTGAGAAGAGGGGGAGATGGATTTGGAAGGAGAGGGCTTAAGAGGGGTAGGTGGCTGTAGGGCTTGAGATGGAGGGCTGCGGCTCAAATCTGGGAGGGTTAAAGGTGGAGATCTGGGCGGCTATTGGAGGGGCAGCAGGGTGTCAGGTGGTTTGTGGGGTGGGTTGGGCTGCTGTTTGGGGAAGACTTGGGCGAGATTTTGAGAGGATTGGGCGGTTTTGGAGGGGCAACAACGTGGTCGAAGGAGTGGAGGGGAGGCTGTTTGGATGAGTTCTGGGCGGAATTTGTGGAAGGGGTCTGGGCAAATTTGGGAGCGGACGGCAGGGAGGTAAAGTTCGGTTGAGGCTTTTATGGAGTCTATGGGTTGTGGCTAGGGTTTTGGCAGGGGGGAAATGAAGGTTAGGGATAAAAGATACCTTGGGGATAGTCATGTTCAAAAAGCCCGATCGGGCCGGGACGGGCCCGATCGGGCTTTGACTTTTGTCAAACCGGGCTCGGCCCGGGCTCAATTTGAGCCGTGTCGGGCCGGGCTCGGGCTCCCTCCAAAAGAGGGAGCCTGATTAAGCCCTTTAGGCCGGCCTGATTTAAAGAAGGCGGGATAAAATCCCGCCTAAATTGGCGGGATTTTATCCCTCCTAATTAGGGCCTAATCATAGGCGGGATTAATCCCGCCTATGATTAGCGGGATTAATCCCGCCTGCAGGCGGGATTAACGCCTGGCCGCCTGGCGGGATTAAATCCCGTCGGGCTTTCCTTAGCCTAGGGCCGGGCAACCGGACAAAATGGGGGCCCGATAAAGGCCCTGGCACGAGCCGGGCTTTTACCGGGCCGGGCCTTACCGGGCTTTTGCCGGGCCGGGGCCGGACGGGTTTTTCAGACCCGGGCTTTTTGCCCACGACTACTTAGGGATGAAGAAACCCACCTAGGTTAGGAGTCATCACCTAGGGCCTCACTGAGTTGTCACCGTGACGGGATTGCCGGATTTCGGGAATGATCTCTCCAAAATCTGCAATCCCACAAAATAACCCCCATCCCTCTTATTTTATAATAAAAACAATTATGACACCCCGACATCAACCACTATGATTTGTCGAGCATGCGGAGGGCCCGATTACATTTAGTAAAACTGAAATGCAATAATATAATATATGAAAATGTAGGTAAACGACGAGCCATATGCGACTGTCAAGTCGGATCGTGGATTCGGGGGTGCCATTTATGACAGACAGTCAATTGGCCCCGAACGGGCCCAAAACTCATCCACTGCCGCGGGTTCACATCTCCATTCTGCATCACATTGTCTTGTCGAACATGCATTATATGACGGCGACGTTTTTGTCTAAACTCACCAATAGCAAAAAATGCCAAGCAAAATGGGGCCATAAGTTCTAACAAAATGGGGCCATAAGCTCTACTAAGGATAAGTACGTGATATATCATATAAATGCTAGGAAAAATGCATAAAGAAACATCATTGTCAATTACAAGATTTGAATCATGAAAATACATAAATACACATCATACGTTGCCAATTACACGGGTTCAGATCATTAGCGAACATGAATATTCATTATATTGTTGCAAATTGTTTTCGGAATTCTTGAATACAAAACATTATATGTCTTAAAATTGTAGACACAAAATAACATTCAAGCTAAGATAGAGCAGTAAACCGCAGGAACAAAAATAATAGGAAACGGCTAAGGAATAAGAAAGAAACTCAGAAAACAGTAACAATAGTAAAGGACTTCATAAAGGAGTTCATTAACAGAGAGTTGCAGAGCTACAATCTTAAAGGAGTTCATTTACTGCTCTATCTTAGCTTGAATGTTATTTTCAATGGTTGCAGAAAATAAAGAATAATGACCGGATAGGCAAAAACTCACCTGCAGGCGCACAAAATCCAGGCATAGAAACTTATAGCTTGGGCCCAAGGCGGAAACTCAACTACAATCTTAAAGGAGTTCATTAACAGAGAGTTGCAGAGCTACAATCAAAGTATAACAAAGGGAAGTCATCCATAGATAGGGTTTAGGGTAGGACATCCACAAAGTAGTTCATTGACAAGTATTTGGCCTATAGACAGGAGCAACAATCACAGAGTCGCCGACAGGGCTTAATTGCAGAGGGAGAAAAATGAACACAGTGGTTGATGTTAGAGAGGAAGAGAAAAGATGCATTGTTTCGACTTCGATTAAGACCTAAAGCCAAAATCCAGATTAGGTCGACAAAATGCAGTGAGGAGAGAACAGTTTGGCTGATCAGCATCCCGATATATCTAGATCAAAAATTCGCCTGATATATCCAGTAATATGCCCAAATTTTCTATTTTAATTTTAAAAAATGTATCCCTCATGTCATTCTCCACCTGAAACCTACACTTAGGCCCCATTCTGGAGGATTTTTTAACCTCCTTTTTATTTCCTTGAAATCACCATGGCAGGATTAGGCCTACACACTTGTAAGCTTTCTCTCATGTCATCCCATTGAAAAATAAATTACTGCTAGACAAAGACCCTACAAGCTGCGAAGCACGGATACGCCAAAAAGAGGCCCGAACTCATACCGGGTGTATTTCCGGTATGATGGGTTAGTGTACCACAATATGAATATGCTATATTAGTTTTAGTTCGGCGGCTCATTCCTTTCAACCCAGCACCAGTTCGATTCTTCCTCTGATTCCGCTTGAGCCGCTGGTTCCTGAAGCCGCTGATTCCGCCGGTAAGAACTTCTTTCTTGCTACAAATTTATTTAATATACAAAAATCTTGTAATATACAATATATATCCCGTTGTACGCGCATCCTTATTTTTAAAATTTTGCCTTGCTCGATACGTACGTACCCGATACACGTGCCCGTACCGGTGCTTCCTATCCTGCTGATATTATATAATTATTTTAACACTGCATAATTATTTCACTGGCTTTAACTTTGCTCTGATTGCTTCATAACAGGATTCTCCTCTGCCAACAGTGCTTGATGATGATATGGTTCCTCTAATGGATGCTGGAGCTGGCACAGAGGCAACCATTTTGGTCGATGAAGAGAATTAGAATTTTCACCAGTTCTCATGCCAATGCATTTCCTATCAAGTATAATTTTTTTGAGTTTTTCTGAAAGCTACAGCTTCCTTTGGTCACACTTATCTTTCAGCTTTTGGCATCAGAGTTTTGTGAATGTTGCTCTGGATCACAAACATTAATTAAATTTTATTAAAAAAATTTGGACTCATTTGCTCGTTTATGAGTTTTTTTGAATTGTTTTACAGATTTGTTTTATGTAAACGTTAAGTTTGTTTAAAAAAATGATCCTAAATTGATCAAATGACCCAAATAAACTAATACAGATGTTTTAACAAACCTAATTACTTTTATATTATCAAAACCAAAACAATAAAAAATAGCAATTGTAACGGCAAATCAATTTTGGCATGCACATCCCAAATGTCCTCATTTATAATTTTACTTACCAAAGGGCTACACCTTTTCGGCAAATTGCACGTGTCCTCGTATGGCGGCCGTCGGTGCTGAAAGAGACTTTTATGGTGTCTTAATCACTTCTATTTGTTGTGGCGATCACAAAAACAGTGGGTAGAACTGTCATTTGTGAACGCTCGATCTTACTTAAGGAGTTTCATCCATTTTTATGTTTAAAACTACTTTTACTTGTTAGGCCGAACATGCATTTGATGATGGTCGTGTTTTTGTCGACTGAGGAAAGAGGTTGTGCCAAACAGAGCCATACTTTGATGATTTGTGTTTTTTACGTGTTCTTGCTTGAGCGAGTATAAGGACACTTCGGTCTTAGCCGAAGGACACCTGCCATGATAACCATCCAACATACATGCCGCTGGTTAATATTGGAAACTATTTAACCAAATCCGATAAGACTGATTGCCTCGAAGGCTCCATTTCGCACTGTGGAAACTATTTAAAAGTTAATGAAGTTTCTTAAGTGAGCGTTAATGAATGACAATTTAGCCCTCATGTTTGCAACCGTCACCACCGTGCCAAACCAGGCTCATTGTTAACATCCATCTAAGAAACTTCATCGACTTTTTTGTTCACGGATGATATTTGTTAGCTGATTCTTAACAAATGACGGTGCCAAATTGAGCCTAAATTGCTTAATTAAAAAAATGTTTCTACTAAATTATTAAATTAGAAGTGTGATAAACATGGGTAAACAATCTGTATACTTAGAGAAAAATTGATAAGCAACTTAGCTGAAGAACATGATACAATTTAAGTTATAGTTGAAGTATAAATAATTTACTTAAGAGAAAAAAATAATGAATATGGATTTTTTTAAAGGAAAATATTGTGGTCCTCTCGTGGGAAATTTTTAGATCCGCTCTCACCGTGGGAAACTTTTGATCATTTTATATATATATATAATCTATTTTTTATTAAATTTTTTTGATATTACTTAAATTCTTGTAAAAGTGAATACTTCATATTCAAAATTTTGATCATCAAAATGCATAAAAAATGTGAACACTATGGTTGTGAACTATCTTTCTAGTTCATGAACACTATGGTTCTTCATATGTTTTTATGTTTAAAATTAATTTTCTTTTCTTGTGAAACATAATATCATGTCAAACATAATTTTGTACCAAAAAAACATCTCTACTTAGAATCCGTTTGGCACGATGATGGCGGTCGTACACGCATGTGTTAAACCATCATTTGTTAAGAATCTCTTGACAAACACCATCTGTTTGAACATAAAAGTGGATGAAGGTTCTTAGATGTGCATTAATGAATAACAATTTAATCCTCATATTTATGATCACCACCATCGTTCCAAACGGTGCCTAATTTTAAGGCTCTGTTTGGGGGGGGATTTATTTTCACCGGTCAAGCGGTTACGATTTAAGGCCCGGTACATGCGGTCGTAACCGTTTGACCGGTGAAAATAAGTCTCCCTCAAAGGGAGCCTAACACTGTAGGCTTCATTTGGCGCTGCGTTTTCGCTGATCGTTTGGAGCAAACATCTCTAGACGGCGGATAAACTAATTGTCTCAAGCAGCATTTGCTCCGTCTGGACTCGCCATGCCGTGAAAAATGGAGCAAAAAACTTCCTCAGCAGCAGCTCCTCCCCCCTCCAGTAAAAACTTTTTAAAACGCGCCGTTCTACCATCAGATAAAAAACGGATGAGAAGTTTCTTCATTTGACGTTTCTACCCTTTGATAATGGTTCGTGCCGCAACCGGCATTGAAAGAGAACCTCAGGTTTGGAAGCAATGAGAATAACGGAGAAGGAAGAGAGTATGGGCCCTTACTGGATGTCGTCGACGAGCTGGCCTGTCGCCGACGGATCCCTCGAGGGTTCGATTAGCTTGGTGACTGCGAGCTCCACCGCCGAAGATGATGTGATCCCCACCGGTGTTCTTCTCAAGAGTCCTCCGGATTCTCCGCCTTGCGAGATCACAAGTAAGAACCTCTTTCTAGGGTTTCCTTTGTTCCCATCATGTTTTTCGATAGGAACTGAGATGGGAAAGATTGATGTTATAATTACGACCTTGAGCGGATTGTTAATTCCTATTGTTGGCACTGACGAATTTCGTCGGTCTGATTCATGTCTGTCTGCCTACCTGCAAGCGCGTTGATATTGATCCCTTAATTCGATGCTAGCTTCTTTGTTTGTTTTTTTTCCTTATTGCGTAGTTAATTAAGCTGTCAATTTGTTACTTTCAAGCGATACATTGCTTTTACATGTAGTTTCACCCGAATCCAGTGTTTGCTAAATGGATGTTTATATTCAGATGTTGACTTGCACCTTCTAGCTCCATCAATATTTGGATATGCAAGGTTGTAGAAGTTGAGTATGGAGGACGCGTTGGTTTGATTTTTTTCATGCCGGTTTTAATATGCCGGGATATCTCTATGATTTTTCATATATAGAATTTCAATATTTGATTATTTATGTACATAATTATATGTAAATATAAGGTTTTTTTTAATTTATATATATTGATATATTAACCAATGTAATAAGTATCGGGTGTGGGTGTTAGAACCCTAGTGCTGCGAGCAAAATAGAAAGAAGAAAGCCAAGGGTGGCCGGAGGAGGGAGAGGGAGGAAGAAGGAGAACAGGGCAGATGAGGAAGAAGAACTTTCTTATTAACTTCTTAAAAATACTTATTACAACTCATCCTCTATTTATACGGCTAATTACATTGCTATTAAGAGTAACGGTAATAAATCTAAACTGCTATGATGATAACTTGCTGCCCCCTTGATGATGACACGTGGCGTAATCTGGATATAGGAGCTTGAATCTGAGCCGTTGATATCTGTACAAACTTATGATAACTGGTGGTGAGTTTTAAGAAAGGTTATCCTCTTGTCTGAAATGGGATGCTTTAATCTGAGCCGTTCCTCCTGCCCGGTGAGTGTAAGCTTGGTTGTTACATTTACCCTCCTCCTTTTAAAACGATGTCCGCATCGTTCTTCTGTCTTCACTATCCCATGAAACCCTAATATCGCGGCTGCAATTGGAAGGAGAGCTTCGATGGTGGTTGATCTTCCGGGTTGGCTAAGAGAGATGGCAGAATGTGATGTTGGTAAGAACAGATTTCCTTCAAGCTTTATGGCTGCAACATCTCAGCTGATTTTCTGCCTTTCTTAGCTTGGCTTGGTAAGATCCGATTGGCGAAGATCTGCGCTCCTCCTTGAAGTTGTTTGTGCTTCTGTAGCTTTGCTGGATTTCATTTGTTTTTCGCCTGTTTGATGTTGATTCTCCGCTGTGGCTTTGTTTTTTTTGTCGCTTCGTTTCCCTTTCGTTTTCCAAATCGTATCTTCGAAGTTTCCTGTTGGTAAGTTACGGTTTTTGCTGGGGAAGTCGAACTCGGGAAGATCTGATAGATCCTCCCAAGTGCTATCTTCGGGGGGTAGTCCCTCCCACTGGACAAGCCCTTGCTGCACATTTTTGTTTTGTCGCGAAATTTCTCGTGGAGATTATGGCTAGAGGTTTATGTAACGGGTTGTTCCTCCAATGGTTTTCTGGAATGGCAATCGGTTGTAAACCAGGTTCTCCGATGTATGGTTTTAGTAGGGAGATGTGAAAAACTGGGTGTATTTTCGCCTCAGGAGGGAGGTCAAGTCAATACGCCGTTTTGCCGATGACCTCCACAACTTTATAAGGACCGTAATATTTGAGGCCTAGCTTCTTATTGTATGATCGGCCCAGCGATAGCTGTATGTAGGGATGTAATTTTAGCAAAACCCACTGCCCCTGCTGTAGTTGTAGCTCTTTCCTTTTTTTGTCTGCGTAAGTTTTCATTCGTTGTTGCGACATTTGTAGATTGGTCCTGAGTTGATGCAGGATTTTCTCTCGCTTTGCCATGGAAGCTCCTGCTGCTTCATTGGTTGTGCTCCCTGGGCTGTAAGATAATAAACCAGGTGGAGACCGACCAAACATGACCTCATAAGGGGTCATTTCGGTCGCTGAATTAAATGAGGTATTAATATAATATTCAGCATAACTAAGATAATTAGTCCATTTCTTAGGGTTGTGGTTACAAAATATACGTAGGTATTGTTCTAGAGATCGATTGATACGCTCTGTGAGACCGTCGGTCTGGGGGTGGTAGGCTGAACTATATTTAAGTTTGGTCCCTTGTAATCTAAATAGTTCCCTCCAAAAATTACTAACAAAAATTGTGTCTCTATCCGAAATAATGGATTCTGGTATCCCATGGATTTTACCTACCGTTTCCCAAAAGATTTCTGCAACTTTTTGTCCTGTTAATTTCTTTACTGGAGCAAAATGTGCAGCTTTTGAAAATCTATCTACAACAACCATTATAATGGTATATGAATGAGAATTAGGTAAATGAGTGATAAAATCCATCGTGAGGTCCGACCATAATTTTTCAGGCGTTTTTAAAGGCTGTAGAAGCCCGTATGGAAGATGGTTGGCTGGTTTTGCTCTCGGGCATAAATCGCATTGTTTTATATAATGTTCTACCTGTTTACGAATGTTGGGCCAGTAGAATTGCTGCTGCAGTCTAACTGTTGTTCCCTTAACGCCTGAATGGCCGCCCCAAAGGCTATCATGTGCCTCTTTAATAAGTGTGTGTCGTAAATTAGAATTTTCTGGAATGTATAATCTGTGATTGTTGTAAATGTAGGGTCCCTTTGTGGACCAATTCGGTTCCAGATGTGGCGTATTGTGGATGGTGTGTAAAATTTGTTGGGCAAAAGCATCGGTTTCGTATGCTTGTTCCAGTCCACTCAAAAGAGGTGAGACTGGAATTGATATCCTATTGAGGCACATATCTGGTGGCTGTTCAGGTGTTGAGTCAATTCGTGACAGCGTGTCGGCGATAACATTTGCTTTGCCAGCCTTATATTTGATAGTGTAGTCATATCCCAGTAATTTAGAAAAGAATTTTTGTTGATCGGGTGTGTGAATATCCTGGGTAAGAAGATGGTGCAGGCTCTGATGGTCTGTGTAAATAATAAATCTATGCCCGAGTAGGTATTGCCGCCATTTCGACACAGATGCGATAATTGCATACATTTCTCTAACGTACGTCGACTTAAGTTGCATCTGTGGTGATAATTTTTTACTAAAATAAGCGATGGGCTTTTTGTTTTGGGTCAAAACTGCTCCAATGCCTTTTCCCGACGCATCAGTTTCTAATTCAAAAGGTAGATGGAAATCGGGAAGGGTTAATAGTGGGGGATTAATTAGATATGATTTTAAAGTACAAAAAGCATTTTCAGTTTCGGGGGTCCATTGAAAAGGGGTTTGTTTTAATAATTCTGTGAGGGGAAAAGCAGTTGTCGCATAACCTTTGATAAATTTGCGGTAGTATCCCGTTAGACCTAGGAAAGCCCTAATGTCTTTTTGTGTTTTGGGAGTTGGGAAATCTTGTACTGCCTGTAAGTTAGCTTTGGTGGGGCCGACTCTACCGTGGGATATGAGATGGCCCAAAAACTCCACGGAAGTCGTCAGGAATGAACACTTGCTTAGTTTTATATGTAACTTATGATGTGTTAAAATATCCAGTGTTTGTCTAAGGTGAGTGAAATGATCACTTTGGGAAACACTGTATATTAGAATATCATCAAAAAAAACAACAATAAATTGTCGGAGATATGGTTGGAATATAGAGTTCATTAGAGCCTGGAAGGTGGAAGGTGCGTTAGACAGACCAAAAGGTAATACGGTGAATTCGTAATGGCCTTGGTGTGTTCTAAACGCCGTTTTGTGAATATCGGTCTCTGCCATTCTGATTTGATGATAGCCCGAGCGTAGGTCGAGTTTTGAAAAGTAACGGGCATTATGTAATTCATCAAATAACTCGTCTATTGTGGGAATTGGAAAACGGTCCTTAATGATTATTTTGTTAAGGGCGCGATAATCCACGCAGAACCGCCAAGTCCCATCTTTTTTCTTAACCAATAAGACTGGGGACGAGAAGCTAGATGTGCTTGGTCTGATATGATTTTTATGTAGCATTTCGATAATCAAACGGTCAATTTCGTTCTTCTGATAGTAGGGGAAACGATAGTATTTTATATTAGGAGCTTGTGCGCCTGCTTCCAGGTGAATTTGATGGTCAATTTCCCGTTTTGGAGGCAATGAGCTAGGTTCCTCGAATAGTTGTGCGTAGTTGTTAAGGAGAGAATTAAATTCATGTGGTAGAACTGGTATGGAGTTGGTTCCTGGGGTTGTTGGGAATACAGAATCTGAAGTTATGAGCCAACAAATTGCTAAGGGTTGTAAGGATAGGAGCCTTGAAAGTTGCGATGATGAGACTTGACTGTTACTAAATCTATTATGACCGTGGAGAGTGATTGGGCTTTCGTGTCCTATATAAGACATTGATAAGGTTGAGTAGTCGGTGGTTATTGGCCCTAATTGGCGTAACCATCGTACTCCCAAAATAATGTCCGCTCCTATGATGTCTAATACGTATAAGTTTACTGTGAAGGAATTAGCCTGAATGAGCAACTGGGTGTCCTTACAAATACCCTTACAATTGATGGAAGAACCGTTGCCCATCAAAACTGGGAAATCTGGTATGACATATATTGGTAAACCTAAGAAATTGGCCATGCGAGGGGATATAAAATTATGTGAACTACCACTATCAACGATAATTTCGATTGGTTGTTGAGCGATAAGACCGGTAAAACGAATGAAATGAGTAGGAGAGGCGTCCGTTAATGTTTGGATTAGGCCGGCGGATGTGGGAATATCGTCCTCAATATCAGATAACTGATCGGTGTTATCTGGTAATTCCTCATCCTCAGTACCTTGGAAATAACATAAAGTACCTTTCCCTCTACATTTATGTCCTGGACTATACTTTTCATCGCAGTTATAACAAAGGCCTTTCTCCCTGCGGAGCTGTAATTCGGCAGGTGACAGTCGTTTAATAAATTGTTTGGGAACAGTTGGTATAAAGGGTTGTTTAGATTGAATTTGGGTACTTTGACTTGTCCTTGGTGGGAAGTCGTGTGAAGGTTTAAATGTGTGGGACGGGGGTCTGTGGAAACGGAGGTGTTGGGTCTCAAACATTCGTGCCATTGCAAAGGCTCGTTCCAGTTCCTTGGGTTCGTGGATAAGAACTTGACTCTGGATGTGGGTCTGGAGGCCGGATATGAACATATTAGTTAAGAATTGGGGGTCCAATCCAGGAACTTTATTTTTGAGTTCTTCAAATTGTTTTTTATATTCCAAAACTGTGGAAGTTTGTGTGAGTTTTGTTAGGGCTCCTTGAGGGTTTTCATAAGGGCTAGGGCCAAATCGTTGTTGGATTGATTTAACAAAGAAATTAAAATCGAGTGCTGGGTGGTCGGAAAGCATGGCTTGGACCACCGTAAGGCCGGATTATCAAGGTGTAACGCGGCGTATAATAAGTACTCCTGTGGGGGTATTGTGTTATATTGAAAGAAATTCTTTAAATCATAAAGCCAATCAGTAGGGTCGCCTTCGGCAAAACGTGGACAAGGTATAACAACTAATTTAGGTTGAGCAGAAACAACCTGAATTGGAGAATCGTGCGTTGGAGATGCGCCCAAAATGCCTGCTCCCGAATGTTCCGCGCTATTCTCCGATTGTTTTTGAAATCGAGCGTTCTGAAGGTCCAGTGAGCGTTGGATGGTTTCCATGTATGCCTTCATCTCGTTGCGCAGACCATCTTGTTGTTCTTGCGCGTGATCTCTGGAGGCCAATATTTGTTGCGTAAGAATCTTATTCTGGGAATTCATATCTGTCCGTAGGTCGTCGATCTGGGACTGGCGGGTTCTTTGCTCTTCTTGAAGGAGTTGGATGACATCCACGGGGTGGGAATCATCACTATGAGATCTGGTTTCGGGGGCCATGGAAATGGGAGGTTGAAGATCAGAAACGAGGGCACCAAATGTTAGAACCCTAGTGCTGCGAGCAAAATAGAAAGAAGAAAGCCAAGGGTGGACGGAGGAGGGAGAGGGAGGAAGAAGGAGAACAGGGCAGATGAGGAAGAAGAACTTTCTTATTAACTTCTTAAAAATACTTATTACAACTCATCCTCTATTTATACGGCTAATTACATTGCTATTAAGAGTAACGGTAATAAATCTAAAGGGCTATGATGATAACTTGCTGCCCCCTTGATGATGACACGTGGCGTAATATGGATATAGGAGCTTGAATCTGAGCCGTTGATATCTGTACAAACTTATGATAACTGGTGGTGAGTTTTAGGAAAGGTTATCCTCTTGTCTGAAATGGGATGCTTTAATCTGAGCCGTTCCTCCTCCCCGGTGAGTGTAAGCTTGGTTGTTACAGTGGGCGGCGTTGCAAACTAATTCTTTAAATGTTGGATATCGGAGGAAGTCGGAGGCACATCAGAGACATTTTGAAATATCGGATTTACATATCTCCTAAATAAAATGTATATTTTTAAACTAGGTATAATTATATGTTCTAAAATTAAAAATTTGTATAACAAGTTTAGGATTGATCCATGCATATCCAAAATAAATTCAAATGATATTTAAATTAAAATATCAGTAATACACTATGACTATCACTATTAAGTAGAAATTAATACATTGTGTAATATATTTAATATTATGTAATAAATTATTTAGATAATATTAAGGCTCTGTTTGGCACGGTGGCAGCTGTTATGAAACTGTCATTCGCGAACGACTGACCTCACCTAAGAAACTTTATCCACTTTTATGTTCAAAACCAGTTTTCTTTTCTTGGTGGTGGACATAGTTCGTTGTCATGCCAGACCTACATTCTATCATGGTGGGGTTTCTGTCCAAACTCACTTGAGCAAAAAAGTCGCGCCACAAGGAGCCTAAATTTCATAGTAAATAAAAAAAAGCTTAATATTTTTTATTGATTATAAGTATTTTGATGTTTAACAAATTTATGTTAAAAAAATAAAAATAATCAACTAATAAAATGTTTAAAGCTATAATGTTTTTTGCAATACAAAATAAAAAAGTGATAGTGAGAAAAAACTGAAAAAATTGATTATAAGATTATCACATATTAAAAGAATGAAACAATAAGTCCTATCAATTTAAATATATATATTTATACTATCTATAAGGGAAGAGGAGTCTTTTTTGTTACTCTTCTTTTTAAATTTAAGTATTTACATGATTTAAAAATGCATGTAGGATTGCCAGTAATATAGTACGTATACTGTTAATATATTATAAAATAAAAAAAATTTGACGATATGTTCAAAAATTGTGTCGGTCAATATATCAGAAAAAATCAGATATATTGACTCATATTTTACAAAAAGACTTAATCCATTTTTTTTAGAAAAAACATCATTTTACTTTCAAAAACAACATTTTGACAGAACATGCCAGATGATATTTAAAGCAGTGATATTAAGCTTTTAAATATATCAAACTAGAATAAATATTTTATTTTACACAAGTAATTACGTTAGAACACTGAGAATAATGTCAGAGGAAGCTTGGAAGTCATCGGCGACGATGGAATTTAAGGAACCATCAGTCCAAAAATCCAAAAACCTAGCAGAATCGACAACGACGATGAACAAACGCTAGGAAGAAGGCTAACATAAGTAGGAAAAGAGTCAATAGCTTGGACACAAAATAATTTAGATAATGAAACAACATTGTTTCGTTGTCTATTAAACTATAAGTGCTAAATAGAATATATTAATAAAGGTCAACTGATATATCTCCGATATATATCGACTGATAGTTGATATATCGGCTGATATATTCTAAAACTATATTTTAGAAAAAAAAATATCAAAAGCCTATTGTTTTTTTTACGAAACCTTTATGCCGGTTAAGTCTGCGAATATCTACATCATTGTCGATATGTGAAAAAAGAGAGTGAAAAGGAGAAGTATTTTTACTTTGTGATGCTTGCTATTTTGTGTTCACCGTGGAAGCCAAGACAACATACGGAGAAAACGAACTTTTTATTTTATGATGGTCCAAGTTATGAATGGTACTTTCACATATTTGGATGATTGCAAGCAATGGATTCTCCTTATTTTTTCCTTGACTTGGTCATCTGGGGGAATAATAATAATAAGAAAATTAGCGTGTGTGATTAGTATCTGATGCAGGACAGACATCACACCTGAGATATTTGGTGAAAGACTCTTATCTAGGAGGTCGGGTGGTCGATCTCGGGCCTCAAAAACCTACCATTTCCTGGTTATGGGAGGCGGAGAGTTGGTTGTGGTGTATGAGTTGAAGCCCTGAAGAAAGATGCCTTGGTGAGATGCCAGGGTGGGCCTCTTAGTTGGACTCCAGGGTAGCAGCCAGGTGTGACGCTTGTTTTGCATCAATATCCCAATTTTTTACTAATAACAATATCATTATTAGGGGTGCAACTCAATTGGGTTCAGATCGGTTCCATTCAATATTAGTATGATTGTACTGAACCATATAGGTTCCATTCCATTTATTGAACTTGTCTTGAATAACTATTGGCAGGAACTAGATCTGAAACGAGTAATTAGTTTCGGATCAGTCCTAAAATGACATAATATGGCTTACGTAAATTTACGTAAATTTGTGGTTCATGTTTTTAAAAAAAATATCATTTCCACTTTATAGTTATACTTATGATGGCATATATCCTGCTCGTGCTCTTTTTTTCTTTAAATTCCTCTTCTTGCCAATCCAGAGCTTGCATGCATTCACTTATTCTTTCTATTGCTATTAATTTTTTTATGTAAATGTAGATTTGGAAAGTGCATGATGTCAGTTAAGTGTATTTTTGTATTTATCTATATATTAGTAGGTTATTAAGGAGGATTTTTAAAGTTGACCCCTCGTAGTAGGGATAAAGCTAAGATGATGATTATGTGATTTTGAGGTGTGGCACCATAAACAAAAATTTCATGATGTGAAAAAAAGTAGTTATAAAGAAGATAATCAGGAGAGATGAAAGAAGTCAAAGAGGGATGAAAGAATAAATCATATGTGGAATACTGCGATGACAGATGAGTTAGTCAATGCAAAATAGTTTGAAGAAAGTCTAACTGGA
The DNA here is from genome assembly GCA_039513925.1 of Platanthera zijinensis. NCBI lineage: Eukaryota > Viridiplantae > Streptophyta > Magnoliopsida > Asparagales > Orchidaceae > Platanthera > Platanthera zijinensis. The sequence continues at coordinate 17,788,746 of CM077078.1, read as the reverse complement.
AGAAGTTAACAACTAAAATCAATTTATGAAAATCTGCCCATTAGATTTAAGAAATTTGGGTTATGTGCGTATCCTTCTATTAAAACCAATATGAATATTGCACCTGCTTGGAAGAAACCTGTCAACATTATTTTTATGAAATGGAAAAACCTTTCTGAAGTAGTGATGAACATATTATTCGAAATTCGAAAGTCGCCCGAATATTGATCCGAATCGGAATCGATTACAGTTGATTTTACTCAATTTGAGCCGAGTCAATTTAAGTCAAATTATTTTTTGAGTCGATTTCGAGTCAACCTCGAATCGCTCGAAATATGAATCGAATCAATTCAAATTGATTAAAAATATTATGTATTATTAATATATTATTATTATTAAAAATAAAAAACACTAAAATATAAACTTAAATAAAAAGAGTTAGCCTTTAAGTTTTTCATTTCCTAAATTTAGAGGTTGCCAGTTTAATTTGAAGCCAACTAGGAATAAAGAGAAAAATTGCTCAATTTCGAGCCTTCTTGATTCGATTTCGAGCCGGTTCGGAATTGAGCCATTTTGAGTCGAGTCGGCTCCACTCAAAATCTATTTCGATTTTGAACCGAGTTTGACTCGAAAATATCGATTTCAAGCCGAGCCTAAATCACTCAAACTCGACTCGAAATCAGCCATATTTTGAAGAAATTCAGAAGGATGTTCCCATAACTTCAAAACTAAGGATCGATGGTCCTTTTTATATTATTAAATTTAGGAATAGAAAGAAGCCTCCTTCTGTAAATGCTTCACCGACTCAAATGGGTGTACAACCCCATATTCGCTGGGTAGGACCCAGAGGCATCAACGGCCTAGAGCCCAGGCTTCGAGCTAGCTTTGGGCTTCATATCAGAAGAGCTCCCGCCTAGGGGGAGCTCCCGCCTAGAAGCAGGAGAGGACGTTCACCATCAGTCGGCCGAGACCCGCTTCCGGCAGAAGCGGCGAGAAGGTTTGCGCCTCGCGGGAGGCGGGAGCTGGCTCGGTCCGAGACTTTCGGCACTCCTTTTTTAGGTCCCGCCAAGCGAAGGCGAGAAGGTTCTCGGCATGGGGTTCTCGCCGAGTGGGGCCCAGAGCTCAGGGTAAAATTACCTAATTACCCTCGGGTAAAATTACCTTTTACCCCCAGGGACTGCATTTAGTGTTTTCTGGACAGCGGGATTTGGCTATTGGCATGTCAGTCAGGGGTATCTCAATAATTTCTGGTCGGCAAAAGGCTATAAATAGACCCATGAGGGCTCCTTAGAAAGCAAGTCTTCATTATTCTCAAAATCTCCAAGTGCTTTCTGAAGAGCTCCAAGCCCAGCTTTGGATTTGGAGGCGAAGCTCTCAGAGATCTTCCGGGTGTTAGGTGGGACCTCCCTGCTGAGGCTTTGGGTCAGTTCTAGGTCCCTTGCAGCCAGTCGAGGGTCGAGGCTTGAGAGAAGTAGGTGTTGGCTGCGCCCTGATTTTTGAACATTCGTTGAGGTCAAATTTGGCTTCAACAATGGGAATATTGTGAAAACCTCCAACATTAAAGAAGAATATAGTATCATTATACTCTGAATACTATTTGACGTATGTCAAATGCTATTAGATGCCTGCAAAATATACATCGAATTCTTCACAACGTATGTCTGCCAGTGCAGAGTTCTAAGCCCACATAAATAGGCTTATTCATTCCTCTTTTTATTTCTGTAAAAAGGAAATCAGTTATAATATGTATGAATGTTTTTGCTATAAGTAGGACACTCAGTGAAATATTATTGGTATAATGAAAATGCTTACTCATAAAATACCTCATATTCTAGGAGACCAAGCTTTTAGATTAATTGACCCTCTTAAAAAAACTATGTACCCAAGCCAAGCCGGGTAAACCCTAATGTGTAATTATTTAACAATCCATATCCACCACTTCCCAAATGTGATATCTGGATAATTAATGTTCTAGGCACATGACTAGAGATTAAGTGTTGCTAGATGAATTTGAACCAAGAGAGGTATCAAAGTAATATTTGGTGATTCAAGCTATGGACAGACTAGAGGCTATGGCAAGGTTCGTGGTGGTGCTATTACATTCACAACGGTAGCTTCTGTTGAAGGGTTGAAACAGAACGATAACCTTATCAGTATCAGTTAGTTGTGTGATAAAAGATTCAAGGTAATTTTCACACATGATAGAGGTCTAATTGTGAATAATGACTCACGAGCCATTGTTCCTTCAGGTATTAGAAGAGGTAACATTTATCTTATTGATTTTATTTCTAGTATGTCAAAGGTTCGCATGTTTAATTCACCAATTATTTTACTCTGAATTATGGCATGGAAGGCTAGCACATCTCAACCTTAAAACCCTCTCTAAGCTTTTAAAAATAACTTAGTAAGGGGATTGCCATGTGCTAAATATGTTAAATTGAAATCATATAAAGCTTGCCAATTGGGAAAACAAACCAAGTTTCATTTAAGAGTAAAACTCACAATAGACCCCAAGGATTCGTACTTGATCCATATGGATCTATTTGGACCACTCAAAATTCACTTTAGTGTTCTTTCTAAAGACAAAGTTTGATACTCTCAAAGCCCTCACAAACTTCATTAAATACATCCAAAATGAGCTAAATACAATAGTTATACTGATGAGAAGAAACCACGGTGCTTCCTTGAATCTCAAAGGATGAATGGGTTATTTTTGAGGTGATGGCATTAAACCTAAATTTTTTACTTCATGAACTCCACAACAAAACAGAGTTGCTGAGAGAACGAATAAAACCCTAATTGAAACAGGCAGAACCTTGCTTGTTGAAGCTAATTTACTTATGTATTTTTAGGCTAAGATAGTAAATACTGCTTGTTAATGTCTTGAATATGAGTTTAATCCACAAGACTTTTATTAAAATGAAAGATGGATGAGTACCTTAAAGGGAAAGTGCTGCAGTGGTAGGCCAACTCAAGATAAACACTAAATGTGATCCTACATGCAATGTATTATGATGTAAATGCTAGAGGAGATCCGCATAAAATAGCAGCAGTAATTTAGTATTATAAAAAATGCAAAGCCACAAGCATTCACAAATATTGATTATGGCAAAACAATTCACATTCAACAAACAAACAAAGCGCAAATATTTTAAGCATGTGCAGAATAAATCTTGCAAGTCACACAACAACCAATACTCCTAACAAATGAAAACAAACATCCACAAAAATATAGTTTCAAATACACAACAGTAGTAAATAAGACTCTAAATAACAACTTACGCATGCGGGCAACAATGGGGGGTGGGATATGGTGACGATCCAACGGCGAGTGACTCCGTCAAAGGGTGCAGGCGGCTGGACAGCCACAAGAAGAGGCTAGGAAAGGGTATTAAGGCCGGTTAGTGGGCAGTTTGGGTCGTGGAAGGGCTTAGGAGGGTGGTCGAGTTTTGTTGGGTCGTGGTAGGACTGTCAGAGGCATAATAGGATGGGGAGAGAGGCAGTTCAGCGGCTAGAGAACTGGGAAGGAGTCGGATTTAGGACCAGGCAGTAGGTGCGGGTCACACACACCTAGTTGGAGTGTGTGGGGGTGATGCAATCCTATCGGCACCGAGCCGCTCCACCATGGATCCATGGTCGGTCCGAGAACAGATCGCACTGGGCCGCGGCCCGCACACCCTCGACCGCTCTCCAGTGGGCACCGAGTTGCTCTGTCATGGATCCTTGGTCGCCCCCACACGGCAGGTTGTTGAGGCTGGGGCTCGATCCCCAGACCTCCTAGATACTATTGTCTAACTTATCTTGGAGGTATGGGGATCTAAGGCGGAGCGGCTCGGTGCCCACTAGAGAGGGGTTAGGGGTGTGCGGGCCGCGGCCCAGTGCGATATGTTCTCGAATGACCATGGATCCATGGAGGTGCAGCTCGGTGCCAATAGGATCGCGTCAGGGGGCTGAGGTAAGGGGAAGCGTTGGAAGATAGGGGGACGGGGGGCTTCAAGAAGGAGTGGGGCAGCGGGATTCTAGTGGAGAAGTGAGGATTGCGTGATTTTAGGGCAATAGATGGAGGACGGGTATGGTCAGGAGTGAGGGAGAGGGAGTCGACGGGAATAGAAGCAGTGGGAAGGAGGAAGAATACCTGGCGTCGCACCAGGAGTCGCTTGGCGTCGCACCAAGGTAAGAGTCCGGCAGTTTCAGGATTTGAGTTCAAAACTATTGATCCCCAGCCGCTCCTTGTATGTGTAGATATATACCCAAAGCTAAACTAGGGCATCCTAATCGGATGGCTCACAATGTCTAAGCCGATCGGCCGTTAAATATAATAAAAAAAATAAAACATCAAATAGACTCGAAACGACTGTCCAGTCGTATCCGTGGACTCAGATCGCCCGAACGGGTTGTGGTTCACCGCCTCCTATGAGAATAAACTCGAGCGGGCCGATGCTCTGCATCAACTCCCTCCGGCTTGAAAGCTCTCATCTCCGGTGAGTGAATACTCCCGACGTAGCCTCAGGGCAAGTCTCTCAAGCTCCTTTGATGAAATCCATGTAGCATTGTAAGGTGGGCGGCTGCTCCAATGGACAAGATTTCGCGAAATATCTCGCATGTCTTCCGTGATAGCGTCATGACCAATGATTTGCAGTATGTCTCTGGTGGGAACATGTGTCTCGGACTGAACTGTGTCTCCGTCTGGTTGTTGGACCGATGGAACCGCCGATGGTGCGTGGTGATCCTCATGGTGTGACTCCTCAGGAGGGGATGGGGATGACATGGTGGGGACCAAAGGAGGCTGTGGCTCAGGGATGGGTGTGGAAAAAAGGTCCATTTTTCTCCTTTTTCCTTCCTTTGCCTTGTTTATCATAAACAAAGAGGTGTTTGAAGGGATTAAACGTTTTCAACCTATTGCTTTTTCCACTCAAGCATGCAGGGACCCTCCTTAACAGATATCTTACTTTGTAGTAAATAAATTTTGTTATTGTACAACAAATTGGGTAAAAATGAATATTCAAATGACCAAATGTCTCCTTTAAAGTTGCCATCTTTCTTCTAAAGACTCTAATATGGATTTATTGTCCACTTTCCATGTGCAGTCTCCTTCAAGAAAAAACATGAGATCCACAGCATTTACGTTCGGAGTTCAGCAAGGATATATGAGATTTATTACGCTGCTTATAATAATGTTGACAGCAATGAATACTTGTGTACTGTACAATGCGGTGCTGCTGTGCAAGAAAATACAAGTGCAGTTCTGCCATGGACTGATAGCAACCGTACTACTGAGGATGATTGGGTAGAAATCAAGGTTCCTGATTCACTTCTACAGGTGAACAGAAGATTTTCTTTGTCCTATTTATCCAGGGGAAATATTTGTCCCAAATTGCAGCACTTTTTCTATTTATTCCTTTTTTATTTTATTTTATTAAACTCTGTCTCATTTAATTTAATTTTCAGAACCAATATGAGGCCACAGCTGAGATTTCAGATTCTATTCCTTGTATGTCTGTCACACTTCGATTGCTTTCACTTCAGATTAAAACATCTGTTTGTATAGAAGAGATATTCATATTTGCTGATCCTACTGAAGATAATTATCTGGACCCTCCAATTACAACAACTGGAGCAGGCTCTTTGCTGTCCATGCTAGTCCCTGGTCTTCTACATTTATCCAAATCTGGAAGATTTCAACCTAGAGACCAAAGTTTTTCTGTTGCAACAGCAGGGTCAAATTTTTCTACTTCTACGGATAAAGCAACTGATGCATGTTTTCCAGATATGTCAAATATATCCAAAGCAGAAGCGTCCTCTATGAAGGAAAATTCTATTGTGGGGCTTGATCCGTATCATATTTCGAAACTCAAAGCTGATGCAAATCTTGGAGTTCCAGGTGTTGAAAATGCATTGGATGAGCCAATTGGGAAAAAGCTTGCAGATGCAGAAAATTGTTCAGATCAGTCACGAAATGCTACAAGCAGTGAAACCAATGATGTGTATGTTCATTTTGAGAAGATCTTGGGTGATCTGATCTCAAGAGTGGAAAGAATAGAGAACGTTTGCTTGAGTTTTCAGAAAAGCATTCTTAAGCCCCTTAATGGAATTGACAATAGGCTTCAGAGGATGGAGGAACAATTATATGCATTTTCTAAGGCAAGCTCTCTGCCATCTGAAACAGATCCTAGGTTAAAGATTTCTTGTCTTTCTGATCATAATCCCAACATAGAAAATGACGGCTGCGTACGGTTGACTGCATCAATGGAGTCGAGCTATCATGAAGCAGCGGCAGCAGTCGATGGCTTGATGGTTCCCTTGCCTGACTCCTTTAAGAACCCAGGTTTGATAGTCAAGGCACCTGAATTTCCTGATGAAGATGATGATGGTGACGATGATGGTGATGATGATGAGTCCACCAGTAATAGCAATTCTGTAGATTTGGTAACAAAGGAGTGCCCCCCAAAAAGCAAGCTTTTGTCCATTGACAGAGCATTATCTTCAGCATTAACAGCATTTATCACGTCAACTACTGACAGATCCTATGTGCACGACCCAAATCCCATGGATGTCCCCACTGATCAGCAATTTAGTGACAACCATTCCATAGATTCATCTTATGGTGCAGTTCTTTCAGTTGTTGAGTGGGTTTTAGATGACAAAAACTGTGATGCATCTTATGAAGTCCCGGATATTACCCTCCAGAGAAATAAATCCTTCTCTAATGAACGTGATCTTGATAACACGGTACAAAAAACTGCTGAGTGGGTTTTAGAAGACAAAAATTGTGATGTGTCCAATGAAGTGCCTGTTATTACCCTTCAGAGAAACAAATCCTTCTCTGATGCACATGATCTTGATAACACAGTACAAAAAACTGTTGGGTGGGTTTTAGAAGACAAAAACTGTGATGCATCTTATCAAGTCCGGATATTACTCTCCAAAGAAATAAATCCTTCTCTGATGCGCATGATCTTGATAACACAATGCAAAAAACTGTTGAGTGGGTTTTAGAAGACAAAAACTGTGATGTGTCCAATGAAGTGCCGGATATTACCCTTCAGAGAAACAAATCTTTCTCTGATGCACATGATCTTGATAACACAGTACAAAAAACTGTCGAGTGGGTTTTAGAAGACCAAAACTGTGATGTGTCCTATGAAGTCTCGGAAATTACCCTTCAGAGAAACAAATCCTTCTCTGATGCACATGATCTTGATAACACATTACAAAAAAATATCGAGTGGGTTTTAGAAGACAAAAACTGTGACGTGTCCCAGGATAAACACCTTCGGAGAAACAAATCCTTCACAAAAGCACACGATCTTGATAACACAGTACTTAAAACTGTCGAGTGGGTTTTAGAAGACAAAAACTGTGATGTGTCTAATGAAGTCCAGGATATGATAACCCTTCAGAGTAACAAATCCTTCTCTGAAACACATAATTTTGATAGAACATTACAAAGAACTGTTCAGCTTGGTTTAAAAGACAAAAAGTCTGATGTGTCCTATGAATCGCCGGATATAATCCTTCAGAGAAACAAATCCTTTTCGGAAGCACACGATCTTGATAGTACATTACAAAAAACTGTTGATTGGTTTTTAGAAGACAAAAACTGTGAAGCATCTTATGAAGCCCAGGATATAACCCTTCGGAGAAACAAATCATTCTCTGCTGCAGATGATCTTGATATCACATTACAAAACAATCATACATTTGCTGTAACAAAAGCAGAAACACAGCTTAATTGTTCTTGTGATGAATCTCTACTGCTCGGTAATGAGTTATCCACTGAGATTCACTTGCGTGTGCCTGAAGATTTGATGATCAGGGCACCTGGATTACCATGTGACAATGATGTTCTCAATTGTAGTAAAATTTCTAATTTCCGTGTCATTGATCAGACAGATACAAATTCAAATGTACTTCCTTTAGTTCCTTCTTCGAGGACTAATCTTTCCAAAAGCAGTTCGAATTCACATGATGAGCCATCGAAGCTTAGTTCTGATTACATTTTCATCAGGAGCAACCTGCTTCCTGAATGTTTTGAATCAGGTGGCATGGATTCTTTCCTATGGGCTGAATCAACTGAAACTTTTGAGGTTATTAGCCCAACGACTTCTCATTATTTGCTTAAGCAAGTGCCGAGTTCCATTTCATGTGAAGATGATTTAACCAGTAATATAAAATTTAATGCTGACAAAACTTTGAAAAGTTGGCTTCCACTGGAAGTCTTATTGGGCGAAAAATCAGATGGTAAGTTGCAGAACGGTGAGGATTCAGTCAGTAAGTTGGTGTTTCCACCTGAAGTCCTGAATGAGAAGTTAGATGATCAGATAGAGAGTACCAATTATGCCAATAATACTGGAATTCGTCAGGTACTGGATTCACTCGTAGCCCAGTCATTGAGCCAGAGAAGTGAAATAGTGGACAATACTCTATTGGATATGGCATATAATATTAATCGGTCAGAAGTTTCAGGTTTTGTGAAGGATTCTACTCCAAATAATCCTGTATGTTTCAGCAGCAAACAACCTTTTTCTAGCCTCATATGATAGTTGACTCTGGAAGCCCAGCAGTAGCCAAGATCCACTTGTAAGTACTAAAATTTGATGTTTTTTTATCTTTTTTGCATTTTATTGATGCAGTACTATGTTTACCAATATTAATTCTTCACTTGTAAGGGAAATAAAACATTATTTTTCTATTTATTTTTTGGAAATTAAGATTGATCAGATCCCAATGCAATGATTAGATTTCTTGTAACCAATTAAGATGAAAATCTCTCGGTTGGCCAACTGTAAGGAATTGGATCTGTGTACTGTGTTTGGGAATTAATTTAGGATACAGATTGGGTGAAGCAAATGTCCAATTAAACCTGTATACGTGGCTGTTATAACATTTATGAATTGAGTTTCTTATAATACTCGTGTCTGCCTTCCATTTGACTCAAGTAGTTCACCTTATTATTACCTAATTCTCTCTGAACCACTGATTAAGCATTAAGTTACTACAAATATTTATCAATTATCGACTTCTCTTATTTAGTAATACAATTTGTCGTAAGCCTAAAAAAATTTGAATTAGTACATATTAGTTATATCTAGATGTTTGTTGGACTAATTAATCTTTATTATGGGAAATTGTCCTAAGCTATCGGCTTTTTTAAAGTTAAACTAATTAAGAAATTTAAGTTATCTTGCTTTAGAATATACTTTTTATTAGTTTATAAGCACTGATTATGATAGCTGAACTTTAGGTTTACATCTTTATTAGCTGAATTAAACATTAAAATAAAGCATACGTTTGTAAGTGGACTTTTTTTGGGATTGCTACTACAAGAAGACCATGTATTAGATAGCGTCACAGTCAGCTTGAATCAAATGGAGTACATCATCTGGAATGGGAGGTTGCAAAAAGAGAAGGACGGTCTTGCAAATGCGTGTCACATGGTTCACAAACCGGTGAATACAAGAAACGGTACATGAATCTGTGGAAGGACATCAAAAAGGGAGAAAAATTAAGTCTAATTTTATTAATTTCTCAATATAAATTCATAATACATCATATGTATTTGTACATATATATAGGAGGAGAGAGGAGAGCCTAAAATCTATCCCAAGATGTGGGACTAAAACCTAAGAGAGCTTTACATGGGCCTTCAAGATGAGCTTAAAAAGGCTTTCATTATACTTTCTTCAACACTCCCCCGCAAGCTGGAGCATACAAGTAGTAGGAGCCAAGCTTGGATAAGAACTGAGAATATAAAGATCGTGGTAGAGCTTTTGTAAGAATATTAGCAACTTGTTCAGCAGCTGGAACATGTCTCAAGTCTAATTTCCTGAGTTGAACCTGTTTCCAAATAAAGTGAATATCAACCTCTATATGTTTGGTACGTTCATAGAACGCATGATTTTTGGCAATATGAATGACAACTTGACTATCGCAGAACAAAGTGGTAGGAAGAGATAGTTTGACACCAAGGTCTCTCAGAAGGCTTTCTAGCCATGTGAGTTCTGAGACGACAGAGGCCATTGATCGATACTCAGCTTCTGCAGATGACCGTGCGACGACAGATTGCTTCTTGCTTCACCAGATAACAAGATGACCACCAAAGTATGTGCAGAAACCACTTGTGGAATGACGATCATCAATGGATCTAGCATAATCAGCATCCGAGTAAGTAGTGAGAGATAAAGACGAAGAGGGCTTATATGCGAGCCCTTGTCCGGGAGCAAACTTCAGGTATTAGAGAATACGCTCAAATACCTGGAGATGAGAAATCCGTTGAGCATGCATAAATCTACTAACTCCAACAACAAACGATATATCAGGTCTTGTAACTGTCAAATATATGAATTTTCTCACAAGACGACGATAGTATTCTGGGTTTGATAGGAGTGTATCAGAGTCAGAGGAGCATGCACAGAGCTTGTGGTTGACATCCATTGGCGTTTTAGCTGGCTTGCAACCAGAGTAGACAGCATCATGCAGAAGATCAAGACAATACTTTTTTTGAGATAGGACAAGACTATCGGGTCGATGAGCTACCTCGATGCCAAGAAAGTATCTGAGATTCCTCAAATCTTTGGTCTGAAATACGGAGGTCAAATGTTCCTTGATCATATGAATGCCTTTCGAATCATCTCCAGTAATTAAAATATCATCAACATAAACCAAGAGTATTACAGTGTATGATGGACTATGTCGAGTGAAGAGAGAGAAGTCGATCGAGTTTCGAGTAAACCCAACATCATTAACAGCCCGACTGAACTTGTCAAACCATGCCTGGGGCGACTGTTTGAGACCATAAATAGATTTCTCGAGATGACATACAAGTGACTCCCCCATGGTCTCAAAGCTGAAAGGTTGGTGAATGTAGACAGTCTCAGCAAGATCACCATTGAGAAAGACATTTTTAAAGTCCAACTGATGCAGCGACCAATGTCGATGAACAACCAGAGAGATCAAGACACGGAGAGTGCTTAGTTTTGCAATAAGGGAGAAGGTCTCGTCATAGTCAAGACCGTGTTGTTGAGTAAAATCACGGGCGATAAAACGAGCCTTTAGACGGTCAACTGCCACAGCGCGAGTATGTTTGATAGTAAAGTCCCATTTGTAGCCCACACACGTCTTGTTAGGAGGGAGAGGGACGGCGTGTGTACACACGAATCAAAGGAGGCTTTGACGATTGGATTGGGAGTGGCGTGGGGAGGGGAGGCGGAAGTGGCGAAGTAACAGGAACAACTGGCTGAAGAGGAGGAGACGGTAGTAGTAGTGGAGGGTCAAGTGGTTGAGAATGATATGGCTGGTCCTCAACTATCTGTGTTGTTACATGGCTTTGTAGAGAACTCGAGGGCGGCAGACCGCCTCTCGTTATCCTCACATCATAATCACTTTATGTGTTATATGCAGACTGATTATTATACGTATTTTATGAGATTTATTACACGACCACCAATTATTAAATTTAGTTATGGGCACCCCCCATAATGAGTGGTTATGTTATGTGATTACGCGGCAATTGGACGGTGGCGAACAAATGACGACGATCAAACGGTGAAGAGATGACTGACTGCCTATGGACCGACCAAAGGAGGACCGGTCGGTGTGGCGGAGGTCCCAGCCGGCGAAGGGACCCGGCCGGCGAGAGTCGGCCGGTAGAGGGGCCGACCGCTAGAGGGGCCGGCCGGTAGAGGGGCCGACCGCTAGAGGGGCCGGCCGGTAGAGGGGCCAGCCAGCCGGGCGTGACCGCCGGATGGCTGGGTGGCCACGCGGCGCCGGCCGGTCGGCTGGTCGACCGACCGCCTGGGCTCGTGGTCGGGTGCCCGGAGCGCGCGGTCGTGTGCTCGCACAACCAAACGTCCATGCGGCGGCAGCCGACAGGGTGGTCGGCCACCCGCTCTGCCTCGTGCGGGGCACGCGGCCACGCGGCCAAGGATCCGTGCGGCGGTTCCGACATGCGTGGTGCGCGCATGGCGGTTTAGGGAGGTTTCATCATGGAGTTAGTGGAGTTGACTTTGGTCAACCCCACATACCCCTCATGACTCCCACTAAGGCTCCGTTTGGGGGGACTTATTTTCACCGGTCAAGCGGTCATGACCGCATGAACCGGACCTTAATTAAGTCCCGGTTCATGCGGTCATGACCGCTTGACCGGTGAAAATAAGTCCCCCCAAACGGAGCCTGAGGCTTCGTTTGGCACAGTGGTGGCGTTCGTGAACGTGGTGATTATGAACCACAGTTCGTGAACACCCGACCTCACCTTAAAAACTCCTTGTATTTTATGCTCAAAATTAATTTTATTTATTTCGTAGCGATCATAACATTTGTCATGCAAAGCATATATTCTATGACAATGGTGTTTTTATCCAAAATCATTAGAGCAAATAAGCCGCACCAAACGAAGCCCAAGTTAGTGGGGGATGTAGGAATTCCGGCTATCTGCAACCCGGAATTCCTTTAAATTGAGGGTCCCCCTATCAAATGTAAAATAATTATACAAATTGATTATAATAATAACAAATTAAAATAATGAAATAATAAGTCTAATTGACTTAAATTTTGATAAGGTCCCCCTATCAAATGTAAATTAATTATACAAATTGATTATAATAATAACAAATTAAAATAATGAAATAATAAGTCTAATTGACTTAAATTTTCATAATATAGTATATATATGTGTGTGATTTAGACATTTACCGCTAGACTGCTAACATAACATAAAATAAAATAGCAGATAATATGTTCAAGAGTCGTGTTGGCCATTATACTGAAAAAGATTGGATATATCAGCCTATATTTTACAAAAGAGCATAATCATTTTTTTAAATGTTATTTTACCTTCGAAAACGACATGTTAGTCTTCCTAAAACGTAATTAAATGTTCTTCCCTATTTATGAAAGACGTATTTGTCACAATTAGTTTATGTGCTATTACAAAGTCTAAAATGATTTGACATTTTTCATTTTTTTTTATTTATATCCAAATCCTCCGTGAACGGCTGTATAATTTACATTTTCATTCCCTATATGACCATTTAAGTCTCCTACTATGAAAATCTTCTCTGTTTGTGGGATTTTCATTACTAAATCATCTAAATTTCCCAAAATTGTACTTTAATAGCTTCACTTAATCCTACTTGTGACGCGTAAGCACTAATTACATTAATAGTTTTTTTTCTATGAACAATTTAAGAGTTATGATTCTATCACATTTTTTACTTACCCCCAACAACTTCATCCCTCTAAGTAGTATCCACAATAATACTCACTTCACTGTTTGTTTTATTTTTTCCTTTGTAACAAAATTTTAAACCTGAATTATCTAAAAATTTAGCTTTCTCGCCCACCCATCTAGTCTCTTGCAGACATAAATTATGGGAACGAGTAATAGAAAGAAGAATAAGACGGGAGACTAACATCTCAGAGAATCAATTTGGATTCATGTCAAGGCGGTCGACCATGAAAACTATACATCTCTTGAGGAGACTCATTGACAACTATCGAGAAAGAAAATAAGATTTGCATATGCTGTTTATCGACTTGAGAATGCTTTTGGAGAGTCTTAGAAAAGAATGGTGTCAATGTATCATACATTAACATAATCAAAGATATGTATACAAATTCAGTGACAAGGGTGAAGACATCTGAAGGATTAACATGAGAATTCCCTATCAATGTTGGCTTACATCAAGGTTCAGCTTTAAGCCCTTATCTCTTTACCCTTATCTTAGATGAGCTCACCAGACATATCCAACAAGCAATACCTTTTGTGTTTATTATTTGCGGATGATATTGTTTTAGTCGATGGGATGTGCGAGGGTGTAAATGCAAAACTTGTATATTGGTGATACACTTTAGAAAAGAAGGGTTTTAGGTTGAGCAGGGCAAAGACGGAGTATATGGAGCTTAAATTTAGCAATACAAGAAGGACAGATGACTTTGTTATTAAGTTGGGTGATCAAGGTATTTCCCGTAGTGAATGTTTTAAATATCTTGGATCGATAGTTCAAAAGGACGGAGGTATTGATAAAGATGTGACACATCGAATCCAAGCGGGTTGGTTGAAGTGGAGAGGCGCGTCAGGGATCTTGTGTGATCGTAAAGTACCATTAAAACTTAAAGGCAGGTTCTACTGTACTGCGATTAGACCAGCGATACTCTATGGTTCTGAGTGTTGGACAGTGAATTGTGTACATGAGCAAAAATTGGGATTTGAATAGATGAGAGCGCTTAGGTGGATGTGTGGACACACTAGACTGGATGGAATTAGGAATGAATGTTTCAGGGATAAGACAGGAGTAGCACCAATTGCAGAGAAGATGCGAGAAGCTCGACTAAGATGGTTTGGATGCGTACAAAGGAGACCATTAGAGGCACCTGTTAGGCGTTGTGAGAGTCTAGTCACTTGGCATGTTTAACGAGCGAGGGGTAGACCAATAAAGACTTGGAATGAAACTATAAGGAATGACATGATGTACTTGGGCATTAGTGAGATTATGACACAAGATAGGGCACAATGGCGACAAAGGATCCATATAGCCGACCCCACTATAGTGGGATAAAGGCTCGAGTGTTGTTGTTTACCTTCCAAAATGACATGTCGGCAAATATGTCGGACATATTATAGGACATTTAAAACGGTGAGTGAGAGAGGACCGAATTCCATGAAATATTAAGGGCCGGTTCCTTGCAGAATTTACGGGATTGTTTGTTGATGGAATCAAGCTTGGGGTAGTGAATACACTATGCTTCATATCTTTTGGGTCTCGTGTGAGTTCTCAGAATAATCTTTAGGGTAGAATTCAAATTGACGATGATCAGGAGCTGGTCTGAGTTGATAGATGGGAGGTGCTGGATTTCCGCACTCAGTAACTTTGAAATCCACTGTACATCCCCGTATTCGCTGAGTGGGCCCCTTCCGGCAGGTTCAGGGTATTACAGGACATTCGGGCCCAAAAATACCAGATTGGCGAGTGGGGTAGGCTGACCTGCACTCGCCCAGTGCCCAAAGGAGCACTCGCCCAGACCAGTGGGAAAGCGATCAGGCCCTTGGGCGAGTGCGATCTTCATCTCGCACTAGCCCCGATCTCGCGCCTCAGCGCGCACGCAGAAGGACATCTCGCCAAGTCAGGCGAGTGGTTACCCAAGATAGCACTCACTCCTTTAGGAGAGTGGTGCCCTCATGGACCATTCGCCTAGTGGGACCCAGAGACAGAATTATCTGGATGCCCCCAAAGGGCTGCAAATAGCATTCCAGGACAGCAGAGTTTGACTGTTGGCAGACCCAATTGGGATGCATATAGCCGTTTAGAATAGCGGAGTTGCGTTATTTGCAGGTCAGACCTAGAAATCTATAAATAGATCCAAGGGGATACCTCAAAAGACACGCTTTGATACTTTCTTATTCTCTGGTCTTCTAGCTCTTTCTGAGGTGCCCTTAGCTCAGCACTAACTAAGGAGGGGAAGCGCTCTAAGATCTTCCAGGTGTGTGGCGGGACCTCCGTGCTGGAGCCTTGAGTCAGTTTTGAGTTCTAAATCTTCAGACAACCAAGCTCGTTAAGAGAAGTAAGTGTGCGGTCACCCATTCCCCAAGAGTCTGAACTCCACAGAAGTTGGTTCCCAGTTTCAACATCCACGACTGTGTAACCCATTCCCATACCAGACTTGTTCGAATTGTGTGGGGATGCGGTCTCTGGTTAGACCAGATGAAACTGCTGCTTTTGAATCTTAGGTTAGATAAATTGCAGTTGAGAAGAGCATTTATGAAGCCTTGGAGTGGATTAATTAAACCTTGTCATTTTATTTTAGACATTTGCACCATTAATCGACTGTAAAGCCGCACTTGGTAACACATTGCAGCTGAAGTTTTGTTTTTCTAATGACATGTTTTTTTTGAAAATGGATCTTCATTTTTTTAGTGAAGGATACATATCTTTTTCAATAAAAAATTCAATCCTTAATTATTGTTGAGGATTTATTTTATCATTGTTAAGAGAGATTATCTTATTAGATGGAGAATATTGCTCATTGTATTTTTTTTATCTTTGTTTGCTTTGCTTGAAATATATTAATTTTATATGCAGTTAATTATTCTCCTTTTTACCACTTATGACTGTTAGGTAGTGAGCTAATATATTTATTCAAATAGGATCAAATCATATCTCATTCAAATTATCTTTGAAAAATACCTGCTCCCACTATCTTTACGATGGATTAATTTAACTGGAATGTTAAAGGTTGTTCTATCATTGAACCGGCTGTTGACTCATATCAAGCAATATTCTCAAAGGGATTGATACATGCAATGTTGTCAAGATCGAGATCTTATCTAAGATCGGTCGGCAGTGGTAAGATCGTAAAACGTGGGATCGACAAGAAATAGTAAGATCTTACTTAGTATACAAAATTAAATAAATCTAATATATATAAATATATGTAGTAGATCATTAATCATAAAGCAATATATATAAAAGAAAAGTTCAACTGCGTAGTATGATAGTAAGTAATAATAGTACATTTACCTCGTTCAAAATAAGTCATCTAAGCTAAAGTCCAAATTGCCTAATGAAGCATCTTCGTCGCCTTCATCTATCCAAAGATCTTATTCTCCTATGTGAGCAGCTATCTCTTCAACATCCGGAGGCTCTATCTCAAGATCTTAAAGCTATGGTATCACATAAGAAAAAAATATTAGGCCTTTAAGAAATCTGCAAGTATCTAAGAAATATGAAAATATTATGGCTTTAGGATAAGAAAAAAATATTAGGGCTTTAAAAAATCTGCAAGTAATCTGCAAATATCTAAGAAATCTGAAAATATTAGGGCTTTAGGACAGCGGGAAGGAGAAGAAGGAACAGCGGGAAGGAGAAGAATCGTACTTAACAGAATCGGGAAGCAAGAGGCGGTCGAACAGATTAGCCGGAAGGAGGAGTCGTACCAGTTCGGGATGGCAAGAGGCGGTCGAACCCTTCACGGGCGAGCAAACACCAGCGGCGGCGGCTTCTTCGCACAACGCGGAATAGGGCAGCAGCGGGCAGCGGCTTCTTCGCACAGCGCGGGAGGGGAGTGTCGGGCCGAACCCTAGGGAGAAGAGGAGATTTTAACTTGTGTTAGATGACATAGGAAAGATAATTGTAAAGGCCCAATTATAGACCTATTTCCTTCTTCTCTTTTAGTCCCACATCTCTTGTACAGGATTGTTCTTCTACTCTTCTCCTATATATTTGTATTCTCTCTTGGATTTTATATGACGAAGAAGTATATATAAGGTTTTCCCATTCCTTTTTACATGGTATCAGAGGGAATCGGTCTCTCCTTGTGGCTAGCATTCTGCTAACCGTCCGATCTTCCTCTTCTTGCGCTCGACACGGTCTGGTTTTTCTAACCGGTCGTCCTTCTCTTCTCGCACAAGGCGCGGCCTTGGCGGATAAGTCTTCCCTACCCGCTTCTATTCGACTTTTTCATTCTCGTGGCCTCCACCTCCACCTCTCTCTCCTCTTTATAGGATTCTCTCTGGCAAGTGGGGCCCTCCCTCTTCCTCCCTATCCGCGCGGTCTCTTCTATACCCACGCGGTTTAGTCTCTTCTCGTTGTGCGCTCCCCTCTTCAGCTCGCGGTCTCCTCACCTTTCTTCTCCCCTGCGAGTTCTTCCCTAACCGCTCGGTTTCCTCTCAACCCGCTTCTTCTCTTTCCGCTGCGAACTCCGCATTTTGGTTGCGGCTTCTTGCCGCTGGTGTCTTATCGCCGAGACCGTGCGGTCTCCCTAGTTCGTGTGCCCTTTTCATCTTCTCCAACCTTCCCGCTCGGCCTCTCTGGCCGCCGCCTCTTCTGCGCTAACCGCTGCCCTGGTATTGTGCGCCTTCTCGCGCGGCTTGCTTTGCTGCTCTCTGCGGCCCTCTTCTTTGGCCGTTTCTCGCCCCTTTACTCCCTGCTCCCCGCGACTTCTCCTAGTCTCCGCGAGTTCTCTTCGTCATCGCGGCTTCTCCTCTCTTCTCTTCTCTTCTCGCCGCGAATTATTCTTTATCCGTTGCGGTCTCCGCATCTGCGTCGTGGCGTCATCCCTTGCCGCTGGTGTGATCACCGTGATCGTGCGGACTTCTCGCGCGGCTTCTTCTCTGGCCAGTCGCTGCGACTTGGCTCCTTGTGTGCGGCTTCTTCTCTTCTCCGCTCCGCCTTCTTCAAGTCGCGGGTTGTTCTCTTCCCACGCGACTTGTTCTCGCCGATGCGGCCTGTTCTCGCCGCAGTCTTTGGTTTCTCGGGGCTGCCTCTTCCCGCGCGGCCTGTTCTCGCCGCTGCAGCCTGTTCTCGCTGCTCTCAGTGCTTCCTCCGGTCTAGTCGCTGGATCTGTCCGGCTAGCCGCGTCCCTTCTTGCCGCCCGCTTGCCGTGCCTCGCCGCAGATCACGGTTATGGCCTCAGACTCGATCACTGGTGTTGAGGTTGCTGCGCTGCGTACTCAACTACATCAGCTTCAAGGGGTAGTAAGTCGCTCTTCTGGCTCCGCAGCCTCGATCTTTAAGGAAGGTATATTGTGCCTCTCACACAGCTCTCACTGGATTGTTGACTCGGGTGCCACACATCACATCTCTCCGCAACAGCCGCTACACTACTTAGATACTGCTTACCCCAAGCACATCACTGTGGCCAATGGTGACACGCTCCCGGTTTCTGGCACTGCTAATCTGTCTCTTACTCCTTCCATTTTCTTATCCTTGGTTCTTCATGTTCCGGGCTCTCCTTTTAACCTTCTTTTTGTTAGCCGTCTTACGCAAGACTAGAGCTGTCACGGTTCCGGTTCGGTTCCGGTTCTACTAAGACCATGAACCGAACCATTAAGTTAACGGTTCTTCAAATTAGAACCAAAACCTTATTTGGTTTGACCGGTTCCGGTTCTGGTTCCGGTTCCAGCTTAATTTTTGGAACCGTCGTGTCAACGGTTTCGGTTACGGTTCAACAAGAACCAAAACCAAACCGGTCACTATCGGTTCGGTCCGGTTCCATGCGGTTCGGTCCGGTTCCAATCGGTTCCAACTAAAACCAAAATCAAGCTTGACGGAATGAAATAAAAGCGGTCTGCAAATAGTAAAACTCAAAACAATATCGAAATAAAAATAATTATGTTGCGCACTTCTCGACGGTCTTTTCCGCGATTGGTGGGATAGTATCAATTTCTTTCCTACGCGTGTAGACTTGCCACGAATTCTAATTGACTTGCGAACGTCTCATCGACATGCTCAACCGTAAC
Source organism: Platanthera zijinensis (assembly GCA_039513925.1). Classification (NCBI taxonomy): domain Eukaryota; kingdom Viridiplantae; phylum Streptophyta; class Magnoliopsida; order Asparagales; family Orchidaceae; genus Platanthera; species Platanthera zijinensis. The sequence continues at coordinate 17,769,533 of CM077078.1, read as the reverse complement.
AACCGGCTACAATTAGTTGTCTTTCATGATTACTAATAAATAGTAGTTTTATATCTTTTATATGTTTTAAATAAAATATTTCAAAAAAAATATGTTAGTAAAATTAAAAATATATTATATAACTGTATAAAAATAAAAAATGCATTGCAAAAATTGACTACAGACCGCACCAATGTCAAATCATACCATACGATTTTTATGCGGAGAAGTTTTGTTCGGTCCAAAATCGCCCTCTTTAGTGCGATTGCGGTTTGAGTTCAAACTGCACCAGATTCACTCGTGATAGTAAGTATAAATATTATAGATAAATTATAAAATAATAATATAATAATAATAATAAACGGGTTGCGGTTCGGTTCTACCTCGGTCCGGTTCGGATCGGGTCTAAAAATCTTGAAACCGCTTGAGACTTGTATGTTGCGGTTCCGGTTCCGGTCCGGATAATAAAATGTAAGAACCACACCCGGACCAATGTTGTTCACGGTTCCAAAATTCAAACCAAAACCCGAATAATTTGCGAACGGTTCGGTCCGGTTCTTTGTGGTTCTGGTTCGGTTCCGGTTCGGTTTGCGGTTTTCGGTTTTAAGTGACAGCTCTACGCAAGACCTTGATTGCTGTGTCACTTTTAGAGCTGTCACTTAAAACCGAAAACCGCAAATCGAACCGGAACTGAACCGGAACCGCAAAGAACCGGACCGAACCGTTGGCAAATTATTCGGGTTCCGGTTTGAATTTTGGAACCGTGAACAACATTGGTCAGAGTGTGGTTCTTACATTTTATTATCCGGATCGGAACCGGAACCGGAACCGCAACATACAACTCTCAAGCGGTTTCAAGATGTTTAGACCCGATCCGAATCGGACCGAAGTAGAACCGAACCGCGACCCGTTTATTATTATTATTATTATTATTATTATTATATTGTTATTATTTTATAATTTATCTATAATATTTATACTTACTATCACGAGTGAAACTGGTGTAGTTTGAACCCAAACCGCAATCGTACTAAAGGTGGTCGATTTTGGACCGAACAAAACTTCACTGCATAAAATCTGTATGACATGGTTTGACATTGGTGTGGTTTAGAGTCAATTTTTGCAGTGTATTTTTTTATTTTTATACAGTTATATATTATATTTTTAATTTTACTTACATATTTTTTTGAAATATTTTATTTAAAAAATATATAAGATATATTTATTAGTAATCATGAAAGACAACTAATTGTAGGCGATTGTTACGGTTGAGCATGTCGATGAGACGTTCGCAAGCCAACTAGAATTCGTGGCAAGTCTACACGCGTAGGAAGACAATTAATATTATCTCATCGATCGCGGAAAAGACCGTAGAGAAGTGCGCAACATAATTATTTCTATTTTGATGTTGTTTTGAGTTTTACTATTTGTAACCTGCTTTTATTTCATTCCGCCAAACTTGACCTTGGTTTTAGTTGGAACCGATTGGAACCGAACCGAACCGCATGGAACCGGACCGAACTGATAGTGACCGGTTTGGTTTTGGTTCTTGTTGAACCGTAACCGGAACCGTTGACACGACAGTTCCAAAAATTAAGCTGGAACCGGAACCAGAACTGGAACCGATCAAACCAAATAAGGTTTGGTTCTAATTTGAAAAATCGTTACCTTAGTGGTTCGGTTCATGGTTTTAGTAGAACCGGAACCGAACCGGAACCGTGACAGCTCTAGTCACTTTCTCACGCTCTTCCTTTGTGGTGCAGGATTGTCTGACGCAGACTATACTTGGTAGGGGGCAACTATCTAATGGGTTATATCTTCTCGACGTTCCTCCCACTGCTCTCACCTCTGCTCTCACCTCTGTCTCCACCATTGATTGGCATCGTCGTCTTAGGCATGCCTCTCCCTATTCTCAAGAAAGCTCTTCCTACTGTCTCTCTCCAAGAGTTCTTTTGTGAATCCTGTATTTTCGATAAACAACACCGTGTCTCCTTTTCTCCTTCGTGTACTCGGAGTGATTCTCCTTTATTCATAGTACATTCTGATATCTGGGGACCCTATAAGGTCCCTAGTGTCTTGGGGCACCTATACTTTGTTACCATTATCGATGATTACTCGCGCGTTACTTGGTTGTATTTATTTCGTGATCGTATCGAACTCACGACTACGTTCCGTTCGTTTCTTATAGAAACGCGCACTCAGTTTTCTACCTGTGTCAAAACTCTTCGGACGAACATTGCTCGAGAATATACAGGTCGCACCTTATCCAATCTGTGCACTGAGTTCGGTATTATACATCAGACTTCTTGTGCTTATACGCCTCAACAGAATGACATAGCGGAACGCAAAAATCGTCGCCTCCTTGATGTGGCTCGATCTCTCATGATCCAAATGCAGGTTCCTCCCCTCTACTGGAACTTTGTCGTCTCTACTGCTTGTCACCTAATCAATCGCATGCCTTCGTCTGCCCTCAACTTTGTGGCACCCATTACTCTCCTTTACCCATCCACAACTCTCTTCTCCCTCACACCTCGTGTGTTTGAGTGTACCTGTTATGTCCACCACCTTGGTCCTTCCAATGACAAACTCGTCTCTCATGCTACCGAATCCATGTTTGTTGGGTACTCCCGCACTTAGAAGGGGTATGTCTGTTTTCATCCTACCACTGGTAAGGTGGTTGTGTCTGCTGATGTCTCCTTTCATGAAGACCAACCATATCACACCAGTTCTTCTGATCCCCTTCTTCCTCCGCTACCTCGGCCCATCATACCCGTGATGTCTCAACTTCCACCACTTCTCCCAACTCCTCCTCTGCTTCGGATTCCCACACCACCACCGGTTCGGATTCCCACACCACCACCAGTTCCTTCCAAACCTCCTATCATACAGGTATACACTCGTCCTCCACGTCCAGATGCCCTACAGCAGCTTCCCCCTACCGGTGTGCTCTCGCGGCCTGTTGATCCGACAACCTCCTCAACAACACATCCAATGGCCAATTATGTCTCTCTACATCGGCTCTCTCCGCCCCTTCTTCACTTTGCTCTCTCTCTATCCCCTCTATCTCTATACCTAATTCTGTGCAGGAAACCCTCCAGCATCCACGGTGGCGTGCCGCCATGGATGAAGAAATGACTGCTCTATGGGGTAATCACACCTGGGATCTTGTATCTCTTCCTTCTGGTCACAGCTGCGTTAGTTGCAAGTGGATCTTTACTATCAAACATGATGCGGATGGGACGGTTGATCGCTTAAAGGCTCGGCTGGTGGCTTGGGGCTTTACCCTAACAGTATGGCCTTGATTATGAGGAAACCTTTTCTCCAGTTGCAAAATTGAACTCCGTTTCGGGTTCTGCTCTCCTTAGCTGTTCACCGCCGATGGACTTTTCATCAGTCAAGAATGCTTTCTTGAATGGCGATCTTCTTGACACCGTATACATGCATCAACCGCCCGGGTTTGAGACCACATGGGAGTCTCGTGTATGCTTACTTCGCAAATCTATCTATGGTCTCAAACAGTCTCCCCGGGCATGGTTTGGGAAATTCAGCAAGGCCGTTCGTGAGATGGGCTTCAAACAGAGCTCTGCAGATTCCTCTCTCTTCACTCGCCACCAGTCAACTGGGACCATAATACTGCTGGTTTATATAGACGATATTCTGATCACTGGTGATGACTCAACCGGGATACAACATGTTAAGCAACATCTAAACTCTATCTTCCAAATCAAAGATCTGAGAAATCTTCGATACTTTCTTGGACTGGAGGTAGCTCGACGATCTAATGACCTAGTCTTATCTCAGCGTAAGTATTGCATTGACCTTCTGCAAGATGCCGGCCTCTCGGGGTGAACCTACGGATACCCCGATGGAAGTCAACCACATGTTGTGTGCTCAGGGATCCTGAGGAGGACTCTCTACTTCCAAATCCAGAATATTATCGCCGTCTTGTGGGAAAATTGATCTACCTAACCATCACAAGACCAGATATATCATTTGCGGTTGGTGTGGTAAGTCGGTTTATGCATACCCCACGGATCTCTCACCTTCAGGCCGTGGAGTGCATTCTCAGGTATCGGAAGACTTCTCCTGGGCAAGGACTTGTGTACAAGCCATCCTCTTCTCTTTCTCTTATTGCATACTCAGATGCGGATTACGCGGGCTCGTTGGATGATCGACAGTCTACAACTGGGTTCTGTACTTACTTTGGAGGAAACCTTATCACATGGCGGAGTAAGAAACAGACAGTTGTAGCTCGCTCGTCTGCTGAGGTTGAGTACCGTGCAATGACGGCTGTTACTTTTGAACTAACCTGGCTGGGAAAGTCTCCTAGGAGATTTGGGAGTTAAATTGTCCTCACCTCCAACTCTGTTTTGTGACAGTCAAGCTGCAATACACATTACAAAGAATCCGATGTTCCATGAGCGGACTAAACATATTGAGGTTGATTGTCACTTCGTTCGAGAGAAGGTCCAATCAAAGGAGCTGAAGCTTGAAAATTGGAAATGATTGTGTTGGGTCACAGAATGGGGGAGATGAGGGATGTGCGGGATTTTGGAGGATTATGAGATGAACAGAGAAGATGCGATCTTGAAGTTGAGTGGCTGGATGGGGCGAACTATGCGTTAGAGGTTGTCGTGTGATTGGCTGGATGGGGCGAACTGGCAGAGTAATGCACGACCGGTACAGGGCAGGAGGATGTGTCTTAGAGGAGTAACGACGACGGGCCGCAGGTTGCCGCTGGCTCTCGATCCCTTCGGGAGGAAGAAGGCGGAGGTGGTTTTTGCGGCTTGGGAGTGAAATCGAGCAGTACCCTTTCGATTGTAAGCGGAAATGGACAATTAGCTTCTTCTGTTTGAAGGGGAATGTGGATATTAGGGGTGACAGAACCAACCGAACCGCCTAACCGAACCAAACCAAACCACACGGTTCGGTTCGGTTTTAGTAGCCCACGGTTCGGTCACGGTTCCAATTTTTGAAAAACCGTGTGGTTTGGTTCAGTTCACAGTTCGGAGTGTCAAACAAAACCGAGTCGAACCGAATCGAACCATATTAGCTATAATTATATTTTATTTTATTAGGGATACTTTAATTCATAAGTTCTAAGCCTAATTTATTAAAAATAAACAATATAATTATTAACTTTTACTGTTTTATGTTGAGTATAATATATTAATTAAGTCTTGGCAACACAATTATTTTTAACATTAAATTTTTTCATTTATTTTTAACATTAACATTTTTCATTGTATGATAGTTTCATGATTCAGTATCACTTTCTTTCTATAGTAGGATTAAAGAGAGAAACTATCCTTGATTAGCTACACAAGGTCCATGCATATGTCGGGATAAAAAAATCAGTTGGTGATTTTTTTCATTATGATGATAACTTCGGCAATGTCTTGGTCTAACATTAATACCCTCATCAATGCTAATATTGTTCTTGTCAGTTCTCAGTAGCAAATTTCTTTTCTTTTAAGTATTGAACCACTCAAACCGAACCGAACGGTTCGGTTCGTTCCAATGGTATTCGCGGTTCGGTTCCGTTTCAAATTTTTGGAACCACGCGTGGGTGGTTCGGTTAGCGATTTTGATCAAAAACCGAACCAAACCAAACCGTCATAGCCCTAGTGGATATAGGGGAGGTTAAGAGTGGTTTTTTGCAAAGAGGAGGATATTATCATGGGATAACCGTGGTGTTCACGGGAGAAATGAAAACATGAAACGTACTTTTCAAAGAAAAAAATCGAGGCGTCGCACCCCGTGCTCGAAATTCTGGATTCTCTCACAAACTCAACGATGAAAATAAATTGCAGCACCCGCCCCTATTTATAACAAGAGGGAGCGGTTGTGCACCGGGCGTGAGCAACTATGATTGGTTGTTACGCCTGAGGCCCTAAAACCCCAAAGTAAAATCCAAAAAATAAAATACAGAAAAATTATAGCACGACGAGCCGGACGCTCTCACGGCCTCAGATCGGCGATCCGATCATCGCCTCTTGCGCGAATATACAAAACGCAGGCCCCGCCGACGTGCAACCCGTAGTCTGATGATGATCTCCATCACTGTGTCTTTACCCTATTTGACGGAATTTATTAAGAGATTTTCATCCCTATTGTTAGATGGCCAAGAAAGTGACGTGAAGATTTGACTGCGAGGTGAGATTACGTGCTTGAAGGAGAAGCAAGGAAGTTCTAAAGTTATGGAAAGAGCATAGCTTTGAAAATTTGGCGTAGCATAAATCAAGATTGGACTCACCGCCTTTCTAGTGAGTCGGTAATTACAAGTGATGCTCGACAACTAAAACAACATTGTGTAATGGGCTCGCATGTAACACATCGGTAGAGTCGCCGGACGATGGCCAGATGCAGAGATGACGAAGAATACTATGTAGCAGGAATCACGACTGTCTAAGCGTGGTGTGCTCGGAGGAGCTAGCTACCACAATCTCATAACATTGACAAAAAAATAGATTTCTTCTTGCTTATCATTACAAGACCCAATGGGTCCATTAAATAGGAGATACTTGGGTATAAATGTAATTAAAGATGCATCATAAAACTTGAAGATATTAAATGATGGTGTGACTTTGAAGATATGTATATTGATATATATGGTCGATATATATATATATATATATATATATATATATATATTATATATATATATATATATATATATATATATATATATATGATTTATCAAAACTTTTTCTCATAAGTTTGCATAATTACAGATTTCACCCTTCTTTTGGAATTACAAAAACCTCCCTAGAAGTTTGCATTCATAACATTAATCTCCGTGAAATTTACATTTCCTAACGTCCATGCACAAAAATGTTCCCCTGAAAAGGTACCGCCGGGGTATTTTTATGCATGATTGTAATGAAATGTAAACATCAAGCAAGGTTAATGTTATGAAATGTAAATTTGAGGAGAGGTTTTTGTAATTCCAAAAGTAATATGGGACTGAGACATTTTTGTAAAAGAGCGGATGCGTGATGCTGTGAACCGTGAGATTATACAGAAATCTTAACGTTGTCAAATCTGTTTCGAGAAACTATAAGCCCTGCTTGGCGGAGCGCTTCAGCTCTGTGCGCTGAAGGCGGGTGGAGGTGCGACAAACACTGCATGTTGTGCGGCGGAGTTCTGCCTGGTTATTTCCGTCATTCTTGCGCCGTTACAGCTGTGAGTTGGGAGTTGAAAGAAGAACTCTCTCCCACCTGTCACAAAGCCTAAATGTTTCGTTAACTTTATTGTCATTCAAGTGATCCTATGCATATAGGTTGGTGATTTTGTTCATAGCTTTTATTATCAGGGGGAAAATTTATCGGCCAAACTGCAAATTAATATAGTTGACACGTTTGCATTGATTTCAGCTTCCCTCGATGCTCTAATTAATCTAGGTTAAGCTGTGTCTGAACAAATTTATAGTGAAAATTTTTCAGTCATTTTGATTGAAAATAATCCAGCAATTAAAGTGTCCTCTTAACTGCTCCTGTGTGCATTCCGTTCTGCTCAACATCAGATATTAGGAAATAAAAGTGCATAGTTCTGTCACTCTTTGAGCAAATCTTTGTATTCGTCTGCTATTAGTGGATTTCATCCCAACTTGGCCTGGCCTCATTGTTTTTTTTCCTTTTGGGGTTTTCAACGTAAAAAATATTACTCTTTTATTTTGAATGTCTGCACGTACGACTAACTCTCGAGATATGATGGTCCGTAAGTGCACTGAACGACATGCAATCATAATTATATTAGAATGTGTGGTTGTTATTATCACCGCAAATTTGGTTATTCACAATTTTTTTGATGATTGCAAATCAGTATTTTAGAAAATTATGCGTAAATAATTTAAAAAAAAAATGAAAATTTAAGTATAGCAAATAAGAGCCCTACAATTTTATTCATATCAAGGAGCATCCAAAGATATCATCAAAAGATGGGTAATTTGAATTGTTTTAGAGAACATTAAATTAACTAATATTTAAAATAGTCATACTTATCTTCAAATTAGTCATGATCTTACTTCAAATTTTAAACTTGCTGATACGAAGAAGGAAAGAAAAGCAATAGTAATAGATCATACCTTGCAAATTGAAAGACTACAACTAAAAAATTCGAACATTAAATATTGCATCAACTTCTCAGTTTCAAGGATCCATCCTTCTCTGAGTTGAAACCCGTGAATTTTGGAGATAAGCGAAGGGACTGCAAAGGAACTGTGCTTTTTTTTTTTTATGAATGTTGATATTAGCATTGCATTTTTTGTTACTGGCACTTAAAATTTGAGCTTTTTTGGACTTTAGAATTCATATTAGCAAGAATTGCATAAAAATTATTCTTTATTCGCACTCGCCCCTCTCATTCTTCCACCTCTCCTTCAAATCGTGATTCCGCCGGCGACCCTTCCTTCTCTTTACGCCCGGCCTGAAGGGCTCTAAATCCGGCAAGTGCTCCTCCTTCATTTTCCGAGCGGCGTTCTTTATCCCGACGCGTTCTCTCCATTATCTGGCAGCCATCTTTTTCACATTCGGTGATCTCTCTTCCTCTTTGTGACAATAATCATCCATTTTCCAATTTTTGAGTGCGGATAGCCAATTTTTTTTTAAAAAAAACAGCGGTTGCGGATAGCCAAAAGCGCTAATAATCAAAACTGCGGTGATACCGTGATAATATCAGCCTTTTTTATAATAGATTTATTTAATAAAAAAACTACAGTGAACGCACCATGGCAACACCAAAGGCTCCAGGATCCTCTCCATTTCGGATGAAATGGAGGGGATCCATTTCACGGTCAGGATTGAGTGCTTTCTGATCCGACGGGTTCATCATTTTCCCTCCTTTTATATTTTTTTAAAGTCAAAAAAATCCTGACCACTTAATATCTTTTGAACTTATCCTCTCCATTAAATAATGAAATGGACCCCCTCCATTTCATCCGAAATGGAGAGGATCCGGATCCAACACAAAGGTCTTTAATTGGAAAATATATATTAATCATGCAGGGTACCGCTGCCGTTAATAAATATTTAGCACCGATAACAACCAATCCACCAAACAACAACTAATGCTCAGAGTCACTTATGACAGATTCGAGCAGTCGGCATAGTAACGCATATTGGAGCATACTGCTTCTTAGCTTCAGGCGTCCCCCGCTTTGGCTCCTCCACCGCCGCCGCCATTCCGGGCACCAATCCGGCCGCACATATGGCGGCTGTAGCCGCCACCGCAGCCTCAATCATCATTCCCCTGCGGCTGCTGCTCTCCTTCAGCCCGCGGTCGGCGGTTGCCGGCACGGAAGCTTCCTGAGGTCTGACGGCGGCCTTCACCGCCGGAAAGGTGCGTCGGTTGACCGACGGTGATGGACGGGCAGAGCCGAGGAAGGAGGCGGTCATGGTGAGCGACGCCATTCTGTGGTGTTTTTTTTCTCTCTTGTTACGCTTTTTTTAAGCTTGAGGATGAGGCGGGCCGTGGTGGAGGTAATGGGATCAGGTAATGAGGGAGTGGTGATCAGCCTCGTGGGAATCTTATCCTTCAGTTGGCCAATGGAATGCATCCACGTGGCTATAAATTATTTAGGGGATTTTAATAGGCTAAGAGTATTGCATTTGAATAATAAATTGAATTGTACTTTTGATTTACGTTTTTTTTATTTTTTGAGTAGACTTGAAATGTTAAGCATCAACAATTATAAAGAGTATTGATAAAGTATTAATAATCATTCAAATCAATTAATGAACTATCACAAAAATAAATAAAGACACAATAATGATGAGAATTAAACTCATGAACTCCATGTCATGAGGCCTCAATTTAGGCATCATTTGGCGTGGTGTTTTCACTAAGCGTTTAGAGCAAATGCTGTCGGACAGCGGAAAATCAAACTGGCTCTAGCTGCATTTGATCCGTCTGCCCCCGCCACACAATGAGGAACGGAGCAAAAAGCTCTGTCTGGAGCCCCCCCCCCCCCCCCCCGGTTCGAAAACGACATCTCCAGCCGTCGTCTTCGCCACCACCACCGTGCCAAATGAGGCCTTGGCCTCTCCATGTCTGCAAATTGACTTGCAGTCAAACACAAATTTATTGTGAATTATTTAATACAAAATAATGAGTGCATAGTTGTAAAATATTTAAGGGTAACGTGGTAGAGCTAATAGAACATTAATTTTGAACTTGAATTTATTTCTTTCAACTTACACGGTTGAATTTTGGATGCATTAAATGTTTAGATGGTTATAATTCATTTGCTTTGAAATGAAGAGCATATCCATCCCCCAAAAATATAAATTTATAAAATGAGAAAATTTATTCTGAAATTTAAAAGGATATCGCACGTGAATACTTTACTACAGCCAGGCCTAAATTATTTATGCAGCAAAAATAAAGGCTTCATTTGGGGTCTTATTTGCTCTATTACCACGGCTATCAGGAAAATAAATTTGTTTTTAGCATAAAATGCATGAATTTTTTTAGATGATGTCGGGCATTCACGAACGACGGTTCATGATCACCGCATTCACGACCGCTACCACCGCGCCAAACGAAGTCAAAATGATCATCATTGAGTTACACGGACGCTTAGGAAAATATAACAAATTAAATTTCAGTTCAGATTATGGCAACGTTTGGCGTGATGAGGTCGGGCGTTCAAGAATGACAGCGCATAACCACCACGTTCACGACCGCCCTGCCACGCCACTACCTCGGGGTCTCTTGTGGTAAGCTGAGGGCTTATGACAGCAAATTATCCAGGGACAATTCATAATGTTTTGAAAATCATGAGGCAGGCATAGCCAAAATATACTTCAATCATTTAGGAAGCTCCTTACTAATGAAGCCGCAATGCCAGGAATGATGCTAACAAGAAAATCTTAGGCATCACAACCAAAATTTTATGATAATTAAAGATTAAATAAAACTGAAGAGAACAAAACTTAGACACTACTCACTAGAATAATGAGAACTCCACGAATCTATTATTGTGTGCACCAAGCCAATCTCTCATGCGCATTTTAAACGAGTCGCCCAGACCTGACCCAACTATGGTTAGACCCTTGGTTCTAACCCAACTAGATCCCGACCCAACCATTCTATTTGTTTTCGAGTAATAAATATACAAGTATCATTACATTAAGAACATTATGTATTAACTGCTACATCATTAAACAACAATCAATCAATCAAATAATAAATTATTCTAAATACTCATAACCTCCCAAGTCTCATTGGCTGATCCAACCATTCTAGCCACATGTTCACATCATATTTGATCCCTAATTAATGATGAAATCCATCCACCATTTTTATTTATGTAAATATTTATAAATGTCCAAACAAGCAAAAAAAAAGTATAAAAATAAAGAGAGGGATCTATAAAAATAAAGTAGAAAAAAAGAACTTCAATCTTTAGGGTAGCCAATGATCCTCTGCAAGACCACAGTCCTGGCCTTTCTAATATCCCTGCTGCACCTATCCGCCTGCACCCCCAAATCCTCAATGCTCCTCATGAAATCCCCAATCTTCTTCCTTATCTCCTCCACACAAACCCTAACCGCATCCTCATCCCTCAATCCAATCTCTGCAAACTGAAGCAAACTACTAATCTGAATCTCCAACCGATCCACCAGAACTCTGATGTTGTCCAGATCCTTAATGGCCACAAACGTGCCCGCCTGCATCGAGCTGAGCACCTCCTTCTGCCCCTTCATCGCGTCCTCGTACTTGTTCATCAGATAATCGAACCATTTCCCCATGGATCCCAGCGGTATCGAGGAGGCGGCGGCCAGGGCGGCGGCCACCGGAGGGGCTGCTATAGCCGCAGCCACCACCGAGCAGATGAGCACGGAGGCGAATGCCGCCGCAAAGATTATGGACGAAACCTTTCTCCACGCTTTGACGGATTTGAGCTTTTTGTCGAGTTTCTGCTTCCTGATCTGGAGATTTTCTAGCATTGATAGCTGCTGTTTATACAGCGCCTGGAATTCTTTGAAGAACTCTTCGGTGAAAGGATTGCCGGCGGCCTTGAACTGTCTCAGCTCTTCCATTGTCTTTTCATAGCTGGCCCTGCCGTCGACGCGATGTCCGTCTTCTTCCTCGAAGCGACGGAGGGCGACGTGGATGATGAGCTGGGAGTCACGGGCGCGCTGGAGGCATCGTTCCAGGGCGGTGCAGAAATCTAGGGTTTGGAGGCTGTTGTCGAAGTACTCCTCGACGAGTTGAAAGAGTTCGGGCGTCCTCCAGATGTCCTTCTTGCAGTCCAGGATGATCTTGACGACCTCCTGGTTCATTTCGAGGAGGCAGCCGGTGACCTCTTTGAGGGAGGCGAAGGAGAGGGAGGAGACCTCGACGCCGTCGGCGAGGGTGGAAAGTGCGCGGCTCATCCTCCGGTGGAGCGTCGCATCGAAGCTCTGGAGTTCGGGGTCCCGACGGCACGCGGCTTCGTATGAGCTTAGCTCCCCGATGTAATGCAGCGTTTTCCCGTCGGAGACGGCGGCGGAGGTGCTGGTGGAGGCGGCGCCATATGAAGTCGTGTGGGCGCGGGGCACGGATCTCTTGCTGAGCTGACAACCCATGAAATGAAAAGACAGCAGGGGACGAAGGCTAATAACTGAAATCGAATGATTTTGTTTGAGATGTAAGGAGGAAGAAACAGAGCATTTGGGGGGGAATGGAGAATGCGAACAGATTTGGGGGTTTAGGGTTGGTGGGGGATGTTATAATGGGCGGATCGAGGAGGAAGATGGGGAGAAGGAGGAGATGGGAAAAACAGCTTGCGGGAGTTGGCTTGCACGCATGAGATAGCAAAGGGCAGCAATTAAGTGCGGCGCACAGAGACACAGAAGATAAGCCAGGTGGTGGGCAGCGGGATGAACGGGAAGCAACTTCTTTCTGTTTTTATTGAAATTCATCATCATAATTTTAATTTTTTCTTTCATAATTAGGATTTCCTTAAAATCCATCTCCCTCGCGGAAAATTTTTTTGCACGTCAAATGTTAATAAAACCCGTGCGTTATATAAAGGTGACTGTTATTAGTAGTACATGCATTTTTAAAAAAAGTGTTCAACACGACTATCTGTTCAACATGACTTTCGTGTTGAACATTTTCCTTAAAAGACATAAAATCTGAGCGTATTTTCAAACTATGTCTTGTACATGCATTTTTAGGAAAAGTGTTCCACACAAAAATTGTAGATCGACCTAAAATACATGTACAAGACGTATTTTCAAAAGATGTGAAAAATTAAGAGAAAGTACTGTGTGACTAGTAGTAACATACACTTATATAAATAAGTTCGGCCCCACCTCCATTTTCCCTCTCAGTTTAAATTTTTTCAAATATTTATTCCGGCGTTTCGAGAAACCTAATCTACCGGCGCTCATCGGCGGAGAATAACGGAATGACACTGCCATTCATCGGGAGGGAACATCGATGTCGACATCGACCGCGAGGGAACATCGACGGCGAACATCCCCGGTGCTTCTGTGAACTTCCTTTGTGGACATCAACTGCGCGGGAGAGCATTGAAGGTAAATGATCCTTCATGGCTTCATTGTCATTTACCCACTTGGTCGGGTTCGGTTACGTTTGGTTTGGGGAAGATTGTCACCTTCCTGTTATTTTTTTTTATCATTTCTGGAATGTGTTTAGCTGTCGTATTTTGCTTAGCGTTAAGGTTTCAATAAAGACGGAGCAGGAGATGGTGTGCGTTTTTTTTTTTGTTCTTGTAAAGTGTTTCTCCGGTCGGATTTCAACACACCCTGTAGGATTTATGCATGTGTATTATGTTTAGAAAGCTTTCTAGAAATGTTTGGTATGATTTACGGAGTAAGAGATGGCTTTTTACGGTGATAAACAGGAAAATAGCTTGTTATGTTTAGATTTGCAGTGCACCTTTTTTTGTTCTGGTAAAGTATTTCTCCAGTCTGATTTCAACACATCCAGTAGGATTTATGAATGTGTATTATGTCTAGAAAGCTTTCTAGAAATGTTTAGTATGATTTATGTGCATTATACTGTTTCTAGTAGGATTTATGTGTATTGTACTGCTTCTATTAGGATTTATGCATGCTTTTAGTAAGAATGTATTGTTGCAAGTGGGATGTATTGTTGTTGTTTATCAATAGAATCATAAGTGGTTCCCTGCTACATCATCTAGAAGGATTTATGCTATTGTTTTAGGATTGTATTATTTCTAGAAATCTTTATTACTACCATTGAAGTCTCTACTTTATTATTTCTTTAATTGTTTAATGTTAACATTCATGACATCACTGACTTTAATTTTGTAATGTTAACATGCAAATGAAAGGACACTGTGATGACATCTTTTTGAATATCAGATGTGTCATCTCAACATTCAAAAACTATGTCAACTCCGGTCAGATTCTTCGAAAGACTGTCTTGATCATCAGATACTTTCTTGTTAGACCGCAACAAATGAATATTCTTTTTCAAAACAAGAGGATGATTGTGTTCTTCTACGAATTTGATTACTATCTAATTCTTTCCCTCTATATCAGTGGTGAACTATATGCATGTCTTACATCCAGTACGAGTTTCAAGTTTGTGATATTTTAAACCTTCTACACCTTGTACAGTTTGAATTGAGCGCTTCAAACTAGCTTCGGAACAAGAGTACTTTCCAAGTTTTATAATTTGAGTATGTGTCCAGTACCAAATATGTTGTTTACAAATGCTAAATCCAATTTGATGAGCATAATCACAATATATCTTGTAGGTCTCTGTCTCTGAATGCACTGTTAAGCTAACATCAGTGCTTGTCTAAAGAAAGTCATCAAAAAAGAAAACATCAAAACCAGTTTTTTGTCTACAGAAAATTCAGTGAAGAAGTGATGAGATGAAATCCGAACAGTTACTATATCACTGCATATGTTAGACTAAATCCAACCGGATATTTTGTATTCACTCTGATTTCATAAAGAAAAAACAAAATAAATTACCTGCTTTTCCTTTTGCGGCAACTCTTCAGAAATTTCAGCACTTAAAACCATGATTTTCTAAAACTGGATGTAGCCGACAGCAGCTGAACCACAAGAAGTCACAATGGAGGAATAAAAGGACGAGAAATGGGATGTCGCGGTTCAAAGATAGGAGTACCGTCAGGAACTGGTATGTCGACGTCGAAGAAATGGGGACAGGTACCGCCGGGAAATTGCCGAATTTTCATTACAGGGCACTGCGTTGAGCCTGGAAGATGAGCGAGAGCCTGAAGCGGGAGGGAAAAAAAATGAAATTTTGGCTTGACGATTAGAAAGGGTGGTGGGCCCGGGTTTTTCGGGGTTTTTATATTACACACAGGTTTTATTTACGTTTGGCGTACAAAAAAAATTTCCCTCTATCAGATTCGGGTTGCCCGGAGCGGTTTGCTTCAACCGCGTAGAACTTTGTCCACGCCCGTCATTTCAATATTAGCAGTAATGAGAGTGTCAGAACCCTTCCAAGAGGCGCAAGCACGCACGGCCCTTGCGCACATGCCCGCCCTTACGCGCAAGGTGGAGGTTGTGTGCCTCCGAGTGGTGCAGGCAAGCTCGCGTGATCCTGTGAGCGGCGCTAGTGCTGGCCGCGCGCATACACCCCCACTCCCGCGTGCGGCGCTTGCGATGGCCACATGCATGCGCCCCTTCGCGACCTCTTGCCCCACTGCGTGCACGCCTCTTCCCGCGTTCTCTGCCGCCAACGCCGCCATCTCGTCAACCGCCAACGAACCTGCTCGGGCTGCCCGAACTGCTCGAGTTGCCCGAACTGCTCGGGCTACCCAAGGGGCATGATTGTCACTTTTCAGAAATTGGTCTTGGTTATCAAAAATAATGTATTCATATTCGTCGGTTCATAATCTAGAAGGGCGTAATTATCAACTCCCCCCTCCCTCCCCCTCCTCATGTCACAAACCCCATTTTATCCAAATTTAATTGAATATCAGAGTAAGAGAAAACACGTGTCGTAATGCCACGCCGTGCAAGAGATAACTGCAGACGTTCAGACAAACTCTAACTCTATATGTTATATGAAATCTACACTTGTATTATGAAGAAATCACAATTAAGTAAGATTTGATGGTCGTATCCCTTGGCTCAGTGGATCAACTAGTGCACGAGTGAAAGAATAAATATACACTGTGGAAAGTATTTTGTTTATATTGCTTAACATCCTACATGAGCATAAATATTTCAATTGGACAACTCATGTTATGCATGACTCTAGATTTAGTATAAGTATAGCAATAGTTTATCCATTCGTTAAAGTATAATGATTTTGGTTTTAAAAGATGGCATGTATGAGATGTTAAAAGTAATACTTTTATAATTTTAAAATATCTAACATGCAACTTAGCATAAAATTTTTTCAGAGAGCAAGCAAATCAATTGTTCATAAAGAAATAGACTTGACAGCTAGCAAGTACTTAACATTAAAAAAAATCTGATGGGCGTCAACAATCTGACACGAACCCATCAACATAATGTATGTTTGAAGTATAAGAAAAGAAACAACTACCTCACAACCGGTGAGGGGAAGACAGCTACAGAACACCAGCCAAAAACCAAGACTCTAGTCGCTCAATCGGCTACTACTCTAAACCTGAGGCATTCACAAGAAAAGAATATCTCAGTAAGATTATATAAATGATGATCAAAGATCAAAAGATTGACAATAACCAAATGAACAAAGGGTTATCTGCCCAACCATAAACAACCTATAAAATTTCAACAATGAATCATATGACAATAGTAAAAGATTTAATTATTCAAAAGTAAGAAAGTTGCATTAAGTGCAAAACGAAGTCATGCGTCGAGAATATCTGTGAAAGTAAGCAAAATAACATATACTTGTACAAATGAGGAAATAGACTTCACAATTCTACTCATGTGAATCATTAACACTGGTAAGAAATGGTCCTGAGTCGGTGGCCACATTGTCCAACCCGAACTTACGGACCCAAAATGTTTCAAGAAGGTATTTGATGGAGACGACGGCCCACAACATTTCGAGGACGACGACAGCATGCTTGCGGACGACCATGCAGAGCGTCGGCATAATAGTCGTCCAGAACGCAAACCCATATATTATTAATTAATAATAATTATTATTAATAAATTATTATTAATTAATAAGTCATTTCTATGTTTGGTATTTTTATGTCGCAATGTTATTTTCATTTCATGTATGATGGGTGCTTATAATCATCATTTGTTATTTTTATTTCATGTTCTTAATTATTGTAATTGTTATGTCATGATGGGTGCAAATAGCCATCATGAGTGGTTTAATTTTCTAAGATGGAGATTGAGTGGTGTAGCCTATATATAGACATGTATGTTTCATATTTTAACTATTGAATGAAAGAAAATTTGAAAACCTAACTTGAGAATCTCTCTCCTTCTTCTCCTTGGCCGACCCCCCCCCCCCCTCTCTTCTCCTCCTTCTTGGCCGCCGACCACCATCTTCCCCTCCTCCTCCTCCCTCCTTCATATCTCCCTCTTCCTCTTGCTACCCGAGCCCTCCTCTTCCTCTACAAAGAAAACCGACCACTTCCATCCAACAAGCCACCGGCCTCCTCCTCTCACCAACCCGGCCACCCCTCTCAAAAACCGACCACCCCCCTTCATCACAACCCGAGCCCCTCCATCTTCCACAAAATCCTAGCCGCCAACCACCAACACCGACAAGTCCGACCCCCCTCCTCATCCCCTTCCTAATTCGGCCACCACCTTCCATATTAAGCCCTAAAACCTACCATATTTGCCCTCTCCTACCATATTTATATATATTTGTTGCCAAATCTAGAAGACCTTCTCGTGGTGGATTTCCAACTCCAGCGTGACGCGACGAAGGCGGGCGAGTTTCTCTCCTACCGGCGTGACTCCAGTGGAGCCGTTGAAGAAAGATCCTCGCCGAGAAATCCGGAATCATCCATTCCGGTTGGGTAACGATAATTTCCACTCTCGTGCTTTCTTTTCTTAGATAATCTTGTGGTGGATTTTTCTTGGCGTTAATTTTGATAACATTGAAAATATCGTTGATAACTTTCATCGTTTTGTGTCTTTTCTTGATTGATCTAATTTTCGTAAAGGGGTTTGGCGAGCCCTCTTTTTTCTTTTGTTGGGAGAGATCTACCTTTTCCGGATCGTGTTTTATTCGGTAGATCTCTTTTGGTACAACACCGCTCGATCGGATTGTGTAGGTCCCTTTAGCCGGAAAGAATATTGGCTTATAGCCCTTGTCCGATCCCTATCGGTTTGGCTACCCGCACGCTAGTATAAAATTGATAACATTAATTACGTGGTGCCGCGTAGATTGATTGTGCGAGTGTAGAATTTGGTTCGTAGAGAGCTAGTCGTGCGCGTCCGTAATTATATTTCGGTCCAAACATGTACGCCTACATCAGTATTGCAGTGGTGACCACATTGTCCAACACAACCAGGCAGTCCAAATACCTCAGTAAGGCACTAGAGTGGTGGCCTCAATGTCCAACCCAACCAATCAATTCAAACAAGGTACTGTGGTGATGGACACTTTGTCCAACTTAACTTCACAGTCCCAAAAATAACTCCAGTAGTTTGATGATTCACAATTTGACACTAGGTTGGAGGTCATGTATCCACTGTCAACCAAAAGCCATACTTAACAACCATAACAAATCACCACAAATCATACTCGTCGAATTTAACTTAATTTGGCGAGAAATTTCTAAGTTCAAGCTGATTCGTCGAGTATACACGACGAATGCAGTAGATACACAACGCCACGTTGAGTGTATTCAATGCACTCAACGTCACACTTATTTTAGGGAAAAGCGTTGAGTGCACTCGACGTCGCGTTGAGTGTAGTCAAAGTACTCAGCGTCACACTAAGTCTGGGGAGAAGCGTCGAGTACACGACACTCGATGCCGTGTTGAGTGTAGTCAATGCACTCAGCGTCATACCAGCTAACTCAACGATTTCACCTTCACTCAACGCCGCGTTGAGTCCACTCAACGCTTAGCAGATTACTCAACAAAAATACATTCACTCAACGTCATAATAGCTTCACTCAACCCCGCATTGAGTGCATTCAGCGCACTCAACGCTTTTGACATAGCTTCACCAATTACTAAACGCCAAGTTAACAACACTCAACGCCAAGCCTTAAGCAGTCAACACACCAAAGGCTTTTTACTTAGTTTTTCGGCCCACTCAACGCTGCGTTGAGTGTATCAAGCACACTCAACGCTTTTGTACTTAGCTCTCAGACCACTCAACGCCTAGATTCTTGACAAATTTCCCTGGGGTTCTCTACGCCATACCCGACGAATTTACCTGAACTAACTTATCATACTCAATGAATCTACACTGGCTAATGCACTTATACTCGCCGGATTTGCCTCAGGATACCCGACGTATTTACCTTTCATCCACTGAATCCAAGACTACTCGCGGAAGGGAATAAATGAAATAAATGAAAAACAAGAAATCAAAAGCAAGGGGAAGATCACCACTTGCCTCGATCCGGCCGAAATCTGGCCACGCAGCGCTTCTCTTCGAGGATATGGCCGCAAGAATCCGTAGGCAATAATTCCTGAAACTTTTCAGAACAAAGAGGGTCAAGGTGAGAAACCCTAATGATAAAGGTCCACAAATCAAAATTACCTACCACCAACGCGTAAATCTCGGCGAGATCTTTCCAGATCTACTCTCAGACGACGATTTCGTGCACCGGAGCTCCTACAAGTGGTGGTCGAAAGCCTAGCAAAACCCGTCGCTCTCTCTTCCGCATTTTCTATCTGATAGCTTGAGGAAGAAGATGAATAGTACTCGGTTTTAATATTTGATATGATATATATATTATATATTATCGCATATGCTATTATATGTTATCTTGAATAGTGTCGGTCACAATTAGCATAATATATTATCATATGATATATAATATAATATCATATTATATACATATGTTATATTATAATATATCTCAAATTAACTCGGATTTCTACAAAATTCGCACCGTAGCTAAATATCAACGCTACGATTCCAACGATGAAATCAAATTTAAGATTCGACAAACCGAACTCGAGTAAAAACCCCCCGAAGTTAAAACACAACATTCCCAAAAGGCTCCGCCGTGTTCCAAAACGAACCTGGCTCGCAAGGGAATATCAACACTCACAAGAAATTAGCCATGCTAATACTCTAAGTCAAAAATCTCGGATACCAAATGAGCAAAAATCACGCTTCAACAACGGTACCGATCAACTATGCGTCAACGTAACACCCTGACGTCAAAATACGTCACTAAAAAGGATTAAATAAATCTTGAAAAATTAGGGGTGTTACACCCCACACACACATAAAAGATATAAAAAAAGGCAATGAGTCCTTCATTTGAAGACAAACAACTAAGGAGTGAAGTGAGAACTATGGAGTTTCCCGACGAAGACTTGGCACTCTAACAATTCTCCTGCTCAGTTCTAAATCTGGCAGCTCTCATGCTTAGTCCTGAATCTGGCAGTTCTCCCGCTCAATTCTGACACTGACAGCTTTGTTGCTCGATCAGCTCTAATTCTGACAATTCTCCTGCTAAGTTTTGACATTAACAACGCTCTTGCTTATCATTTTACTCACAAGTACGCCTGCTTTAGAGTCTGCTCCAAAGGCCACTCTTGTGAGCGTCGTAGAAAATTTAGTTACTTTTTTTCTTTCCATTAAATTCTTATAAAAGGGGCAATAGTCTCTCGTCCTCGTGAGAGCTCAAATTTTTGTAATGCCCACAAGCTAATGGATTAGGTCAGAACCATACTGATCCTATTGTTTTTTTTTCTTTTCAGTTTTTTCTACGTAAAACATTTTTGATTTGTTCTCTTTTTGATAATGTGTGCACTTGACTAACTCTCCAGCTAAGACGGTCCAATTTACTCAACCCAGGAGAACAATAAACAACCCGCAACAACTATAAAATACATTGCACTCTTACATAAAGTTAAAATCAAATTGGCTCATAAAATGAACCAATCTCTAACTATAGCGCTTCACTTTTCATTTTCTCCATTTTCATAATACTTATGTTGACGTGATTTGAAGCGTGTTGGAACCTTAGCGAAAGGAAAAGAGCGAAGTGAATTCCTGAGCAGAGAATCAGTATAAGTCCACGATCCTGCTGGAAAACCTCAGAGCTCTCTCTTGCCTCTGTAGTTGATTGTCTTCAAATGAATGTCTGTGAGCATATTTATAGTTTTCTGAAGGGTAATGGTTGTAATTTCGCTAGGGAGTGATTCGTGCTGGCAAATGACGTTGCTCGGTTTCGATCACCCGGGTCACCATTTTTGCTGAAATGACGGGAGTACCCGCCGGACAGTTCGGGCGGCCCGGGCAAGGTGCCCGGAGGCTGCGGCGGCCGGAGGAGGCGTGGGTCACCAGCAGCGACGGCGACCGCCGCAAGTGCGCGCGTGCGCGGGAGCACCATTCGTGCGGCGTGTGCGGGGAGCGCGGCCGTGCGTGCGCCGCTTGCACCGCGCAAGGTGTGGTCGCGCAGGCCCCAGTGTGGGGTGTGGCTGCGCGGGATGGCCGCACATGGGTCGCGCACGCGCAGGCTGCATAGGTCGTGGTCGCGTGCACGCAGGCCGCTCACGCATGCGCGCAGACCGGGCGCACCTGCGTGGCCCTGCCGCGCGCGTGCGCATGTTCGGCTTCCTCTTTGGGGGCTCCCAGGGCTTGTGTCTTTCATGTGCGTAGTTGTTCGGTTGGGCTAACGTGTGCTCGGTACAAGTCTTGCCGGTTTGACTTTGAAATTTCAGGGGGACCCTATCAACTTATTTTTTTAATAAACTGGGTTGTTGCGGACATACCCCCCCCCCCCCCCGCCCCCGCCCCCGATCAAACCGGAATAACTTGAATCGTCTTAGCTCTCGGAGCGATCGAGCGCGCACACAGCCAAAAGAGAAAAATTGTACACACTAGGTTTTAATGTGGAAAACCCCCTCAACTGTGTAAAAAAACACGTGACCGGGTCCGTGCCGATCAAAATTCACTATCTGTCGGTGATTACAACTTTCTTGGGGAATCGAGGGCGACAGACCGTTTCTCGTTACACTTTAGAGGTGAGAGAGTTACTTAGGCTCACGACGGGCAATAGAATGTTTCGCGCGAGACTATTTGCTGGGGAATTGCGAACCAATGGGGCGCTTGTTGTATCAGGAATTTCTTTCTCATCGCTCGTTCGTGGACTTAGGCGGATTTTGGCGGTGAGGCGATGACTTACGAGTGACTCGAAAAAAGCTTGGAGGATGCTTGAAGATGGCTTGAAGATGGCTCGAAGGTGACTTGTAGGAGGAATCTGACATAGCTCTTGTCTGAGAAGGAAGAAAGCAGATGAGCAAAAAGTTGATAAATGAGGAGGCCTGAGGGCCTTTTTATAGCCTCCCGGAGGTGATTATAGTGGTTACACGGTTATCCGCACACTGTAACCACATATATCATAATTTCAACTATGATTTGGGGGAATATTACTTGCATATAATTATTCCCCCATTATTTAATTAATCAAACCCCCCACTAACCATGGTGGTTAGTGGGTGGTTATCCCCAAAATGAACGGCGACGATCACGGTAGAGTGATCGGACGACGGGGAAGGGCCGGCGAGCAAGGGCGGCAGACTTAACGGTGGGCGACCACCGGCGAGGGAGGACTACGTACGACGGGCGGCCACGAGGAGGGGCGGTCGAGGCATGACCTCCCCTTCAGGCACGGCCGGCAGCCGTGGAGCGGCTGCCCATGCGGGCGGCGCCGCGCGGCCGCCTTGCGGACGGGCGGCTACTGTGGTGCGGCCGACCCATGCAGGCGTCTCCCGCGGCTGTGGAGCGGCCACTCCTTGCAGGCGGCGCCGTTTGGCCGCGCGGCGGCCATGGAGCGGCCACCCTTTGCGAGCGCCGCCCTGTGGCCGCCCTTCACTGGCGTCGTCCCGCGGCCAGGGAGCGGCCGCCGCACGCGGGCGGCGCCCCGCGGCCGGGAGGCGGTCGTCCCTTGCGGGTGGCGCCCTGCGGCCGGACGGCAGACTTGGCACGGTCGGCGGTTTGGATGGTGCGCATAGTGGTATTAGCGCGGGGGGATCGCATGCGGTGATCGCGCGCGCGTCTGTCAAACCCAACAAAATTTATCAAAGATTGCCTAATAACAATGGTCTTCTAACAATATATTTTGCATCTATCCCAAATATTTAAATAAATCAAATATTTGTTTGTATGTGGTCGTTAATGACATTCTCTTGCGTTTTATCAGCAAAGACAAAGAAGATAATGCAAATATCAATATGTAAAGAGACGAGTTGTTGTCACATTCCTCAAGTTTCATGTGATATAAATCTACGGTAATACATTGAATAATTAATTCCGTAAAATTAGGAATGTGAATAACTAATTCGTGATAGATACGTCAACACCAATGCATATGACATCACCCGCGCATTGCGTCATTAGCAATGTGGATTTGAATATTGTCATCTGTTAATCACTGAATGCATGCACATGTTTCATGCTTGGAGTCTCATTCCACATCTGCTTGTCCTCCAGCTTTTAGGCCTGGGCCTGGGCCTGGGCTGGCTGGGCAGGGCCTTGGGGCCTAAAGGGACCCCTTATTTTAGGCCGAGCTTGGATCTTCTTCATTTGACATGAAATGGACACTATTCATTTCAAGGGGGAGATTAACACATCTCAATCCAAGGGTTTTCATGAAAAGGCGGATAGGGAAAAAGTAAGGGCAGTTTGGCCATGTAAAAATATATATTTAATAGCAGAATTAATATGAGAGCCGTTGGATTGAGATGGAGTAATCCCCACCATGAAATGGACAGTATCCATTTCATGTGAAATGGAGAGGATTCTGATCCAGCCCAAGCTGAATGTGAAGCAAACCTACCACATGCTTGACTACTAGTCTTTAGACCAGCCTATTTTTCAAATATGTTTTATTTAATTTTAAGTTTGTGAAAAAGAGCTAAATAAAGACAATTTTTATTGTTCCAAAAAGGTAATCATTATATATGTATGTCCCCTTATTTATAGAAATCAGGGGAGATGAGAAAATACGACAACTGATATGAGACTTAATACAAGTCGGGCGGTATACGCGCTTTGACATGGTCAAACCGCCCACTATACAACAAATAATAAAACACCAATCAACAACTAGGAAAGTCGTCTAACTGCCAGGGAAGACCGCTGGTACAAACCGCCAAACCGCATCTGCGGGTTGCCACCAGACCGCAATTGCGGCTACCCATCAGACCGCAGGTGCTGCAAGCTATCGGACTGCAACCGCGGGTTGCCACCAAACCGCAGTTGTGGTTAACCATCTGTCTGCAGTTGCGGCTTCAACCAGGCTGATGCGGCTTCAACCAGGCCGCAGTGGCTTCAACCAGGCCGCAGTGGCTTCAACCAGGCCGCAGTGGCTTCAACCAGGCCGCAGCGGCTTCATCCAGACTACTGCGGCTTCACCGATAGACCCCTGATGCAGCTCTCTGCCAGACCGTTGTTGCTTCATTCAGACCACTGCGGCCAACCAACAGGTCGCTGCTACAGCTTTCCGCCAGACCGCTCCGGCTTCCTTGAGACAGCTGGGCCAAACCGCTAGGTCGCTGAGATAGATAGACCACTGCGATTAGACACCAGTCTGCCCGGTCTCCTCAAGCTCCAACAAAGTTATTTTCTTTATGATAAATTCAAGTATGCTTTTTTATGTTTAATTGTAGTTTGTATCTAAGTTACAGTAAAATCATTTGGTTTACATAAAAATTATGTTAAATAATTGTAAATGTTAAAAATTATAAATAGAGGTGAATAAGGAGGGGGGCGACAGGTTCTACTCTGGTATGAGGGGGGAAAAAGGGGGGAGGGGGAGAGAAGAGAAAGAAAAAGAGGGGGAGGAGAAGAAGGGGGGGCCGCCGGGTTCCACTCCGGTATGAGGGGGGAAAAAGGGGGGAGGGGGGAGGGAAGAGAAAGAAAAAGAGGGGGAGGAGAAGAAAAGGGGGGAAGAGGGAGAAAGAGAGAAGAGAAAAAAGAAGAAAAAAGGAAGAGAGGGAGAGAATAAGAAAGATAAAGGTAGGATGATTACATACGTTTAAATCTCTTATTTGTAGTTTATACAAATATTAATAAACTAATTTACATAGTGCATTATACAAATTGTTCTATTTATAGTACATTATAATAATAACTTAGAAGGTATAATGTAATTTAAGAAACTCATCTTTGATACTGCATGTTTCCTCCTTGGCCCCTCTAACAAACTTTTCAAGAAAAGATTTTTCATTATGATTTCTTAAATTACGTTTAGTAGACTAAAATAATATTAATGCATCCTTTTAGAGCAATCATGAACTTATATTTTTTTTTCTTCTATTTACGATAGACATAATTTGCGGTGTTGTGATGTTATCAGGTGGCAGAGTTTGCAATATTCTTTATTGAAGATGATCGGAAGGTTCCTGCTACTTGATTTAATACACCGGGAACCAACTACATGATGAAAAAATACCCCTGCCTGTTTCATCTCAATGAAGTGAACTTCGAAAAACATCTGTCAATCAAACTCAATATTATATATGACCAGATTTCTGAGTTAAAGTAGATTGCATATTTTTCCGAGGTCTCAATTTTTTTGAATGTCAATCAAACTCAATATATTATTCACATTAAAACCATGTTACAAATGAAAGAAAATGAAAATACTGCATCAATTAAATCATCGGTATTTTTAAGAACCATACAACAGTCTCTCTCATCAAAATCACACATTTAATATCTCCCTGCTTAATAAAATTGATATAAAAATGAACGAAAATGAAAATACTACATCTGTCTTCCTGAAAGTTGTTTCAAAACTATAGATACAATATGACCACTAGTTGATTCAAAGACAGAAAAAATACACAATTTCCATTCCCATGTTGGTTTTCTCCAAAGCTTGCAAGCATAATAATTCTGCTCACTTCACCGGTAAAGACAGGAGCATGCTAAAAAATTCATTAGAAGAATTTTTTGATAAATGCAGCGTAGAGTGATTTAGCAGATCAGAAAATCGGGAACGGATGTGCTTCTGTATTGAAAACAAACTTATCCAACGGGAGTAAATCGTCATCTACAAATAACAAATATAAGTATTTCAAGGTTTCTCCCAAGAAGAAAGTTTTCATCTTGTCTCTTTTCTGAGCGCATGAAATGGTCGGTTCTTCTAGTAGATTCAGATTCCTTTCCATTACTTACATTTTGAGGTTGGTGATTTGATAAGGAGAAATTATATCCTACCGCGTCATCCACAACCTCCTTATCTACTTCTTCCTCCAAGCTTTCTCTATCTTCCCCTTCATCATCCCTTTCAAATACAGTACTCAAGCACACCTTCTCAGGGAATCTAAGCACATCAAATTCACTATCTTCCACTATATTTGGACGATAAGAATCCGGTTGAGAGCCGTTGAACTGAATTTCTGCACGGTTTTTATCTTCTTCTATTTCCTTAACGTCGTGAATGTACTGCTGATCGCCCATATCCAACTCCATTGACTTCACCATTCCTTGGTCTCCGGCGCACATTTCAGCCAACCGTTTCATAAATTTTCCGCCGTCCCTGTTTTCCAAATGCAATGGAGATTCCTTATTGGCAGATTCCACTCCCTCTACTTGCTTCCTTAAGAAGTCAAGTTCCTTTTGCTGTTGCTGCACCTTCTCCTCCATTTTGATCAACTTAGTTCTCAACTTAAATTCTTCTTCTTTCGCCGCTGCTCCCCTTCCTTCCATGAGCTCAAGTTTAGATGAAAGTTGCAGTATTTCTTCCTCTTTATGCAGAAGTTCGCTTCGGGCTTTGTCGAATTCTTTGTCTTTGAACTTGTTCTCCATCTGAAGCTTGTATATGAACTGATTCATTACCACAATTCTTGATCTTAGTAGCGATGAGGAATCTTCTATTCCTAGCTTATCCCTTGGAGTTGGCATGTGAGCAACACGGACAATGCACTTTGCTTTTGCCCCGTATTCTAGAGTTGCGATTGTTTTGTGCATCTCTTTGGGATCTGGACTTGCGCAGAGAATCATGAGAAATTTTGATTTGTCATCTTCAAATGAGTCCTACATAAGCATGGAACATATCATAATGCTGTGGAAAAAGGATTAGAGAAGAAGAATAGGCGATCTTTTTTTACCTGCAGAAGCATTGTTAGTTTGCTATCTCTGAAAGGAACATGTGAATCTCCATTGGCAATAGACTCGACCACTCTTTTCAGTGCGATATTGCCTTGGTTGATTTTTGCGGTCTGAAAGATCAATATTCATATATATTAGAGTACATGAGTTAATTTGTACTTCTAGTCAAGAATGTAAAATCACATTCCTATATACACATTACAAATATCTCTTCACAGACAGCTAGAAATAGCGTAGAGTACAATACCTTCTCTGGATTGGCTATAAATATCCGTGAAAGAAGATGATTGCATTCCACTGATATCCAAACATAGTGTAGAATCAAATATTGGACGTTAAGCATCCTATGCAACAATGGATTTATTAAGAATTATAATTTGAGCATTTCAAAAACTTGAAAACGGTAAATAATCACCCCAATTGTGAATCTCCATTAGCTTCTGGAGGGCGCGCGACGGGCTGTTGCGGGGGCTTCGGGGGCTCCCGTCGAGCAGGGAGAGAAAGAGCAATTTTTTTTATGCACAGGCGGGGGGTATTTCTGGAAGAGCCAAACAATAGGACCCTTTCAAACATGGAATAAGTGGAAATCGAGAATCGAGAGTGTATTCTAAACATATGGGAAGGGATATAATTAATCATTAAGATTTTACCTATGGAAAAGTCTAATTCTCCATTTTATTTTATCATACTTACAAAATACAAACTACCACCTACCATCCTCACTCAACTATTTAAGGATTTCATGTCTAAGAATATTAAAACACTTACTTATGCTTGCTATTGTGAAATGAGTGAAAGAGTTATATCTTAAACTTGTTTGGAAGTATGATTTCTCAAATGTAACAAGTGAGCAGTTCCCAATAATTAGGGCTTTATGGATAATTGTATTCCCACCTTCTCACATGGATTCTTATTTATTAGAAATAAAACCCCTCTTCTAATCTCATTGACGTCTTCTTTGCATCTTAGATATAATATAGGAAAAAGAGAGAGCTAAATAAGCACAAACTACTAGAGTTCAAATTATGTAGTTAAAATGAGGAGAAATCATTAGATACTTGTATTAGTGAATATTTATGAGTTGAGTAAAAAAGTTTATAAACAATAACGATATCACTTGTATTGTAAGGATCCAAAAACAAACTCCAAATAAATTGCCCAAAAAAATCATGTTGAAAGTGAAACAAACATATTTAAGCTGAGGAAAAAACGGCCAAGAGTTGAATTAGTGGGGTAATAATCAGCAGCATATTTAAAACTCTTGTATTGTCCATTGTGATACCCATCAGTTCTCGTTATTTTGATTGCCATTATTAGTGTTTTCATCCATTGTGAAAGATGAATATAAAATAAGTACAAGGAGAAAACTGTTATTTAGGCGAATCAGTTTTAAGAATTTGAAAGGGCATGCAAAAACAGTTTAAGGAAATTTGCATTGATATATGGGCCTTGGGACTACAATTGAAGAAACAAATGGCAGAGATGGAGCAAACATGATTCTTCTTAGAACAATTCAAGACTTGCACACTAGAGAACATGAAAAGGTTTGCTCCAGCTTGCTAGGGAAAGGGATTTAGAAAAACAATCTCAAACACAACAAAAAAATGTTGAGGAAGTTAATCTTCAAAAAATGTTAATCTTCCTAGTTTGATTAGGTTTTCAATTGATCTATTAACATTCACAACATGGGGTCTAGAAATTTTCTCAAATGTGCAGTAAATCCAAAATTTGCTCAACGTGTATCAATCCATAAACTCGTTGAAGGAAAGACAAGAGGAAAATGTACTAGACACTCACCACGATTAAACTACCATAAGACCAAGAACAGAACGATAGGCAGTGTGAATTACAATGCCCAGTGATTTATAATTGAGAAAAACGAGATATTTCTGGTATTGAACTCTCAAATCCAAATATCAAATCTCATAATTCATATAGTCGTCTCACCCATACACGAAAATCCATTAACTATAATTTCACACTTCTCTCATGGAATGAATAGTGAGCTGCATATGCAAAACAGAAACAGTAGCATAAATGCTAAAATTTACAACAACACTCAAGCCTTTATCCCACACTATAGTGGGGTCGGCAACCACCTTTTTTGTTCTAGATTCTTTACAAAAATCCAATTTCATCATGATTGAAATGGATATCACAAATAATATGGCATGCTTCTTCAAGAAAAGAAATCGAGTGAAAGAGTAGAAGATCAAGTATCAAATGAAGTGTGCACTTATGACATATTAAGGAGTTAATTATAACATTTTATTGAAAAAATGTGCCACAGGGAACTCCATCATGAAGTACAATATCACTTATATAAGAATAGGCTTCAAGAAGTTACGGTAGAATATGCACAGCTTAACAAATTTACTGTCCAAGTATATTTTGTGAGACTAGACAGGACGGTAAGCACCAAACACTAACCTGAGCCAATTCTACCAAAATAAACAAGGGCGAATATTTACTAGTGTGGTCATCATCCTCCCGCCCATTCCCCTTCCAAATCCTCTTCCACCACCATAAGAATCATGTCCATGGCTGTGAAAGTCAATGACACCATGGGATCAGAATATATTTCACGAAGAGCTAACAAAAAGGGAACTAATTGAGTTCATTTTTTTTAATTCTCTACAACATCACCGCAGAGCTAGAAACTTGTGAAGTGCAAATTCAGAAGAATTAACCAATCAAAACCTCACCGATTCCAATCAAGTGCAGGTGTATCAACTAAAGCTTTAATCTTGCTATCTTCATCAACTCTATCGACAGGAGAAACATCAACTATGGGAGCAATCGGCTGGGCATGATGAACTAAAGGAATACTATACAAGTCATTCCCAAATTCATCCCATTCAGATTCTTCAGGCTGCAAAATCATTATACACATTACTACCATTTTGATTCCACGCTAGCACACCTTACACGGTTTACGCTCAGCTGGGAGGAAGGAGAACACAGGAAGCTCACGGAATCGGCCGGAGGAAGGAGCAGGAGGGATCGACCGGAGGAAGGAGCGGAGCTCGATGCGCCGACAACATAGAGAGGAGGAAAGATGGATTTAGGGTTCGGCGCGCCTGCACGCTGCTGCGGAGCTCGATGCGCCGGCAACAGGGAGAGGAGGAGAGATGGATTTAGGGTTCGGCGCAGCTGATCTTCTCGAGAATCGAGTTGGAGGGACGCCTCAGGTGGTGCTTGCCGTGAGGAGCGCCGGAGAAGGGTGAGGAAGGGTTGCGCCCTGGTTGAAGGATGAGCGGTGGAGAGAAAGGGCGAGCGAGAGAGAGGCAGCGGGCGAGAGAGAGGCAGTGGGAGAGAAAGAGAGACAATCGCGTAATAAAATAGAGGCAGCGGGGGTTAAAATGGGAATCACGCGATTATCAGTCCAATTCAGTCTACCAGAGTGAGGCCCGACCGAGGGGGGGGGGCAGAAATTAAGAGAGTTAGGTTGTTGAACCCTTTTTATTTTAAATTTTTGTATTAAAAGATTTTTTGTCCTTGATGAGTATCTCTTTTCGCGAACCAAGCTATGGGTTTTCATTTCTTGTCCGTTTTTGGAGGGCATGTGTATGTATAAATTACTAAGATCAAAAATTTTGTTGATGTTTGAATCGACATTTTCATATAAAAAAAAAGAAAAATTATGTGCTAGTTCCTGATTTGCATGTGCATTTGATCTTTTGATTTGGAAAAAATGCATTTTTGATTGAAAGACTTATATATGATTTTTAAGTTTTAGGGTCCCTAAAAGAAGATTATTGTGTGTATATGTGTGTGTTAGTTTCTTTTAGCAAAAACTTTTTATTTACTTTAGAAGGTGAAACTTGAATCTGGAAGCACGATTCTAATTTAAGAAGCTACAATACCTACAAAAAAATCGTTGATAATCACAATCAAATAATTTTGATCCTAAAATTAGCTATCATTAAAATTGTTGTAGATTTTTATGCTATTAAATGTCAAACATTAAAAATAAGAATATTAATAATAAATTATTTTGTTGATAATTTGATGATTAATTATTTATTTTGAATCAATTAGCAATAAAAATATATTGTGTCAATTTCGTTTTAACAGTACCATTATATAACACATAACGTTAAAATATTTTATTTTTTATTATGCGCGATTGACAAATCAATTACTAACAATACTATTTTCTTCAAAATAACACGTAATTTTTTAATAATTTACACTATAATTAAAAGACAAACATGATCAAATATACTTGATGCATACTCAATATCGAGATATAACCAAACTTTAATACATTAACATACTTTCATACACCATGTAACTTGTTTTCATATATCAACAAACAAATTACATATAGTATCGAACTTTCATATATACATCATCAAACTTCCATATATACATCATCAAACTTTCATATATATACATCATTAAACTTCCATATATACATCATCAAACTTTTATATATATACATCATCAAACTTTCATATATACACTAAGATCAAAGTTTTAATATATAACCAAAACAACAATATATTTCCCTTTGTTTGTTCTATGAGTGTGAGTAAACACTTTTTTCATGAGGCACCGATATCTCTTCATTATCCTTGAACTGCAATGAAAAAAACATAACTGTCTTGCATGTCAATTATAAGCATGTGCACAAATCTTGTAAAAAAAAATACACAGTAAAAAAATAATATTACATGAAATCTTGTACACATGCACACAAATGTACACACAATAAAAGAAAAATAAGACATCATCATTCAAATTTACAAGTAAAGTTGACTACTTCCCTCACCAACTCACTCTAAGTACATATAATAATCTTCTCCTACTATCAAGCCATCCAATAACTAGCAGAAAGCTCGCCCAAGAAGTCCTACCCATCCCCTCCAGCAACCCGCTCTTATCCATCTCTAATAAAAGAAGAAAAAAAGAAATACAAAAACAAGTAAAAACAATACTCTTAGGAAGGATGGTCTCAAGTTTAAGCACATAAACTATTATAGATCACTTCTTCTTTAATTTGATAGGAGGGGGCATGTTGTAAATCATACATTAAACTATACATAAGATAG
Organism: Platanthera zijinensis; assembly: GCA_039513925.1. NCBI lineage: Eukaryota > Viridiplantae > Streptophyta > Magnoliopsida > Asparagales > Orchidaceae > Platanthera > Platanthera zijinensis. Next base: position 17,737,311 of record CM077078.1, on the reverse strand, counting down.
ATATTAAAACAAAGCATATATAACGAATTCCTATCTTAAGGGATCCTCCAACTAAGGAACAAATTGTGTGTCCAGAAGAAGAGTAAGTATCAAAAGACCCATGAATCAGTCGACAACGGCTAATAACTGGACTCCAAATTCCGACATGTGTTATTTTATATGGTTCATTAATCTAGTTTAGGAATCCAATATGATGGTAAAATAAATTAATCAAGAAATAGGAATAAAAAAATTTTACTTTCTGAATTTAACAGGAACTAAATATGTGTTTAATAGATCACTAAAAAGTCCAAATCTTCCCTCCTCTATATGGTTTTAATGAGTTCTCTTCCTCCTAAAAGCCTTCCCTTTTTTCCCAATTTCCAAACCTCTAAATACATCAAACCAATTTTCGGGCTTTTTGTAGGTAGAGATGAGAACATGGCCTTTAACGACCATGAAAAGTAGAGATCGAGAGAGAGAAAGATGGAAAAGGTATTCTCACAAGCGATTTGGAAGGCATGTGGAAGATTCGCGGTAGTAATCGAGAATTTTCATTTGACCCCAGGAGCTAAGTGAAAAAGTATTTCAATATAAATATTTCAATTGCAAGGTGCAGAGGAAGAGATTGAGAAGCACCCAAAACATTTTCTGTATATTTCAAATTTCTAGAAATGAGGAATTCATGCTGCCAGATTCTTAGTTGCAACCTGGAAGAGAAATTTCAAAGATTTTTTGGACTAGCTGGGTTTACTGGACGCTCACCACGATGAAAAGATTAATACACAGACTATAGAGATTCCTGGCCACTTATAAAAACATGATATTCAATACTGCTTATACTCTAAGAGAACAAAGCTGCTAGCTTCTGCTAAGGAGTAAAATGTAAAGATTAATACACAGACTATAGAGATTCCTGGTCAAACTAGGCGCGAAAACAAGATAAATTTCTAGTGCAGTGGCATTCATCCATCTATTTCTTCTCAACAAGATGAATGTCTAATGGCAGAGCTTCAATCTCAATTCCTTAAGCTAAATACATCAAATTTCGGCCTAGACTTCATAATCTTTAATCTAATTACTAATTGCAGCAGATTTAGTTTTAAGATCATGAATCAAACATGATTTTAATAGGAAATTACAACATACTCATTATATTTTTCATTTTGATTTTAGTAGACCTAATAAAACAATAAAAACTCAAACAATGTCATAATATCAATCTAAATGTGTTGTGCAATCATAAATTTTAATACAAAAAATTTATGAATCATATAAATGATGAAGGAGGCTTTTAATAGAAGGATATAAGAACACAAGCATTTGAAACTGTCAATGATGATTTGCATTCATAACAGGAGTAATATCAATCGCATTTATAATTCCTTTGTACTCATTTACTTTCTCATGTAATCTAATTTAGTGTGAATCAAGCAAAAATCGAGCACAACCAAGCTAAAAAAAACAGTAACTGCATTCATTAGCTCAAAACCAAAGGGAATAAACAAGAGTAGCGTACAAATATAATTATTGTATTGCTGGGAAATCACAAGCGGCATAGCTGCTCAAAACCAGACAAGAGGAGGAATCTTACAAAAAAACTGGAATTCTCTACCGAGAAAGAAGGTAGAAATCAAGTCCACCGGATCTATGTCACTGTAATTTCAAGTTGTGACGTGGAGCCGTCGAGCGATCGAGATTGCCAAGTGTGTCATCTCTTTGTCGAGTAATCGGAGATGCCCAGGGCCGCCCAAATTAGGGCACTGATCTACCGTCGCTCGCCCGCTTCGCTAGTCGCAGAAAGAAGGTTCGCCGTCCATGGGAGGGGAGCCGCCGACTGTGAGAGGGGGGAGGCTAGGTCGAGCCTGAGAGGCCGACGGTAGAGTGCGGAGCCGGCTGGAAGAGCTGCGATCAGAAGAGGGAAAAGGAGAGGCGATCGGGAGAGAGCTCGAGAAAGAAGAGCGATTATTCTACCGAGTAGAAGAGGTCGGCGACGACGGTACATGGATTGCGCTGTGGGAGGCCTGGAAGAAGAAACGAGGGTTTGGATGGGATTGTGCACGACGGGTGGTTGCAGGGGCGCCGGTGGCTTCCGTCGAGCAGGGAGAGAAAACGCGGGAGGTGCTGGCTTCCGGGAGCTTTGCTTCCGTCCGGGACAGAGGAGATCGGGGAGGAGGTAGGGAAGCGCCAGTTACGGGGGAAGAGAAAGAAAATCTGGAATGAAAATCGGACCGGACAGAGGAGATCGGGGGGGCAAAATGGGAATCACATATTTTCAGTCTAATTAAGTCAGACCGGAGTGAGGCCCGACCAGGGGGCGCCGGGTTCCACTCCGGTATGAGGGGGAAAAAGGGGGGAGGGGGAGGGAAGAGAAAGAAAAAGAGGGGGAGGAAAAGAAAGGGGGAGAGGGAAATGAAGAAAAGGGGCGGGGTGAAGAGCGGGTTTGGGTGCACCGGGTGCAGTCGGGCCGTGGGCCCAGGTCGACCTTTATATGGTCGGCCTTGACCTTTCTATGATTGGTGCGCTCACTTTCAACGCACATATTGACAATTTTATACCCCTTATGTGAAGGGTCTTTGGTCTCTAAAACGTGATTTTTTTAAAATAATTTTGGTGACGTCTGAGTGTGTTGTTTAGCTTAGCCCATTTTGGTATTATATTGAATATGTGTATGAGTGTATCCAATCTTAAACCAATTGATTATAGGCGGAGGAGCCCAAGATCTCTATTAAGTGCACAATGACATGAGTTTTGTTATGTGAGACTAAATTCTTAGTACCTGCAATGATAGTCCTTGATGTCTTTTTAAAATAAAATATAAAATATAATACTTGTTTTTGTAAAGAGGGAAATTATAATGAATATAACATGCACAAATTTGATGATTGATTAAATTTTATATATAACGAATATAACGTGTGCAATTTGATGCGTCATTAAATTTATATCTATACTATTGTTCTTAGATTCAGTATGTAAAGTTCGTCTCAGCCCGAGAGTCAAATAAATACATGCACAAACAAATTAGATTGAGTCGATACCATAGTTTGTACGTGGACATCATCTTGTTAGTTATCTCGGATGGATTCTTTGGCTTCACACAAACAAAAAGCTTGTTATAAAAAAATATAAAATCATAGAACATATGAAGTTTTTTCGTAATTATTCATAAAAATACCTCCAACATATGTATGTTACAGCACAAAAATTCCAGTATCTTTAACTTGGCAAAATCATCAAATTTTGAATAATACAACTCAATCTTTTACCCCTAATTGAAAAGATAAACCACCATTTAAAGGTTTAACTCCAGTGAAATACAAGCTCAACGAGATAAGGGCCAATGTTTCACTTGTGATGCAAAATATTCTTCAAGCCACAAATGTACAAATCAGTACAATTTAAATTTCTTTAAAGGGTAACAAATTGAAGATTTTGATAACATCACATAAGAAGAACCTATTGATTTTTTATCTGAACCTTTAGAAGTCTCTGAGATTAGTGTTAAATGGGAACATTTTCCGCCAAATCTCTGTGTTCAGGGTAAAATAGGACAATCAAAGGGTGCACATTTTTATAGACAATGGTAGCACTCACAATTTTATCACCAAATGAACATCTACTTTTCTTAAGTTGTTGATAACGTCCATTTCATGTTTTAAAATACATGTTGACAATGACCAAGTTATGTTCTATAGGGAAAAATGTTCTCAAGTAACATTGACTACTCAGAACATTATTTTTATACTCGATCTATTCATTAGATCGAATGAACACAGAGTTGTGTTTTCAAAGATGTTGCAACAAAAGTTTGAATCGAAGCCTCCCACGATAATTTACCAGTTTATGACGAAGAAAAATAACAAATATAAAACCATTAAAAAGATAACTCTTATTACCACTCTTAGTAAGTGGAAGGCCCATAATGGTAAGTTGTATTAGTAAAACTCCATGGAACTTCATCGCTAACAAAAAACATTCAAGATGACATACTTATTCCAAAATAATTAATCTTTAAAGCTCATATAACACAACACGAGAGTCTGTGGCTTTAGCGCCGACCAACAAACTTACTCACCAACACAATCTACAGAACATTTCTCCATATATTGTGATTTCTCCATCCTCTCGAAGCTCCCGTCTTCAAGCTCCTCATAGGCACCATTTCTATGGTATCCGTCTTGATCTTTCTTGGAGGTTCAAATTTTAACTACTTGGAGACGCATATCACAAATTCAGACGATCATTGCCATAATAGGAGTGATTCTCCTGAGTAGAAGTTCCTCGTCGCCCCTTCAACATTGATCTTCACAAAAACAGAGAGAAATGGAACCTGTAGCGTCATAAAAAATGAGAGAAAAATAGAAGATGTTTTCATAAGAAGAACCAAGGCTACCAACTTTACCATCAACAATAATATATGATAGCAATATAAGTTTCATATTGACAATCAATTTTTGACGACCATCACCACCAACTTCTGCGGATAAATGAGAGAAAGCAATTATTTAAATGAACGAATATGATACTTATCTATGCAGTTTGCAAAAAAGAAGAAGAAAAAACGGATGTTTACGCATCATATCAAGACTATAATGAGTATGGAGACATTTCTGTAGGTTATGTACTGAAAAGGCAAATTAGGAAGCTATATGCATGCAAACAGTTTAAGATGCCTCATTACCTCTAAATATGCCAATAAGTAAATAGGGTAGAGCATAAATCAGTAGAAGCAGTTATGTTTAACATATCTCAGCTTCATCCTTGCTCATCCCATCCTTCCATTCTTGATCAAAAAATCCATACATGTAGATGGAACCAGAACATGCCATTATGCATAAACTTTTATAGTGCTTAAGGTGATGCAACCATAGAGACATTGAAGATAAGTGAACGACATTAGAATGTTTCTCATATACTATATGGAAAAAACTGTGTAGAACAAGTGCAATTGCTCAAATTAGAAACGGTACCTAGAAAAGTGTGCCAACTAAAATAGTTGTAGGCATAGCAAGACCCAGAACACATGGGCAAGAGACTACTTGAGAAAGAATTAAAATTGGACTTTCTTGATTAAGATGTACAATTAAACTCTACATAAATACAAAAAAAATACTTTGACAAAAAATGAGCATACGAGAAGCTCACAACACTTCACTTTGGTCCCTCAAACTTAGTGCCGCTAGGTCCTCACAATAACTACTCTTTACTGTAAAGTTATACGTGATAACTATAGCATTCAGTTGATTTTGAGGCATTCCTCATTGGAAGATGGCATTACAAATGCCTCGTGACATGTTCAAATTATAGATAAATTTTAATCTTCTACGAAAATAACTGCTAAACATCTAATAGAGAAAAATATACTTAACTGTAAGAAAAATCAACAATCAAATCAACATTTCAGTAACATCGTACAAACGAACATTTCATAAATGGATGAGTAAACTAGCTTACAGTTTTTCCAACAGAGTACAGTAGTCCATAATCCTTACAAATTATTCAGTGTCTTCATCTGTGTTAAAACTTGTGGGAATGGCCCTGATAAGGGATTCCCCGTTAATTCCCTATAATTTGTCCCAATCAATTTTGACAAACATGCATTAATTTCCACGTCTGAAAGCCACAGTAGAACAAAAATGGTGGGAAGATTAACTCACAAATTGAGCAAACACAATGTGCTCAATGCTGTGAATGAGGCTGAAGTCCGCCCGAGAGCATCGAGCATGGGTATAGCAATTAATTCAAAGCTCAGAATATCTATAGAACACCTTAATTTAAAAAGAAAGGAATATGATGCATCAACTCATGCATTTATTGATAACAATCAAAGTTAGTGTACATCTGCCCACACACACGCACTTCCACCCGCCCACACGCGCACCCGCGCACCCGCCCACACATAACTGCAATTTCATGTGTTTCTATAAATGTCTAAAATTGTCATATATAAAATTTGGGTAAAAAGTAACCATAATTAAGACAAAGATACAAATTTTATCACTAAATCATCTCACGGATAACAAAGAGTCTCAAAAGACAAATACCAAGAGCAAGAACATGGCAAAGATCCTTACCCCAAAACATATGACGGATGCGCCATTCTTCTCCATGCAAATCACTTGTCATAAGCTCCTGAGTTGGAGCCTGCCTCCCCATATCCTAATAGTAGAAAAAACATCTCAAAATCAGTCAAACTATGATTTTAAAAAATATTGTATTGGGCTTAACTAGTAGTGTATGATCATCATCAGAAAATAACTTGATTATCAAAATCCAAGCATAAACGTACATATTAGCAATCTTACTGATAATGATAAGACTTGAGAGTAATGTGTGTTACTTCTTCCTGTGCACCTGCCACTAATTTTATGCATGTGAAAGCCCATGCCGGATGACTAATTCAAATAAAAGAAGAATAAAATAAAAACTGGTAGAAATCCAAAGATCTAACACAATTTTCAGAAAAAAAATTATATTATTCAACCAAGTTCTATAAAACTGACAAAAAATACATTAGGTGACTGCACAACAGAGTCAACGTATACACAAACAAAAAGGTATATCTCATTCCAAACAAAAAACTGAAAACATAAATTAAGTTTTTTGAGTGACAGACAAGTCAACCGAACATCGTTTTGTGAATAACACTACAGTGATATATCTCTACCAAAACTCAAAATAAACTCAAGAATTTTAAAGATATAAAAGGTAATTTTCTCCAAGACGAACATCGTTTTGTGAACAACACTGTTGAGCTTATTACGGAAATAGGTTTTCGTGTAGTATTTACCTGCATACCAGAGAAAGCAATTAAACACGTTTATCCCCCCAATATATTTACAGGAGTTCAATTTGTTAACGTATTAACTGGCTATGTGCCTGAAATACTCATGACTTATGCGTCACTGCTTAAGCATCGTAAATTTGATGTTAGTTATCGTGGTCGGAAATATCCCTTGTGGCATGGATGTCTTGGTTTAGAAAAATGGCAAATTGCCGATAAATTTTTAAAAGAAGCTAAACACTATAAGCTTTGTTCTAATATTTCTTATAATGAAAGAGACCGTTTATATGATGCAAGTTGGGTTAATTTATTGCAAAACTCTACAGCTGTGCTGGGAGTAGAAAGTAGATCAAGTGTATTTGACTTTACTTGTGAAATTTTTGCTAAAGTGGAAACTATGCAGGCACTTCTTAATCTAGATGATAATGAGTTTTATAAAAGAAATTACTTTGCTGATCTAGAAGATAAAATATGTTTTGCCCAAATCTAAACAAAGTAAACGAGAAGAAAAAGGTTACCATCACAAGTTCACAACTGCACGATCTTGAATTTAGGTGCGGTGGCCGGAGAAGATGGCTTTATCCATCACTCTCCTCCTCACCGCCTCTCTCGTTCTTCTTACTCTCGTCGGAGAAGTTACGATCGGGACACCGTGAAGTTTCTGAAAAATGGCAAACTATCCAGCTTTGGTTGTGAGAAATCATTAGTAACTATTCAGAGACGTCACATGGAAACCATCCTTAAAATCTTGTATATACTTTCAAAAGCCATGAGAACGTAATCATTTTGATGAACTCAAAAGGATTGAAAAAATTAACAGGGCTTGATTACCAAATGACCAAGTTGATGATGCATAAAGACACTATTTATGTCAATAACACTAATCGTGGAAATCACAAATGCTTAGTCATATCTAGTGATTATAGTCAGTAAATTATCAATCCATGCTTTAGTTCTAACATTTTAGAAACATTTTTTTGTCATGTATTAGTTGAACAAACATCATTAACACAGAAATTTCATTTTATCATCATTAACATAGAAATCTCCTAATCCATAGCATCCAAGCCATAAACCCAGCAAAAGTCTCACTATAGCCCCCAATATCAAAGACAGAAATGAAATCAAGCACAAAGAAGGTGGTAAAATAAATTAATCAAGAAATAGGAACAAAAAATTTTACTTTCTGAATTTAACAGGAACTAAATATGTGTTTAATAGATCACTAAAAAGTCCAAAACAATATTCTTTTGTTAGCAAATAATCTGATATTTATTTCTTCCTGGAGGAAGTTGCTGGATGTGATATTTGAAGTAATAACATTCCTAGTTATTTGAAATTTTGGCCTTCAAAACAATAGCAGTTGCAGTTGCAATTGAGGATTGAAACCATAAAATTTACAGGACAAACTGTAGACCTTCTAACTGGCATTAAATTGGCCTTGATGTTTTCTATTACAGACAATCTTTTCATTCAGATTTTTATATACTAATAGTATTAATTACCCAAAACTTTCCCGTAGTTTGCAAAATTACAGGTTGCACCTTTCTATCCTCTGAAATTACAAAAAACTCTCATATGAGTTCACATTTCATAACATACATACACAAAAAATATCCACATGGAGCTCCCCTTCAGGGGGGATTTTTTGTGCATGCATGTTATGAAATATAAACTTATAGTGAAGTTTTTGAACTTTCAGAAGATAGAGGGGTGCAACGTATAATTTTGCAAAGTTACAAAGGAGGTCTCGGTAAACTACCCTATAAATAAATAAGCAAGTTACTTATAAATGGCCAAATTTAATATCTTCAGTATTTTTTTCTTTTGCTATTTCAAGTGCTCAAACAATGAGTCTCGATTAACTGTGAGCATATGCTCCTTTGGTGCCAGAAATTTAAATACCTAAGCCCAAAATTTAGAGTTCTGAGGCATACCCAAACAAATTCTTGATAGAACCCCACAAAGAATGATCCGACCCACTTCGTCGTCTTCGTGGAAAGCCCCTGCGATTTACATTGGAAAAAAAACATAAATTTTTTTAAGATAAAAAAACTTTTCAAATTTAAAATAACTCATCTTCCCGAGGAATTGAAGAATCACCCGACATGTTCCTAATAGAAGCCAGGAAACAATGGCAGAAACGGCTGTGAAGGGGGAGTTGATGGGCGACGTTGGAAGCAGGGGCGAGTAGGAGTTCTGTAAAATAAAAAAAAAGCCTAGATCCTGAATAACGGCGCAGCATATATGAGGTTCGGGAATGTGATTACCTATGGAGTGCAGTGGCATTGACGAGAGAAGTGGACGGGTGGCGAAGCAGCGGAGGATGAGCTGTGCAACCAAGTACAGCCGAGCTGTGCAATCTATCCAACACAATAAACCACGTCATTTGGCATTTCTTCTTTTTGATTCTGAGATTGTTTGATCTCTAATTCCCAAGTACAGCTGGGCAACCATGTCATGGTGGATTTGTCACCAGGTGAATTAGAAAAAATGCACAAAATTGAATGAAAGCAGGCACATGCCAGTTCATGCTATTTTGGCTTCACCGTCCTGTGAAAGAGAAGAACAACTGCTTCCTCCACCTTCCTGTGAAGTAGAAGCACCCTCTCCACCTCGATGGAGCTAATCTGGAGGATTTCTCCCTCTTCGACCTGCGGGAGAAAAAGGGCGAGCGAGAGAGGGATGCTGCGGGAGAGAAAGAGAGCGCTCTGAAATTAGCTCCGTCGGGGAAGAAGGCGGCCTGACCGGTGCGGCGCCTGGAGGAGACGCCGTCGAGCTTGGGGGGAGTCGGAGGCAGCGGTGGTGAATGGCGAGAGGGAGAAACTCAAGCAGCGAAGGCAGGGTATCGGGAAAACGACGAGAAAGCGGGAGGGTATTTTCGGAATAACCTAACTTCAGTCTGATTCAGTCGGATTGAAGTGAGGCCTGACCGCGACCGGGGGGGCCGCCGGGTTCCACTCTAGTATGAGGGGGAAAAAAGGGGGGAGGGGGGGTGGGAAGAGAGAAAAAGAGGGGGAGGAGAAGAAAAGGGGGGAGAAAGAGACAAGGGGGAAAGTAAAAAAAAGAAGGAGGGGGGGGGGGAGAAAGAGACAAGGGGGAAAGTAAAAAAAAGAAGGGAGGGAGAGATGTGGTCATGTGGGTTTTGTTCGGTGGCATCCAAATGTGAAAAAGACCCAACATGAATGTATATATATAAACTAATGTACAAATCTTGAGAGTCAATTGACATCTCTTTAATGTTTGTAACTTTTTATTGAATATTTTTGGTGCGGTACCGTCTACAAGCTCTTCTGATATGCTACCCCTTCCATTAAGAATTTTATTTACACTTTCTCCATTCCATCTATGTGATTTTCTACAACGGACACCTCTTCATGATCATTAACACAATACAAAAACAAATCATCAAGTCAAATAACATGTATTTTGGTAACTATTAAAAATAATAAGATCAAACATCATTCTTGAACCATTACAACAAAGTTGTTATACGACAACATTTTTTAATGTCTTTAACGACGATTTTTAAGCGTTGTGATAATTATCATGACATTAATAAAAACGTCACCAAATCGTCGTGATTGCGGACGTCGCCGTAGCTCTATGCGACGCTTTCAAAAAAACGACATAATTGATAGTTGCTCTATCGCAACACTTTTTCAAAAAACATCATGATAAATAATTGATCTACGGTGACACTTTCTAAGAAAACGTCGAGAAAAATATTAACTATATCACGATATTTTTTAACAAAATATCATCGTAATTAAAACTCTACAATAACGCTTTTTGAAATAAGCGTCACAAAATATTTCATTTCAAGCAGTCCTATAATTGCTAATCGCAGTCCAATAATATTCGCAGTCCAATGTCTTTATTCGCGGTCCCAAAAAATTGTAAATTCAGAATAGTTTTAAAAAACATTGACAATAAAATGAAATATATATTTTCAATTTGCCACACATATCAAAATCAGTTTTAAATGTACAATCAGTCATGGGAGCAGAAAAAAGAAGAAGCAGAGTTCATAATTCCAAACAAACCATCACAACCCAACTAATAAAAAACCCCTCAAGACATGCCTGCATATTCTAGCAAGCAAATCCATTACAACCCAATTAACAAAAAAACCCATTAAAACACAACTTGAATAAGAATCAAAATGTGTTTTTGATAGTAACTCAGTCAGTAGATATCAATGCAACTAGCCAAAATCTTGATAAAATGAAAAACTCATTCACTTCCAATTAAAGGCCAACAAGTTGCCGAAATTCAATCTCCTAGAAGCATTGGAGAGCGGAGTTGAGTTGATAAGCTTGTCGATCACATATCAGCACTTTCAAACCAACATGTTCTTTGTGTGCAAGCAATGATGAAGATTTGGGTTTTCGCCCAACACCTCATCTCGGAAATTCATGGCCGCTTGCTTGGAGAAATCTGTGTTTCCGGATGGTGACATGGAGTTCTTAGCCTGATATGCTGATGAGATTGTCATGATCTGGATCTGATGGCATTCAAGCATGGCTTTCCACATTCTGATCAACCTGCAAACACCACATAACTTAGGCCGTGTCATCCAAAACAATGAATACAAAAGACAAGCATCTCTTAAAATGAAATATTCAATACTAGTTAATTTTAGACGTCGTGCTCTGACTAGTCCTAATTTTAATGCTAGAAACTTGTTGTGTGAAGGTGCCTGATGAGCGAGATGGATGTTCTGCCAGGCTATTATTTTGAGCATGAGAATGAGCAGCTTGTGCGGTTACTTGTGCCAAGGCCTGTTGGTGTGACATCCCAAAATGTCCCTGCATATAACCATCAACCAAAGATGCTAAAATTATAAGTACTACAACAACATTTTTTATTAAGATAAGATGACAATGCCATGAATGTTGAATAGAAAAACAGCACAAGAAACTCGTAAAGAGAAAAAACTGCTTATACTAATATCAGATCATTGGATGTGTAGAACTTTAAAGCATTGTATTTTAGTCCCACATTTAATAGGTGAGAAATATTTTGGTGTAGAAATACCAATAAGTTGATATTGTATATATATATATATGAGCAGCTGCACACGGGCTTCGCCCGTGCTTGACTGCTCGCTGACTCTTAGCGGGTTACGCCCGCATAAGTGAGAGCTATGCCCGCATAAGTGAGAGCTACGCCCGCATAAGTGAGAGCTACGCCCGCATAGAAATTCTCAAGGATGTCCTCCCTTGTGGTGAATCTCCTGCGAAGCTTTGGTGTTGTATTATGCAAAGCTTTGACGACGTCTTATGCAATACATATTAGGTTGAAGTAAAAAAAACAAAAGCATGAATAAAGAAAAAAACAGTAGCAATACAGAAATGCCCAAATTCTATGCAATAATAAAATGAGCGTGAACAACCAAATCCATAACCGAAAAACCAAAATAAATAGGAATATGCACCATAACAATAGAAGGCCTCGGAAAGGTAATTTTTGTTTACATCAAAATTACTCTCAATCCTCCAAAAACCACTTAGTTTAAATATTTTTTTATACTTAGAATTGATACCATGATATTGAGAAGACTTGTGGTAAAATAAAAATTATCGCAGGTTAAACATATATAGTTGATAACATTTGAAAACAATGAATTTTTTATGCAAGTTCTTTGGTCTTTTAATGGATGGGACTAATATGACTCAATATACCTCCCTCCGTGTTGATTAACACTTGGCTCAGCTCTGCCAGGTCCATCAGAGATTAGCTCTTGATTACTTAAAAGTACATCGTTTTCCCACACTCTCCTCCCTCCATCTAATCTTGGAACTAAATCATTTAATTCATACAACTGACAAAAACTATAGTAAGAGTTTCCAACTGAACCAGAAAATCCATACTTATATGAGTTTGCTTGCATCATGGACCAGTATGAATTTCCCTGCCAATATGAGCCCTTCTAGCACTTCCCAATGTAGTCTCTTGTTCGTGAAATCGCTAGCCAAAACAACCCTTCTAGCACTTCCCTCTCACCCCCAACAGCTCCATCGAACATCTCAAGTCTCAACATAAAATCAAAATTTGATTACACAAGACATGATTTGCAGTGAACAGCCATGAAATAAAAAATTAACTATAAAAGAAGGATAAAAATCAAAACAAATTAAACAAGAAGGAAAAGGTTACCATCACAAGTTCACGGCTGCAAGATCTTGAATTTGGGTGCGGTGGAGGTTATAGACAGAGATAGGGATAGAGAATAGAAGAAAATCAAAGACAGTGTTGGTAACATTGAAGCAGGATCTTACAAATACAACTCCTTTTTCCCCAGCGGCTAGGCCATGACTACGATGGAGGGGTGCTCTCATGGAGAGGCCGTTTTCTTCAAAAAAAATAAGGAGAAGAGCATGGAAGAAAAAAAAAAGAAGGGTCCGTTTGGCACGACAGTGGCGGTGGCGGTAACGAACGTGGTGGTTATGAAGCATCGTTCGTGAACGTCTGATCTCTTCTAAGGAACTCTATCCACTTTCATTTTCAAAATTAGATTTTTTTTTTTCTTGATGGTGGTCATAACTATTGTCATGTCAAACTTACGTGGTCTTTTTGTACACAGTAAATTTTATTCAAATCATCATTTGAATGTAGTAGTCCAAGGAGGTTCTCCTTGATAAACACTGAAATCACTAAAATATGAAATCACAAAAATCTGAAATCAAAGCAAGATTTGCTTGGAAGAGTTGCAGCCATTAGGGCGGGGACTTTAGAGCTTATTCCTCTACTTCTATGTACACAGCATGAATTTCTGAATAGAGCAATTTGTCAACTTCTCTGGATTGAGCAGTTTACACTGGATTCACAATTAGATTTATAGTATGAATAACAATAAAGGCTTTATTATGTGCTGTGATCAAGAATTTAGACACGTCAATAGGAAAGTTGCAAATAAAACACAAAAATTCAATCAAAACGCATTCCATGACAAGCAAGTTCTGTAGAATGGAGCACCATGAATCATGCCGATAGCATTCTGATAATACTAAAAGAGGAGAATTAAGAATATCCAACACATAATTTATAAGTCATCCATAAAATGCATAAAACTGCTGATAGCTTTGCTTGCAAGTACTTTAAGTAATGATATGTTTTGGGTTTTATCACCCCGCTAACAAGTTGATGATGGTTTGATCACTTACATTGGACGATGAAGTGCAGCCCATGATCAAATCTTCTAGGCCAGCACCAGCTGATCTTTCCACAAGTGTCTGCTGATGTTGTTACTGCTCATTAGGACATTATTTAATCTTAGTCAAATGACAAAAAATGAGATTTTTTTCATTACGTGCCTGTTAATGATTTTTTAGTATCAATAATCATATTGATACTACAAGATGATAAGATCATCAAGCTCTTGAGATCTATAACCAACTATTCTATAATTAAGATCTATCACCAATACTGTTAACTGATAATAACATGTTGTTTGTTGGCAATCAACTGATAATAACACTGGATGCTCACGGAATCGGCCCAGGGAAAGAGCAAGAGGGGTTGTGAGTTCGCCGGAGGCCGGAGTCGTCGTGGTAGACAGCGGCGACTGGAAGAGACGCGATCGACCAGGGTGGAAGCCGGAGGTAGCGACGGTGGATTTTCGACGGCGGCCTGGAGTGTTGGTTTGGCTCGAATCCGGTTCAGCCCGGATTTTATTTTGGAATTTATTTTTTCCAAAATGGATATCATCATATCAGGAAAGAGAAAAAATAGGGAATGATTTATTTCCCTGTTTGCATTTCTCTTCTTTGGCAAGAGATATTTGGCTGCCATTCAAGCATATAAAATTATTATAAGTGCCGGTCATGAGTTGTAGGAAATATACAGCCCGTGAAAAGAACCATCGCCTGAAGGTTTTTTTTTTGGAGAGTCGCCGGCTTGTTCGTGGAGGAGCCGCCTTGGAGATATGAGATCCGTCTCTCTCTAGTTGCCGCCGGGCGTGTCAGATTTTGTCGCCGGCGTTGCAGTGATCGTTCTTTGGAGTGAGAGGAGCGGTGTCGACGGCGTGCGCGGGTGCAGTTAGCCTCGACGGTGTTCTCTCTCCGGTGGTGGCGTTATTCTCTCCGGTGGCGGCGTTGTTCTCCGGTGGTGGTGCGGTTGAACGTCGGGCTTCGACGTTGAAGGTTCGGTGAACCTTGTGCGCGTCCACAAGGCGGATTGCAGTCCAGATCTACTATTCTCTTGCGGATCGCGCGCGTCCGGCGCATCCGCGTGCGTTTCACCGGACGGTCTATTTTTTCTCCTGTATTTGATTTATATTTTCATTATAATAAATTTGTGGCCGTTTTGTGTTCTTGTTACTGCAATATTATTTTAGCTGTGCCTGCAAATTGTACCGGATTTTCCAACAAGTGGTATCAGAGAGAGGTTCCGTGTAGGTGACTGATTGGACGTTCCGGTATTAGTTTTGGGTCAACAGTAGGTGACGACATCGGTCCGCTCCCTACCTTCCCAGATCTGATCCGTGAATTAATCAGATCATCTAGAGGTACTGCAGACAGCTATGGCAGCGAAGAAGAACACCATGTTGGCCAGATATTCGGTGGAGAAATTTGATGGTAGCGGGAACTTTCGCCTATGGCAGATTCGGGTCAAGGATATGCTGGTTGAGCAGGGGTTGATCCAAGTGCTGCGGGGGCGTGATACTTTGCCCGCTCCGGTGAAGGATTCTGAGTGGACGGAGATGGATGAGCGCGCCACTAGCGCTATCAGGATGTGCGTCGACGACAAGGTGCTGTTCAACGTCGGTATTGAAGAGTCCGTCGGCACGCTATGGGAGAAGCTGGAGGGACTTTACATGAGCAAGTCGTTGACCACGAGGCTGTTACTGAAGCAGAGATTGTACGGCCTGAAGATGCAGGAAGGTGGAAACCTGCAGGAACACTTCAACGTATTCAATGGACTTCTGAGCCAACTGCATGTGGTTGGTGTGAAGGTGGAGGAAGAAGACAAGGCCTTATTGCTTCTTACCTCGCTCCCGGCGTCGTATAAGCACATGCAGACCACACTGCTGTATGGGAAGGATACAGTAGACGTGGAGCAGATTACGTCTGCGTTACTGTCCAGTCAGATGCTGTCAGACCCCGCTCCTGAGGGTGAGCATGCTTTGGCAGTAGGAGGACGACGAGGGAGGCAGTTCGAGAAGGGATCTGGAAGTGCACGGGCCAGATCCGCATCGAGGAAGGCAGTGGCGTGCTACTATTGCAGGCAGAGTGGCCATATCAGGAGAAATTGTCCGCAGCGTGTGCAGTTTTCTGGGGACGTCCAGGGTGCGGGCAAGGCGGCGGTAGCTACGGCAGATGATAGTGATGTTTCTCTCCTCATCACTGAGAGTCCATGTGACTCTGATAGTTGGGTATTGGATTCTGGTGCTTCGCAGCACATTTGCTCGGATGCAGGGATGTTCAGTTCACTGGAGGTGACGACTGTGTCGGTCTTTCTGGGTGACGGCTCAGCATGTAAGGTCACGGGGATAGGGACGGTGGACATCATGATGCATGGTGGAGCAGTGCGTAGGCTTGAGCGGGTACATCTGGTACCCAAGCTGCGCAGGAATTTGATATCGTTGGGCAGACTAGACTCCAGATGATGCAGTTTTGCGGCGAGAGGTGGAGTTCTGACGGTGACACGAGGACGCACCGTGCTCATGCGAGCTATGCAGTGCGGTAGTCTGTACCGGCTGATGGGGACCACGATGCGAGGTGGTGTGCTCATGATTTCTGCGGCTGACAGGGTTGATGGTCGAGATTGTGCAGGGGATCGCCCTTCTGGTAGTCTGACTAGGCGAGTCAGATTCAGCGATCCAGTTACGTCGACTTTCAAAGGTTGAGCCCGAGCAGGGATGAGTCGACTGGAGTAGGTCGGCTGACGCCTCATGTTCTTTAGGTGGTGCTTCGTGCAGACTGGTGCTACATGCAGTGTTGCTTCGCGCAGTTGATGACTGGTGCAGATGGTGCTGTGCATGGAGTGATTCGTGCAGGTGGTGGCTCCGGATCTCGAACCAAGGTGGTGATTGTTGGTTTGGCTCGAATCCGGTTCAGCCCGGATTTTATTTTGGAATTTATTTTTTCCAAAAGGGATATCATCATATCAAGAAAGAGAAAAAATAGGGAATGATTTATTTCCCTGTTTGCATTTCTCTTCTTTGGCAAGAGATATTTGGCTGCCATTCAAGCATAAAATTATTATAAGTGCCGGTCATGAGTTGTAGGAAATATACAGCCCGTGAAAAGAACCATCGCCTGAAGGTTTTTTTTTGGAGAGTCGCCGGCTTGTTCGTGGAGGAGCCGCGTTGGAGATATGAGATCCGTCTCTCTCTAGTTGCCGCCGGGCGTGTCAGAGTTTGTCGCCGGCGTTGCAGTGATCGTTCTTTGGAGTGAGAGGCGCGGTGTCGACGGCGTGCGCGGGTGCAGTTAACCTCGACGGTGTTTCTCTCCGGTGGTGGCGTTATTCTCCGGTGGCGGCGTTGTTCTCCGGTGGTGGTGCGGTTGAACGTCGGGCTTCAACGTTGAAGGTTCGGTGAACCTTGTGCGTCCGCAAGGCGGATTGCAGTCCACTACTATTCTCTTGCGGATCGCGCGCGTCTGGCGCATCCGCGTGCGTTTCACCGGACGGTCTATTTTTCTTCTGTATTTGATTTATATTTTCATTATAATAAATTTGTGACCGTTTTGTGTTCTTGTTACTGCAATATTATTTTATCTGTGCCTGCAAATTGTACCGGATTTTCCAACATGGAGAGCGTAAACTGCGAATACTGCTAGGGCAGCGCCGGTGTGGGGGAAGAGAAGCGAAAGATTTGCAGGAAAGAATTGGGTATGGAAGGAGTTGTCGGCCTGGATACCCATAATATGCGAATTCTGCTGGGGGTAAAACGGGAACAATGAATTTTCAGTCATTTTCAGTGAGATCAGAGTGAGGCCCGGCCGGGGGGGCCGCCGGGTTCCACTCTGGTATGAGGGGGGAAAAAGGGGGGAGGGGGGGGGAGAAAAAGAAAAAGAGGGGGAGGAGAAGAAAAGGGGGGGGGGGGGAGAGGGAAAGGAAGAAAAAAAAAAAGGGGAGAGGAAGTAAGACAACGGTACTATGATTACATAAGCTTTGAGCCACATTCTATGTCACCTTAGAGCTAAAATTTTTTATTTATTTTGCTATTTTCGATCTAATTCTACTTCTCTTTGTTTCTTTGAATTTTGTTGAATTATGTATTCTTCGAGATATGAAGCACGTTAGGTGCACACACTTTTCCGAATTTTTTCTGAAGGTATTTTGATAATTTTTCGGTAATTGTATTTCTAGAATCCATCAATATTTAAAGGTTAATCTTCAAGATGATTTGCTTGAGAAGCGCTTTAATTTATGGAGTCGACTGCAAATTTATTAGGATGAAAGCTTAGGAGATGCTTCTATTTATTGATTTTTTTAAAAAAATAATTATGTTGTAAATATGAGAGAAAGTGTTGAATTGAAATCGGTGATTATGAATTGTCATTTGTGAATGATTGACCTTATCTAAAGAAGATCATCCACTTTTATGTTCAAAATTGGTCTTCTTTTCTTGATAGAGGCCATAACTATTGTCTTGGCAAACATGTATTTAATGATGGTGCCATTTTTTCAAAACTCATAAAAATAAAAAAGTCCGTGCGAAAATAATTAGAAATGATGTAATAATAAAACCTATGCAGTAAACTAGAGAATCTCAGTTTCATTAAAGATAAAATTTGCAATGAGGTCAATAATTAATAGTGATTTTAAGTACAAATTAATTTTAACTACATGCAATCCACAGTTATATTCAAACCAATAAGTTTTAGGAGCTGACTATCTGCAAACCACATTGATATCCAAAATTTTCATTGCATTAAATCATTTTTTCAAAGTCTCAGAGCCACATGTTCTCCCCCTTTTCAAATCAGTTGAATTCATAGATGTCTTGTCTAAGATCCATAAAGAGTTGGATTCCAGCCTTCCCCATGAGAATTCAGAACCTTGAAGAATTTATAGATTTGACTTTGATTTCAGAGATCTCTTTCAATTTTGCACTAGAAATTGGGGGTTCCTGGGCAGGAATCGAGAAGCCAAATCGAGAGAATTTGCTGGAATATTGTCGGAATTAGAAGGGCTCCAAGCTTCTTGCTTGAGCCATGTCCAGCCCCGGTGGTGAGCATTCATGTGGCCGCCGAGAGCTTGAGCAAATTTGAACTCGTGGACGACCCGGCGGTGAACATTCATGTGGCCGCTGAGAGCTTGAGCAAATCTGAACTCGGGAAGGCCAGACGGTGAACATTCCTGTGGGCACTAAAACTGCACATGAATAGAGAGAGTGAGAAAAGAAGCGTGCAATAATTGCACCAATCTCATATCAATGTATAAAAAGAGTGAGAGAAGAAGCGTGCAGAGAGTATGAATCTGATATGCAGTGCTAGCTCCAACAAAAGTAAAGTATACCTTAACATGTATTTTTGAAGCTAATTTAGTCTTCATCCTCAGCAAAACTTGTAACTTTAAGCCTCCATTTAAGCATACCTTGACATGTATTTTTGATGCTAATTTAGTTAAAGAAATAGTTATAATAAATAATTGCAAGAATCAAAAAGCTCATGATAAAAAATTTAGTGATGAAACATTACTTATATATATATATATATATACATATAATTTTAATTTAGAGCATACTTTCCTACTGGAACACAAGAAGTTATCAATTAGAAACACAATTTTCTAGATTTCAAAAGATGTGGACCAATCAGGAAACCTCATGGTTTTATTGTTTTATACAATAAATGAAGCATAATTAAATGCTTGCAATTTTAACTTCGCACCCAAATCAGTAATGGTAGGAAGAAAATATGAATGAAAAACATAGTAAAGCTAAATTAATATATATGCATTGAAAATAATACTAATAAATACAGTGTATTTAACCTCATGTTCATCTTCACAAACACATTTATCTATCAAATGCAAAAAGTTCATTGGCATTTAGTAATGCCTATTAAACAAACACATGAAATTATCATCTCTGATGCTTGTTGTAAACACAATAAAGGCACATGATTTCAGAACAATAAATGAAATTTATAGGATGCATGACACCAATACATGGGCTAGGATAAATTTGGGTTCCAGGCAAGTGAAAAAAACAAAAAAAAAAACCAGCAATACTCAAAAATGACAAACATGAACTAACAAACCTCAAGCCCCATCATCCTGTAGGCAATTAAGGCTTGGTATGTGATACATGTTTTTATGAGTAACGTGCATGATTTATCAGAATAAAAATGAACCCAACTGCAATGAGATCCAAAACAACACACTCCAGTCTTTAAGTGGAAAGGGCAATGTGCCTTATCCTACAAAATGAAGAGAAAATGCACACAAAAATATTGTATGAAGAGAATATTCACATATTATGTGTATAAAACTATGAAAAAACACAATGATCCTAAACAGTCATACTTGTTTAGTTCCAAAATTCCAAACTTGATGTGCCATCACAACAATAACAACCTACACAAAGAACAATACGAAGTAAAATAATTTGAAATATTTTTGAAGGAAAGCAAACTTGTACAAGAACGAAGCTTATCCTTCTCCGCCACTTCCCAACTATTATCATGCACAAGTATTCAGAGTTCAAATCATTAAAGAAAGCATCATCATCATCGTCACAAGCATCATCTAAGAGCTAAATCAAGTACCTGACTAGGTGACAAGATAGTGGATTAAGACAAAGACCTCGACTCGACCGAGCTCGTATCCCAGACATAAACGCTGGCCGCCACCGAAGGGGTGAAGGTCGGTGCTCTAGCTGCTTGCTTCCCACGGTCCTTGCTCATATTGCCTTGGAATTCAAGGAGCAGGCTCAAACTAAATCCAGATACGGGGTGAACTTAATCACATGTTTTCAGGTTGTGAAGTCCCTTGAATTACTCTTTCTTTCTTGTTATTCAGATGTGGTATCTAATTGCTAGTTTGAAAGGCATTGTAGAGTTGAAATTTTCATTCTAAATCACCTATAATTCATATAAGACGCTAATATTTTACCAGTACAGATGAGACAACAATAAGGATCATACACCATAAAGCTTCAAAGAACACAAATATAATAACCTGATTAGAGTATTACCACTGCAATTTGAGACACCAACAGCAAGACCCATTTCAACAGCATCTCCAAGGCCATCAATGTAACCTGGAATTATTTGAAAGAAACATTTCATCATCAATTTAGTTTAAGCCCGAAAAAGTAGTAATTTTGAGGCTTCAGAATTTGTTTTAAAGCACCTTCATTTCCCCTGTCGGGAGCGCGGCGTCGGGAAGTTTGCGGTTTCCAAGAAACAATTTTTAGGAGAAAATGATTTTTGTAGACATTTCATCATAGATCTAACGGTTGTAATTCATTTTATGGTTCATTCCCTGGTTTCAATATTTGTTGTTCATGCAAAAGAAAAAGGCATTTTATAGTTTACTAACTGAAAATCCCTAAAACTACTTGCTCGTATCCCGAACATAAACGCTGGCTGCCACCAAAGGGTGTGAAGGTCGG
Source organism: Platanthera zijinensis (assembly GCA_039513925.1). Lineage (NCBI taxonomy): Eukaryota > Viridiplantae > Streptophyta > Magnoliopsida > Asparagales > Orchidaceae > Platanthera > Platanthera zijinensis. The sequence goes on along the minus strand of CM077078.1, from coordinate 17,715,973 downwards.
CGCTCCAGCTGCTTGCTTCCCACCGTCCTTGCTCGTATTGCCTAGGAATTTAAGGATCGGGATTGAACTAAATTTAGATACGAACTTAATCACATGCTTTTCTGGCTTTGAAGGCCCTTGAATTTCTATTTATTTCTTGTTATTCAGATGTGATATCAATAGGTGTTCGAGATCCTATTTATTGATGTTGAAAATTGAGAAAGTGGTTTTTAGAAAGCCATGTTTGACCGATCGTTCAAAAAGCCATCAAAACAACTTTCTTGAAAAAAACACATTTGGAAAAAATATTCATCCAAACAAACAAAAAAAAAGCGGTGGCGGTGGAGCTCTTCCCACTGTCCCAAATGGATCCTAACCCCATCCATAAGTATACATCAATAATATTTGACTTCATAAAAATATAATATCTGTGTGTATAGGTATATAATAATAATTAAATGTTAATGTAACAATAGAATTTTACGACTAAGATCAAACAAACTCAATCATGACTGAATTCAATAGTTTTCAGCTCTACTAAAACTTTCCCGACACTACATTGAAAGCAACAGTCCAATTAGTAGGCTCTAAGACAAATGAATGATGCAACAGAATAATTGGAAATAAAGTGAAGACACAACTGGAATTTTCTAAGAGCAGTATGGCATATTACATGCTATAGAATGTATAACCAACCATTAGTAGGCACAAAGGTGCAAAAAGTTCTTGCTCACCATTACCTAGGAAAAATGATGCAAAAATATCCCCAAAAAGGCATGAGAATGTGATTGCCTGATTTCTTCACAAAACTAATGCAGGGATTAGAAAATTACAACCATACACAGAATTCAGATATATAGTGTCCGAGCTCCCATCATATAAATTTGTTCATAATTCAACCAACCATTATAGGGAAGGTCAACTCTAATCTCCTCAGAAACATACCGTGTGAGTAGCTTGCATAAATATTTGATTAGACGCATCTTAGATATCATCACATATGCATTTAACGCAAGAGCAATGAGTTAAACTAAAAAATACAAAATGAAATTTAAATCCCACTGCAGATTGCTGAGAATGTAAGGAGATTTAAAAACAAGCATAAACTATATAATGAGTTATTATAATAATAAGATACAAATATATCAGCATAAACTGATAGAAAATTATAACTGATTGAAAATTATATCTCCAAATATATCAGCATACAAATATATCTGATAAAAAATTATGAGCTCATAACATAAATTGATAGAAAATGATGAACTCAAAACATCAAATGAGTATTAAAATCTTTATTAGCATCAAACTAATGCATACATATGATGAGTATTAAAATATTTTACGACAGAGAGGACAATGAGTTCTCCACTATTTTAGTTAGCTATTTAGCTTGCAGCATTGGAGTTTTTTTTAACATACTATAATAAAAAAACATAATGAATGCAATGAAAACATATTTTGAATTAGAGGGAATGACTCTGAGAACAAAAAAAATCATTAAATCATGTATTCACATATTGAAGATCCAAAGTTCAAGTGAAAATTCCACACATGTGTGCTTAAGATGTGAAGCCAAGAACAAACTGATACAATTTTGAATCGAGAAAAGTAATGGCCTTTGTAAAAATTATATGGGAGAGAAAGAGACCTCTTCGGATGAAGTGCGGCGTGGAGAGCATACCCTAATCGCTGATTGATGGAGGAGTTGTGCACTGATTAATGAAGGAGGTTAAAAGTCATGTACAACACAAGGAGAAATTGAATCAACAAAACAAGCATAAATAAAAAAAAATCAAGCAGAAATCATCATATTCAAGGATCCCCTTGTATCTACGCCTCCACAACCACCTCTAGCGGTCATAACCTCTTGATCAAGCGGTGAAAATAAGCCCCCCCCCCCCAAACGGAGCCTACATTTTTTCGGCTTGGCATTTCCACAAGCAATTGAGGCGCAGAGTTCATTGGAGAAATGACCCCCATTTCGATTAAAAGCAAGATACCTTAACTATGTTAACCACATCATCGGTCCTTAAGAAGAGGAGGTTACCTGCCCGGAGAGAGGATCCCTCCATGGCCGGAGGAGGAAGAAGCCCAGTTGTCGATCCTTATTCCTACAGAGGTTCGAAAGGGAGGAGGAAAGGCTCGGACTCTTCCATCCCGGTTCCCGGAAACGAAGATGGAACTGCCCTTATATAGTCGGGATTGGCCAATCCGAAGCTCCCAGCAAAGCTTCTTTCCGAATCCAAATGCACAGGTGGCCTTCGTCCATGGCGGAGCTGCGTCGGGAGAAGCTGCGTCGGGAGGTGCTGCAGCGGGCGGAGCTGCGTCGTGCGGTTCTGCAGCGGATTTCGTCGTGAAAGGAAGCCCCCAACGCCCATCCTCCCCGCGCGACGGGCGAAGCTGCGTCGGGAGGTGCTTCAGCGGGCAGAGCTGCTTCGATCGGTGCTGCGTCGGCCTCACTCCGGCCGGCTGCGGGAGAGAAAAAGAGAGGCAGCGCCAGTCGGTGCTGCGGAGCTCGATGTGCCGGCATATGATTTAGGGTTGTGGAGAAGGGTGAGGAAGAGCGGTGGAGAGAAAGAGACGGGGCGAGCGAGAGAGACGCAGCGGGAGAGAAATAATCGCGTAGGGATAAAATGGGAAACGCGTGAAATCAGTCGAATTCAGTCGACCGGAGTGAGGCCCGACCGGGGGGGGGGGGGGGGGGGGTTCTCACTTACTCGCATTCACCTCAAGCTCACTCTCATTCTTAAAACAATGTCGTCTTCTTCATGTTCAGTTTCCGAAATAGTTGAAAGTACGCACAATGCTTCAATCCGAAAACACTTGGACAAAGTGCGAATCGGCAATAATCTCAATGTAAAATTAATGCACATGTACACTTATTAAAAGTGTTGAGAGCAAGTACAAACTCTACACTTGTGTGGCAAGACAAATCATACGTTGTTAAAGAAGCTTGAGAACTCATTCAATTACAATTTTTCGGCTTTCTTACAAATATGGCATACAACCAAATGCGACAAAGTGGCACAAATGGAGAACTTCATCACTCATCAGGCGTTGGGCTATGTATGATTGTGCCCGTGAAATCGCATACATTCACAAAACTTTTCAACTGAGAGCTGCAATTAGATATTCATAATAACTTGGGATTAGATTTAATTTTTTTGGAAGATGAAAATTGAAGCATTTCAAAATTTAATTCATTTAATCATTTTTTATTTTTATATATTTTTATATGGTGATTGTTATTAGCACTACAGTTTTGACTAGTCGCACAACGTTTCTACTAATTTCTCGCATCTTTTAGAAATACGTCATGTATATGTATTTTTAGGAAAAGTGTTCAACACTAAAGTTGTAGATATTGACGAGATCTACAACTTTCGTGTTGAACACTTTTCCTAAAAATTCATGTACAAGACGTATTTCTAAAAGAAGCAAAATCTGGGTGTATTTTTCAAAGTGTGCATTGTACATGCATTTTTACGAAAAGTGTTCTACACGAAAGTTGTAGATCTCGTCGAGATCTACAGCTTTCGTGTTGAATACTTTTCCTAAAAATGTACGTACAAGACGTATTTTCAAAATGCGTGAGAAATTAGGAGAAAACGTTGTGCGACTAGCCAAAACTGTAGTGCTAATAACAATCACCTTTTATATTTGTTATTATGAGTTATATTTCTTCCTGCCATGAAAATAGGCTTGCCCATAAAAACCGGGCCCGTGCCCGGCCCAATAAAAGCCCGGCTAAGCCCGGGCCCGGGCTAGGCCTGCCCCGGGCCCAGGCCGAGCCATGGGGCCTAACAAGGCCCATATCCTGGCAATTGCCCAGCCCGGTACCCGGGCCGGGCAGGGCAAAGCCCGGTTTCTAGGCCCGGGCTCAGCCCGGATCCGGGCCTGGCAAAGCCCGATTTCAGGGCCCGGGCTAAGCCCGGGGCCGGGCAAAGCCCAGCCCCTTATTTCATTAAGCAAACCAACGGCTCTAAGAGCTAGAGCCGTTGGTTCCTCCAACGACAGCATGCTACTAATATATATAATAATATATTATATATTATATAATATAATATTATATATTATATAATTTAATAATTTAATTTATTAAATTAATAATATAAAAATTTTTAAATTTTGTTTTAAAATCCTATAAAAACCCCCACCCACCCCCCACCCCCCACCCCCCCCCCTCCCCCCCCCCCCCCCCCCCCCCCCCCCCCCCCCCCCCCCCCCCCCCCCCCCCCCCACTCTCAACTCCAAGTCCCACCCCTCTCATCCTAAATTTTTTTACGTCGACAATTCAACATCAACGATGACGTCTTCATCATCACCGGTCGCGCACAAAGTGGTGGAGCACAAGCATACGGCGCCGGTTTGGACATATTTCGACAAAATGAAAGTCGGCTCCGAGCATAAGGCGAAGTGCAAACAGAGCCCGAAATTGTTTACTCTGAGTGGCAACTCGACACTCGCAAGACACATTAAGTCTTGCACTGTCAAACAAGCTCCTCCCGAGTCAAGTCAGTCGCAATTATCTGTATCTGGACAAATATAGACGTACGATCAAGGTCGGCAGCGGGAGCTGCATGTGAAGAACGTCATCAGACGTGGGTTGTCGTTCAGCCACTACGATGATGAGCAAGAAACCGAGTACATCCACCAAGGGCTACAACCCAAATATCATCAAGTAAGTCGATCTTCCATCAGACTCGACGCACTTAAATATTATTTAGAAGCTAAACAATCTTTAATTAATTATTTTGAAAATTTTGAGGGTCGAGTGAGTTTAACGAGCGACGTTTGGACAAGTTGTATTAAATTAGGATTATCTTATATTTCCATCACTTGTCACTGGGTCGATTCAGTTTCCTGAGATCTAAATAAGCGTATAATATGTTTTAAAGGTTTCGAAGTCCCGCACACTAGTGTTGCGATTTATGAAATTATTTCAAAATGTTTGCGAGACTTTAAAATAAAAGATAAAATTATGAGTATTTCTTTCGACAACGCCACAAATAATTTCACCGCAATTGAGTGGTTAAAACGTGATTTAAAACCTATGTTAAACGGTGTTTTTTTCATACTCGTTGCACATATCACGTTTTAAATTTGGTCGTACAAGATAGTTTAACATATATGGAACCGTACATTAATAAAATACGTTTAATGTTACAATTTATTTATAGTTCAAAACAACAACGACAAAATTTTAAAAAATTCGTAAACACTCAAGGTCAAACAATTTTGAAACATTTATTTGACATGCCAATTAGATGGAACTCGACATTTACAATGCTAAAACGAGCGATTCGTCAAAAAACACTAGTAATGGAATTTTATACTATGTTAAATTAACATGAATTAAGCGAGTCCGATTGAGTTGTTTTAAAAAATTATATGGATTTATTAAAAGTTTTTTATACGGTAACAAATTATCTATCTGGCGTTGATGGGGATTAACCCATTTTTAAACCATTCGGGGTGCGCATAGCCGTTCCAAATGAGGGGATCATGGGGTTGACTAGTCAACCCACACCCCATGATTCCCATCATGATAGGAGGAGAGTGGTAGGGCCCACTTCCCCTTTTATCTCTCCACTAATTCCTCTCCCATCACAAAAGGAGGAAACCACCGCCACTCGCCGCCGGCCACCGCAGACCACCGCCGCCCGCCCGCCGGTCGTCCCCCGCCGCCGGCCGCCCGCCTACCGCCGTCCGGACGCCGGCCGCCACCGGCCGGCCGCCGGTTGCACGCCTCTCGTGCCTCCACCATCTGATTGTGATGGGGCCTCTGTAGCCGTCCAATCCGTGGGTAACCACCCACTAACCCACCTAGTTAGTGGGGGGACCCACCATGACCTCCCTCTGGAGGCTATAAAAGGACCCTCAGGGGCTCCTCATTTCTCACCTTTCTCTTCCCCGGGTTGTCTTTTTCTTCCTCAGGTGAGAGCTCTCCTGCCTCCACTAACGAGTTGGCCACCGCTCGCCGTGAACCACTAGCGGCCACCATCAGCCACCAGCGGCCACCATCGGCCACCAGCGGTCGCCAGTGATCACCAGCTACTACCAGCGGCTATAAGCATCCCACCAGTACGTTGTCAGCAAAAGGACGCCCAAGACCTCGAGGAAGCCGAAGGAAGAAGTGATCTGAAGTCAGCTAGCGTGCGCCGCCCCAAGCGCAAGCACCAGAAGTATCCCACGCGTTCCCACGTCTAAGTCGCTCCTGCAGTGCAGCATGTTGCCCGCAGGAAGCTATAGTCTCTCTCTCTCTCTCTCTCTCCACTCAAATTGTAACGGGAGCGGCCTGTCGCCCCGATTCACCAAGCATATTGTAATCACCGAAAGCTAGTGGAATTTGACCGACACAGACCCGGTCACATGGCTTTTTACCCATTTAAGGGGTTTTTCCACGTCATCAAGACTTGTGTCAACTGTTCATCTTCATTGACTGTGTGCGCGCTCGACCGCTTTGTGAGCTAAGACGGTTCAAGTTAATCCGATCCGACCGGGGAATCGAGTTAGTCCGTAATAGTTTGGCACCGCCTGTGGGAAACATTCCCAACATTCTTCAGAAGACAAGTCTTTCATCTTTACCGCTTCCAAAGCTCAGATTTAATGGCGAAGAGAAGTACCCGCACCACTGAAGGATCCGCACTTGGCGGACACATCGAACCAGCACGATCCCACTCACTAGTGGACGTGCCACTGACTGCTGAAGTAGCTTTCTCCCCCGTCACCGCCCTGGAGGGGCGCGTCCGCCAAATGGAAGAACAACAAATGAAAACGCTTGCATTGCTCCGAAACATGGGAGCACCTCCTGCTCCCCCGATGCCGCCGGCCCCAGCAAATCCTCCGCTGCAACAAAACCCGGGATAGGTCCAAGAAGAGCCCGAGGATTATTCTGACGCCGCCAGCTCCACTCACCCAGCTCAAAGAGGAGTAAGAGCAGATCATCCTCATCACCATCCCGCCAACGACGTTCATCCCTCTCCTCTCGAAAGGTTTACTCGGGAGGAAATTTGGGAAGTTATAGCCAAAGAATACTGACAGGCTGGAAGAAGAGACTTTAATGCTCACCGACCGTTCTGCCAAGGCTCCCCCTTGACGCCACAAATCCTCGATCATCCCATTCCACATGGATTCAAGCTTACAAACATCGAGACATTTGATGGGACCGATGATCCACTGGAACACATCAACCACTTCACCACCATCATGAGTATTTACAATGCTCATGACAAGTTGCTCTGCCAAGTGTTCGCAGCAACACTAAAAGGACAGGCCCGTACATGGTTCCATTCCCTGAGAACTGGCACCATTACCAACTTCACAGAGCTGACCAGGCAATTTACTGATCAGTTTATCGCAAATCAGAGAATTATTCGCGATCCCTCTCACCTTTCAGGTATTCGACAAAATGAAGGAGAGTCCCTCAGGGAATTCTTTCGCCGCTTCACCTCTGAGGCACGTTAAATTCCGGGCGTCGACCCTGAACTTCTCAGAGGCGTCTTCCTTGGCAGACTCCGCCCCAGCGGCTTCGTTCTATTCAGCACTCATTAAGGGAGACCGTGCCCAGTTATCCAGATCTCGTTCATCGGGTCGAGGCCCAGATAGCAATCGATGAAGCTATTGAAGCACACCGACAACAGTTTGAAGGAGGACAAAAAGAAAGGAGGAAGAGGAACCAACTCTCACAAGACAAGAAGAACGACGTCAAAGTGAACGTCGCCGCAATAGCCGTCAACGTGACCTTCCAAGGAATGGGGGCCAACATCCACTTCAGGAATACACCCCTCTGAATACCACCCGCACTAATGTGATGTATGTCATTCAGAATGATCCATCCTTCCAACGACCAACAGCACCGCGGCCAAATCCCAAGGCCAACCAGACAAGATACTGTGAGTTCCACCGCGCAACGGGTCACAACACCGAAGAGTGTGCTGGCCTAAAAAATGAAATTGAACGTCTTGACCGTCAGGGGCTCCTCGGGAGATTTTTACAAGGACAAACACAGATCCCAGTACAAAGAAACGGTGGAGGAAGGTAGATGATGGGCAACATAGAGACCATCGCCGGACCCCCATCAATGAATACCTAGGATGGACGTTCTCCCCGACGCAGGATGACCATCTACAGCACACCTGCAGCCGGAAATTTGCGTCGTATCCATCCCTCCGCATTTTTATCTTTTATTAATGGTGTTTATCGTTTGCATTTTCCATCATCTTGTTTTTGTCACCTTAGAACATTAAAAGTCACGAGCTCAGGCTCGCGCAAATCAAGTTTATTTCTAAGTACAATATTATATTTGTTTTAAGGTAAAACTGTGCTTACAAACCGAACAAGCAGGTTCTTCACCAACTTTGCCCCTCAACATCATGTCATCGTTAGGGCCTGCCCCCTCGCGATTGAACCCGGATTGAGCACATACGTTCTCCGGCATCTGGATTGGGCACCTACGTTCTCCGACGGTCGGATTGAGTACTTACACTCTCCAACGCCATCGCCAGAGCCTACCCCCTTTGCGATTGCACCCATATTGAACACATACATTCTCCGATGCCCGGATTGAGCACCTACGTTCTCCTACGGTCGGATTGAGTACTTACACTCTCCGACGCCATCGTCAGGGCCTTCCCCCTCGCGATTGCACCCGGATTGAACACCAATGTTCTCCGGCACCCGGATTGAGCACTTACGTTCTCCGGCAGCCGGATTGAGTACTTACACTGTCTGACGCCATCGCCAGGGCCTTCCCCCCTCGCGATTGCACCCGGATTGAACACTAACGTTCTCTGGCACCCGGATTGAGTACCTACGTTCTCCGACGGTCGGATTGAGTACTTAAACTCTCTGACTCCATCGCCAGGGCCTGCCCCCCTCGCGATTACAACCGGATTGAGCACATACGTTCTCCGGCGCCCGAATTGAGCACCTACGTTCTCCGACGGTCGGATTGCGTACTTACACTCTCCGACGCCATCGCAAGGCCTGCCCCCCTCGTGATTGCACCCGGATTGAACACTAACGTTCTCCGGCACCCGGATTGAGCACCTACATTCTCCGATGGTCGGATTGAGTACTTACACTCTCCGACGCCATCGTCAGGGCCTACCCCCCTCACGATTGCACCCGGATTGAGCACATACGTTCTTCGGCGCCCGGATTGAGCACCTACGTTCTCCGACGGTCGCATTGAGTACTTACACTCTCTGACGCCATCGCCAAGGCCTGCCCCCCCTCGCGATTGCACCCGGATTGAACACAAACGTTCTCTGGCACTCGGATGGGGCACCTACAACGATCGGATCGAGTATTTACATTCTCCGACGTTACTCATCGTGCAACCTTACAGGGGTCTTCCCCCTTTCGCGACAAAACCACAGACCTGAATCATGCAAGCTAAGTCGCGGACAGGAGCCGTGCAAACAAAGTCACGAGCCAGTCTCATTCGGGCAAAGGCCGCGAGTCAGTCTCGCACAAACAACGTTACACGTCAAACTTATGCAAAACAAGATGAACTTTGCCAACTAGAGTACCATTCTGGAAGCACCGTATCTGTATCTGGGAACCTTGCCGCAGCAAATTTCCCCTTCGACCTTGTACAAGAAGTACTCGGTGATACACTCGGGGGAAATTGAAACTCCACATCTCAGTAATCTCTTCCGAGAACCACACGCACTCGCACGCGCACCCGCGAGTAGGGTCGCGCGGGCGCACCCACGCGGGGTCGCGCGCGCCCGCACCCGCGCGCAGGGTCGTGCGGGCGCACCCGCGCGGGGTTGCGCGGGCGCCCCCGCGCGGGGTCGCGCGCGCCCGCACCCGCGTACAGGGTCGCGCGCGCACCCGCGCGCCCCCGTGCGCGGGAAGTCGCGCTCCCCCGAGCGCGGGCAGTTGGGCGTCGGCCACCGTGCGGCCAGGTGCGCCGGCACCTGCACCCGTGGCCGGCCATGTATGCTGCCCGCCGCCTTCCCTTTAAGCGCATGCGCGGCCGCGGGAGGCTAGGGGTGTAACCCCGGCCACGCGCCTCGATTCCGCTGAAGCGGACACCTCTCTCGACGCCGCTTGAAGCCGTCACCATGCGTCTCTCCCTTCATGAAACTCATGTGCATTCCTTCGAAGCGCCGCCCTCCATCATTTCCGTCTTCTCTCTGAAAGAAGTCATGGGGGCAAGGAGAAGGGAGATGAGGGAAAAATCCTAAGTTGTTTTCTTCACTTTGTTCCTCAACGACAAGGATTTGGAGGGCAATTGATGGGGATTAACCCAAATTGTAAACCATTCGGGGGTGCGCATAGCCGTTCCAAATGAGAGGATCATGGGGTTGACTAGTCAACCAACTCCCCATGATCCCCATCATGATAGGAGGAGAGTGGGAGGGCCCACTTCCCCTTTTATCTCTCCACTAATTCCTCTCCCATCACAAAAGGAGGAAACCACCGCCACTCGCCGTCGACCAACGCCGCCCGCCGGCCACCGCCGCCCGTCGGCCGTCTCCCACCGCCGGCCTCCTCCCGTCGACCACCATTGGCCGGTTGCACGTCTCCCGTGCCTCCACCATCCGATTGTGATGGGGCCTCCATAGCCGTCCGATCCGTGGGTAACCACCCACTAACCCACCTAGTTAGTGGGGGGACCTACCATGACCTCTCCCTAGAGCCTATAAAAGGACCCCAAAGAGCTCCTCATTTCTCATATTTCACTTCTCCGGATTGTCTTCTTCTTCCTCAGGTGAGAGCTCTCCTACCTCCACCACCGAGTCGGCCACCGCTCGCCGTGAACCACCAGCGGCCACCATCAGTCACCAGCGACCACCATCGGCCACCAACGGCTGCCAGTGATCACCAGCTACTACCAGTGGCTATAAGAACCCCACCAGTGCGTTGTCAGCAAAAGGACGCCCAAGACCTCGAGGAAGCCGAAGGAAGAAGTGATCCAAAGTCAGCCAGCGTGCGTCGCCCCAAGCGCAAGTACCAGAAGCACCCCGCGCGTTCCCACGTCTAAGTCGCTCCTGCAGTGCAGCCTGTTGCCCGCAGAAAGCTATAGTCTCTCTCTCTCCACTCAAATTATAACGGGAGCGGTCTGTCGCCCCAATTCACCAAGCATATTGCAATCACCGAAAGCTAGTGGAATTTGACCGGCACAGACCCGATCACGTGGTTTTTTACCCATTTAAGGGGTTTTTCCACGTCATCAAGACTTGTGTCTACTGTTCATCTTCATTGACTGTGTGCGCGCTCGACCGCTCCGTGAGCTAAGACGGTTCAAGTTAATCCGGTCCGACCGGGGCATCGAGTTAGTCCGCAATAGGCGTATATTATTCTACTAGCCCGCTAGTTATTGAAAATATTGTTAATATTTCTCAAAAATTAAACTATTTTAAGCAATACGCTGGATGGAACCAATTAATAGAAATAATGGAAAACAAAATTTTAAAATATTATAGAGATATTCCAGTAATGTTTTCATGCACCGCTACTTTGAATCCTCTTTTTGGCGTAGACGGCATAGAAAATTTTATAGAAGAAATAAATAATAATTTAGCCGTAAATCTTAGTGATTCGGATTTGGATAATCTTAGTATTTTAAATTTTAACATTTTTTTTACTGAATGTTATAATTATTATGATAATTAATACGGATCACGGCCCCGAGAGAATGTGTCGCAACCAAAAACATGTGATAGTTTTAAAAATAAAATGTTAGAGTTAGCTTCTCGGAAAAAAGCGCGCACCACATCTAGTAGTTTAAATGAATTAGGCTTGTACACAAAAACCCAATTTTGTGATTTTATGAGTACGGACGAACTAGAAAACTTCAATATTTTAAAATGGTGGAAAGATAAAGTAAATACTTATCTTATTATGGCATACATGGCCCGAGATTTATTAACGATCCAAGCTAGCACGGTAGCTCAAAGTCTGCTTTTTTCTTAGTGGCAGGGTGTTGAAGGAGCGAAGAAGTCGCCCAAGCGGAGAATCGCTCGAAATCTACATATGCTACAAGGACCCTTTGGATGCGATCAAGAGAAAGCAGCATATTTCATCGATCGAGGATAGCTCGTCGGACATGGAAGATGAGATGGACGCGATCAACCTAAATTAAAGCTTAAAATCAAGATGACCAGACGAATTTTTAAAATTTTATAATTTTTGTAATTTTGTAATACTTTAAATTTATAATTTTTAAATTTTGGATTTATGGATTTTTCAATCAAATGTATTTTTTTCAGTGTACTTATAATTTTGTATACTTTCGTTCAAGTGTTCAACATTAATAAAATTATTATTTTCCGTTCAAAATAATATTTATTTTTCAGTGTATTTTTTTCAATATTTTTTTAAATTTTTTAAATTAAATTTTTTAAAAATAAAACGAGCCCGGGCTAAGCCCGGGCCCGGCCCCGGGGCCCTTACCAGGCCCCCTCCCGGAGCCAGATTCCCGGCCCGGCCCGGCCTAGCTATAGTCAGGGCCCGGGCCCGGTTCAAGAAAGCCTGAGCCCGGGAGGCCCGGGCCCAGGGGCTTTTTGAACACCACTACATGAAAAGGTACGACCCAAATTCAAATTATGAATGATTTTAAAACTGCAATTTATAAAATATATCTAGGGAAAAAAAGGAGATTGTTATTAACACCATAGTTTTGGCTAATCGCACCGCACTTTCTCCTAATCTTTCGCGTCAAAGTTGCCCATGCAAAAATAGCGAAGCTAGCATTACAAATCTCATCAAAAAAATTCAAAGTAAAAAAAGGTCAATCAGTAAAAGGGATGGCAAAACGCACGTAGTTGCTACAACAAAAAAGGATGGAAGGTCCAATCACAAATACACATACAACATAAGTGAAATCAAAGTAAGATACAATAAACTGGGGAGCCTGCTACTACTCATCAATGACGAACTCGACAAGCTCGTCCTCAGAGTGGCTATCAAAACCAAGATCAACAACAACACCCTCACGCCTACATAATACCATCCGCCCTTCACCCAGATAGTGGTTCGGGTGTTGTCTGTACCTCACCCTCCAACCACCAATGTCAAAGAAACAGAAGAAGTTTTCTTATACAGGATGATAGTTCAAACATCTATCTTTGGGACCCTGTCCCTGCGCCCTTCCACTACTGCCGATTGAAGATTTGCCCTTCTCCTCCTAGTAGGTCGCGACACCACCAGGGCCGACCCTCCTCGCGGTCACCCAAGTTTGAAGGTCCGCCCTTCACAAGTCGCACACTCAGCGACATCCCCCAGACTAGTGAGCTCGATCTCACACTGCCCGACTAGAAGTGTTTTTGTTGTGCAATTGGCACCGGCTCGCGAGTACGAAACTCGTCGCGGACAATGGCAACGGAAGCGAGTTTTTGAGCAAATAGTGACGCGCACCAAACAATCAAAGAAACACAAGTACGAGATTTCAAAACACAAAAAACACAAGAGATATACGTGGTTCGGAGTTAAGCTCATATGTCCACGGGGAGAGCGCGCCGGATCCACTAATCAAAAATATTCGATTACAACATAGGCACTCAACGATCCTCAGCGGATCGACACTAACCTAGAATAGGAAAAATAAAGAACAACAAGAAAAAGAGGGAAGAAAACTCCCCTATGCACTGCTGCTGTCGGAGCTGTCGCCGGAGAAATCGCCCAAATGGCCGATCGTGCCGCTGCCCTCTTCCTCGCCCCTGGACGTTGCTGGCGTGAGACCGCCGCAGTCTTGATGTCGCCGGAGAAGAAGAAGAAGCCTCTGCCGATCTTGCCGGCGCCGAATCTCGGAAGTCGCCGGAGAAGAAAACACCCGCCAAAGATCGGGCCTCGCCGGAGAAGATAGCCTCGATCGGGTATCCTGATCCTCGTCGAAGTCGCTGGAGGAGAACCACCCGCCGATCTAGGTCGCTGCACGTCGCCGGAGGAGAAGGAAGCCTAGATCGAGTCTTCCCGATCTTGCCGGAGAAGATACCGCACGCTTGGTGCTCGCCACCCGCTTGCCGCCTGCTCGCCTAGATCGGTGATGTCGCCGGAGGAAAGCAACTGATCGCCGAAGAAGAAAGCCCGCCGCCGATCGTTGAGGTCGCCGATCTCTCCCTCTTCGTTCTTCCCGATCTTGTCGTCTCCTTCCTCTTTCTCCCGTTTCTCTCGCTTAGTTCTGATTAGGTTTAATTTTCCTGTGCAATACAATATATATAGCATAAAAACAAAAGGGTTCAGCCCAAAGCCAAACCAAGAGCTAACCGAACCGGTCCAGCTGGACCGGTCCGATTGGAGCCATCAAAATAACATGTTTTCCCTCCTCCCTGGGAGTAGATCGCGAAACAACCTAAGTCTTGTCTTCCAACAACCAACCTCAAAGAAGCAAGATAGAGTTGTCCGCACAAAATGTCGGATCCAACGCCACAAATACTCTATTGTCATAAGAAAATGCTCAAAGTTCGATCATGATATCAAACAATAAAGAGTACATGTCGAACGATCGAGGCACCACAAATATGGAGCAAAGCTGGAGTCTACTTCTCCTCATCAAACTCAAAACACTCACCCTTGGAGGGATCTCCAATATTAGATTCAGCTGCACCACAACAACGCATCTACACCACCATGTGGATCTTCACTTTCAATCTCACAGGTATCTAATACTGTTTAACGCATGTTGCGCACATTAGACATTGCATGCACAATATACATTGCGTCTTGCACACACATACTGCACATCTCGTACATTACGCTCTGCGCACACGTTGCGTGCACTCCTAGAGTTCAAAGTGACCCTTTCACTTTCCACCCTTCACACCTCCTGCGTCTTTTGACATGTGCACACCACTACAGCCAAGCCCTCCGCACGGTAGTTCGCCTACCTTTCGCGTCTTCGCTACGTCAAGCACCTTGACCATAATTACGACAAATCGCCACGCGCTTAATCCGCCTTTCAAGGGAAAGTCCCCGCCCTTCATTTGCTTTGGCTCTAAGTTGTGGGGATTTGAGGGGCAATTCATGGGGTCCCCCCAAAGCGCTATCGGCACCCCCACACATGGGGTGCGGCTAGTGGCGTAACCGCCCATGGCGTAAACGCCCGTTGTGTAACCGCCCGGGAATTTGCCGCCCTTCCTTGCTCCCTCCGGGGATTTATTATAGTAATAAATGTGTGTGTATTGTACTGGATTTTACAACAAGAACTCCACTCCCTTTATTCAAAATTAGTGATCTAAACTTACAAAGATTTTTAAATTTTAAAATACAGTTTACGAAAATTTTTAATTTATAATAAAACTGAAATAAATAATCACTATATAATAATCACTATACAAAAATGAATATTTATTGACCAAAATTTATTTGATCATTAAAAAAGAAAATTTTTTGACAAAAATTTATTTGATTACTAAATATATTTTGTGACGAATCTTTTGTAATCATTTTGTGACGAACTAAATTTGATAACTAAATATTTTCAATGATCAAAACATAATATTTAAATACCAAATTTTTTGTTACTGAATGACAATTTTTTTGTGATGAATACAATAATTTGAAGATAAATTTGATAGTGCCAAGGCATATGCTATACGTATTGGGATTTTGTATTACAAAATAATAAATATCTTCTTTAACTCATGACAAGTGAAGTTTATATTAGCTTTGTAAAGCTTAAATGGGTGGGCTGTAAAACCTATTGGGCGGCATAGCCCAATTATTTCGCAACAACTCAGAATTTTATTTATTTTCAACGCTTAAATGGGTAGTCTATAAATCCAACTGTTCGTAACAGGCTTTAGTATTGAGTAGGCTTCTCGCGCCTGCAATGTGTCGTGAAGATCGATCGGATCCCAGTCTTGCTTGACGCCCTCTCATTTGAATGAAGGCATTCACCGTGCTATATACCATGTCTTTTTTTGAGCGAAAAGAAGTCGAGTACTATCGCGTGGGACACGAGA
This sequence comes from Platanthera zijinensis, assembly GCA_039513925.1. Classification (NCBI taxonomy): domain Eukaryota; kingdom Viridiplantae; phylum Streptophyta; class Magnoliopsida; order Asparagales; family Orchidaceae; genus Platanthera; species Platanthera zijinensis. Next base: position 17,700,071 of record CM077078.1, on the reverse strand, counting down.
ATTGCCCACCATCTTGATAATTTAAACTCGAGATCATAACCCCAATTCATCACCTACAACAAATCTCTTACACATTCTTACTGACCTTAAGGCTCTATTTGTTAGGGCTTGTTAGCTCTTTTTCCAATTTCTGGAAAATGTAGATGCCTGAAACTTGCCGTAATTTGGTCGAGTTAATTATATGCCCACCCTAATCTAATCGGGGAGAGAAGTTTGATTTGATCAAATCAAGTTCAAAAATTTGCTTTTGAAGGAAGGGAGAGGATAAGTCTGTGGGCTTCAGTGGCTCAGGGTGTTCTCCAATTGCCAAATTGCCAAATGGCTTGAATTGCTAGTTCCCCGACTATCTTAAAGCATGCAGTGCTTGGCTAGAGTGCCCGAGCGTGTGGTTTAGGGCCGAGTTGACTCAGTTGAGGGCTTGTTTAGTCATCCTTGTGTAGGCTGTTGAGTTAGTTTGATTTTTCAAACCCATACGATGCATGCTTCCACTTACCGGACTCTTCACGCCACTCATGTGTTTCACATGCGAGAAAGCTTCTTGGAAATAGACAAAGGCATGTGAAATGACCTTATAAAAGGAGAGGAAGACATGCTATGAAAACACACCAAAATCCAAACTAAAGAGAGGTAAAATATTGAAGATAAGAGCGGTAGTGCACGACAGAAGACAACGGTGGGCGACGATAACCAATTGCGGGCTGCATCAGCAACATAGAGCGAAAGCGTGCGGGTAGCGGCACGGCATTAGATTCGCGAGCTGCGGCAAGGTACGTGGTGCTCAATGTTTGCATGCTCGTAGGCGGCGGTGGTTGTGCACAAGTGGTGACGTTGGCGGGGTACACATTCGCGACAAGGTCAAGTCTCACCTGGATCTCTTCTCGGTGGTGGTGGCGGTGGTGGTTGGTCGTTTGACGACGACGAAGGTTCGTTATGGTGCAATTCTTGTGCGTTCGTTTTACGGATTGCTGTTAAGTTTATATTACTCCTGCGGATTTTCGTAATTCGAGTTCTTTTGCAATATAATTTCGGATTTAGGGTCTCTTAATTTTGAGTACTTACTAATTTTATTATTGTTGAGGATGAACCTCATTTTATAGGTAAAGGGTGTGCACATAGCCACCCCCCCCCCCCATGATCTCCACTAAAATTAGTGGAATCATGAGTTTGACCGTGTGCGCGATCACCGCGCGCCGATCCCACCACTCATGATGGGGAACCACCATGTCTCGTCAGCGTCGTGAGGCCTGCCTCCTCGCCGGACGCCGCCCGCCCGCCCCCGTTCATGCGACCAAGGGGGGTAGCCGCTTGGCACGCCCCCTCCTCGGCCGCCCGAACGGCCAAGGGGGCGGCCGCCCGGGCTGCCCCCTTTCTCGGTCGCCGGTGCGGCCAAGGGGAGCGACCGGCCCGGCCAACCGGGTCCCCCCTTCCTTGGCCGCCGGTGGCCAAAGGGGCGGCCACCCCCTCGCCCGGCCGCCCGTTCGGCCGAGAGGGGTGGCCAACCGGGTTGCCCCCCGCCTTGGCCGTCTACAGCCAAGGACGCCCCCTCACCCGGCCCCCATGCGTCTGAGAGGGGCGGCCAACCGGGAGCCCCCCCCCCCCCCCCGCCTTGGCCGACGGTGGCCAAAGGGGTGGCCGCCCCGGCCTCCCCCTCGCCTTGGCCGCTGGTGGCCAAAGGGGCGGCCGACCGCCCATCCCTCACTCGCCGGTGGCCAAAGGGGAGGCTGGCCGCCCACTCCCTCGGTCGCCGGCGCGTAGCCAAAGGGAGCTGGCACCTCTCCCCGGCCGTCGGCGGCGACCCTCCCTCGCCGGCGAACTTGGCGGCAAGTTCGACGGCCGCCCGTGGAGGCCCTCTCCTGCCGTCTGATCAAGGGGGAGTGTACTCGGCCGTTCAATCCACGCGTAACCATCCACTAACCACCAGATTAGTGGGAAAAATTTAATTAATATTTTATTATTTATTCATGCCGGTCTCAAAATAACGAGATATGTGTATCAAAAACTATAGTAAAAAAACTTTTGGAGGTGGTTACGGTGTGCAGATAGCCGCGTAACCACCATAACCACCTCTCAGAGCCTATAAAAGGAGTCTCAGGCCTCCTCATTTGTCATCTTTTCTGATTTTTTCTCTTCGGAGCCTTCTTCTTCCTCAAGTCGGAGCTCTGTCAATTTTCTCCTACGAGACACCTCCGAGCCACCTTCTTGCCACCTTCTAGACACCTCCGAGCCACACCCGAGCCACTAGCGGGTCAAGCCACAACCACCCAGCAAAGCTAAATCGTCCAAGTCTCAAGCACCTCCAGCAACGACAAGACCAAGTGTTTGATCTCCTATCCAGAATCAGCAAGTCACTATCCGAAAACCATCGGCGTAAGCGCAATCTGCAGCAACTCCCGGCGCGACAGTCTGTCGTCCGCTGCGTGCAAAGTGCTCTCTCACCCCATAATTGTAACGAGAGGTCGTCTGTCACCCTCGACTTCACAAACCAGTTGTAACCCCAAGGAAATAGTGGATTTTGACCGACACAGATCCGGTCACGTGGTTTTTTTACCCAGTTGAGATTTTTTTCCACATTAAAACTATTTGTGTACATTAATCAACCTACTTTTTTGGCTGTGTGCGCGCTCGAACGTCCCGAGAGCTAAGACGGTTCAAGAGTTCTGGCCCGACCGGGACGTTGAGTTGTTCCTCAACAATTTGCTAATAAAATTGTGCAAAATACGTATTTTCTTGTGACTTCATATTTAGTTGTTTCTGGGATTACGCTTCCGCGACCGAAAATCCCAACATAAGCTCGATCAAGGCTACTTAGGCCTCATTTAGCGTTGTGTTTGGAGCAGACATTTGCGGCAAACACCGCCGCAGGACAACAAACCAAATAGCCGGCGACAGCATTTGCCGCGTCTGCTCCCGCTACGCTATGAGAACGGCGGCGCGTCTCCTCCCGTCGCGCCAAACAAGGCCCTGAAGATGAGCCAACTTTATTTAATTGGCTCCAGTGAGCACATTTTCATTTGTTGCACTATCGGATCAAGGCAATTTCAATAGGTTTTTTAGGGATACCGAATGTTTTATACTGTGACCAAAACACTTCGGCATGGCATGATTCTCCTTCGTTAATCACAATTAATTCGCATAATTTTGTCGGCAAAAATCGTTATTACGAATGTAAAATAATAATTACGATGATATTAAAGTCATGAAAACGGAAGCTGACGATAAACATGCTCCACGTGTTGCATCACGGAAAATGCCACTTGGCCCACTTCAACCAAGACCCAGAGTGCTGCCTTGCTATTTGCCTAGCTATTTTTTTTGAGCGCTGCTATTCGCACCGTAGTTTTGACTATTTATACCGCACTTTCTCCTAATTTTTTGTGTTTTTTGTAAATATGTCTTGTACATATATTTTTATGAAAAGTGTTCAACACGAAAGTTTTAGATCTCAACGAGATCAACACGAAAGTTGTAGATCACAACGAGATCTACAACTTTCATGTTGAACATTTTTCCTAAAAATGCATTTACAAGACATAGTTTGAAAATACGCCCAAATTTTGCGCCTTTTGGAAATAAGTCTTGTACATGCATTTTTAGAAATGAATCTAACACTTTTTCTAAAAATGTATATACAAGACCTATTTTCAAAATGCATAAAAAATTAGAAGAAAGTGCGGTGCAAATAGCCAAAATTACGGTGCGAATAGCAGCGCCCTTTTTCTTGCATTATTTTAAATTACGCGTGACGCGAATTAATAGCAACGTGGTGAGTGCTCGACCGTAGGATCGCAGTGCCTTCTGTTCACAGGCAAACGGCCAAAGACCTAGGTGGTCCCACACGGTTTAGCACAACACGTGTGACATCGTCCATGGTTCGGGAGTTCTATCTTCCCAGTGAAGGTGTCACGTCAACCTTACAATTACACATCACTCCTTAACCTTGCTTAAATTATAAGCAATTTTTGCTCCCTTTCCATGGTGGTGGAGGTCATCACCAAGTAGGGGCGGATCTAGAGGGAGGCCCGAGGGACATTGCTACTCCCATTATTTTTCAAAATGGTTAGTGTATTTGGATTTCTCTTGTTGAGACAATGAATTTTGACTACTTATACGTCAAAAATGGTGGCCAGATGAGGGAGAAACAGCTCCGATAAGATTGAAACGTTCAAAATATTTTTTTTGACGGAAGTTGATGTCTGGCCTCCCATGTTAAAATTTTAAAACCCGGTGACGCATTAAAAAAATTTGTGTGCACCCCCATTATCAATTTGTGCACCCCCATTAATAATTTTCTGGATCCCCCACTGTCAACAAGTGATTAAATTATCATTTGTTAAAGCTCATCTAAGAAATTTCATTTATTTTTATGTTCAAATGAATGATGTTTGTTAGATGATCCTTAACACATGATGTTTTATGACTTTTATCCCATGCATGTTTTATGACTTTTATCCCATGCATTTTTGGCCATCACCACCGTGCCAAACGGAGTCTTTATCATTTGATGAAAGTGAGAAGTTTCTTATTATTATTATATAGACAGACTAATTTATGCTACTGACAAATCAAATCACCTAAAAAATCACTATTTTTTCTCCCCCACATATTGACCAATAACAACCCCCTTTTTCTCTTCATGGAAACTCCTAATTCTTCTCTCTTTTCTATTTTCTACAAATATGCAGTCATTCTTGATGTTGGGAAATTGTTTACAATTATTACGAGCTTCCAGCTTTCCTACGAGAGATGAAATTATCATATGAATTCGTAATGTTGTTAAAGGTGTCGGGTTTATTATTACAATACAAAGCGTAGATAAGATAATCTCTAGAAGCAAACCTAGAGTAATGTTTAGGTGCGATTGAGCATGATTTAAACATTGCAATCAAAATAATTGGGGAAACAAAATATGAGAAAATCATCCTATAAAAGTTGCGAGTGCTCATTTTCATTGAAAGATACAAGAGATATAATCGGTAGTGAATGAACACTTGAAGTAAAATGTGATGTTCATAATCACGAAATGATACACCTAAAAACTCACTCATATGTTGGTAGGTTAAACAAAAATGAGCAAAAAATTATTCATGAGATGTATTGTGCTAAAGTAAAACCTCAAAAAATGTTTCACAGTTCATGAGATACATTTGTTGAAGTGTTTCTAATTTGGACTTTATATTTGATTTAAACTATGGACTTTATATTTAAACTATAGATTTTATATTTGATTTAAGATGCTTACTTAAATTTTTAGTTTTTACGTTGGTCTATAAATAATAATTTAGTTTGACAATAAGAGCTTTAATCTGTCATTAACATTTCTGATCTGTCATTAGCTTTAAGCTATCATTAGCCAAAATTAGTTTTGATGGGGTTGTGAGCCCTCTAATAAAAGAGATGGGGTGCATATAGTCACACCCCCCATGATCTCCAGCCAAAAGGAGTGTGATCATGAGTTTGACCGCACACACGATCACCACGCACGATCCCCCGCGTGTCAATCCCATCTCACACGGTGGTTAAACCGCCGCGGGTGTCACCCCGCCGGCCGCCCCACTCTCTCGGCCGCCCGAGTGCAGCCTAGAGGCGGCCCGGGTCGGCCGCCCCTCCTCGGCCGCCGGCGTGCAGCCAAAGGGAGCGGCCGCCGACCGCCCCCTTTCTGGACCGTCGGAGTACGGCCAAGGACAGTCCGGGCTAGCCGCCCCTCCTCGGCCGCCGGCGTGTGGCCAAGCGAGCGACAGCCGACCGTTCTTTTTCCCGACCACCAGCATGCGGCCAAGGGGCGTCCTGGGTCGGCCGCCCCTCCTCGTCTGCCCGCATACGACCAAGGGAGCGGCCGCCCATCGCCCCCATTCTTGGCCGCCGGCAAGCGGACGAGTGGGCGGTCGAGCCGGTCGCCGCCTCGTGGCCAAGGGGTGGCCGACCCGACCACCCCTCCTCCGTGCGGGATGTGCGGTTAGACAAACTAACCACACGACTATACAGAGCTTGAAATGACACCAACATGGGTACTCTAATCTCTATCCGACAGTGTCCAGTGAACAGCTTTAAGAGAAATAGCTATGGTTAGACTAAGTCTAACTGCTAGATCGCACTAGTGATTGTGCTTGAGAACTGTCGAACTTCAACTGTGGTCAAGCCTCTGCTGATCATCAAATGACACAGCTGCGGGAAGAATATAGGAAGAATATAGTTGCGGTGTGGTTTACAATGGACTACTGTTAGACCGCCAAGCCAAGTCACCAGACTGCCAAGACTTCTGCTTAACCGTTCGAATGGTAACACTATTAGGATTGAGATAGGCAGGCCGCCAAACCTATCTGCCTATCCTATCCGCCAGACCTATCCATCAGTCATGTTCGCCAGACCGTCTGGACTAGACAGGTTCTGACACTCTCCCTCAAGCTGAAGCATATATGTCAATCATGTACAACTTATCACAGACATCCAAAAGGAAAAAACACTTGTTTGGTAAAAACATTGGCAAGCTCTTTGTCAGAGGTAATAAACTGAGTGCAGATCTGATTCTTCGACACCTCTTCTCTGATAAAATGGTAGTCTACTTCAATATGCTTCGTCCTTTCATGAAACTCTAGATTCTTCGAAATGTATATAACTGTCTTGTTGGTACAAAAGATTGACAGGAAATGATCATAAACTTCTCTCAAATCAAACATCAGTGCATGTAACCACTATAACTCACAGGTAGTCAAAGTCATGCTTTTGTATTCAGTTTCAGCACTTGACTTTGAGACTACAGACTGTTTCTTGCTCTTCTAGTAGACTAGAATTCCTCCTACGAAAGTACAAAAACCAGCCATAGATTTTCTATCTTTCTTGTCATCTATATAACTGACATCAGAAAAGGATTCATTACTCAATTGATTATTCTTCTGAAATAGAAGTCCCTTTCTCGGAGATCCTTTTACATATTTCAAAAAATTTAGAGCTGATTATAGATGACACTCTTTGGGAGCTTGCATAAACAGGTTCATGCTTCTTCCCGCATAACAAATATCCGGACTTGTGGTTGTCAGATAAGTGAGTTTTCTCACAAGTCGTATGTACCTGGTGACTTCTGTACGGAGAGGTGACTCCTCATTCTAACACTTACCTTCACCGACAACTATTGGACAACGAGTATGTTTAGCCCCAAGAAGACATGTCTCTTTTAAAAAATCTAAGACATACTTCCATTGTGAGAGAACTATAGAATTGGGCTTCCGGGAGATCTACATTCCCAGAAAGTACTTGGGAGACCACATCTCTTTCGTAATAAAACCCTAAAATGTTGAAGAATATGCTCATTTGTTAAGTCAATTCTCATTCTTATCATCCTCTGTATGAAGCATGTCATCCATATAAATAACAAGAACAACTATTCCAATAAAAGTCTTGCGTATGAATAAAGAGTGATTTACAATACTTCGAGCAAACCCAATAACAGAGATAACTTCGATGAACTTCTCAAACCAGGTCCGCAGATTTTGCTTAAGTTCATAGATTGCCTTCATCAATATACACACTTGAGACTCTCCATAATAAGCAACATACCTAAGAGGTTGCTCTATATAGACTGTCTCATGTAGATCTCCATAAAGGAAGACATTCTTGACATCTAACTGAGACATCTCCCAGTCTCTGTTAACGGCCACTAAAAAGAGAACACAGATCATTATAATCCGAGGAACTTGAGAGAAGGTGTCAAAGAAGTCTACACCATAGGTTTGAGTAAAACCTTTGGCAACAAATTAAGCCTTATATCGATCGATGGTACCATCAGGAAGAAACTTGATCACAAAGACTCAACGATAACCAACCATATCAGCTCCTAGAGGGGTAGGGACAAGAGTTCAAGTACCCGGTTTAGTCAGAGTTTTCATCTTTTCATCCATAGAGGCTTTCCAATGAGGAATAACAAGAGCTTCTTAATATGTAGCCGAGATGATATTTGCCGAGAGAGCGAGAGAAAAACTCTTGCTAGAAGGAGATATCCAAGCATAATAAACAACATCATGATAGGATGTTGAGTGCATGTGCAAACTCCCTTCCGAAGGCCAATTGGAAGATCAAAGTCTGACTTGTGTGTAGTATCAGATCCATCCGTTAGAGAGACTGCTGGTCTAAGAACTATCAACAATGGCTCAGGGAGAGAAGCATAATCAGGAGAAAAAAGATGTAGAATCAGAGACTGGTGTATAAGGAAGAAACACAGGTTCAGGTAGATGTGCAGAGATAATAAGTAGAGAAGATGGGTCATCAGAAGGTGGAAGGGTAGAGGTGCGAGAAAAGTAAGGAGCATCTTCAAATAAAGTGACATGTGCGGAAACATACTATTTTCGGAAAAGAGGATCATAGCACTGATATCCCTTTTGTGTCATATAGTAGCCCAGAAAGATGCACGTAACTGAGCGAGGAGAGAGTTTGTCACGGCCAGGAGAAAGAGAGTAAACAAACGTCATGCATCCAAAGACATGTGGCGATAAAGGAAATGGTTTCACATCAAGATACAGAATGGAGAAAGGGGTTTTGTCGTTGAGAACTGAATAAGGAATCTAGTTGATGCGGTAACAAGAAAGAAGAGTGGCATTACCTCAATAGGATTGAGGAACAGTCATTTTATTGAGAAGAGTGCGAGCCACATCAAAGAGATGATAGTTCTTGCATTCAGCAACCCCATTCTGTTGAGAGGTATGATGATAACTAGTTTGATGTATAATGACGTGATGTATACAAAAGACTGAAAATTGATGACTGAGGTACTCTTTGACATTATCAGTTCGAAGCACTTTAATACGAACATCAAACTGAGTACGTATTTCATTATAAAATGCATTGAAAACAGAAAAAAATTCAGAACATTCTTTTAACAAGTACAATCAAGTACACCTCAAAAAATCATCAATAAACGTGACAAAATATAGACTACCTCTACCAACAGTTTTAGTCTCCCAAATATCAGAAAGAACAAGTTCAAAAGTTCGAGAAAAACTACGTCCTTATTTTGCTAGAAAGGTCGAATAGTGGTGTTTGATAATTTGACAAGCTTCACAGTTGAGAGAAAAATCTCTTTGAGGTAGATCAGGTAGAAGCTGGTAAAAAATGTGTGGAGGAGGATGTTCAAGGAGAAGATGTCACTGTAAAAGGGAAGAAGAAGTACAAAAGGTAGATGTACAACCCCGTATTCGCAGAGTAGGGCCCCCTTTGGTAGGCGCAGAGCCTGTTTCAAGTTTTTAAGCTTTTTAGAGATTTTGGACTCTTGGTGGCCAATTTTGGCTTGGACTTGGAAATATACTAGTAGGGGGATGAAATATTTTTCTCCCCCCCCCGGCCCCCTCGGGGGGTCACCAGGTCGCCGAGCTCCCCAGGCCGCCGAGCTCCCCAGGCCGCCGAGCTCCCCAGGCCGCCGAGCTCCCCAGGCCGCCGAGCTCCCCAGGTCGCCGAGCTCCCCAGGCCGCCGAGCTCCCCAACCCGCCGAGCTCCCCAGGCCGCCGAGCTCACCAGGCCGCCGAGCTCCCCAGTCCGCCGAGCTCACCAGGCCGCCGAGCTCCCCAGTTCGCCGAGCTCCCCAGGCCGCCGAGCTCCCAAGTCCGCCGAGCTCCCCAGGCCGCCGAGCTCCCCAGGCCGCCGAGCTCACCAGGCCGCCGAGTTCCCCAGGCCGCCGAGCTCCCTAGTCCGCCGAGCTCACCAGGCCGCCGAGCTCCCCAGTCCGCCGAGCTCCCCAGGCCGCCGAGCTCCCCAGGCCGCCGAGCTCCCCAGGCCGCCGAGCTCCCCAGGCCGCCGAGCTCCCCAGGCCGCCGAGCTCCCCAGGCCGCCGAGCTCCCCAGGTCGTCGAGTTCCCCAGGCCGCCGAGCTCCCCAGGCCGCCGAGCTCCCCAGGCCGCCGAGCTCCCCAGTCCGCCGAGCTCCCCAGGCCGCCGAGCTCCCCAGTCCGCCGAGCTCCCCAGTCCGCCGAGCTCAAGGACAATTGGTCGTAGGGGCATTTTGGTCATAACTAACCACACGACTATACAGAGCTTGAAATGACACCAACATGGGTACTCTAATCTCTATCCGACAGTGTCCAGTGAACCGCTTTAAGAGAAATAGCTATGGTTAGACTAAGTCTAACTGCTAGATCGCACTAGTGATTGCGCTTGAGAACTGTCGAACTTCAACTGTGGTCAAGCCTCTGCTGATCATCAAATGACACAACTGCGGGAAGAATATAGGAAGAATATAATTGCGGTGTGGTTTACAATGGACTACTGTTAGACCGCCAAGCCAAGTCACCAGACTGCCAAGACTTCTGCTTAACCGTTCGAATGGTAACACTATTAGGATTGAGATAGGCAGGCCGCCAAACCTATCTGCCTATCCTATCCGCCAGACCTATCCATCAGTCATGTTCGCCAGACCGTCTGGACTAGACAGGTTCTGACACTCTCCCTCAAGCTGAAGCATATATGTCAATCATGTACAACTTGTCACAGACATCCAAAAGGAAAAAACACTTGTTTGGTAAAAACATTGGCAAGCTCTTTGTCAGAGGTAATAAACTGAGTGCAGATCTGATTCTTCGACACCTCTTCTCTGATAAAATGGTAGTCTACTTCAATATGCTTCGTCCTTTCATGAAACTCTAGATTCTTCGAAATGTATATAACTGTCTTGTTGGTACAAAAGATTGACAGGAAATGATCATAAACTTCTCTCAAATCAAACATCAGTGCATGTAACCACTATAACTCACAGGTAGTCAAAGTCATGCTTTTGTATTCAGTTTCAGCACTTGACTTTGAGACTACAGACTGTTTCTTGCTCTTCTAGTAGACTAGAATTCCTCCTACGAAAGTACAAAAACCAGCCATAGATTTTCTATCTTTCTTGTCATCTATATAACTGACATCAGAAAAGGATTCATTACTCAATTGATTATTCTTCTGAAATAGAAGTCCCTTTCTCGGAGATCCTTTTACATATTTCAAAAAATTTAGAGCTGATTATAGATGACACTCTTTGGGAGCTTGCATAAACAGGTTCATGCTTCTTCCCGCATAACAAATATCCGGACTTGTGGTTGTCAGATAAGTGAGTTTTCTCACAAGTCGTATGTACCTGGTGACTTCTGTACGGAGAGGTGACTCCTCATTCTAACACTTACCTTCACCGACAACTATTGGACAACGAGTATGTTTAGCCCCAAGAAGACATGTCTCTTTTAAAAAATCTAAGACATACTTCCATTGTGAGAGAACTATAGAATTGGGCTTCCGGGAGATCTACATTCCCAGAAAGTACTTGGGAGACCACATCTCTTTCGTAATAAAACCCTAAAATGTTGAAGAATATGCTCATTTGTTAAGTCAATTCTCATTCTTATCATCCTCTGTATGAAGCATGTCATCCATATAAATAACAAGAACAACTATTCCAATAAAAGTCTTGCGTATGAATAAAGAGTGATTTACAATACTTCGAGCAAACCCAATAACAGAGATAACTTCGATGAACTTCTCAAACCAGGTCCGCAGATTTTGCTTAAGTTCATAGATTGCCTTCATCAATATACACACTTGAGACTCTCCATAATAAGCAACATACCTAAGAGGTTGCTCTATATAGACTGTCTCATGTAGATCTCCATAAAGGAAGACATTCTTGACATCTAACTGAGACATCTCCCAGTCTCTGTTAACGGCCACTAAAAAGAGAACACAGATCATTATAATCCGAGGAACTTGAGAGAAGGTGTCAAAGAAGTCTACACCATAGGTTTGAGTAAAACCTTTGGCAACAAATTAAGCCTTATATCGATCGATGGTACCATCAGGAAGAAACTTGATCACAAAGACTCAACGATAACCAACCATATCAGCTCCTAGAGGGGTAGGGACAAGAGTTCAAGTACCCGGTTTAGTCAGAGTTTTCATCTTTTCATCCATAGAGGCTTTCCAATGAGGAATAACAAGAGCTTCTTAATATGTAGCCGAGATGATATTTGCCGAGAGAGCGAGAGAAAAACTCTTGCTAGAAGGAGATATCCAAGCATAATAAACAACATCATGATAGGATGTTGAGTGCATGTGCAAACTCCCTTCCGAAGGCCAATTGGAAGATCAAAGTCTGACTTGTGTGTAGTATCAGATCCATCCGTTAGAGAGACTGCTGGTCTAAGAACTATCAACAATGGCTCAGGGAGAGAAGCATAATCAGGAGAAAAAAGATGTAGAATCAGAGACTGGTGTATAAGGAAGAAACACAGGTTCAGGTAGATGTGCAGAGATAATAAGTAGAGAAGATGGGTCATCAGAAGGTGGAAGGGTAGAGGTGCGAGAAAAGTAAGGAGCATCTTCAAATAAAGTGACATGTGCGGAAACATACTATTTTCGGAAAAGAGGATCATAGCACTGATATCCCTTTTGTGTCATATAGTAGCCCAGAAAGATGCACGTAACTGAGCGAGGAGAGAGTTTGTCACGGCCAGGAGAAAGAGAGTAAACAAACGTCATGCATCCAAAGACATGTGGCGATAAAGGAAATGGTTTCACATCAAGATACAGAATGGAGAAAGGGGTTTTGTCGTTGAGAACTGAATAAGGAATCTAGTTGATGCGGTAACAAGAAAGAAGAGTGGCATTCCCTCAATAGGATTGAGGAACAGTCATTTGATTGAGAAGAGTGCGAGCCACATTAAAGAGATGATAGTTCTTGCGTTCAGCAACCCCATTCTGTTGAGAGGTATGATGATAACTAGTTTGATGTATAATGACGTGATGTATACAAAAGACTGAAAATTGATGACTGAGGTACTCTTTTGCATTATCAGTTCGAAGCACTTTAATACGGACATCAAACTGAGTACGTATTTCATTATAAAATGCAATGAAAACAGAAAAAAATTTAGAACATTCTTTTAACAAGTACAATCAAGTACACCTCAAAAAATCATCAATAAACGTGACAAAATATAGACTACCTCTACCAACAGTTTTAGTCTCCCAAATATCAGAAAGAACAAGTTCAAAAGTTCGAGAAAAACTACGTCCTTATTTTGCTAGAAAGGTCGAATAGTGGTGTTTGATAATTTGACAAGCTTCACAGTTGAGAGAAAAATCTCTTTGAGGTAGATCAGGTAGAAGCTGGTAAAAAATGTGTGGAGGAGGATGTTCAAGGAGAAGATGTCACTGTAAAAGGGAAGAAGAAGTACAAAAGGTAGATGTACAACCCCGTATTCGCAGAGTAGGGCCCCCTTTGGTAGGCGCAGAGCCTGTTTCAAGTTTTTAAGCTTTTTAGAGATTTTGGACTCTTGGTGGCCAATTTTGGCTTGGACTTGGAAATATACTAGTAGGGGGATGAAATATTTTTCTCCCCCCCCGGCCCCCTCGGGGGGTCACCAGGTCGCCGAGCTCCCCAGGCCGCCGAGCTCCCCAGGCCGCCGAGCTCCCCAGGCCGCCGAGCTCCCCAGGCCGCCGAGCTCCCCAGGTCGCCGAGCTCCCCAGGCCGCCGAGCTCCCCAACCCGCCGAGCTCCCCAGGCCGCCGAGCTCACCAGGCCGCCGAGCTCCCCAGTCCGCCGAGCTCACCAGGCCGCCGAGCTCCCCAGTTCGCCGAGCTCCCCAGGCCGCCGAGCTCCCAAGTCCGCCGAGCTCCCCAGGCCGCCGAGCTCCCCAGGCCGCCGAGCTCACCAGGCCGCCGAGTTCCCCAGGCCGCCGAGCTCCCTAGTCCGCCGAGCTCACCAGGCCGCCGAGCTCCCCAGTCCGCCGAGCTCCCCAGGCCGCCGAGCTCCCCAGGCCGCCGAGCTCCCCAGGCCGCGGAGCTCCCCAGGCCGCCGAGCTCCCCAGGCCGCCGAGCTCCCCAGGCCGCCGAGCTCCCCAGGTCGTCGAGTTCCCCAGGCCGCCGAGCTCCCCAGGCCGCCGAGCTCCCCAGGCCGCCGAGCTCCCCAGTCCGCCGAGCTCCCCAGGCCGCCGAGCTCCCCAGTCCGCCGAGCTCCCCAGTCCGCCGAGCTCAAGGACAATTGGTCGTAGGGGCATTTTGGTCATAACTAACCACACGACTATACAGAGCTTGAAATGACACCAACATGGGTACTCTAATCTCTATCCGACAGTGTCCAGTGAACCGCTTTAAGAGAAATAGCTATGGTTAGACTAAGTCTAACTGCTAGATCGCACTAGTGATTGCGCTTGAGAACTGTCGAACTTCAACTGTGGTCAAGCCTCTGCTGATCATCAAATGACACAACTGCGGGAAGAATATAGGAAGAATATAATTGCGGTGTGGTTTACAATGGACTACTGTTAGACCGCCAAGCCAAGTCACCAGACTGCCAAGACTTCTGCTTAACCGTTCGAATGGTAACACTATTAGGATTGAGATAGGCAGGCCGCCAAACCTATCTGCCTATCCTATCCGCCAGACCTATCCATCAGTCATGTTCGCCAGACCGTCTGGACTAGACAGGTTCTGACACTCTCCCTCAAGCTGAAGCATATATGTCAATCATGTACAACTTGTCACAGACATCCAAAAGGAAAAAACACTTGTTTGGTAAAAACATTGGCAAGCTCTTTGTCAGAGGTAATAAACTGAGTGCAGATCTGATTCTTCGACACCTCTTCTCTGATAAAATGGTAGTCTACTTCAATATGCTTCGTCCTTTCATGAAACTCTAGATTCTTCGAAATGTATATAACTGTCTTGTTGGTACAAAAGATTGACAGGAAATGATCATAAACTTCTCTCAAATCAAACATCAGTGCATGTAACCACTATAACTCACAGGTAGTCAAAGTCATGCTTTTGTATTCAGTTTCAGCACTTGACTTTGAGACTACAGACTGTTTCTTGCTCTTCTAGTAGACTAGAATTCCTCCTACGAAAGTACAAAAACCAGCCATAGATTTTCTATCTTTCTTGTCATCTATATAACTGACATCAGAAAAGGATTCATTACTCAATTGATTATTCTTCTGAAATAGAAGTCCCTTTCTCGGAGATCCTTTTACATATTTCAAAAAATTTAGAGCTGATTATAGATGACACTCTTTGGGAGCTTGCATAAACAGGTTCATGCTTCTTCCCGCATAACAAATATCCGGACTTGTGGTTGTCAGATAAGTGAGTTTTCTCACAAGTCGTATGTACCTGGTGACTTCTGTACGGAGAGGTGACTCCTCATTCTAACACTTACCTTCACCGACAACTATTGGACAACGAGTATGTTTAGCCCCAAGAAGACATGTCTCTTTTAAAAAATCTAAGACATACTTCCATTGTGAGAGAACTATAGAATTGGGCTTCCGGGAGATCTACATTCCCAGAAAGTACTTGGGAGACCACATCTCTTTCGTAATAAAACCCTAAAATGTTGAAGAATATGCTCATTTGTTAAGTCAATTCTCATTCTTATCATCCTCTGTATGAAGCATGTCATCCATATAAATAACAAGAACAACTATTCCAATAAAAGTCTTGCGTATGAATAAAGAGTGATTTACAATACTTCGAGCAAACCCAATAACAGAGATAACTTCGATGAACTTCTCAAACCAGGTCCGCAGATTTTGCTTAAGTTCATAGATTGCCTTCATCAATATACACACTTGAGACTCTCCATAATAAGCAACATACCTAAGAGGTTGCTCTATATAGACTGTCTCATGTAGATCTCCATAAAGGAAGACATTCTTGACATCTAACTGAGACATCTCCCAGTCTCTGTTAACGGCCACTAAAAAGAGAACACAGATCATTATAATCCGAGGAACTTGAGAGAAGGTGTCAAAGAAGTCTACACCATAGGTTTGAGTAAAACCTTTGGCAACAAATTAAGCCTTATATCGATCGATGGTACCATCAGGAAGAAACTTGATCACAAAGACTCAACGATAACCAACCATATCAGCTCCTAGAGGGGTAGGGACAAGAGTTCAAGTACCCGGTTTAGTCAGAGTTTTCATCTTTTCATCCATAGAGGCTTTCCAATGAGGAATAACAAGAGCTTCTTAATATGTAGCCGAGATGATATTTGCCGAGAGAGCGAGAGAAAAACTCTTGCTAGAAGGAGATATCCAAGCATAATAAACAACATCATGATAGGATGTTGAGTGCATGTGCAAACTCCCTTCCGAAGGCCAATTGGAAGATCAAAGTCTGACTTGTGTGTAGTATCAGATCCATCCGTTAGAGAGACTGCTGGTCTAAGAACTATCAACAATGGCTCAGGGAGAGAAGCATAATCAGGAGAAAAAAGATGTAGAATCAGAGACTGGTGTATAAGGAAGAAACACAGGTTCAGGTAGATGTGCAGAGATAATAAGTAGAGAAGATGGGTCATCAGAAGGTGGAAGGGTAGAGGTGCGAGAAAAGTAAGGAGCATCTTCAAATAAAGTGACATGTGCGGAAACATACTATTTTCGGAAAAGAGGATCATAGCACTGATATCCCTTTTGTGTCATATAGTAGCCCAGAAAGATGCACGTAACTGAGCGAGGAGAGAGTTTGTCACGGCCAGGAGAAAGAGAGTAAACAAACGTCATGCATCCAAAGACATGTGGCGATAAAGGAAATGGTTTCACATCAAGATACAGAATGGAGAAAGGGGTTTTGTCGTTGAGAACTGAATAAGGAATCTAGTTGATGCGGTAACAAGAAAGAAGAGTGGCATTCCCTCAATAGGATTGAGGAACAGTCATTTGATTGAGAAGAGTGCGAGCCACATTAAAGAGATGATAGTTCTTGCGTTCAGCAACCCCATTCTGTTGAGAGGTATGATGATAACTAGTTTGATGTATAATGACGTGATGTATACAAAAGACTGAAAATTGATGACTGAGGTACTCTTTTGCATTATCAGTTCGAAGCACTTTAATACGGACATCAAACTGAGTACGTATTTCATTATAAAATGCAATGAAAACAGAAAAAAATTTAGAACATTCTTTTAACAAGTACAATCAAGTACACCTCAAAAAATCATCAATAAACGTGACAAAATATAGACTACCTCTACCAACAGTTTTAGTCTCCCAAATATCAGAAAGAACAAGTTCAAAAGTTCGAGAAAAACTACGTCCTTATTTTGCTAGAAAGGTCGAATAGTGGTGTTTGATAATTTGACAAGCTTCACAGTTGAGAGAAAAATCTCTTTGAGGTAGATCAGGTAGAAGCTGGTAAAAAATGTGTGGAGGAGGATGTTCAAGGAGAAGATGTCACTGTAAAAGGGAAGAAGAAGTACAAAAGGTAGATGTACAACCCCGTATTCGCAGAGTAGGGCCCCCTTTGGTAGGCGCAGAGCCTGTTTCAAGTTTTTAAGCTTTTTAGAGATTTTGGACTCTTGGTGGCCAATTTTGGCTTGGACTTGGAAATATACTAGTAGGGGGATGAAATATTTTTCTCCCCCCCCGGCCCCCTCGGGGGGTCACCAGGTCGCCGAGCTCCCCAGGCCGCCGAGCTCCCCAGGCCGCCGAGCTCCCCAGGCCGCCGAGCTCCCCAGGCCGCCGAGCTCCCCAGGTCGCCGAGCTCCCCAGGCCGCCGAGCTCCCCAACCCGCCGAGCTCCCCAGGCCGCCGAGCTCACCAGGCCGCCGAGCTCCCCAGTCCGCCGAGCTCACCAGGCCGCCGAGCTCCCCAGTTCGCCGAGCTCCCCAGGCCGCCGAGCTCCCAAGTCCGCCGAGCTCCCCAGGCCGCCGAGCTCCCCAGGCCGCCGAGCTCACCAGGCCGCCGAGTTCCCCAGGCCGCCGAGCTCCCTAGTCCGCCGAGCTCACCAGGCCGCCGAGCTCCCCAGTCCGCCGAGCTCCCCAGGCCGCCGAGCTCCCCAGGCCGCCGAGCTCCCCAGGCCGCGGAGCTCCCCAGGCCGCCGAGCTCCCCAGGCCGCCGAGCTCCCCAGGCCGCCGAGCTCCCCAGGTCGTCGAGTTCCCCAGGCCGCCGAGCTCCCCAGGCCGCCGAGCTCCCCAGGCCGCCGAGCTCCCCAGTCCGCCGAGCTCCCCAGGCCGCCGAGCTCCCCAGTCCGCCGAGCTCCCCAGTCCGCCGAGCTCAAGGACAATTGGTCGTAGGGGCATTTTGGTCATAACTAACCACACGACTATACAGAGCTTGAAATGACACCAACATGGGTACTCTAATCTCTATCCGACAGTGTCCAGTGAACCGCTTTAAGAGAAATAGCTATGGTTAGACTAAGTCTAACTGCTAGATCGCACTAGTGATTGCGCTTGAGAACTGTCGAACTTCAACTGTGGTCAAGCCTCTGCTGATCATCAAATGACACAACTGCGGGAAGAATATAGGAAGAATATAATTGCGGTGTGGTTTACAATGGACTACTGTTAGACCGCCAAGCCAAGTCACCAGACTGCCAAGACTTCTGCTTAACCGTTCGAATGGTAACACTATTAGGATTGAGATAGGCAGGCCGCCAAACCTATCTGCCTATCCTATCCGCCAGACCTATCCATCAGTCATGTTCGCCAGACCGTCTGGACTAGACAGGTTCTGACACTCTCCCTCAAGCTGAAGCATATATGTCAATCATGTACAACTTGTCACAGACATCCAAAAGGAAAAAACACTTGTTTGGTAAAAACATTGGCAAGCTCTTTGTCAGAGGTAATAAACTGAGTGCAGATCTGATTCTTCGACACCTCTTCTCTGATAAAATGGTAGTCTACTTCAATATGCTTCGTCCTTTCATGAAACTCTAGATTCTTCGAAATGTATATAACTGTCTTGTTGGTACAAAAGATTGACAGGAAATGATCATAAACTTCTCTCAAATCAAACATCAGTGCATGTAACCACTATAACTCACAGGTAGTCAAAGTCATGCTTTTGTATTCAGTTTCAGCACTTGACTTTGAGACTACAGACTGTTTCTTGCTCTTCTAGTAGACTAGAATTCCTCCTACGAAAGTACAAAAACCAGCCATAGATTTTCTATCTTTCTTGTCATCTATATAACTGACATCAGAAAAGGATTCATTACTCAATTGATTATTCTTCTGAAATAGAAGTCCCTTTCTCGGAGATCCTTTTACATATTTCAAAAAATTTAGAGCTGATTATAGATGACACTCTTTGGGAGCTTGCATAAACAGGTTCATGCTTCTTCCCGCATAACAAATATCCGGACTTGTGGTTGTCAGATAAGTGAGTTTTCTCACAAGTCGTATGTACCTGGTGACTTCTGTACGGAGAGGTGACTCCTCATTCTAACACTTACCTTCACCGACAACTATTGGACAACGAGTATGTTTAGCCCCAAGAAGACATGTCTCTTTTAAAAAATCTAAGA
Source organism: Platanthera zijinensis (assembly GCA_039513925.1). Taxonomy (NCBI): domain Eukaryota; kingdom Viridiplantae; phylum Streptophyta; class Magnoliopsida; order Asparagales; family Orchidaceae; genus Platanthera; species Platanthera zijinensis. The sequence continues at coordinate 17,680,806 of CM077078.1, read as the reverse complement.
CATACTTCCATTGTGAGAGAACTATAGAATTGGGCTTCCGGGAGATCTACATTCCCAGAAAGTACTTGGGAGACCACATCTCTTTCGTAATAAAACCCTAAAATGTTGAAGAATATGCTCATTTGTTAAGTCAATTCTCATTCTTATCATCCTCTGTATGAAGCATGTCATCCATATAAATAACAAGAACAACTATTCCAATAAAAGTCTTGCGTATGAATAAAGAGTGATTTACAATACTTCGAGCAAACCCAATAACAGAGATAACTTCGATGAACTTCTCAAACCAGGTCCGCAGATTTTGCTTAAGTTCATAGATTGCCTTCATCAATATACACACTTGAGACTCTCCATAATAAGCAACATACCTAAGAGGTTGCTCTATATAGACTGTCTCATGTAGATCTCCATAAAGGAAGACATTCTTGACATCTAACTGAGACATCTCCCAGTCTCTGTTAACGGCCACTAAAAAGAGAACACAGATCATTATAATCCGAGGAACTTGAGAGAAGGTGTCAAAGAAGTCTACACCATAGGTTTGAGTAAAACCTTTGGCAACAAATTAAGCCTTATATCGATCGATGGTACCATCAGGAAGAAACTTGATCACAAAGACTCAACGATAACCAACCATATCAGCTCCTAGAGGGGTAGGGACAAGAGTTCAAGTACCCGGTTTAGTCAGAGTTTTCATCTTTTCATCCATAGAGGCTTTCCAATGAGGAATAACAAGAGCTTCTTAATATGTAGCCGAGATGATATTTGCCGAGAGAGCGAGAGAAAAACTCTTGCTAGAAGGAGATATCCAAGCATAATAAACAACATCATGATAGGATGTTGAGTGCATGTGCAAACTCCCTTCCGAAGGCCAATTGGAAGATCAAAGTCTGACTTGTGTGTAGTATCAGATCCATCCGTTAGAGAGACTGCTGGTCTAAGAACTATCAACAATGGCTCAGGGAGAGAAGCATAATCAGGAGAAAAAAGATGTAGAATCAGAGACTGGTGTATAAGGAAGAAACACAGGTTCAGGTAGATGTGCAGAGATAATAAGTAGAGAAGATGGGTCATCAGAAGGTGGAAGGGTAGAGGTGCGAGAAAAGTAAGGAGCATCTTCAAATAAAGTGACATGTGCGGAAACATACTATTTTCGGAAAAGAGGATCATAGCACTGATATCCCTTTTGTGTCATATAGTAGCCCAGAAAGATGCACGTAACTGAGCGAGGAGAGAGTTTGTCACGGCCAGGAGAAAGAGAGTAAACAAACGTCATGCATCCAAAGACATGTGGCGATAAAGGAAATGGTTTCACATCAAGATACAGAATGGAGAAAGGGGTTTTGTCGTTGAGAACTGAATAAGGAATCTAGTTGATGCGGTAACAAGAAAGAAGAGTGGCATTCCCTCAATAGGATTGAGGAACAGTCATTTGATTGAGAAGAGTGCGAGCCACATCAAAGAGATGATAGTTCTTGCGTTCAGCAACCCCATTCTGTTGAGAGGTATGATGATAACTAGTTTGATGTATAATGACGTGATGTATACAAAAGACTGAAAATTGATGACTGAGGTACTCTTTTGCATTATCAGTTCGAAACACTTTAATACGGACATCAAACTGAGTACGTATTTCATTATAAAATGCAATGAAAACAGAAAAAAATTTAGAACATTCTTTTAACAAGTACAATCAAGTACACCTCAAAAAATCATCAATAAACGTGACAAAATATAGACTACCTCTACCAACAGTTTTAGTCTCCCAAATATCAGAAAGAACAAGTTCAAAAGTTCGAGAAAAACTACGTCCTTATTTTGCTAGAAAGGTCGAATAGTGGTGTTTGATAATTTGACAAGCTTCACAGTTGAGAGAAAAATCTCTTTGAGGTAGATCAGGTAGAAGCTGGTAAAAAATGTGTGGAGGAGGATGTTCAAGGAGAAGATGTCACTGTAAAAGGGAAGAAGAAGTACAAAAGGTAGATGTACAACCCCGTATTCGCAGAGTAGGGCCCCCTTTGGTAGGCGCAGAGGCTGTTTCAAGTTTTTAAGCTTTTTAGAGATTTTGGACTCTTGGTGGCCAATTTTGGCTTGGACTTGGAAATATACTAGTAGGGGGATGAAATATTTTTCTCCCCCCCCCCGGCCCCCTCGGGGGGTCACCAGGTCGCCGAGCTCCCCAGGCCGCCGAGCTCCCCAGGCCGCCGAGCTCCCCAGGTCGCCGAGCTCCCCAGGCCGCCGAGCTCCCCAACCCGCCGAGCTCCCCAGGCCGCCGAGCTCACCAGGCCGCCGAGCTCCCCAGTCCGCCGAGCTCACCAGGCCGCCGAGCTCCCCAGTTCGCCGAGCTCCCCAGGCCGCCGAGCTCCCAAGTCCGCCGAGCTCCCCAGGCCGCCGAGCTCCCCAGGCCGCCGAGCTCACCAGGCCGCCGAGTTCCCCAGGCCGCTGAGCTCCCTAGTCCGCCGAGCTCACCAGGCCGCCGAGCTCCCCAGTCCGCCGAGCTCCCCAGGCCGCCGAGCTCCCCAGGCCGCCGAGTTCCCCAGGCCGCCGAGCTCCCCAGGCCGCCGAGCTCCCCAGGCCGCCGAGCTCCCCAGGCCGCCGAGCTCCCCAGGTCGTCGAGTTCCCCAGGCCGCCGAGCTCCCCAGGCTGCCGAGCTCCCCAGGCCGCCGAGCTCCCCAGTCCGCCGAGCTCCCCAGGCCGCCGAGCTCCCCAGTCCGCCGAGCTCCCCAGTCCGCCGAGCTCAAGGACAATTGGTCGTAGGGGCATTTTGGTCATTTTATCCCCAGGACTTGGAAAAACTACAAATAGACCCCTTGGGTACCTTTGGAGGGGCATTGGCTTTTGGCTTCCTCCTCCCTAGCTTTCTTCTTGGTAGAGTTGAGAGAACTCTCCAAGGTACCCAGCTCTCATTGGTAAGGGAGGGGAAGTGTTCTTGTGACCTTCCGGGTGTGTGGTGGGACCTCCGCGCTAGAGCCGAGGGTCTGTTCCTAGTTTCCCAAGTCTTCGGTCCGTGACATCCCCCCGAGTGTAGTAGGTGTGAGGTCACCCCTTCCCCAAGGGTCGAACTCCACAGAGACCAAGTTTTTGGTTTCAACATTTTGGTGCGGTGAGCGTGGAGAGTGACCAGCACAGAAGATCTCGGGAGAGTGTCATGGCTGGAGATCAGGGAGGTAGTGATGACCTCGGCGGTCTCCCCAACCCAGAACCCTTTGTAGGAAGGGAGGAGTTCATGGCTTCCATCGAAGGCATCATGGGGATGCTTAGAAGCATTGCCCCTCGGGCTGACAGCTTAACCCCCACCCCCCAGAGACTAGCTCCCAGGGGTCTCGGCGAGCTAACCCAGAGTGGTCTCGGCGAGCTGGCTCCAAGGGGGCAAGGCGAGATCACCCCAGCAGGGGGAGAAGCAAGTGTACCGGATAGGAGACCTGGGAAGGAAAGGATGGTAGAGGGGGTTGAGCGAGACCTCCCAGGCCGAGAGCTGTTCCCCATCCCGGCGAGAGCTAGCCCTCCTGGCGAGCAGGTCGCGCGAGTAGAGGTGGCGAGAGCCCCCCTTAGGGGGTCACCCTTTAGTGAGTTGATCATCTCAGCTCCCGTTCCCGAGGGGTTCAGAGAGCCAGACATGGCTTACTATACCGGGAAGGATGACCCCGTCCAGCACCTGTAGTGGTTCGAGGATGCCGTCTCCATCAGGCTAATGACGGACGCCTTCAAGTGCCGTTTATTTGCGATCACCTTGAAAGAGAAGGCGAGGGACTGGTTCCATCAACTCCCTCCAAGGTCCATCTTCGGGTTCGAAGACTTGAGCCGGAGCTTTCAACTTCGCTTCTCCACCTCCAAGAAGAGGAAGAAAGGTCCTGAGTCCCTCTTCCTGATAAAGCAAAGGGCTGAGGAGTCGCTGGCCCACTACGTTGACAGGTTCCAGGAGGAGGTCCTTGACATCCAAGAGGTGCCAGGGTATGCCCTCCAGATGGCATTTACGGTGGGGTTGCGCGAAGGGTTCTTCAAGATGAGCTTGACCCGGAAGACCCCCCTTTCCTTCGAGAAGCTGATGGAAAGGGCAGCAGAGGAAATAGCCATGGAGGCAGCCAACCCGGCCTTTGTAAAAAAGTTGGCAAGGTTGACAGAGGTGGAGTCAAAGGAGCAAGGTGGCTCGAGGCATCATGAAGGGAGAAGGAGAGAGGAGCATAGAGCTCAAGGGTTCCAGAGACAGGAGGGTCCAGAGCCAGGCTGGAGGCAGCAGGGAGGACCTGCCCATGGTCCAGGAAGAGCTCTCATCCAGGATGGAGGGAACCATCATGGGGACCAAGGGAGGTTCAACTTCCAGAGGCAAGCCCCAAGACAACTCCTGCCCCCACCCCAGCAAGCGATAGCGATCGGTCGAAGGGAGAGGAGGAACCGCACGGGAAGAGGAAGAGTAAGAGTAGAGTTACCCTACTGTGAGTTCCACAAGGAGGAGGGCCATGCAACAGCTACCTGCCCCGAATTCCTGGAGGTGAGAGGAGCGAGAGGTCAAGCCCAACAACCACCCCCGAGGCAGATCGAAGCCCCGCCCCAAGCCAGGGAGGAAGACAGATGTGAGGATCGGGTCGACGTGGGCACCCGGGGAAGGATCGGTTGATGCAATAGGCGAAGGAGCCTCGCCTCAATAGGATCTTGTATTTTTTATTATGTTGTACTGAGTCTAGCCCCCGACCCACTGAGTCGGGAGAGGTCATGTAACCCAACTATTTTCCCCTTTTGAGGATGTTGAATTTTGGCAGAGTTCAGGTGACACGCCCCGTCCCTAAGTCCCTTAGCTCCGAGATGATTCCGCTGCCAGGCTCTCACTAGTTGGTGGGTTCAGGTTGATCTCTCGTGTGAGCTAAGTCCTTTTACTCCGAGATGATTCCGCTGTCAGGCTCTCACTAGCTGGCAGGGCAGGTTGATCTCTCGTGGGAGCTAAGTCTTTTTGCTCCGAGATGATTCCGCTGCTAGGCTCTCACTAGCTGGTGGGTTCAGGTTGATCTCTCGTGGGAGCTAAGTCCTTTTGCTCCGAGATGATTCCGCTGCCAGGCTCTCACTAGCTGGTAGGTTCAGGTTGATCTCTCGTGGGAGCTAAGTCCTTTTACTCCGAGATGATTCCGCTGTCAGGCTCTCACTAGCTGGCAGGGCAGGTTGATCTCTCGTGGGAGCTAAGTCCTTTTGCTCTGAGATGATTCCGCTGCTAGGCTCTCACTAGCTGGTGGATTCAGGTTGATCTCTCGTGGGAGCTAAGTCCTTTTGCTCCGAGATGATTCCGCTGCCAGGCTCTCACTAGCTGGTAGGTTCAGGTTGATCTCTCGTGGGAGCTAAGTCCTTTTGCTCCGAGATGATTCCGCTGTCAGGCTCTCACTAGTTGGCAGGGCAGGTTGATCTCTCGTGGGAGCTAAGTCCTTTTGCTCCGAGATGATTCCGCTGCTAGGCTCTCACTAGCTGGTGGGTTCAGGTTGATCTCTCGTGGGAGCTAAGTCCTTTTGCTCCGAGATGATTCCGTTGCCAGGCTCTCACTAGCTGGTAGGTTCAGGTTGATCTCTCGTGGGAGCTAAGTCCTTTTGCTCCGAGATGATTCCGCTGTCAGGCTCTCACTAGCTGGCAGGGCAGGTTGATCTCTCGTGGGAGCTAAGTCCTTTTGCTCCGAGATGATTCCGCTGCCAGGCTCTCACTAGCTGGTGGGTTCAGGTTGATCTCTCGTGGGAGCTAAGTCCTTTTGCTCCGAGATGATTCCGCTGCCAGGCTCTCACTAGCTGGCAGGGCAGGTTGATCTCTCGTGGAGGCTAAGTCCTTTTGCTCCGAGATGATTCCGCTGCCAGGCTCTCACTAGCTGGTGGGTTCAGGTTGATCTCTCGTGGGAGCTAAGTCCTTTTGCTCCGAGATGATTCCGCTGTCAGGCTCTCACTAGCTGGCAGGGCAGGTTGATCTCTCGTGGAGGCTAAGTCCTTTTGCTCTGAGATGATTCCGCTGCCAGGCTCTCACTAGCTGGTGGGTTCAGGTTGATCTCTCGTGGGAGCTAAGTCCTTTTGCTCCGAGATGATTCCGCTGTCAGGCTCTCACTAGCTGGCAGGGCAGGTTGATCTCTCGTGGGAGCTAAGTCTTTTTGCTCCGAGATGATTCCGCTGCCAGGCTCTCACTAGCTGGTGGGTTCAGGTTGATCTCTCGTGGGAGCTAAGTCCTTTTGCTCCGAGATGATTCCGCTGTCAGGCTCTCACTAGCTGGCAGGGCAGGTTGATCTCTCGTGGGAGCTAAGTCTTTTTGCTCCGAGATGATTCCGCTGTCAGGCTCTCACTAGCTGGTGGGTTCAGGTTGATCTCTCGTGGGAGCTAAGTCCTTTTGCTCCGAGATGATTCCGCTGTCAGGCTCTCACTAGCTGGCAGGGCAGGTTGATCTCTCGTGGGAGCTAAGTCCTTTTGCTCCGGGATGATTCCGCTGCCAGGCTCTCACTAGCTGGCAGGGCAGGTAGAGGTTGACTTTTTACCCTGAGGGGGTCTCGCCACCCAGGCTCTCATCAGCTGGCATGGCAGGTTGACCCCCTAGGAGGCTAAGTGTTTTTTACCCTGAGGGGGTCTCGCCACCCAGGCTCTCATCAGCTGGCATGGCAGGTTGGCCCCCCCAGGAGGCTAAGTGTTTTTGCCCTGAGTAGGTCTCGTCACCCAGGCTCTCATCAGTTGGCATGGCAGGATGACCCCTTTGAAGAGGCCTTACAGTCTTTCGACACCACGAGAGCAAGCTGTACTCAGCGAATACGTTGGGTTGGATGTTTCTTTCCGAGCTTGTGCCAACCTCGAAAAGAGCGGGGATTATGTATAACCCTGTATTCGCAGAGTAGGGCCCCCCTTTGGTAGGCGCAGAGCCAGTTTCAAGTTTTTAAGCTTTTTAGAGATTTTGGACTCTTGGTGGCCAATTTTGGCTTGGACTTGGAAATATACTAGTAGGGGGATGAAATATTTTTCTCCCCCGGCCCCCTCGGGGGGTCACCAGGTCGCCGAGCTCCCCAGGCCGCCGAGCTCCCCAGGCCGCCGAGCTCCCCAGGCCGCCGAGCTCACCAGGCCGCCGAGCTCCCCAGGCCTCCGAGCTCACCAGGCCGCCGAGCTCCCCAGTTCGCCGAGCTCCCCAGGCCGCCGAGCTCCCAAGTCCGCTGAGCTCCCCAGGCCGCCGAGCTCCCCAGGCCGCCGAGCTCACCAGGCCGCCGAGCTCCCCAGGCCGCCGAGCTCCCCAGTCCGCCGAGCTCACCAGGCCGCCGAGCTCCCCAGTCCGCCGAGCTCCACAGGCCGCCGAGCTCCCCAGGCCGCCGAGCTCCCCAGGCCGCCGAGCTCCCCAGGCCGCCGAGCTCCCCAGTCCGCCGAGCTCTCCAGGCCGCCGAGCTCCCCAGGCCGCCGAGCTCCCCAGGCCGCCGAGCTCCCCAGGCCGCCGAGCTCCCCAGGCCGCCGAGCTCCCCAGTCCGCCGAGCTCCCCAGTCCGCCGAGCTCAAGGCCAATTGGTCGTAGGGGCATTTTGGTCATTTTATCCCCAGGACTTGGAAAAACTATAAATAGACCCCTTGGGTACCTTTGGAGGGGCATTGGCTTTTGGCTTCCTCCTCCCTAGCTTTCTTCTTGGTAGAGTTGAGAGAACTCTCCAAGGTACCCAGCTCTCATTGGTAAGAGAGGGGAAGTGTTCTTGTGACCTTCCGGGTGTGTGGTGGGACCTCCGCGCTAGAGCCGAGGGTCTGTTCCTAGTTTCCCAAGTCTTCGGTCCGTGACATCCCCCCGAGTGTAGTAGGTGTGAGGTCACCCCTTCCCCAAGGGTCGAACTCCACAGAGACCAAGTTTTTGGTTTCAACAGCAGACACATTGTTAAGATAGAACAAGCTGCCGCTTTCTGTCTCAATAACAATCGTCTCCTTGGAGTGAGGATCCTGAAAAGAACAAGTAGCCAAGTAAAAGTAGCAATGCAATTTAATTGCTTACTTAGAGAAGTAACAGAAAGTAAGTTGCATGGAAAAGTTGGGACGTAAAGAGTGTCCTCAAGTTGGAGAGATAGAGTAACATGCACTATTCCAGATCCACACACAGGGGATGGAGAACCATCCACAATAAAAATTGGAGGTAACCGGTTATGTTTGTCCACACGAGAGAAAATGCGATGATTTCTTGTCATATGACTAGTAGTACCCGAATCAATGAGCCATCTACTTGTAGTGGCCATATGAGCAGCACTCAAAGAGATAGCAAGAGAATTGGACTTCTTCAAGGTAGTATCACAAGCAGCAGGGCGAAGATGAGGTGCTTGACCCAGCAACAATCAACATAGTGACCAATCTTGCCACAGTGAGAGCAGAGATATCTAGAGGAAGCATGTCCACCAAAGCATCCCCACGACCACTAGGAATGTCTTTACAAGCTTAATGAGCTATAATATCAAAAGGAGGCAGAGAGACAAGCTGAGAACTTTGAAGAAGAGTAATAACAATTGAAATGCGCTCAATAGTGACATTCAAAGTATAACTGTCAGCCTCTCCAAGAATCTGTTGAATCATATCATAAGATTATAGCAAATGAAGCAAATAACACACTACCAGAAGTTCATAGAAGTGCTTGTATTGTTTATTAAGATCAGCAGAGAAAAGACGTTTTTGAAGAAGTTCAGCACCAAGAGCTTGCATCTTTTGGTAAGCAGTAGCAAGAGTCATTGTGGGATGAGCAAATAAATCAACACATAATGTGTATATGCGTGAAGTCTGAGCTCCTTTGGAGTATAAAGCAAACAGATGCATCCAAACAACCTTAACTGTCTCATCATGTCGTATGGCAGGAAGACATTCATCAGAAAGACTATTCGCAAGCCATGTACGGACTAAAGCACCACTTCCGTCCCAGTCATCAAAGGCAGTCGATCCATGTGGAGGAGGATCATCTGTAAGATGATGACGTTTGCGTTAAGACCGTAACAAAAAAAGTGAAAGAAACACTCCAGTTCGGATAATTGTGACCAGTGAACTTCGAAGCAATTCCAAGATTGATAGATGAAGTGGAAACAGAAGCAGTGATCGGAACTGCTTGGACGGACAAAGTAGAGGAAGATAAGGTCGGAGTGTCGATGAAGAGCAAACCACGGGGACTAATATCCACTTATATTTTATTGATTTGTCATTAACTGTGAGCTTTCAAAAACGAAAACAGGTCTGTGATTAACAAAGTTTTAAATATAAATATAAGTAATTTTAGAATGTCAAATCTTAAGAACACTTTTATCTTTTTTTCTTAAATAATTTCACACGAACTGTTGAAGGTGTGGGTAGTGCGAAGTAGGGCTGTAGGTATGAACCAACCAAACAGCATAATCAAATCGAACCAAACCAAACTGCACGCTTCATTTCTGTTTTAGTAGCTTGCGGTTTGGTCATGGTTCCGTTTTTTGAAAAGCCATGTGGTTCGGTTCAGTTCACGATTTGAAATGTCAAATCGAATCGAGTCGAACCGTATTAGCTTTAAATTTTTTAATATATTGTCAATATAGTTAGATTTTCACTCTTGTTAGTTGTTACAACTTAATAGAAATAGAAGTCACTGTTTTATTTTCATAATTACTTACATTAGAACATGATTTATTATAAAACATGATTTATTAGTCAGGTACATAATTAAAGAAATCTTTCATAAGAATAAATTTACTTAAAATTGTTTATCTATTTTTATGTTCATGTGTTATTTATCTCCATGTCCCAATTATTTTTTTTCATATTTTTAAACCACTCAAACCGAACCAAATCGAACCGAACCAAATCATACAGTTCGGTACTAATGATGTGCACGGTTTGTTCGGTTCCAAATTTTTTGGAACCACATTCAGATGTTGAGTTAACGGTTTTGATCAAAAATTGAACCGAATCAAATCAAACAGTTACAACCGTCCTGCGATCAGCGGACCTGTCCTGCTGTCCACTAGTTCCTTCCTAGTTCCTTCCTAGTGAGCAGCCAGAGTTTGTTTATTTTTCCTGCTCTGCCTTTTAAATAATTAATTAAGAATAATAATTCGACTGCCACGCCACACAATCCCGATGACCTCCCCCCACATTTTTTTACTCCGGCGATCGCTTTCCTTCCTCTCCACTCTGTAATTCGTGTCTCCAATCCAATTCGAACAACAAGCAACTGTCACTGTAGCAACCCTAACCCTATCTTCCTATTAATGTTCAAAACCCGAAGAATCATCATCCCAACTCCTCCCCAACTTCAACATGTCGCATGATCCGAGACCTATCTCCTCCACCTCCGCCGACGATCCCTCCGTCGAAATCCGTGACATACATGCTCTAACGCCGCCTCAGCCGCCGACGGCCAGCGGCCGATCGAGAGATCCATGGGAGGTCTCCAGCCACCGATCCTCCTCTCTCTCCGCCGGCAGCGAGGTCGAGAATTTCACCACCATGAGCCGCGAGTTCAGCGCCATGGTCGTCGCCGGATCCAATATTCAGGTCGACGGAGTCGACCGCGGCCCCGACGACGCCGGTAACTTAGGAAGGATCGGCGAGGACGAGCACGAGGAGACGAATCCCCTGGCCATCGTCCCTGACACCAATATCCCTTTCTCCAATCCCCGACGCCCTCCTTCCGCCTCGCCGTCTAACTTTTCGGCCGGCGAGGTCTCCGTCCACCGCGTGAAGAAGGATGAGGTGGAGGCGAAGGTGTCGGCCTGGCAGGGGGCCGAGATCGCCAAGATCAACAACCGATTCAAGAGGGAGGACGTCATCATCAACGGCTGGGAGAGCGAGCAGGTGGAGAGGGCGACTGCTTTGTTCAAGAAAATTGAGGTATGTGACGAACCACTCAACAATCCCCAATTCTGTACTGACCGCCGGAGCAAGAATTGATGAATCTTTTTTTTTTTATGGTGTTGAAGAGGAAGCTGGAGGACAAGAGGGCGAGGGCGACGGAGAAGATGCAGAACGAAGTTGCGAGGACTCGCCGGAAGGCGGAGGACAGGCGAGCGTCGGCGGAGGCGAAGAGGGGGCTGAAGGTGGCCAGAGTGTTGGAAGTTGCTAATTTGTTGAGGGCGGTGGGCAGAGCTCCTTCAAAAAGATCCTTCTTTTGAATGATTCTCCTATTTTTTGCTTGCAGAATCTTTCACTTTCGTCTTATAAGCAGTAATTAAACACAAGTTGAAAATTATTACTCTAACTTGTGTTGTTTTATGCAATCTTTAAGCTTAGAAACAGAAGAAGGTAAGCTTATATTGAGGAATTTTATGAAGAATAAACAGCGATTGATGGGGAGGATTTTGTAATTATGGAAGGCTGACAGTTGCTGTAAATTAAGAGGGAAAATGTATCGGGGGATGGATAATATCTATGTGCTTTTGTTGGTATTGAGAGGTTTGAATGCCTCTTCTTCTCCATATTCTTCTTCTACTTCTTTTTCTTCTTCTTCTTAGTCATTGCTGTGCATATTTTAGTTGCTGCATATTTGAAGTTGGGCATCTGAATTGGAATATTCGGTTAATTTTTTCACTGATGATTTTAGTCTTGGTTTTACTAGTCATGTGCGTATGCCATATGCTAGATATGTGTATCGATCTTCATGGGTTTGCAACTCATTTTTACACTCTCTTTATGTAGCGACCACCCGGAGTAGAAGTCTGTCGCCCCATGAAAGGTTGTCCTTGATGCCCAACAAAGTAGGCAAGTGCGGTCACAATTCACAAATGGAGACGATACTGGTATACATTGAAATAATAATGTGTCCGGTGGGTTGAACTTGATTGAAATGATAATGTGTTGTGAAGGAGCTCGTGAACCGGTTGAAAACGAACCGTCCTAGCTCGTGAACGAGTCGAGCGCGCATACAGTCACAGAAAACTGTTGACGACTAGCAATCGAGTTTTTACGTGGAAAAATCCTGAAAAGAGGAAAAATCACGGGGTCGATCGGGTCTGTGTCAGCCAAATTTCACTATTTTTTGGGGAGTTACAATAGTTATTTTATCGAGGATGACATGTACCGCTCGTTACAATTGTTCTTCCAGATTGATGGAGTCGGCAGGAAATACGATGGTGAAGGATGTGCTTGGAAGCTATCTGAAGTGGTGCGATCAGCAACAAGTGCTCTAGACCCGAGCGGCAGAGTCGAGAGTAGTCTTTGAGCTGTCGTTTGGCAAATCTTCATAAAGTGGTCGATAGCTTTGTGTCTCTAATGCAAGCGTTAGGAGCCGAAAAAAATATGGGTCTCTGGTACTCGGAAGGGAGCGTCAAGAGCTGAATCGGACCTCTGGTTCCTGGAAAGGAGCGTTGGGAGCAGGAGGGGATCATTGGTTCCTGGAAGCCCGCGTCGGGGGCTAAAGGAGATCTTCAAGCCCTCGCGGGAAATCTTCCAGCAATCTTCGAAGCATTCGAAGATCTTCAAGGAAATCTTCGAGCACATAGGGAGATCTTCGAAGAAATCCTCTAGAGCTCTCTTAGGCGTAGGAGACAATGTGAGATCAAATGAGGACTTGAGGGGCATTTTATAGATTTTGAGGATATCATTTCCATAATTATGTGACTAGGGAGTTTGGTTATACGCACTCATAACAATATAATTTTCTATCCGCACACTCATTATGGGTGGTTTTACCGCTATACGTGCATCCATGATGAGTTACATCATTATGCGCACACCCATGACGGAGTATTTGCTATTACGTACACCCATGATGAGTTACCTCACTATGCGCACACCCATGTGATGGGCTATACGCACATCATAATCACATAATTTACTATTCGCACACCCTTCATGGGGATTATCACTATTCACACACCGTCATCGTATAATTTACTATATCTATACCATAATCATATATTGTATTATCCGCACACCCATTATGAGAATTTATCATACATACCTCATAATGGGTGATTCTGAATGTAGTGGGGTGTGATCACGGAGGCGCAGAAGTTACCCAACCGAGGTGGTTGACGGCGGGCGGCGGTTAGCAGGCGGTGAAGGTCGAGTGGTGACCTGGAGGCGGTGGTCATGCGGAGGCCGAATGGTTGGTTTGGTGATGGGATAGCCAATAATTGCAGGAGAAATCACGAACACAGACAATGCCAATTTATAATATAAATTGTAAATCAATTACAATGAAGAAACAAGTGAAGAAATAACCGTCCGGTGAAACGCACGCGGATGCGTCAGACACGCACGATCCGCAGGAAATGGAAGATCTGGGACTGCAATCCGACTAACGGACGCACAAGGTTCACCGAACCTTCAACGTCAACTTCCGACGTTCAACCGCAACCACCGCCACCACCGGAGAGAAACTCCAAGTTCGGACCCGGACCTTGCCACGAACGTGTAGCCCGTCCTCAACGCAAACTTTTTCTCTCCACAGTCTCCACAAACAGCCGGGTTAAAACAGCCCCGTCTCCGCCTTCCTTCCACGGCAATGACCGACTGGACTCGGACTGCGACGGCGACGGCGGGCTGCCCTCCTCTTCACGTCAGCGACGGCAAACACCGGCGGCTGCCTTCCTCCAGCGGCGACTCCGGCAAGAGATCCCAAGGCCGCAGCCTCCTGCACCAAGCCGAGAGAGAGAGAGAGAGAGAGCGGTTGCGGTTACCATTCATGGGAGAGAGAGAGAAAGGAATATAATAATGGGTATATTATATTCTCATTACCACCTCCCAATTAAAACCACCGGGCCACATTCCAAATTAAAAAACTGTTTAATTTAAACAGATTTCAAGACTGTTTAATTTGGACAGATTTCAAGACAGCAAAAAAACAGGTTCAACCTCAAATACTGTGTTGCAACCTGTTTTCTGCTCCTAATGCGTCCGGTCCATATGAACCAGGTATGAGCCAACCCAACAAACACCACCTTGGCTTATATCCTGGTTCCGCCACCACCTGCACGAAGCATCATCTGCACTGGGCACCAACTGCGCGAAGCAACCGTTCTGCACGAAGCACCAGTCTGCACAAAGCACCACCTCAAGAATTTGAGGCGTCAGCCGACCTGCTCCAGTCGACTCATCCCTGCTTGGGCTCAACCCCTGAATGTCAACGCAACTGGATCGCTGAATCTGACTCGCCTAGTCAGACTACCAGAGGGGCGATCCCCTGCACCACCTCGACCATCCACACTGTCGGCCGCAGAAACCATGGGCGCACCACCTCGCATCGTGGTCCCCATCAGCCGGTACAGACTACCGCACTGCATAGCTCGCATGAGCACGGTGCGCCCTCGCCTCACCGTCAGAACTCCACCTCTTGATGCAAACATGCACCCACCGGTGTCCAATCTGCCCAACGAAATCAGATTCCTGCGTAACTTCGGTACTCGGTGTACCTGTTCAAGTCTACGCACAGCTCCACCATGCATCCGCAAGTTCACCGTCCCAATCCCTGTGACCTCACATGCTGAGCCGTCACCCAGAAAGACCGACCCAGACGTCACCTCCAATGAACTGAACATCGCCGCATCTGATCAAATGTGTTGCGAGGCACCAGAATCCAAAATCCAGCTATCAGAGTCACTCTGACTCTTAGTGACGCAATAAAATCCGTCATCTCCTTTCAGGTCGAGTGTCATCATGCCCGCATATTGGACATCCTTCGAAGTTCCAGAACTTCCTGCACGCTGCAGACAATTTCTCCTAATGTGACCAACCTGTCTGCAGTGGTAACACGTCACTTCCTTCTTCGACGTCGACCGAGCTCGTGCACTGCTCGATCCTTTGTTAAAACTCCTCCCACGTTCACGCGCTACCAAGATCTGGTCACCCCTAGGAATGGGGTCCTTTAACATCTGACTGGATAACAGCGCCGACGTGACTTCTTCCAGCCCCACCGTATCCTTCCCATACAGGAGCGTAGTCACCATGTTCTTGTATGACGCTGGGAGCGAGGTAAGAAGCAAGAGGGCTTTGTCTTCTTCCTCGACTTTCGAGCCAACCACATGCAATTGGCTCAGGAGACCGTTGAACACATTGAAGTGTTCCTGCAGGTTGCCCATTCCTGCATCTTCAGCGCATAGAGGCGCTGCTTCAGCAACAATCTTGTCGTCACGGATTTTACCAAGTACAGTCGCTCAAGCTTTTCCCAAAGCCCGACTGCCATCTCTTCAGTCCCGATGTTGAAGAGCACCTGATCAGCAACACACATCCTGATTGTGCTCATGGCCTTTTCATCAAGATCCTTCCATTCCTCATCTTTCACCGCCGTGGATAATTTGTCGCGCCCCCACAAGACTTGAATCAAATCTTGTTGAACTAACATATCCTTGACTCGAATTTTCCATAGGCTAAAATTCCCACTACCATCGAACTTCTCCACTGAAAATCTGTCCAAAACTGCGTTCTTCCCTGCCATGATTGTCCCCGACAAACTAGAAGACCTGATTTGTTCAAAGATCGGATCTGAAAGAGTGGGAAGAGGACCTAGTCGTTCACCACCGCAGTCAAACCCTTCCTAGAACGTCCAATCACGGTCGTCTACCTAACCTCTTTGATACAACTTGATGAGATAGCCAATAATTGCAGGAGAAATCACGAACACAGACAATGCCAATTTATCATATAAATTGTAAATCAATTACAATGAAGAAACAAGTGAAGAAATAACCGTCCGGTGAAACGCACGCGGATGCGCCGGACACGCACGATCCGCAGGAAATGGAAGATCAGGGACTGCAATCCGACTAACGGATGCACAAGGTTCACCGAACCTTCAACGTCGACTTCCGACGTTCAACCGCAACCACCGCCACCACCGGAGAGAAACTCCATGTTCGGACCCGGACCTTGCAATTATTGGCTATCCCATCAAGGGCGACGGCGACGGCGGGCTGCCCTCCTCTTCACGTCAGCGACGGCAAACACCGGCGGCTGCCTTCCTCCAGCGGCGACTCCGACAAGAGATCCCAAGGCCGCAGCCTCCTGCACCAAGCCGAGAGAGAGAGAGAGAGCGAGAGCGGTTGCGGTTACCATTCATGGGAGAGAGAGAAAAAAGAATATAAGAATGGGTATATTATATTCCCATTACCATCTCCCAATTAAAACCAGCGGGCCACATTCCAAATTAAAAAACTATTTAATTTGGACAGATTTCAAGACTGTTTAATTTGGACAGATTTCAAGACAGCAAAAAAACAGTTGCAACCTCAAATACTGCGTTGCAACCTATTTTCTGCTCCTAATGCGCCCGGTCCATATGAACCGGGTATGAGCCAACCCAACATTGGGAGCGGCCATGAGGCGGGCGAGTGGCCATCGGGGCGGTCGTCAAGTGGTTGGCTGGCTATGCGCGGCCAAGGGGTCGCGCGTTGGTGGTTGGCCTACAGAGGTCGGTCGGCGGAGGCCGGCCGGCGGCGCCGACAGCGTGACTAGCGCGCTGATGCACGACCGGTCACACGTGGCCAAGAGGTTGTGCGGCAGCACCGCCTAACGTTGCGCAAACGGTCGGCAAGGCCGTGAGGCCCGCACAGCTGCGCACCTCGGGAGGGCGCGCGTCCCAGGAGGCCACGCAGCTTGTGCGGCCTTAGCGTCGCTCGGCCGTGTGGTTTGGCCAGACAGCGATGGCAGCCGCCCGATCAAGGTGGCTTGCTGACGGAGGTTGTCGTCGTTCGTCTTTACGCGACCCACCATCGTGATGTGTGTGGTCCGTGGAGTGAGTGGGTTGACTTTGATTGATCAACCCCACTCACCTCCATTTTTCCCACTACATTAGTGGGGGTGGTCTTTTGGCTATCCACAGCCCAAATTCCCTATAAAATTAGGGATCCCTAAATATGGCTGCTGATCTCAAGATGTGGTGTGTAGTCTTTCTAATAATTTGGTGTGAAGAAATTTGGCCTCATGCTGAAATTTTAGGAAAATATTTAAAAATACTTTCACGGGTCTAGTCAAAATATGTGAAGACAATTCCCGGCGAACTAATATTTCCGGTTAAAAATCACCATTCAGATTGTCCAATTTGCGCCATTTCCAGCAGTTCCATCTTCACCAAACTCTCAACCGGGACGCTCTTCATGCCCTTATCCCGCACGACTCATCCTTAATCACGGCGGTCGCGGACGCCACATCAACGGACAATTAGGCTCCGTTTGGGGGGACTTATTTTCACCGGTCAAGCGGTTACAACCGCATGAATCAGACCATAATTAAGGTCCGATTCATGCGGTCGTCACCGCTTCACCGGTGAAAATAAGTCCCCCCAAACGGAGCCTTAGTTTCAGTTTGGCGCGGTGGTGGCGATCGTAAGCGTATGGGTTAAAGCGTCATTCGTTAAGGTTCACTTAACAAACATCATCCGCTTGAACAAAACAGTGGACAAAGTTTTTTATGTGTGCGTTAAAAAATGACAATTTAACCTTGTATTCATGACCGCCACCACCGTGCCTGGAGCGAAATTTAGTATGTAACGAGGTTCACATTTTGAGCGTGGGCTGGCCGGAACTTGTATATTCTCGCAAAAAGCATTGCCCAGATCGTTCTTGATGCGGACTAACTCGACGTTCCGGTCGGGCCGGTAAAATCTGGACCACCTTAGCTCTCGGAACGGTCGAGCGCGCACACAACCAAATGAGTAAGTTGATTGTACACGAGCAGTTTTAACGTGGAAAAACCCCTCAACTGGGTAAAAAATCATGTGACTGGATCTGTGTCGGTCAAAATCCACTATTCTCGAGTGGTTACAGCTAGTTGATGAAGTCGAGGGTGAGAAACCAACTCTCGCTACAATTATGGGGTGATAGAGCACTTTGCACGCGGCGGACGACAGACCGTCACGCCGAGAGTTGTTACAGATTGCGCTTTGCGCTGGTGGTCTGTCGTTAGCAGTCTGCGGAATCTGGATGCGAAAGGGAGCACTTGGGCTTGCGGAGGCTGCTTGAGACTTGAATGGTTTGTTGAGTCTGGGTGGATCTGGCTCGACCCAATGGTAGCTTGGGTACGACTCAGGTGCGGCTCGGGTGCTGCTCGTAGGAGAAATTCGGCAGAGCTTCCACATGAGGAAGAAGAAGACTCAGAGGAAAAAGTTAGGAAATGAGGAGCCCTGAGGCTCCTTTTATAGGCTCCAGGAAGTGGTTACGTGGTTATCCGCACACCGTAACCACCAGCATAAATGATTTTAGTATAGATTTAAATGCGCACATCCAGCTATCGGGAGACCATTTAATTAATAATAAAATATTAATTAAATTCCTCCCCGCTAACCTGGTGGTTAGTGGGTGGTTACGCGCAGATCGAACGGACGAAAATGCTCCCCCTGATCGGACGGCGGGAGCGGGCCTCCACGGGCGGCCAACGAACTTGCCGCCAAGTTCGCCGCGAGAGAGGGCTGCTGACAGCGGCCGAGGAGGAGCGACCGCTCTTTGCGGCCACGCGCCGGCAACCGAGGGAGTGGGCGACCGGGGCGGTCGCCTTCTTGGCCACTGGTGCCCAAGGCGAGGGGAGGCCTCCCCTTCGGCCGCCGACGGCGAAGGAGATGGGGGTGACCCAGTTGGCCGCCCCCTTAGCCGCATGGGCGGCCGGGCAAAGGGGAGGCCGCCCCTTTGGTCGTCGACGGCCAAGGAGAGGGGGGCGGCCCAGTTGGCCTCCCCCCGTGGCCGCACGGGCGGCCGGGCAAAGGGGCGGCCGGAACGGCCGCCCCTTTAGTCGTCGGCGGCCAAGGAGAGGGGCGGCCCGGTCGGCCGCCCCTTGGCCGCTTGGGTCGGCCGAGGAGGGGGCGGCTCGATCGCCGCCCCCTTGGTCGCTCGGGCGGCCGAGGAGGGGGCGGCCTGGTCGGTCACCCCTTCCGGTCGTACGAATGGGGGCGGGCGGCCGGGAAGGAGGTCGGCCGCCCGTCGCCGGTGAGGCGCGATGATTACCCCACAATGCGGAGTGGGATCGGCGCGCGGGGATCGGTTGTGGTGATCGCGTGCGCGGTCAAACCCATGATCCCCACTCCTTTTGGGTGGAGATCATGGGAGTGTAGCTATGTGCACCCCTTATTTTCTATAAAATGAGGTTAATCCATATCAATTGCCCCTCAGATCCTCGTTGTACGAGGGCGCTTCAGACGAAGAGAAATAAGGATTTTGTTTTGTTCACTTTCATGGCGACGATGACGGCGAATGGTGACGGACTTGTGCTGGCTTGCGGTTGTGCCCTGCAATCTCGGGTAAAAAATGTTAGTATCCATTTTGATAGGAGAAATGATTATCATGTTTGGGGGAGGAAGCTATTTCTTCTGTGATCGCGACGGTGCGCGGGGCGCGTGAGGGTGTGCGCGAGCATGTGTACGTAGACATGTGGGTGCCCCTGCAGAGGCGTGGGCGGTCGCTCCCGTGCTGGAACGCACGCAGCTGGTCGTGCACGTAGGCGCGTATCAGACTGCACGAGCGCGGTTGCGCGTCGTCCCGCGTGGGTGTACGCGTGAGTGCGCGTGCAGGCGCGCGCTGGCGCACTTGCGCGAGCGGACGCGCGCGGGCCCGATCCTCCGCTCATGCGATCCCACGCGTGTGCGCACGTGCGGGCGCACGCCTGGTCGCGTGGGCGTGCCCGTTCCCACGCACGCATGCGCGTGCGAGCGTGTGTGTGCGAGCGTGCACGCGTGTGTGCGTGGCCTTGCGCGCGGGTGCACGTATGCGCCTGCCCGGCTTCGAGCGCGTTTGTATGGGGCTTTCCGTGCGTGTCGTGGATGGCTTTTGTCTGGACTTTTCAGCTTAACTTTTTATTCTTTGTGACAGGGCTCGAGACGTACTGCTCAGCCGATGTGTCTTCGCTCTTCTCTTACTGAGGACCATGTTGCAATTTGGAGGAGGAGATTTGGCTTTTCTACCGACTTTGAAGTGAGGATACTTCGTGCGGAGGAGAGGGTGCAGAATCCTCCTCGTGGCTGGTTGATGATATGCGAGACTACCTTGAGATCGGGGTTTCGATTCCCCCCGTGCGAAGAAGTGGTCGAGATTTTGAAGTTTTATGACGTGCCAATTTCCCAGTTCACTCTCTTGGGTGTGATGCGCCTTATGAGGTTGGTCGTCTTCTTTCGCGAGCATGGCGGGAGGCTCTATTTGGATTGCTTTTGGGACTGGTACGACGTTCGCTCTGATGGTGGCGAGCGGGTGGAGATTTGCAGTAACAAGAGTTGGCTCGATTTTGAGGTTCGGACGGACCGTCGTCATGAGAATACTTTGTTTGGTTATTTTAGGAATTCTTGGGGCTTGCTGGATCTGTGGAACGTGTTACCTGACCGTTACCGTCGCCAAAAGGGAAAGGAGCGGGAGTTTTATCTGGTACTCGAATTTTCAGAGCCTCGAGAGTTGGTCAACCGTCTATTCTGCATTTCGTCGTTCGTGGAGGAGAAGCGCTTGTTGCGGTGTGACATTTCTTCTGTCTCTATGCAGACTGTTGAGACGTGTTGGGCGGTAGTCAGAAGTGGAAGGCCGTTGTAGTTTCTCGAGGTGGCGGGAGATCGACGCCCTGTTTGTCTTCTCCTACTAATGATTCTCCTTGCGATGGCCGTGGCGGTTCGCCTCCAGATGTTTAGGTGGTTGGTTAATCTGCCCCCCCAGTCTTTCCCTGTGAAGACCGCAACTCCGAGGCTATCTTCTTCTTTAAAAGCGATGAATGAAGTGGTGAGTGAGCTTAATCATTTTTGGATCTGATTTATTAATGTACGGTACTGACTTCTCTTTTCTTTTACAGATCGAGACTCAGGTTCAGATTGTCGTTACCTGAAATGATCATTATGTGAGTTTGAAGGACAGATATCCAGCCCTCCAAGAGAAATTTAAAACTACGGCGGGTTCTCTTGTCGCCTTGAAGGATGATTACGACCAGGATGTTTCTCGATTTCGCCGGATTGGATCGGAGCTGAATGCGGAGTTGGAGGAGACTCGGGCTTCTCTAGAGGTGGAGAAGTCTCTGGTGGGGAGAACTACGCAGATGCTGAAACACGCTCAAGAAGAGACTTCTCGTTTGGAGGCGGAGTTTGGTGTGGCGAAGGACCAAGTGGAGGTGTTGTCTTCCGATAGTCGTGTGTCATAGTTGAAGGTTGCTGGCCTTGCAGAGTATATGGAGTCTCTGGGCTACATGCAGGATCGGTGCTTGATCAGCGAGGAAGTTCGCGAGAAGATTTGGAGCAAGAAGGTGGAGCCCCAGATGGAGGATGTTCAAGAGTTGGCCCTCAGGCGTGGAGTCTCGAAGGCTTTTCATCTTGTTAGCAGGATCTTGGGATGCGACGTATCCGGCCTCAGTTTTGATTACCTTTCTGGCGACGAGGGTTCTGATGCTGACGCGACTGACACGTAGCGGCATTGTTTTCTAGTATTAGTGTTCGTTTGCATTTTTCGCCTTGTCAGTGAACTGTTGTTGTTTGATGGTTGTTGACCGGCGCATTTGCGCATGTATTTGTATGTTGTGATGATATTTGTGTTCTTTCTCTTGCTTGAGCACTGTTTGGCTTGTAATATCGCTTTGCGGGGGCTATAATTGTGGGGGCTATAATTGTGTCTGTAGTTGGTTAGTAACTTAGTTCGCACGAGGATCGCTCGCGGCTTAGTTCGCCTGGGGATCGCCTGCGGCTTGGTTCGCACGAGGAACGCTCGCGGCTTTGTTCGCACGGGGATCGCCCGCGGCTTGGTCATGAGGGGGGCAGGCCCTGACGACGTCCTGGCGTATAAAGGCAGGTTCGATGAATAGCTTTTGTATTCAAACCGCATGCGCAGTCTTACCTTTTGCACGAGGATCGCTCGCGGCTTGGTCGTGAGGGGGGCAGACCCTGACGACGTCCTGGCGTAGAAAGGCAGGTTCGGTGAATAGCTTTTGTATTCAAACAGCATGCGCAGTCATACCTTTTGCACGATGATCGCTCGCGGCTTGGTCGTGAGGGGGGCAGGCCCTGACGACGTCTTGGCGTAGAAAGGCAGGTTCGGGGAATATCTTTTGTATTCAAACCGCATGCGCAATCTTACCTTTTGCACGAGGATCGCCCGCAGCTTAGCTTTAACTTGGACATTGTTAAAAATAAAACGTAATATTTAAATAACTGATTGTCTTATGTGTCCATTCTTGTGGTTTTTACTTGTCAAGTAGTCCAAATATGATAAAAGCATTTTTGAGGAAGTTTAAAATAAAGAGTCATTGATATTCAGTAGGCCTGTAAGTTAAAACCAACCGAACTGCAAAACCGAACCGAACCAAGTCAAACCGTAACCAAACCAAACCATATGATTCGGTTCGGTTTATGGTTTTGTATGACAAACCGAACCGAGTCGAACCAAACCGAATCTTTGTGCATTAAAACATTAAATTTATTAATTAAATTTCATTAAACTATACAGTTAATCATACAATAGTTAATTACATTTCATATTTTCATTAAACCATACGTTAAAGTGCTAAAACATACGCTTCATGGTTTTGACTTTTGCGGCAAACAGTTAATTATATTTCATAAATGAATAAACCCATGTGCAAACCCAACACACCCGGTTAGGTGATAGGAATTGTGTGCAGACAACATTTTCATGTTGGGTGGTTGAGCCTCATTCATTGCACCATCTCTGATCTCTATCTATAAAACTTTAGACTTTATCACATTATTTAAACCACAAAAATCGAATCGAACCGAACCAAACCATTCGGTTTGGTTCGATTCGGTTTCAATATTTGAGCGGTTCGGTTCGGTTCCAAATTTTTGGAACCACATAGAGATGCTTCGGTTTGCGGTTTTGCTTACAAATCGAACCAAACCGAACCGTTACAGCCCTAATATTCAAGGTTACGACCTCTTTTGGCTGGGCTTGCTTTGTGTAGCACGTTTTGGTAGCATCTTGGTCTCCACGTACGACTCCTGTCCCTGCAGTAGTGGGGAATTTTATGGCGAGGTGTGAGATCGAAGGAATGGCTTTGAAGACTGATTGAAGGGGTCTCCCGAAAATTGCATTGTAGAGTGAGCTTGAATCTATCACGACGAATTGGATTTCGTGTGTAGCTTGCATTGGAAATTCTCTCATGGTAACTGGTAAGGCTATTGTCCCCTGGACCTGGACAGGATGGTTATCGAAGCCGTAGATAGTTCCGGTTGCTGGTGTGTGATGTTGAACGGTAAGCTTCATACTTTGGAGCGTGGAGAAGAATAAGATGTCGACCGAACTTCCGTTGTCGACGAGTATTCTTCTAACCTTGTAGCAGAGATTTCTGATTCCTATGCTGATTATAAGGGGATCTTGATGGGGCATCTGGACTTGTTCTAGATCCTCATCCTTGAAGACTATAGTGGAATCTTGCTTACGTCCTTCGTCTTGGTGAACACTTTTCAGGGTATTTATCGAAATTATCGGGGTAGAGAGAATTGGTGACGCGGCGATGGTTTCGATGTTCCCGACTATCTGTCGGCCACTGGCCCCTCCTTGGTGGGCATCTTGTAGATTCCTTATCTGCTTAGGGGGAGCTTGTGGATCTTGTTGGTGTCCTTGCAAGAATCTCCTAGGAGTCCCTGACGGATTAGACGCTCAATTTCGTCCTTTAGTCTTGCACACTCCTCTGTGGTGTGCCTGGTTCCTCGGTGGAATTCACAGTACGTTGACTGGTCATTTCTAGGATTTAGGGCAGGTTGCTTGGGGCGGTGCAGAGCCGGCTTGTTCTGGATGGCATAGAGTACATGCGTGCAAGTGGTGTTCAACGATGTGTATTCTCGGGATGGATGGTCACTCTAGAAATCACGTCGTCGCTGGCCATTTCGGCATTCTTCCTGGAATCTTCCTTCCCGGGGTTTCGGAGGCTGTTCTCTATCCCTCTTACGCTTCCGGTCTCCATCGAACTGCTGACGATGCGCTTCGATGGCTTCATCTGCTGCTATTTGTGCTTCCATGCGATGTACAAGGTCCGGGTAGCTGGGAACAGTTTCTCTCATCAGTTCGGAGTAAAATCTGATGGGGCGAAGTCCTCCAAGGAATACTCTCCTCAATAGTTCTAGGTCTACTCCTGGGATCTGACGGGCTTCTGCAGTGAACCGGTGAAAGAATTCTTTCAAAGATTCCCCCTCATTTTGTCTGATTCCTGACAAGTGTGAGGGGTCTCGGACGATTCTTCGGTTGGCGATGAACTGGTCGGTGAACTGCCTAGCGAGCACTGTAAAGTTCGTGATAGCTCCTTCTGTTAAAGAATGGAACCAAGTCCGAGCTTGACCTTTGAGATTGGTTGGGAAGACTTGACAGAGTAGCTGATCGGGTGCGTTATAGATCCTCATGATCGTGGTAAAATGGTTGACGTGTTCTAGCGGGTCGTTCGTTCCGTCGAAGGTTTCGATATTGGACAGTTTGAAGCCATGCGGGATCGGATGGGCCAAAACCAAGGGCGCGAGTGGGGAACCTTGATGAAGCAGTCGACGGGGTTGAATACCCGAGCGGCCAACCTGTCTGTATTCCTCGGCGATCACTTCCCGTATTTATTCCCGAGTAAATCTTTCGTGCAGGGGTAAACGAGGCTCTTCTTCCAAGACTCGGTCGCGATGACCAGTTCCGGCTGCTCTGAGGACCGGGTGAGTAGAACTAGCAACATCAGAGGATTCTTCTGACGCTTCTCTTCGCGTAACTTCCCTTGGTTGGTCATGGCTTAGCAGAGGTGGGGGTTGGTTGGCGTAGGCGGCTGAGCAGGAGGCGCCCCCATATTCCTTAGCAAAGTGAGCATCTCAGTTTGTTGCTCCTCCATCTGACGAACTCGTCCCTCCAATGTTATTACTGGGGCGAGAACTGTTTCTTCCTCGAGAGGCACGTCTACAAGTAGATGGGAATGAGCTGGCTTAGTGTGCCCCCTAGGACGGATACTTCCGTTGTCCGGGCGCTTCTTTTTACCATTAAAGCTGTTCCTTGAGAGCTGTTGTTAGGTTGGAGATTTTGTCTCTTCGTATCGCTGTGCCGAGGGTACGATCTTCCGAGGATGTTGGGAACTCGCTTCCCACAAACGGTGACAAACTTTTGCGGACTAATTCGACGTCGCAGTTGGGCCGGTAAAACCTGGATCGCCTTAACTCTCGGAACAGTCGAGCGCGCACACAGCCAAATGAGTAAGTTGATTGTACACGAGCAGTTTTAACGTGGAAAAACCCCTCAACTAGGTAAAAAACCACGTGACCGAATCTGTGCCGGTCAAAATCCACTATTCTCGAGTGGTTACAGCTAGTTGGTGAAGTCGAGAGTGACAGACCACCTCTCATTACAATTATGGGGTAAGAGAGCACTTTGAACGCGGCGAACGACAGGCCGTCACGCCGGGAGTTATTACAGATTGTGCTTTGCGCTGGTGGTCTGTCGTTAGCAATATGCGGAATTTGGATGCGGAAGGGAGCACTTGGTCTTGCGGAGGCTGCTTGAGACTTGAATGGTTTACTGAGTCTGGGTGGCTTTGGCTCGGCCCACTGGTAGCTTGGGTGCGACTCAGGTGCGGCTCGGGTGCTGCTCGTAGGAGAAATTTGGCAGAGCTTCCACCTGAGGAAGAAGAAGTCTCAGAGGAAAAAAGTTAGGAAATGAGGAGTCATGGGGCTCCTTTTATAGGCTCAAGGAGGTGGTTACGGTGGTTACGGTGGTTACGTGGTTATCCGCACTCCGTAACCACCCGCATAAATGATTTTAGTATAGATTTAAATGCGCGCATCCAGCTATCGGGAGACCATTTAATTAATAATAAAATATTAATTAAATTCCTCCCCATTAACCTGGTGGTTAGTGGGTGGTTATGCGCGGATCGAACGCCCGAGAATGCTCCCACCTGATCGGACAACGGGAGCGGGCCTCCACGGGCAGCCGACGAACTTGCCCCCAAGTTTGCCGGCGAGAGAGGGTTGCTGACAGCGGCCGGGGAGGAGCGGCCGCTCTTCGCGGCCGCCGCGCCGGCAGCCGAGGGGGGCGGCCGGGGAGGTCGCCTTCTTGTCCATTGGTGGCCAAGGCAATGGGCAGCTGCCACTTCGGCCGCCGGCGGCGAAGGAGAGGGGGGCGGCCCGGTTGGCCGCCCCCTTAGCCGCACGGGCGGCCGGGAAAACGGGCGGCCGGTGCGGCCGCCCCATTGGTCGCCGACGGCCAAGGAGAGGGGCGGCCCGGTTGGCATCCCCCCTTGGTCGCACGGGCGGCCGGGCAAAGGGGCGGCTAGGAGAGGGGCGGCCCGGCAGGCCGCCCCCTTGGCCGCTTGGGTCGACCGAGGAGGGGCGGCTCGGTCGGCCGCCCCCTTGGTCGCTCGGGCGGCCGAGGAGGGGGGAGCCCGGTCAGTCGCCCCTTCCGGCTGTACGAACGGGGGCGGGCGGCCGGCGTCCGGGAAGGAGGCCGGCCGCCCGTCGCCGCCGAGGCGCGGCGGTTACCCCACCATGCGGAGAGGGATCGGCGCGCGGGGATTGGGTGTGGTGATCGCGTGCGCAGTCAAACTCATGATCCCAACTCCTTTTGGGTGGAGATCATGGGGGTGTGGCTATGTGCACCCCTTATTTTCTATAAAATGGGGTTAATCCCTATCAGCTCTTATACGACATTGTTTCGAAAATTTATATGTATTTTCTTTATTTTTTGTGTGAATTTTATTTGAGGAGATTAGGCATTTGTTGAATACGGTCAATCATTGTCATTCAAGATGGGTGTCATAAGTACGAGTAGAAGGCATGTGGCTGGTTTTAGATTTATTGTAGATTTTGAAGATATTCTTTCTTGGAATCTGGCAATCTCATTTGGTGGGGATTCCACAAAACTCTAAGATACCGACTCCTTTGATTTGTATCTTGCTCCCCTTGATTGTTATGACGCCCCACCATCCCCTTTAAACAACCGCATCCCACCATCCCTCCAAACAATTGTCGTCCTGCCTAAACCCACATCCAAAACAGTAATCTTTGTTGTTTTCTCCTTCCACAAAATGATAAGGTTTAATGAATTTCTCGCAACATTGCAAGCGGTGAATCCCCCACTCACATCAATCTGAACACTTCACTAGACCATTCAATCGGTAGGAGCGACGCGCGGTGTGTACAAAGGGTAGCCATGTAGTCTGCGCGAGCTGATGACTCACACTTACTAAAAATTTCTCATTGAAGATCAACAATTACAATGATCTATCCATTCACGATGAAATTTTCAAAAACATTACCTGAGCATATCAACCAAGACTATATACTCATTGAATACATCAGTGTAGCGCACATGCAACCCAGAAC
The DNA here is from genome assembly GCA_039513925.1 of Platanthera zijinensis. Classification (NCBI taxonomy): domain Eukaryota; kingdom Viridiplantae; phylum Streptophyta; class Magnoliopsida; order Asparagales; family Orchidaceae; genus Platanthera; species Platanthera zijinensis. Next base: position 17,653,657 of record CM077078.1, on the reverse strand, counting down.
ATATAAGGCCATCATAGACATGTTATTGCCTCAAACTTTTGTGGCCTGAGAGGCTATAGTCACTAAAAAAACAGGTTACGTGGGTTGAAGATCGAATAACTAGTTAGCAGACTGGAGTCTCGTTCATTGAAAGAACTAACCAGAAAAATTGTTCCACCAACTAAGATCAATCAAACACCACCACGCATAGAATAAAAAAAAGAGCTCTCAATTTGTTAATCTTTATCATGTCTGAACTTAGTAAGTTTTCTCGTGTTGAGTCAAATTAAACCGCAAACTCCACTCATGGTAATGCCTCCATCAATTACCATATCCCCCCCCCCCCAAACCCCAAAACATTGTTCACCGCCGGACCGGTTGTCTTCTGATGCAGCCTGGTGCCCCCCTTCCTGGATGTCTCAAGATCAATGTTGATGGGGGCGGTCCTCCTGGATCGGCGGACGGACTAGGTGTGGTGATTCGCGATGACTCAAGAGTGGTTCTCCTGGCGACGAGACAGACGATGGTGCCTTGGAACCCGGGGGGTGCTGAGTTGGCGGCACTCAAGGATTTGGGGACCATCATCCCGCAGGCATTATTTGCGGCTCCTAGGATCATCTTGGAGGGCAACAATCGGAACATGATGGAGTATTGTCAGCGTTGTATCACTGGCGGTCGGTGGACTGGAGAAGCTCATGATGAGGAGAATCTGGAGTTTTATTGGACTTTGACTGCGTTTTATTCCACCCGGTTCGGCGTGAGGCCATTCGCGTGGCTGATTTTTGTTCGAACTATCATTGCGCTCTTCTTTTTTGTGGACCAGTGTGACTGAGTACCCCCACGAGTTCTTTGAGATTATCGGGAATTATGGGGCGGGTATTAGAAGGGGCGTGCGGCGGTATCCCACCTCGCAAGGTATCCGAGCTGCCTTCCTTAAACTCTCTTAGAGGGTTGCAGCCCAACCGACCCAACTCATCTCCACGTGACGCGTTCGGCCCAAGCCCAACACCGGGTGGCCTACCTTAAACTTGCCAAGTGGCGGGTTGTTGGAGGATACATCCTCCCTTAATTGAGCCAAACTCGATAGTCAAGCGCACACCACGGGGACTTTCCAGGAGGTCACCCATCCCGTGACTACTCCAGCCCGAGCACGCTTCTGTTTTTTGTTGTTCTCTGCTTCCTTGTTGTACTTGGCAAAATCATGTATCGTCATGTATACCTCTTGTTGTAAAAAAGTTTGTTAATACATGATCTGTTTGTTACTTTCTTTGCATATGGTTTACTGAGCTTGGTTGTGGTTGGAGTGTTTCTGTGTCTGGTTTCCGTTTTCCGCTTCATCAAGGTGTCATCTTGATAGTTTTGAAAGTTTTACTTGGTATCAGAGCTATCTATTGACCATCTTGAGAAATTTTAACAAGGTATTCTCCCTGCAGTGCAACCAGTTGGCTTTTATTTGTGTTTCTTTCATGCAAATGTTGTAGTTCAAACCCAAAAACATTGATATTCAAGGAATCCAAAAACATTGATTCCTCACAAGGTGCCTGTGGAATCCTAAAAGCAACATTTGTTGATCCCTAGTCGACATCGTTTATGGTTGAGACTAAGGCTCCGTTTGGGGGGACTTATTTTCAGCGGTTACGACCACATGTACCAGACCTTAATTAAGGTCTGGTACATGTGGTCGTAACCGCTGAAAATAAGTCCCCCCAAACAGAGCCTAAGATGGTGTTTGATCATCTTCGAGTAGCCATTCATCACGCCTCCGCCGGCTGTCGCGTTGTGATTTTCCGCCCTTTAATTGGCCTGAACCGGGCGGTTCAATTGGCTTCATACATATATAAATATAGGGTCATTTACCGGGATCTCCCCTCTAGCTTTGCTAAATTACTGAGAGCACCCCTCTTATTTTCGAAATTATAAAAACTTCCCCTAAAGTTTTCATTTCATTACAAAAACCTCCCATGAAGTTTTAATTTCATAACATCCATGCACAAAAACACCCCCCTCGATGAACAGTGTCCAAGGGGTATTTTTCTTTATGGATGCAATGAAATGAAAAGACCATGGAAGGTTTTGGTAATGAAATGAAAACTTAAGGAGAGTTTTTTGTAATTTCGAAAATAAGAGGGGTGCTCTCACTAATTATGCTAGTTTACAGGGGAGGTTTGGGTAATTATTTCTATAAATATATATCATTTTCCGGTTCATTAGGGGTTTAGGTAGATCCCGTGAAGAAGAGCAATGTCGGCTTCTCCTGCAATACTTGAGGGCGAGCCGTTGTCTGGGCGAAATCGCGAAGGGAGTAGCACCGTCGCAAGGGATTTCAGCCGCCACCCTAGCTGCTCGCCGGTTTTCTGCCTCCGTCCCACTTCCCCGCGTCGCTCGCCGGTTTTCCACCTCCGCCTGAGGGAGAGTTTGTTCCCTTGAGGGCTGTTTCTGCATGGATTGCCAAGAAGCACTGGAAGGTGGACTTGTGTTGTTGCAGATCCAGAGGAGGAAGGAGGCAATATAGTGATTCTCGGTGAAGAATTCTGATTCCTAGAGGGTTGTTCATCTCCGATGATTGAGGTCTCTCTCGGCCGCTCAGGTTTTGTTATTATTGTTGTAAACATTTTCTATTATTATAGTGGATCTTCTCCTGCACTCCCTGTGGATGTAGGAGTTCTCTCCCCGTGTGATTGCAGGAAGATTTCATAACACTGTTGTCCCTTCAGTCGCAATCCATCGTCTATTAAAGAGCGACACCACCCTCTCTTGTGAGTGGAGAGATCGTTGTTCGCACTTATTTGTGAGGAGGTGCCCCCGAATTTACATTAGGGAGAAGGCCCGAGCAGCCCTATTTTGTTCCACAACCTACGTGTTTCAGATTCTAATATCAGCACGGGCACTAGTTGCATGTATCTATCGGACTGCACTGGCGTCGGAGCAGATTGCAAATGTTGGTCTTGTCATTGTAAGGCGCATCATAGTGAAGAAACATGAAAAACATTGTACAAGCACCCTAACTCCTGCGGCAATTCTAGATGATATGACACGGGTCTGCCCAAGTAGCGAGGGCGGATCTTCTACCGCCTAATTTGGAAACCTTCATGCACCGTTTAGGCTCCGTTTGGCACGGTGGTGGCAGTCATAAATATGAGGGTTAAATTGTCATTCGTTAACGCCCACCTAAGGAACTTCATCTACTTTTATGTTCAAACAGGTAATGTTTGTTAGGTGATCCTGAACGAATAACGGTTTAACCCATGTGTTTGCGACTGCCACAACCAAGCGAAGCCTTAATCTTCAGAAAGACCATCATTGAACTTTGCTTGTTTACTCTGCCCTTCCACATGTTGTGAAATTGACTTGAGTGCACTCAAGAACTAAATGATTAACGAGAAATCAAAGTCGCAAAGGCAATCAAAAATTTCATGGAATCAAAGAGAACTAGTGCCTTGAGTATGCTTGTCCACAAATGAGATTCTATTCAACATTGGTATTTAGAAGACTGCAGTCTGGCTCTGGAGAAGCGGGAGCGGTTCTATATGTCTAAGACATTGACTACAAGACTTCTACTAAAGCAGTGGTTGTATGTGCTGAAGATGCAGAATGGTACAACATGCAGAAAAAATTTAATGTGTTCAATGGACTTTTGAGACAGTTGCATATGGTTAACTCGAAGGTACAGGAAGAAGAAAAGAAATGGTTGTTTCTTACCTAGCTCATGGAGTCCTACAAGCACATGAACACCACATTCTTGCATGGGAAGAATACAGTCAGGCTTGAGGTCACTTGATGTTGCACGCCCTATTCCGGAGGGAGAGCATGTTTTGGCAGTAGGAGGATGATGGAAGCAATTCGAGAAGGGACTCGAGAGTGCATGTGCCAGATCTGCATGGACGAAGAATGTAATGACGTGTAACCAGTGCAGCCATACATGTTACATCAAGGGGAATTATCCGCAGTGTGCGCAGAGATTTGTAGACGTCCAGAATGCAGGTGTAGTGATTATTGGTCTCAAGGATAGTAGCGATATCTACTCTCACTGAGAGTTGGAGCACCTCTGCTTGAATCTTGATTCTGGTACATCACAGCATGCTAACTCTGATGCATCTTTATTCAGTTCTCTGAAGATGTTGGCCGATACAGTCTATCATAATGGGTGGTGCACAATTTTGAGAGGGTACATCTTGTGCCCAAAATGTGCACGAATCTGAATTTGTTAAGCAGATTGGACTCTGGAGACTACAATTGGGTAACCTGAGGAGTCCTGACAGCGATGTGAATGCACATCGTGCTTATGTAAACTGAGCAACGTGACGGTATGTACCGGCTGATGGGGATCACAGTGCGAGGTGGTGCACCCATGATTTGTACAACTGATAGTTGGATGAGTGGTGGTACATGGGTCACCCTTATGAGATTCGGGTTAGGAGAGTTAAATTCAGCGATCCTATTGCGATGACGTTCATGGGTTCAGTCAGAGTATGGATGTGTCGACTGAAACAAGTCAAATGATGCCTCGAGATTGAGGCAGTGCTCTGTACAAAGCTGCTCAATGCAATTTGGTGTTTCGTGCAGGCGGTGGCTCTAAATCTTGAACCAAACTGGTGGTTTGTCAAGTTGATTGGTTCGGATCCAGATCCGAACCGGATTCGAATCTGATTGGCTTCTCATTCGATCTCGACGAGACCTAATTCCATGAAACAAGGTCTCTCATCTAGGAGCAGCTACACGAGACTGACCCCGGTAGATGGTAGGAGCGAGGAGCCTCCGACGTTCCTTCTTCCGCCGCCCACCACCTATTGGAGGAGCATCGTCACCCCTCTCTTCGGAGTAGAGGGGCCTCCATCCGCTCGTCTGTGAGGAGGTGCCACCGGATTTGCGTGAGGGAGATGGGTATACTGACTCTTGGAGGGGTTGTTAGTAGTGGAGTGTCGTCTCCAAAAGTAGTTCATGATGGATCTTTGACAACAAGTTGTGCATTCGAAGGACACAAGTGTGGGCATTTTGTTCGAGGTGGTGATTGAATGTAGTAGATTGACGTCGAAGGTTCTCAAGGGTGTACCTTATGCATTTGCTACGCAGATTGAAGTCAAGATTGTGTTTTCAGGTCATTGACTCCCTCCACAAAAAATCAATTGATTTTAATTTCAAAATCAATCAAGATGAGGTCTCCCATAAATTTGCACAAACTCTTGTTCTTGACTTTATTCTAAACATTGCTTAGTAATACCAAACCCAATTCACAGACAATCCCGGACACAAGAAATGCACAGGCAAAACTCTCACATCATGTTCTACTAAAAGATGGTATAACACAAATGTAGATGGTGGGCGCCCCGAGTTCGCCACTGGGCGCAGGACAACTTAAAATTCATGCACAAGCACCATCACAACTGCTAGAACTTTATCAAAACATAAAAAATTAACAAAGCTGCAACTGAACAAATTAAACTGGAACTAAGGTGTGATCAATGTGTGTTAAAATCTTGTAGTGATCAGTACTGCACTTAAGACAATACAACAGTTACTTGATCAGGCTAAATATCAGTTACAACTAAACGCTTCAGTTTCTATGCACCTCATCTGATAACTCTTTACTCAAAGAAATTGCGGTGTTATCCTTCCTAGCGTAGAGCTGCTTTAGGACAAACTAATGTTTACTATTTTTTTAAATAGAGTCAAGTAAAATGCTATTAAGGACTTTTTCCCTTCAAAATTTAACAATATGGATCATTTTTAGAGCATTTTAGGTCCGATTGAGTCATTTTTTTGTCCCAGATGATCCAAATTGTTTTTTTTCAAAGGAAAATAAGCCCAATAGCATTTCACACAAATCTATGTTAAATAATAATAATAACCCTAGTTATCCTCGCACAACCCTACATTAGTACACCTGCAAAATAATTTCTCCTTGGCCCATTATCATTACTCTCTGTTAAATAATATCTGCCCTACACAAGGGGCAATCACCTGAGGACCGGACCCAGAGCTTTAAGCAAGCATGATGGAATTTGTGACTGCACAATAATTTGACAAGCCGATCTTCATCCTTAAATTCCTCCAAACATATACAGCATTCAGTTACTGGTTCTATGATTCCACCTCCATGTTTCTCTTCAGAGCTCCTACAAGATTCTCCTTTCATGGCATAGTAAGCATCCCATCTAAGTGCTGGAATTTTCTTGTTTTCGATGTGGAAAAGGGAGGGGCGGTGTGTATGTAGGGTGGATTCGCCATACAGAATGTTCAAATTAGTCCTCGAGTTAGTCCCCCGTGTGTGAGTTTCCTGATTCGAGTTTGCATTATTAGCATCAAAATGATCATCACCGACTGATTCATCATTCCAAGAATCAGAAAGTAAGGATCTTTGCCTGGGAAGAAATAAAAACGAGCAAATACTTGAGAAAGTATTGTTACCTAAATAACATTGCTAGTTATATGGATATAAGTTCTTACATAAATTAACAATGAACTAAGCAATTTAAGTAATACAATCTTTTGGAGAATGGGAAGGAACCTGGTTTCTGTTAGCGAAATACTCCTAAGCCTCTCTGAAAGCCTTCTTCTTGCCTCTTCTACAGCACCGGGAAGCTGATTATTTCTGATTAGTCCCCGTCGAGTTAGCGTGCTATTTGAAATCCCACCACTAATGATGTCTCCGGGAAAAAAGCCGTCACTACCATTGTGAGTTGACCTTCCTAATTCGCGTTCCTGGGGAATGGAGCCGAGTCGTAATGTCTTGGAATATAGATTTACGTACAGTTTAATAATTGAGGCAATCATTTCTTCTTCTTTTTATAAGTGAGCAAAAGAGTTAAATGGAAATATAAGAATATAGATTTAAATGTACAAAATCACAATTAACATATGTAAAAAAAGGAAATTTTCTAGTAATAATTTCAGAATATGTTTGATCAATATCCCACTGTGAACTGCCGCTGACAATATGAATTTCCGAAAATAATAAAGTCATTCAAGCCGATGACTGCCTGCACTTCTATTGGCTAGGGTGAAATAGTTATCAAAGGTTCATGTAAACTATTATGAGGCCATAGTTGGTGTACAAATTCAAATAAGAAACAATCTTGCACTAGTAAAGAGCATGCTATGTGAATTTATGTTTAAAAAAAGAAGCATTTAATTGTATTACATGAAAAGATATTTATATTCTTGGACCTTATAAAAAGATAATAGTTTAAGTGGTGGCAAACTCGACGATTGATAGTAACACTAGCTTGATAAGAGATGAGTTTCATGATTATCCTTAAAGCCTTTAAAGTCTTTAAAGCCGCATGCCTGGAGCGGCCTGAAGATTCATTTGGAGGAACTGCCTGTGGTCTTGGAGAAGACCGAGTCACCTACGAGAGGAAAGGATTCCACCCCTCTCTCTCTCTCCGTTCTTCTCTCTCTCGCTCCTGCACTCGGAGAGGTCGCCGGCCTAGGGTGTCGTCGCCAGTCTTGGAGGAGGTATCCGCCGGCGTTGGAAGAGGGTGTTGTTGCCGCCGGGCTTGGTGGAGTTTGCCGCCGGGCTTGGTGGAGTTTGCCGCCGGCGTTGCAGTGGACGTTCTTTCGAGTGGAGAGGAGGGGTGTCGACGGCGTGCGTGAGTACAGTTAGTCTCAATGGTGGTTTCTCTCCGGTGGTGGCGTTGTTCATCGACGGCGGAGTTGTTCTCCGGTGGTGGTTGCGGTTGAACGTTGGACATCGACGTTGAAGGTTCCGGTGAACCTTGTGTGTCCGTAAGGCGAATTGCGGTCCAAATCTCAGATTCTCGCTGCGGATCGTGCATTTTTGTCGTGTTTTCTCTCGTATTTGAATTTATATTTTCATTATATAAATTGTGTGGTTATATTTTGTATTCTTGTTATCTGTGGATTCTATAGTTGTGTCGTTGTGTACCGTATTTAACAACAAGTGATATCAGATGATTGTTTCGAGTAGGTAACTGATTGGACGTTCCGGTTTTAGTTTTTGGTCAACGGTAGATGACAACATCGGTCCGCTCCCTATCTTACCAGATCTGATCCGTGAATTAATCAGATTGTCTAAAGGTACTGCGGGCAGCTATGACAGCAAAGAACACGGTATTGGCTAGATATTCGGTGGAGAAGTTTGACGGTAGCGGGAACTTTCGCCTATGACAGATTCAGATCAAGGATATGTGATCCAAGTGCTGCGGGGGCGTGATTCTTTGCAAGTTCCGATGAAAGATTCTAAGTAGACGGAGGTGTATGAGTGTGCCACTCGCGCTATCAGGATGTGCATTGACGACAAAATGTTGTTCAACATCAGTATTGAAGAGTCCGTTGTGATACTGAGGGAGAAGTTGGAGGGACTCTATATGAGCAAGTCGTTGACCACGAGGCTGTTGTTGAAGCAGAGACTGTACGACCTTAAGATGCGGAAAGGTGGTAACCTGCAGAAACACTTCAATGTGTTCAATGGACTGCTCAGCCAACTGCATGTGGTTGGGGTTAAGGTGCAGGAAGAAGACAAGACTTTATTGCTTCTTACCCCGCTCTCGGCGTCGTATAAGCGCATGCATACCACTCTACTGTATGGGAAGAATATAACATATGTGGAGCAAATCACATCTGCGTTATTGTCCAGTCAGATGTTGTCAAACCCCACTCATGATGGTGAGGGGCAGTAGATGCTTTGGCAGTAGGGATACTGAGGTGACAGCGAGGGAGGCAGTTCAAGAAGGGATCTAGGAGTGCACGGTCCAGATCCGCAACGAGCAAGGCAGTGGCATGCTACCATTGCAGACAGAGTGACCATATCAGGAGACATTGTCCGCAGCGTGTGCAGAATTTTGGGGAAGTACAGGGTACGGGCAAGGCGGCGGTAGCTACAGCAGATGATAGTGATGTGTCTCTCCTCATCACTGAGAGTCCATGTGACTCTGATAACTGGATATTGAATTCTAGTTATTCAAAACATAGAGTCCATGTGACTCTGATAACATGTGCTCAGATGCAGGGATGTTCAGTTCACTGGAGGTGACGACTGGGTCGGTCTTTCTGGGTGACGGCTCATCATGTGAGGTCACAGGAACAAGAACGGTGGACATCCAGATGCATGACAGAGCAGTGCGTAGGCTTGAGCGGGTACATCTGGTACCCAAGTTGCGCAGGAATTTGATATTGATGGACAGATTGGACTCCAGAGGATGCAGTTTTGCAGCGAGAGGTAGAGTTCTGATGGTGACACGAGGACGCACCGTGCTCATGCGAGCTATGCAGTGCGGTAGTTTGTACCGGCTGATAGGGACCACGATTCAAGGTGGTGCGCTCATGATTTTTGCAGCCGCCGGAGTTGATGGTCGAGGTGGTACAGGGGATCGCATTTCTGGTAGTCTGACTAGGCGAGTCATATTCAGTGATCCAGTTGCGTCGACATTCAGAGGATGAGTCGACTGAAGCAGGTCGACTGACACCTCAGACTTGAGGTAGTGCTCCGTGCAGACTGGTGTTTCGTGTAGTATTGCCTAGTGCAGATGGTGTTTTATGCAGAGAGTGCAACGTGCAAGTGGTGGCTCCGGATCTCAAACCAAGGTGGTGGATTGTTGCTTTTTTTGGTTTGGGATCCAGCCGCCCAACCTAAATTTTAGGCTTTATTTAATATAAAAACCTAGTTACTACTCCCAATTCTGTAGCCGCCCTCATCCCGTGAGAAAAGTGTGCAGCGAATGTTTTGGGGAGTGTCGCCTGAAGCCGCATGCCTGGAGCGGCCTGAAGATTCATTTTGGAGGAACTGCCTGTGGTCTTGGAGGAGACTTAGTCACATGTGAGAGGAAAGGACTTTGCCCCGCTCTCTCCATTCTTCTCTCTCTCGCTTGTGCACTCGGAGAGGTCCGGTCTCGGGTCGTCGGTCTCGGGTGCGTCGCCGGTCTTGGAGGAGGTATCCGTCGGCGTTGGGTGTTTCCGCCGGGAGGGTGTTTCCGCCGGGCTTGGTTGAGTTTGTCGTCGGCATTGCAGTGGATGTTCTTTCGAGTGGAGGGGCGTGATGTCGACGGCGTGCATGAGTGCAGTTAGCATCGACGGTGGTTTCTCTCCGGTGGTGACGTTGTTCTTCGGCGGCGGAGTTGTTCTCCAGTGATGGTTGCGGTTGAACGTCGAACATAGACGTTGAAGGTTCTGGTGAACCTTGTGCGTCCGCAAGGAGGATTGTAGTCCAGATCTCAGATTCTCGTAGTGAATCGTGTGTGTCCGGAGCATCCACGACGTACTCGTCGGACGGTCATTTTTCTCTTGCTTTCCCAAGTATTTGAATTTATATTTTTATTATATAAATTGTGTGGCTATATTTTGTGTCCTTGTTATCTGGGAATTCTATAGTTGTGTCGTTGTGTACTGTATTTTACATTTGTTGTAAAATCCGGTACAAATAGTCACAGCTATAAAGATTGCAGGTAAACAAGAACACAAAAATGCCACCACAGAATTTATATATTGAAAATATAAATGCAAATACAGTAGAAACAGGAGAAAAATGACTGTCCGACGAATACGTCGTGGATGCTCCGGGCACGCACGATTCGCGGCAAAATTTGAATCTGGACTGTAATCCGTCTCGCGGGCGCACAAGGTTCACCGGAATGTTCAACGTCGAAGTCCGACGTGCAATCGCACCTAAAGCTGTCACTTAAAATCGAAAACCGCAAACCAAACCGGAACCGAATCGGAACCGCAAAGAACAAGACCGAACCGTTCACAAATTATTCGGGTTCTGGTTTGAATTTTGGAACCGTGAACAACATTGGTTCAGGTATGGTTCTTACATTTTTGCCATGCCATGCTAGTAAGTGTTGAAGCCAAAAATGACCGAGGCCAAAGTTGGCTTCTGTGGAGTTTGGGGTCCCAAAAAAGGGGTGACCTCACACCTACTACACTCGGAGGAACGTTATGGACCGAAGACTTAGGAAGCTATGAACCGACCCTTGGCTCTAGCGCGGAGGTCCCACCTCACACCCAGAAGACCTTCGAGGTCTCCCCCTCCCTAGCCAATGCTTGAGCTAGGTGCCTTGGAGGAAAGCCAAAGAGAAAATAGTGGCTAAAGAAAGAATGACCAGATGCCTCTCCAAGGCACCCCTAAGGGTCTATTTATAGTTTTTCCAAGTCTTGGGGGTAAAATGACCAAAATGCCCCTGGGGCAAAAATGCCTCCAGCCAATAGAAAACCTCCACACCGGGGGGCAAAAAGGGAAAATCCACCTCGGGGGTAAAACGGTAAAAGCATGAGAGGTCACGCCTCCGCCCCCCCCCCCCCTGGTCGGTCTCGCCCGGCCTGACTGCGAGGCCGCGGGGCAGGGGCAAGAACCCGGCCCCGGGCCGGTCTCGCCCTCGCCTGGCCGAGAGGTAGGGGCGAGAACCCGGCCCCGGGCCGATCTCGCCCCGCTTGCTCTCGCCTAGCCGCGAGGCAGGGGCGAGAACCCGGCCCCGGGCCGGTCTCACCCTGCCTGCTCTCGCCTAGCCGCGAGGCAGGGGCGAGAACCCGGCCCCGGGCCGGTCTCGCCCCGCTTGCTCTCGCCTAGCCGCGAGGCAGGGGCGAGAACCCGGCCCCGGGCCGGTCTCACCCTGCCTGCTCTCGCCTAGCCGCGAGGCAGGGGCGAGAACCCGGCCCCGGGCCGGTCTCCCCTGCCTGCTCTCGCCTAGCCGCGAGGCAGGGGCGAGAACCCGGCCCCGGGTCGGTCTCGCCCCGCCTGCTCTCGCCTAGCCGCGAGGCAGGGGCGAGAACCCGGCCCCGGGCCGGTCTCACCCTGCCTGCTCTCGCCTAGCCGCGAGGCAGGGGCGAGAACCCGGCCCCGGGTCGGTCTCGCCCCGCCTGCTCTCACCTAGCCGCGAGGCAGGGGCGAGAACCCGGCCCCGGGCCGGTCTCGCACCGCCTGCCCTTGCCTAGCCGCGAGGCAGGGGCGAGAACCCGGCCCCGGGCCGGTCTCGCCCCGCCTGCCCTCACCTAGCCGCGAGGCAGGGGCGAGAACCCGGCCCCGGGCCGGTCTCGCCCCGCCTGCCCTTGCCTAGCCGCGAGGCAGGGGAGAGAACCCGGCCCCGGGCCGGTCTCCCTCCGCCTGCTCTCACCTAGCCGCGAGGCAGGGGAGAGAACCCGGCCCCGGGCCGGTCTCGCCCCGCCTGCCCTTGCGTAGCCGCGAGGCAGGGGCGAAAACCCGACCCCGGGCCGGTCTCGCCCCGCCTGCCCTCGCCTGGCCGCGAGGCAGGGGTGCGCCTCTGGACTCCGGCCGGTCCCGCAGATTCCCCTCACGCCTATCATGCTGGGACGGGTGTCCGCCTACTCGCCGCCCCCGCCCCTCAAAAGGGCTCAAAAGCTTAAAACTTGCTAGCATGTCTTATGCCTTGCTTGAGTCCTCCCGTCGCGAATACGGGGTTGTACACAATCCCCGCTCTTTTCGAGGTTGGTACAAGCTCGGAAAGAAACATCCAACCCAACGTATTCGCTGAGTGAAGCTTGCTCTCGCGGTATTGAAAGACTGAGGCCTCTTCCGAGGGGTCAACCTGTCATGTCAGCTGATGAGAGCCTGGGTGGCGAGACCCCCTCAGGGTAAAAGTACTTAACCTCCTGGGGGATCAACCTGCCATGCCAGCTGTGAGAGCCTGGGTGGCGAGACCCCCTCAGGGTAAAAAGACTTAACCTCCTGGGGGGTCAACCTGCCATGCCAGCTGTGAGAGCCTGGGTGGCGAGACCTCCTCAGGGTAAAAGGACTTAACCTCCTGGGGGGTCAACCTGCCATGCCAGCTGTGAGAGCCTGGGTGGCGAGACCCCCTCAGGGTAAAAGGACTTAACCTCCTGGGGGGTCAACCTGTCATGCCAGCTGTGAGAGCCTGGGTGGCGAGACCCCCTCAGGGTAAAAGGACTTAACCTCCTGGGGGGTCAACCTGCCATGCCAGCTGTGAGAGCCTGGGTGGCGAGACCCCCTCAGGGTAAAAGGACTTAACCTCCTGGGGGGTCAACCTGCCATGCCAGCTGTGAGAGCCTGGGTGGCGAGACCCCCTCAGGGTAAAAAGATCTAACCTCCTGGGGAGGTCAACCTGCCATGCCAGCTGATGAGAGCCTGGGTGGCGAGACCCCCTCAGGGTAAAGGGATCACCGCCACGAGAGATCAACCTGAACCCGCCAGCTAGTGAGAGGCTGGCAGCGGAATCATCTCGGAGCAAAGGACTTGGGCTTCCACGAGAGATCAACCTGAACCCACCAGCTAGTGAGAGCCTGACAGCGGAATCATCTCGGAGCAAAAGGACTTGGCTCCCACGAGAGATCAACCGGCCTTGTCAGCTAGTGGGAGCCTGACAGCGGAATCATCATCGGAGCTAAGGACTTGGGCTTCCACGAGAGATCAACCGGCCTTGTCAGCTAGTGGGAGCCTGACAGCGGAATCATTGTTGAAACCGGAAACCGGCCTCCGTGGAGTTCGACCCTTGGGGAAGGGGGTGGTCTCGCACCTACTTCGCTCCTGCAAGAGAAACAACAAAAGAGAGAGAGAGACAGAGAACAGGACCAAGGGCCCGGCTCGGAGGTCCCACCACACACCCGGAAGATCTTAGAGCGCTTCCCCTCCTTAACCAGTTGCCGGGCTAAGGTACCTCAGAAAGCGCTATAAGACTTGTGAACTCGTAAGCCTGCCTTCTGAGGTACCCCTTGGGTCTTATTTATAGATTACCTTGGATGGTCTGCAAATACCCTGCCCCTGGTGGCCTGAATTTACTAAAAAGCCCCTTGGGTTGGCCTGCCAACAGCCAAACCCCGCTGTTCTGGCTGGTTATGCGCACCTCTTGTCGAGTCACCCCCTGTCATCTGGAGGGAGGTGGACTACAGCCGATCTGCCTGAGAGAGGCGGCTGGGGCCCGGCCCGCCTAGGAGATGCGGGCGGGGGCTGGCCCGCCTGAGAGAGGCGGCTGGGGGCCCGGCCCGCCTAGGAGACGCGGCTGGGGGCTGGCCCGCCTGAGAGAGGCGGCTGGGGCCCGGCCCGCCTAGGAGATGCGGGCGGGGGCTGGCCCGCCTGAGGGAGGCGGCTGGGGCCCGGCCCGCCTGGGAGATGCGGGCGGGGGCTGGCCCGCCTGAGAGAGGCGGCTGGGGCCCGGCCCGCCTAGGAGATGCGGGCGGGGCTGGCCCGCCTGAGAGAGGCGGCTGGGGGCCCGGCCCGCCTAGGAGACGCGGCTGGGGGCTGGCCCGCCTGAGAGAGGCGGCTGGGGCCCGGCCCGCCTAGGAGATGCGGGCGGGGGCTGGCCCGCCTGAGGGAGGCGGCTGGGCCCGGCCCGCCTGGGAGATGCGGGCGGGGGCTGGCCCGCCTGAGAGAGGCGGCTGGGGCTGGCCCGCCTGAGAGAGGCGGCTGGGGCCCGGCCCGCCTAGGAGATGCGAGCGGGGCTGGCCCGCCTGCTTGTTTGGCCCCCTCGGCGGACACGGGGTTGTACACAATCCCCGATCTTTGCGTGCTTCGCAGAAGCTCGGAAAGAAACGTCCAACCCTCGTGTCCGGCGACGTCCTTGCTGAGCTGGAGGGAATCTTTTGGTGGGACCCGTCTTTCAGCTATAAATAAGCCACCGGGCCTTCGATAACTGGCCCTCTCCTCTTGCTTCCTGCGTGGTTTGAGGCCAGGAGATGCCTGCGTCTGAGGAGATACGTGCCCGGTTGGCTGCCGCGAGGGAGGAGGGTCGGGAGGAGGCCCTCGCGGCCGCCCCGTGGTTGGCGCCCATATCCTCCGGCCCGCAGCTTAAGCCGGCAAAGGGAAAGGTTGTCCGCCGTTCCACGCCGAGTGATGATCTGGGTTCCGGCGGCTCCGAGGTCGAATCTGGGTGCGTGGTTTCGCCCTGTGACCTATGCTTTCTACTGACTTTTTCCTTCGCAGGAGACGCCCCATGAAGATGCATTGGAAGGGGGCTCCGGGAACCTGGCGGATCTCTCCATGGAGATAGTCGGCCTGGGCGTCAGCCCATTCTCCCCAGCGCGCAGCCTTCCTGCGACTCCTCCCCCGCTGAGAGTCCAGGGTCTGGGGAAGCCGCTCGTCGCCCCGGGAGGGAAATCATTCCAAGGTCGGCCGGGTTCCTCTCGGTCTGCTCCCGACGCGGGAGACGTACCGACGCCAGGTAACCCCCCTGAAATTAACCCATTCGCCGCTCGTCTGCTTCTGACCTCGCTTCCGCAGGGCATCGCGCCGCTTCTTCCGATGTCGAGATGAGCGAGGGGTACTCGCCTCCCGTGGAGCCGGAAGACATCGCAGACTTCCTGGGCGACCCGCACGATAGCGAGAAGATGAAGGCCCAGGTGGCACGAATGTTTCAGAAACACACGATGCTGCTCAAAGAGGCCTTCGTGGGGATGGAGAGAGACAGAGTCAGGGCGGAGGAGCGACTCGCTGCTTTGGAAGGGGCAAGGGGCTCGGCTGAAGAGGATGAGCCGACATCTCCGGGCGCGCATATTACGCGAGCAGAGGAGCGGCTGACGAACATTTCGAGACAGGCCGATCAGACCAAGCGGGAGCTGGCGGCGGTTCGAGAGTATCATGACTCTCGCGTGCCGCCTCGAACCGGCTCGCAGAGGCGGGGTAGGTGGAAATGGATCGAGTACTAAGCCACCTGCCTCGCCTACCCGTGCCCGCAGTTGCTCGCGGGGTCTGAATCGTCTCGAGGCGAGCCATCCTAGATTATCGGGGGCGAATATTATCTAAAAACAATGGCTTGTAATAATTCAGGGACCTTCTCGCCCGTTTATGGGCGCATGCTGCTATGATTATCATTCATTATTCATTTGTTATATATTTTGCTGAACTCTTAGCTTCTACCTTGGAGCGCCCACCTAGCAAGAGCGGGCGGGGCTGGCCCGCCTAAAGAGAGCCGAGGGCTGGCCCGCCTAAAGAGAGGCGAGGGCTGGCCCGCCTAAGGAGAGGCGAGCGAGGGCTGGCCCGCCTAAGGAGAGGCGAGCGAGGGCTGGCCCGCCTAGGAGAGGCGAGCGAGGGCCGGCCCGCCTAAGGAGAGGCGAGCGAGGGCTGGCCCGCCTAGGAGAGGCGAGCGAGGGCCGGCCCGCCTAGAAGAGACGGGCGAAAGCCGACCCGCCTAGGAGAGGCGAGCGAGGGCCGGCCCGCCTAGGAGAGGCGAGCGAGGGCCGGCCCGCCTAGGAGAGGCGAGGCGTTCGTTCGTTCCCCCTCGACTGGGCATCCTTCTCAGCCTCCGCTCTGCGCGAGAGAGGAATGGCTCGCGGCTGGTGGGGAATCTCTTGCGGCCGGCCGGCGACTCGATGCGGGCCCGCGCGGGGCTCGGGAATCGAAGCGTCGGGGTTGGCCCCGCTGTAAGTTCGCTTCCCGCCTTTTCCGATTTTTCCCGCCCTTTTTCCGGCCCTATAAATAGGCCCTTCATTTATGGTTTCACCTACCGTATTCAAGAGCCCTTCCCCCTTCTTCTCGCGAGAACCCTCTCTTCTCTCTTTCCTCTCGCTCAGCTAGCTTATCAATCCCGCGAGATGACGGGCGGCAGTGGCGAAGCGGACGGGAGGGGCAGGTGTGCCTGGGTCTTTGCAGACCATAGCTTCCCTCCCGCCTCGGTCTCGGAGAAGGAGTTTCTGGACACCGTTAGCGACTTCATCCCGCCTGGCTTTGTGGCGAGGCGGCCCGGGAAGGACGAACGGATCAATGAGCTTTCGGGCGACGAGCTGGCTCTCCCGACGGCCCACTTCGAGGCGGGGCTCCGGCTACCCTTCTGGCCGGAAGTCCGCCAGGTCTTCAAGTATTACGGGGTCGTCCCGGGGCAGCTGACCCCGAACTCCATCGCTGTCGTAGTCGGGTTCGCCTGCTACCTGCGCGAGGAGAGGATCGAGTTCAGCCTTGCGGTCTTCCGCAAGCTGTTCTCTTTCCGCGCGAATAAGGACGGGACCGCGTGCTTCGCGAGCATGCACGCCAAGGTGCGGGAGACGGTCAACAAGAGCCACAACTGGCTCAAGAAGTTCGTCTTCGTCAAGGGCGACTTCGGCAACATTCCGTTCTCGCCAGTGCAACTCGGCGAGGCGAGCTATCGGCCCCCTAGCCTGGGGGGCCATGAGGCGAAGCTATATGAGTTCTTCGCCGGGAAGAACTTCGAGGTCGCCTTCCTCCGCCGGAATCTGGACGACCTCGTCCCCGTCCCGCCTGGGGAAGGTAAGCGGCTCGCTCGCCTTTGCTTTGATCGTACCTTGGCTTTTGTAACTCCTGTTCCTGCAGGCGAGCGCGACGTCCCCCTCCACCCGCCTTACGAGAGCGCGCGGTCCGCTTTGGGCGAGCTTGGCCGTGCGGAAGCGGCAGCCCAAGCTCACCGCGAGCTCTCGGCTCCCGTCGGCCAGAAGCGGTCCGGAGGCGAGCTGTCTCAGGGCCCTCCAAAGAAGCCGAATAAAACGGGCGGTCAGGCTCCTTCGGTCGGCGACAAGGGCAAGGCCCCCGCGGATCAACCATCTTCTGCCCCTGCCCCTGCGGTTCCCTCGACCGCTGATCCCGCCGGCGGGGCGGCTGGGTCGTCGCGGCCGCTCGCGGCGACTCGGCCCGCCGAGAAGCCGGTTCCTCGAGGGCATCCCAACTTCGGCTACGGCGAAGGGCCCACGGACCGAACCGGTGCCCCGCTACTTCAGTGGGACAAGGAGGGCAACCGCATCTCGGTATCCTCGCTGCTGCCTAGCTGGTCGGAGCAGGACACCGCCTCCAGGGACGCCTTCAATCTCTCCTTCGGCCTGTACGGGCGAGAGGACGCCTCTACCTACGGCGAGGAGGCCACGCGGGTGCTTATCTATGAGAGCGCGCGGGCGCAATTTCAAAGCCTCGCCCTGGCCCACATGGTCGGCCGGCGGTGCCTCCGGTTGGACAGAGATGCCCCCTCGCTCAACAAGTTGATCGATGAGAAGGAGGCGGCCCGCAAGCTCGCCCAGGAGGAGGCGGATGACCTGCGGAGGCGGCTCGAAGCGGCCGACGCCGCCCTCGCGCAGTACCAAGGCGGCGCGGTAAGCCGTCTCACTCGCAACCGCCTTTATCTCGCGACTCGTCCTAATAAATTTCTTTTGCAGGATGCGGTGACCGCCAGCCGACTTGGTACCGAGATCGCCACCCTCCAGCTGGAGAACCAGACCCTGCGGGCGCGGGTGGGTGCGCTCGAGGCTGCTGCTGCCGTCCCGCCGGCCTCCTCGAGCGGCTGTCAACTCGTTCACCACAGCGAGTATGACCTGGCGGTTCTGATGCAAGAGAACGGGGCCGACGCGGTGACGTACCTCTTCAAGACGTTGCAGCGGGCCAAGCTCCTCAAGGACGAGTGCTCCGGCTTGCGGGTGACCGAAGTGGTGCCGGAGCTGTTCCTTCCAGTACCCGAGCCAGGCGGGTTCCACCGCATCTGAAGGGCCCGCCGCCTTGTGGCTTTTATCTCTCCCCCCTTCTTGGGACATGTATTTTGTTTATTTTTTGTGTGGTCACGCCGCGGGCCACAGTTGTAATTTTGTAAAAGTTAATATATTTACTGCATTCACTTCTCAATTGCCAATTACTTCCCGCCTCGCGGTCGTTACTGTGCACCGCTTGTTGATTAACTCTGATTTTCGTTACTGCGAGCGAGCGAGTGAGGCCACCCGCCCGTTTGTGGTTCGGGACATAGATCTAGGTTCGCGGGACACTAACGCTGGCGCGACGCGAGTGGCGAGTCGCGCCTTCCGCCCGGGCTTGTTATTTTGACCGTATCTAGGTGCGGACTGGGCCCGGCTTCCGCGCGTAACGACTTCGCGCGGGCCGGCTTCCCGGGGAGGGTCTTGGCGCGTCCGACCTTTTGCTTCCCATCCACCCCGTGGACCCGCCGAACCGAAGGTTGGGGCCGGCGTTGCGGCCTCATAGGGTCATCCAGACCGGCCCGCCCTCCTGATCTCCGGCGACGTGAGTCCAAAACTCCCCACTCGCGCGCCGTGCTTTGGGCTCGCTCCTCTATGCGCCGGGCCCGGCCTTCTTGGCTCGCCGACTCCCCTTCTTGGCTCGCCGACTCCCCTTCTTGGCTCGCAGACTCGCCCTCTTGGCTCGCAGACTCGCCCTCTTGGCTCGCCTCCCTTCCCCGGTTGCTTGGCGGGGGATTACCGACTCCGAATGACATCCCGCCCTGCCAGCTCGGAGAGAGCCTGGCAGCTGGATCTGCTCGGGGTCTGAGGCAGACTCCTCCGAGTGACATCCAACCCTGCCAGCTTGGAGAGAGCCTGGCAGCGGGATCTGCTCGGGGTCTGGGGCAGACTCCTCCGAGTGACATCCAGCCCTGCCAGCTTGGTGAGAGCCTGGCAGCGGGATCTGCTCGGGGTCTGGGGCAGACTCCTCCGAGTGACATCCAGCCCTGCCAGCTTGGTGAGAGCCTGGCAGCGGGATCTGCTCGGGGTCTGAAGCAGACTCCTCCGAGTGACATCCAGCCCTGCCAGCTTGGAGAGAGCCTGGCAGCGGGATCTGCTCGGGGCCTGAGGCAGACTCCTCCGAGTGACATCCAGCCCTGCCAGCTTGGTGAGAGCCTGGCAGCGGGATCTGCTCGGGGTCTGGGGCAGACTCCTCCGAGTGACATCCAGCCCTGCCAGCTTGGTGCGAGCCTGGCAGCGGGATCTGCTCGGGGTCTGGGGCAGACTCCTCCGAGTGACATCCAGCCCTGCCAGCTTGGTGCGAGCCTGGCAGCGGGATCTGCTCGGGGTCTGGGGCAGACTCCTCCGAGTGACATCCAGCCCTGCCAGCTTGGAGAGAGCCTGGCAGCGGGATCTGCTCGGGGTCTGGGGCAGACTCCTCCGAGTGACATCCAGCCCTGCCAGCTTGGAGAGAGCCTGGCAGCGGGATCTGCTCGGGGTCTGGGGCAGACTCCTCCGAGTGACATCCAGCCCTGCCAGCTTGGTGAGAGCCTGGCAGCGGGATCTGCTCGGGGTCTGGGGCAGACTCCTCCGAGTGACATCCAGCCCTGCCAGCTTGGTGAGAGCCTGGCAGCGGGATCTGCTCGGGGTCTGAGGCAGACTCCTCCGAGTGACATCCAGCCCTGCCAGCTTGGTGAGAGCCTGGCAGCGGGATCTGCTCGGGGTCTGGGGCAGACTCCTCCGAGTGACATCCAGCCCTGCCAGCTTGGAGAGAGCCTGGCAGCGGGATCTGCTCGGGGTCTGGGGCAGACTCCTCCGAGTGACATCCAGCCCTGCCAGCTTGGAGAGAGCCTGGCAGCGGGATCTGCTCGGGGTCTGGGGCAGACTCCTCCGAGTGACATCCAGCCCTGCCAGCTTGGTGAGAGCCTGGCAGCGGGATCTGCTCGGGGTTTGAGGCAGACTCCTCCGAGTGACATCCAGCCCTGCCAGCTTGGTGAGAGCCTGGCAGCGGGATCTGCTCGGGGTCTGGGGCAGACTCCTCCGAGTGACATCCAGCCCTGCCAGCTTGGAGAGAGCCTGGCAGCGGGATCTGCTCGGGGTCTGAGGCAATGACATTCATCTCTCATCGGGGGGAAAGATAAGTCTACCGCAAGAAATTCCATTAGAGATCGAGCATGGTTTACATAATTTCAAGGAAAAAAACGTTTCAAGTCGTCCCCGCTCCAAGTGAGACTTAGGGTCTCGCCCTCCACATTTCGGAGGCGGTACCCTCCCGACTTCAATGCCTCCTGCACAATGAATGGTCCCTCCCAATTGGGATGGAGCTTTCCCACTGCGGCTGACCTTCCCGCCGCGTCCACCTTCCTTAAGACCAAGTCTCCCTCAGCAAACTGCTTGACTCTGACGTGCTTGTCAAAATACTTGGCCATTCTTCTCTTTACCTCCTCCTGCCTCACGGCTGCGAGGTCCCGCAGTTCCTCGACCATGTCGAGAGAGAGTCGCAGCTCCTCTTCATTATTGGCTCTCCATTCCTCTTCGTGCTCTCCGGCCCCGACCACCCGGGTGTCCGGACTTCAAACTCCACCGGAAGTACTGCCTCACACCCGTGGGAGAGTTTGAAAGGCGTCTCCCCTGTCGCTGTGTTGGGTGTGGTTCGGAGGGCCCAGAGGACCGAGGGGAGTTGCTCCACCCAACTTCCTCTCAAGTTCTCCACCTTTTTCTTGAGGAGGTTTACGATAATCTTGTTTGCCGCTTCTACCTGCCCATTGCTTCGGGGGTGATGAACTGAGGCAAACCTGAGGTCGATCCCGAGCTGCTCGCAGAAGCTGGTGAACTCGGCACTGGCGAATTGAGGGCCATTGTCTGTGACGATGGCCTGGGGCAACCCATGACGACAGATGATCTCCCCCCATACAAAGTTTCTGACGACCTGGGAGGTCACCTTGGCCAGCGCCTTAACTTCCAGCCACTTGGAGAAGTAATCAATCATCACGAGCAGGAACCTCCTCTGGCCGCTGGCTTGGGGAAGGGCCCGACCAAGTCCATTCCCCAGATGGCGAATGGCCAGGGAGCTGTGATACTCCTGAGGCGCTGGGCCGGTTGCAGTTGGAGGGGAGCAAATAGCTGGCACTTATGGCACTCCTTTGCGAATTTTGCCGCGTCGAGACCCAGGGTCGGCCAAAAGTATCCCTGCCGGACGATCCGGCCTTCTAAGGTTCGACTTCCAGAGTGACTCCCACACTCTCCGGAGTGGACCTCTTCTAGAATCTTCGGGACCTCCCTCTCGCCCACACAACGCGCCAGCATCCCTGAGAGAGTTTTCCGATATAACTGGCCATCTCGCATGAGGTAGTATGCCGACTTGTACTTGAGTTTCTTTCCGTCCATTCCCGTGGGGTACTCCCCGGTGGTCAGGAAAGTGACGAATGGGTCCATCCAGGAGGGGTGTTGTTCCACCTCCATCAGTTCCCCCTCCTCGATGGATGGGCGAAAGAGGTCTGTGATGGTTCCCCCCGCCCGGGGTCCATGCTTTGCCAGCTGGTCCACCTGCTCGTTATCCTCCCGAGGCACGTGCCGGATGGAGAAAGTCTGAAAGGTGCCGACGACTCCCTTTACCTTCGCCAAGTAGCGCTGCAGGGTGGGATCCCTTGCCTCGAATTCCCCGTTGATCTGGGAGGCCACCACCAGGGAGTCAGTAAGGACCTCCACATCGTGCACCCCCAGCTCCCTGGCCAGGCGTAGACCCGCAATCACGGCCTCATACTCGGCCTGATTGTTGGTGATGGGGAAATGCACCACCACCGTTTGCTCGATCCTCACCCCCTGGGGGCTTTCCAAGATGACCCCAGCCCCTAGGGAGTGCCTCCCTGACGCGCCATCCACCATGACCTTCCAGGGAACCGGGCGAGTGAGTTCTTCCTCCGCCACCTCGACCACATAGTCAGCTAGGAAATCGGCCATGGCTTGGGCCTTGATCGAGAGGCGAGGTACGAAGGAGATGTCGAACTCGCTCAGCTCCACCGACCACTTGGCCAGCCTGCCAGAATGCTCCACCCCCTCGAAGATGTTGCGGAGAGGGTGGTCAGTCACCACTCGGATCGAGTGTGCCTGGAAATAGGGCCGGAGCCTCCGGGCCGAGATGATGAGGGCGAAAGCCAGCTTCTCTAGGATGGGGTACCGGAGCTCGGCCTTCCTCAAGACCCGACTTACATAGTAAACTGGGAGTTGTCTCTTCCCCTCTTCCCGAACTAAAACAGAGCTCAGGGCCTCGGTCCCAGCCCCTAAGTACAGGAATAAGTCCTCCCCCTCCTTCGGTCCTTGCAGTAGGGGGGCCTGAGTCAACTGCTTCTTTAGGGCCTGGAATGCCTCCTCGCACTCCGAGGTCCACTCGAATTTTTGGCCTCCTCTCAGGCTTTTAAAGAACGGAGAGCATTTCTCCCCAGCCCGTGAGAGGAACCTGCTCAGTCCCGCCAGCCTCCCAGTCAATCGCTGCACTTCCTTCGCATTCCGCGGGGACTCCAACTCTAGGATTGCCCTCACCTTGTCGGGGTTGGGCTCTACGCCGGCAGGGGTGAGGAGATGCCCCAGGAATTTTCCTCTGCTTGACCCGAAGGTGCATTTGAGGGGGTTCAGCCTCATTTTGCACCCGCGGAGGGTGGCAAAGGTCTCCTCCAGGTCCCGGAGGTGGGAGTCGAGGTCCGGACTCTTGACCATGAGATCGTCTACATAAACCTCCAGGTTCCTTCCCTTTTGTCCTTGAAAGACCCTGTCCATCATTCTCTGGTAGGTCGCCCCTGCATTTTTCAGCCCGAAGGGCATCATTTTATAACTATAGCACCCATCCCCTGTGATGAATGAGACGTCTTTGACGTCCGGAGGGTGCATCCTGATTTGGTGATAACCTGAAAAGGCATCTAGAAAACTCATCAGAGGGAAACCGACGGCTGAGTCAACCAGCGCGTCGATCCGAGGCAAGGGGTAACAATCTTTAGGACATGATTTATTAAGAAGGGAAAAATCGATACACATCCTCCACCGGCCGTCTCCTTTTTTAACCATTACAACATTGGAGACCCAGCCGGGGTATTGGATTTCGGATACAAAGCCGGCCTTGAGGAGCTTTGCTACTTCCTCCCTGATGGGCTCGGCGAGCTTGTCCGCAACGGGCCTCTTCTTTTGTCGGATGGGGGGAGCCTCCGGGTCCAGGTTGAGGCGGTGGCAGGCGATGTTGGAGTCGATCCCGGGCATCTCTGCGGCACTCCATGCGAAGATGTCCACGTTCTTCTGGACGCACTCCAGCATCCGGCCTTGAGCCTCCGGGGTCAACCCTCCGCTGATGCGGATCCTCTCCACCCTGCCTCCGGTGGTGAGAACCTCCATCTCCACCACCTCCTCTGCCGCCTCAAGGCGGGACTGTGCCTCCCACTCCTCAGTCTCCCCCTCGTCGAAGGCGAGGACCTCCCCCTCAGCCTCTGCAACGGCCATCGCCTCAGCCGGCTCCTGGCTCTCCTCAGCGACCTTCTCCTGGGCGCGACTCTCCTCCACCTCCATCTCATCCCCGCCCGCTTCCGGCTCCTCCTCCCTCAGCCTCCGCCCCATCTCCTCGGCTCCCTCCAGCCAAGAGATGGAGTTCACCGCCGTGACATAGCACTCCCTTGCCTCCTTGGGGTCTCCGCGGACCCGAACCTGGACCCCCTCGACGTTAAATTTTAGGCATTGGTGGAAGGATGAGGGGACGCAGCGGAAGGCGCTGATGAGAGGCCTCCCGAAGATGGCGCTGTAGCCGCTGGGGGCGTCCACGATGACGAACTTGCAATTGCGGGACTGCCCCCCCAGAACGACATGGAGTCCCACTCCTCCTTCAACCTCCTTCCTCTCCCCTGAGAAGCCGAACAGGGGTCCGTCCGAGGCCAACACCCTTCGGGCCTCCACCTTCATTGCGTCGAACGCCTTCTTGAAGATGACGTTGACCGAGCTCCCATTGTCAACGAGGATTCGGGGGACGGTGAAGTCCTCGATCGCTGTCTGGATGACCAGCGCATCGCAGAAGGGGTCCTCGTGACCCGGCATGTCCTCCCTGGAAAAGGTGATTTTCTCGTCCGGGGGCGGGGACTGGGACGTGGAGCCAACGCTCCTGCGGTACATGGTATGGAGACTCGACTTGCGGGAGGCCTCGATCCCAGCCCCCCCGTGGATCGCTCCGATCCTTCCTCGGGAGCCCACATCCACCCGGTCTTCGCACCGGCCTTCCTCTGCCCGAGGCCGAATCTCCTCGATCCGCACTTCCGGACGTTGTTGCTGTTGCTGCTCCCGACGGTCCCTCATCTCGAGGAACTCGGGGCACGTGGCTGTGGCGTGCCCCTCCTCCCGATGGAAGTCGCAGTAAGGCAACTCCACCCTCACATCCCTTCTTCTTCTCCGTGCTGCTCTCCTCCTTTCCCCCAGTGCTATGGCCATAGCCTGCTCCTGGTCGGGAAGAGCCGGCCTCTGGCCCTGCATCCCGCCTGGAGGGTAGAACTGACCCTGTCCTCCTTGACGGTAGTCCCCTCCGCGGAACCCTCTCCTTGCCCCGGGTTCCTGCCACTCGGGCCTCCAGCCCAGCCGAAAGTTCGGCTCCTGTCTCCCCTGCCTGGGTTGCTGCTGATGCTGCGGCGGCGGCGGCTGTTCCCTCTGCCGGGGTTCAACCCTTCTCTCCTCCTGCCCTCGGCCACCCCTTGGCCTCTCTTCCTCCGCGGCCCACCTGGCCAACCTTCGGGCAAACTCCGGGTGTGCCGCCTCCATGTCGGCCTCCCTAGCCGCCCTCTCTAGGAGCGCCTCAAAAGATACTGGGGGGGACCTCTTGAGTTCCATCGCGAAGAACCCGGATTGGAGACCCAGGGTGAAGGCCACCATCATAGTGTGCCCTGGCATCTCCTGCACTTGAGACAATTCCTCTTGGAATCTGTCCAGGTAGCTCCCCAGGGTCTCTCCTACCCTCTGCTTGACGCGGAACAAGGACTCCACCTCCTTCTTCCTCTTCTTGGAAGTGGTAAACCTCAACATGAACCCCCGACGCAGGTCCTCGAAACAGTAGATGGACCCGGTCGGGAGCTGGTGGAACCATTCTCTCGCCTTCTCTCGGAGGGTGATGGCGAAGAGCCGGCACTTGAAGCCGTCTGACATCTGTCGAATAGAGACCATATCCTCGAACCATTGGATATGGTGGATCGGGTCTCCTTTCCCGGAGTAGTAAGTCATCTCTGGCTCGCGAAACCCCTCGGGAACTGGGGCTGAAGAAACGAACTCGCTGAAGGGGCTCCCCCCCTCAGCCGGGCGAGACGGGAATTCCCTTCCTCCAGTCTCGCCGAAGTGGTACTCGGCGGCCGAGCCGGGGAACAAAACTCGCCCCTGGAACTCGCGTTCGCCTCTCTCGGCGGGCTCCTTCCCTGGGCGCCTGAGCGGCGCGTCATCGCCGAGTGCGGGAGCGGCGACCACCGGGACTGCCGATGTCGCACTCTCGGCTCGCATGCCGAGGGCGGTCCTGACGAGCCCGAGGATCTCCTCCCTAAGCTCCGCCGGCATGCTCGTCGCTGGGGGTGGGGGAGGGGGTGGCGAGCTGCCCCTGCCTGATCCTTGTCCTTCCTCTCCCGTCATCGAACTTGCTGAAGGTTTTCCTTGCTGACCACGCTCCGCGCTCACCGCACCAAAATGTTGAAACCGGAAACCGGCCTCCGTGGAGTTCGACCCTTGGGGAAGGGGGTGGTCTCGCACCTACTTCGCTCCTGCAAGAGAAACAACAAAAGAGAGAGAGAGACAGAGAACAGGACCAAGGGCCCGGCTCGGAGGTCCCACCACACACCCGGAAGATCTTAGAGCGCTTCCCCTCCTTAACCAGTTGCCGGGCTAAGGTACCTCAGAAAGCGCTATAAGACTTGTGAACTCGTAAGCCTGCCTTCTGAGGTACCCCTTGGGTCTTATTTATAGATTACCTTGGATGGTCTGCAAATACCCTGCCCCTGGTGGCCTGAATTTACTAAAAAGCCCCTTGGGTTGGCCTGCCAACAGCCAAACCCCGCTGTTCTGGCTGGTTATGCGCACCTCTTGTCGAGTCACCCCCTGTCATCTGGAGGGAGGTGGACTACAGCCGATCTGCCTGAGAGAGGCGGCTGGGGCCCGGCCCGCCTAGGAGATGCGGGCGGGGGCTGGCCCGCCTGAGAGAGGCGGCTGGGGGCCCGGCCCGCCTAGGAGACGCGGCTGGGGGCTGGCCCGCCTGAGAGAGGCGGCTGGGGCCCGGCCCGCCTAGGAGATGCGGGCGGGGGCTGGCCCGCCTGAGGGAGGCGGCTGGGGCCCGGCCCGCCTGGGAGATGCGGGCGGGGGCTGGCCCGCCTGAGAGAGGCGGCTGGGGCCCGGCCCGCCTAGGAGATGCGGGCGGGGGCTGGCCCGCCTGAGAGAGGCGGCTGGGGGCCCGGCCCGCCTAGGAGACGCGGCTGGGGGCTGGCCCGCCTGAGAGAGGCGGCTGGGGCCCGGCCCGCCTAGGAGATGCGGGCGGGGGCTGGCCCGCCTGAGGGAGGCGGCTGGGGCCCGGCCCGCCTGGGAGATGCGGGCGGGGGCTGGCCCGCCTGAGAGAGGCGGCTGGGGCTGGCCCGCCTGAGAGAGGCGGCTGGGGCCCGGCCCGCCTAGGAGATGCGAGCGGGGCTGGCCCGCCTGCTTGTTTGGCCCCCTCGGCGGACACGGGGTTGTACAATCATCATCGGAGCTAAGGACTTGGGCTTCCACGAGAGATCAACCGGCCTTGTCAGCTAGTGGGAGCCTGACAGCGGAATCATCATCGGAGCTAAGGACTTGGGCTTCCACGAGAGATCAACCGGCCTTGTCAGCTAGTGGGAGCCTGACAGCGGAATCATCATCGGAGCTAAGGACTTGGGCTTCCACGAGAGATCAACCGGCCTTGTCAGCTAGTGGGAGCCTGACAGCGGAATCATCATCGGAGCTAAGGACTTGGGCTTCCACGAGAGATCAACCGGCCATGTCAGCTAGTGGGAGCCTGACAGCGGAATCATCATCGGAGCTAAGGACTTGGGCTTCCACGAGAGATCAACCGGCCTTGTCAGCTAGTGGGAGCCTGACAGCGGAATCATCATCGGAGCTAAGGACTTAGTTTTTTCGAGATGCCCTCAGCCCACCCAGCTAGTGAGAGCCTGGTATGGGGAGGATTTTTTTGGGGAAGGGGACTAGACATCTCAACCGAACCTTACCAAATCCAACATCCTCCAAAGGGGAAAATAATAGGTTACATAACTCCCTCGACTTAGTAGGTCGGGGACCAGACTCATTGCATCATAAGAAAAGTACAAGACACTACTGGGGCGAAGCTCCTCTGGAGGACTCGGGCACGATCTCCACTTCACCGTGAGTCGCTCATATGTTCCCTCGGGTTCCAACATCGACCCGATCCTCGCACCTGCCCTCCTCGCCTACTCGGGGTGGAACTTCATCTGCGCCGGCGGCGGAGGCTGGGCAGGACCTCTCGCCCCCTCACCTCCAGGAACTCGGGGCAGGTAGCAGTGGCATGACCCTCCGACTGATGGAAGTCACAATACAGTAGTGCCCTTTCTCCCCTCCTTCGGCGGGCTGGGCGATCTCTCCTGTTACCTCTTCCTCCTCCGCCGATTGCCAAGGCTTGCTGGGGTGGGGGCAGGAGCTGCCTAGGTGCTTGCCTCTGGAAGTTGAACCTGCTTTGGCCCCCGTGGAAGTTCTCTCCACCTGGGACTAGAGCTCTTCCTGGACCCTGGGCCGGTCTTCCCTGCTGCCTCCAGCCTAGTTCCGGACCCTCCTGTCCTTGGAACCCCTGGGCTCTCTGCTCCTCTCTCCTTCTCCCTTCATGATGCCTTGAGCCACCCTGCTCCTTCGACTCCACCTCTGTCAACCATGCCAACTTCTTCACGAAGGCCGGGTTGGCTGCCTCCATGGCTATCTCCTCTGCCGCCCTTTCCATCAGCTCCTCGAAAGAAAGGGGGGCCTTCCGAGTCAAGCCCATCTTGAAGAACCCTTCGCGCAACCCAACCGTGAACGCCATCTGGAGGGCATACCCTGGCACCTCTTGGATGTCAAGGACCTCCTCCTGCAACCTGTCAACATAGTGGGTCAGCGACTCCTCGGCCCTTTGTTTTATCAGGAAGAGGGACTCGGGACCTTTCTTCCTCTTCTTGGAGGTGGAGAAGCGAAGCTGAAAGCTCCGGCTCAAGTCTTCGAACCCGAAGATGGACCTTGGAGGGAGTTGATGAAACCAGTCCCTTGCCTTCTCCTTCAACGTGATCGCAAAGAGGCGACACTTGAAGGCATCCGTCATCGGCCTGATGGAGACGGCATCCTCGAACCATTGAAGGTGCTGGACGGGGTCATCCTTCCCGGTATAGTAAACCATGTCTGACTCTCTGAACCCCTCGGGAACGGGAGCTGAGATGATCAACTCACTGAAGGGTGACCCCCTAAGGGGAGCTCTCGCCACCTCCACTCGCGCGACCTGCTCGCCTGGGGGGCTAGCTCTCGCCGGGCTGGGGAACAGCTCTCGGCCTGGGAGGTCTCGCTCAACCCCTTCTACCATCCTCTCCTACCCAGGTCTCCTGTCTGGCACACTTACTTCTCCCCCTGCTGGGGTGATCTCTCTCTGACCCCTAGGGGTCGACTCATCGAGAGGGGGTGGAGCTAGCTCTTGGGGGGTTGGAGTGGAGCTGCCACCCCGAGGAGCCAAACTCCGCAGCATCCCCATGATGCCTTGAATGGATGCCATGAACTCCTCCCTTCCCACGAAGGGTCCGGAGTTTGGGAGCTCGCCGAGATCATCACCACCTCCCTGATCTCCGGCCATGACACTCACCCGAGATTTTCTGTGCTGGTCACTCTCCACGCTCACCGCACCATAAGTGTTGAAGCCAAAAATGACCGAGGCCAAAGTTGACTTCTGTGGAGTTCGGGGTCCCAAAAAAGGGGTGACCTCACACCTACTACACTCGGAGGAACGTTATGGACCGAAGACTTAGGAAGCTATGAACCGACCCTTGGCTCTAACGCGGAGGTCCCACCTCACACCCAGAAGACCTTCGAGGTCTCCCCCTCCCTAGCCAATGCTTGAGCTAGGTGCCTTGGAGGAAAGCCAAAGAGAAAATAGTGGCTAAGGAAAGAATGACCAGATGCCTCTCCAAGGCACCCCTAAGGGTCTATTTATAGTTTTTCCAAGTCTTGGGGGTAAAATGACCAAAATGCCCCTGGGGCAAAAATGCCTCTAGCCAATAGAAAACCTCCACACCGGGGGGCAAAAAGGGAAAATCCACCTCGGGGGTAAAACGGTAAAAGCATGAGAGGTCACGCCCTCCGCCCCCCCCCTGGTCGGTCTCGCCCGGCCTGACTGCGAGGCCGCGAGGCAGGGGCGAGAACCCGGCCTCGGGCCGGTCTCGCCCTGCCTGCCCTCGCCTGGCCGCGAGGCAGGGGCGAGAACCCGGCCCCGGGCCGGTCTCGCCCCGCTTGCTCTCGCCTAGCCGTGAGGCAGGGGCGAGAACCCGGCCCCGGGCCGGTCTCACCCCGCCTGCTCTCGCCTAGCCGCGAGGCAGGGGCGAGAACCCGGCCCCGGGCCGGTCTCACCCCGCCTGCTCTCGCCTAGCCGCGAGGCAGGGGCGAGAACCCGGCCCCGGGCCGGTCTCACCCCGCCTGCTCTCGCCTAGCCGCGAGGCAGGGGCGAGAACCCGGCCCCGGGCCGGTCTCGCCCCGCCTGCTCTCGCCTAGCCGCGAGGCAGGGGCGAGAACCCGGCCCCGGCCCGGTCTCGCCCCGCCTGCCCTTGCCTAGCCGCGAGGCAGGGGCGAGAACCCGGCCCCGGGCCGGTCTCGCCCCGCCTGCCCTTGCCTAGCCGCAAGGCAGGGGCGAGAACCCGGCCCCGGGCCGGTCTCGCCCCGCCTGCTCTCACCTAGCCGCGAGGCAGGGGCGAGAACCCGGCCCCGGGCCGGTCTCGCCCCGCCTGCCCTTGCCTAGCCGCGAGGCAGGGGCGAGAACCCGGCCCCGGGCCGGTCTCGCCCCGCCTGCTCTCACCTAGCCGCGAGGCAGGGGCGAGAACCCGGCCCCGGGCCGGTCTCGCCCCGCCTGCCCTCGCCTGGCCGCGAGGCAGGGGTGCGCCTCTGGACTCCGGCCGGTCCCGCAGCTTCCCCTCACGCCTATCATGCCGGGACGGGTGTCCGCCTACTCGCCGCCCCCGCCCCTCAAAGGGGCTCAAAAGCTTAAAACTTGCTAGCATGCCTTATGCCTTGCTTGGGTCCTCCCGTCGCGAATACGGGGTTGTACACAATCCCCGCTCTTTTCGAGGTTGGTACAAGCTCGGAAAGAAACATCCAACCCAACGTATTCGCTGAGTGAAGCTTGCTCTCGCGGTATTAAAAGACTGAGGCCTTTTCCGAGGGGTCAACCTGTCATGCCAGCTGATGAGAGCCTGGGTGGCGAGACCCCCTCAGGGTAAAAGTACTTAACCTCCTGGGGGGTCAACCTGCCATGTCAGCTGTGAGAGCCTGGGTGGCGAGACCCCCTCAGGGTAAAAGGACTTAACCTCCTGGGGGGTCAACCTGTCATGTCAGCTGTGAGAGCCTGGGTGGCGAGACCTCCTCAGGGTAAAAGGACTTAACCTCCTGGGGGGTCAACCTGTCATGTCAGTTGTGAGAGCCTGGGTGGCGAGACCCCCTCAGGGTAAAAGGACTTAACCTCCTGGGGGGTCAACCTGTCATGCCAGCTGTGAGAGCCTAGGTGGCGAGACCCCCTCATGGTAAAAAGATCTAACCTCCTGGGGAGGTCAACCTGTCATGCCAGCTGATGAGAGCCTGGGTGGCGAGACCCCCTCAGGGTAAAGGGATCACCTCCACGAGAGATCAACCTGAACCCGCCAGCTAGTGAGAGCCTGGCAGCGGAATCATCTCGGAGCAAAGGACTTGGGCATCCACGAGAGATCAACCTGAACCCACCAGCTAGTGAGAGCCTGGCAGCGGAATCATCTCGGAGCAAAAGGACTTGGCTCCCACGAGAGATCAACCGGCCTTGTCAGCTAGTGGGAGCCTGACAGCGGAATCATCATCGGAGCTAAGGACTTGGGCTTCCACGAGAGATCAACCGGCCTTGTCAGCTAGTGAAAGCCTGACAGCGGAATCATCATCGGAGCTAAGGACTTGGGCTTCCACGAGAGATCAACCGGCCTTGTCAGCTAGTGGGAGCCTGACAGCGGAATCATCATCGGAGCTAAGGACTTGGGCTTCCACGAGAGATCAACCGGCCTTGTCAGCTAGTGGGAGCCTGACAGCGGAATCATCATCGGAGCTAAGGACTTGGGCTTCCACGAGAGATCAACCGGCCTTGTCAGCTAGTGGGAGCCTGACAGCGGAATCATCATCGGAGCTAAGGACTTGGGCTTCCACGAGAGATCAACCGGCCTTGTCAGCTAGTGGGAGCCTGACAGCGGAATCATCATCGGAGCTAAGGACTTGGGCTTCCACGAGAGATCAACCGGCCTTGTCAGCTAGTGGGAGCCTGACAGCGGAATCATCATCGGAGCTAAGGACTTGGGCTTCCACGAGAGATCAACCGGCCTTGTCAGCTAGTGGGAGCCTGACAGCGGAATCATCATCGGAGCTAAGGACTTGGGCTTCCACGAGAGATCAACCGGCCTTGCCAGCTAGTGGGAGCCTGACAGCGGAATCATCATCGGAGCTAAGGACTTGGGCTTCCACGAGAGATCAACCGGCCTTGTCAGCTAGTGGGAGCCTGACAGCGGAATCATCATCGGAGCTAAGGACTTAGGCTTCCACGAGAGATCAACCGGCCTTGTCAGCTAGTGAGAGCCTGACAGTGGAATCATCATCGGAGCTAAGGACTTAGTTTTTTCGAGATGCCCTCAGCCCACCCAGCTAGTGAGAGCCTGGTATGGGGAGGATTTTTTTGGGGAGGGGGACTAGACATCTCAACCGAACCTTACCAAATCCAACATCCTCCAAAGGGGAAAATATGATAGGTTACATAACTCCCTCGACTTAGTAGGTCGGGGACCAGACTCATTGCATCATAAGAAAAGTACATGACACTACTGGGGCGAAGCTCCTCTGGAGGACCCGGGCACGATCTCCACTTCACCGTGAGTCGCTCATATGTTCCCTCGGGTTCCAACATCGACCCGATCCTCGCACCTGCCCTCCTCGCCTACTCGGGGTGGAACTTCATTCTGCGCCGGCGGCGGAGGCTGGGCAGGACCTCTCGCCCCCTCACCTCCAGGAACTCGGGGCAGGTAGCCGTGGCATGACCCTCCGACTGATGGAAGTCACAATACAGTAGTGTCATTTCTCCCCTCCTTCGGCGGGCTGGGCAATCTCTCCTGTTACCTCTTCCTCCTCCGCCGATTGCCAAGGCTTGCTGGGGTGGGGGCAGGAGCTGCCTAGGTGCTTGCCTCTGGAAGTTGAACTTGCCTTGGCCCCCGTGGAAGTTCTCTCCACCTGGGACTAGAGCTCTTCCTGGACCCTGGGCCGGTCTTCCCTGCTGCCTCCAGCCTAGTTCCGGACCCTCCTGTCCTTTGAACCCCTGGGCTCTCTGCTCCTCTCTCCTTCTCCCTTCATGATGCCTTGAGCCACCCTGCTCCTTCGACTCCACCTCTGTCAACCTTGCCAACTTCTTCACGAAGGCCGGGTTGGCTGCCTCCATGGCTATCTCCTCTGCCGCCCTTTCCATCAGCTCCTCGAAAGAAAGGGGGGCCTTCCGAGTCAAGCCCATCTTGAAGAACCCTTCGCGCAACCCAACCGTGAACGCCATCTGGAGGGCATACCCTGGCACCTCTTGGATGTCAAGGACCTCCTCCTGGAACCTGTCAACATAGTGAGCCAGCGACTCCTCGGCCCTTTGCTTTATCAGGAAGAGGGACTCGGGACCTTTCTTCCTCTTCTTGGAGGTGGAGAAGCGAAGCTGAAAGCTCCGGCTCAAGTCTTCGAACCCGAAGAGGGACCTTGGAGGGAGTTGATGAAACCAGTCCCTTGCCTTCTCCTTCAACGTGATCGCAAAGAGGCGACACTTGAAGGCATCCGTCATCGGCCTGATGGAGACGGCATCCTCGAACCATTGAAGGTGCTGGACGGGGTCATCCTTCCCGGTATAGTAAACCATGTCTGGCTCTCTGAACCCCTCGGGAACGGGAGCTGAGATGATCAACTCACTGAAGGGTGACCCCCTAAGGGGAGCTCTCGCCACCTCCACTCGCGCGACCTGCTTGCCTGGGGGGCTAGCTCTCGTCGGGCTGGGGAACAGCTCTCGTCGGGCTGGGGAACAGCTCAACCCCTTCTACCATCCTCTCCTTCCCAGGTCTCCTGTCTGGCACACTTACTTCTCCCCCTGCTGGGGTGATCTCTCCCTGACCCCTAGGGGTCGACTCATCGAGAGGGGGTGGA
This sequence comes from Platanthera zijinensis, assembly GCA_039513925.1. Classification (NCBI taxonomy): domain Eukaryota; kingdom Viridiplantae; phylum Streptophyta; class Magnoliopsida; order Asparagales; family Orchidaceae; genus Platanthera; species Platanthera zijinensis. The sequence continues at coordinate 17,619,946 of CM077078.1, read as the reverse complement.
GCTAGCTCTTGGGGGGTTGGAGTGGAGCTGCCACCCCGAGGAGCCAAACTCCGCAGCATCCCCATGATGCCTTGAATGGATGCCATGAACTCCTCCCTTCCCACAAAGGGTCCTGAGTTTGGGAGCTCGCCGAGATCATCACCACCTCCCTGATCTCCGGCCATGACACTCACCCGAGATTTTCTGTGCTGGTCACTCTCCACGCTCACCGCACCATAAGTGTTGAAGCCAAAAATGACCGAGGCCAAAGTTGGCTTCTGTGGAGTTCGGGGTCCCAAAAAAGGGGTGACCTCACACCTACTACACTCGGAGGAACGTTATGGACCGAAGACTTAAGAAGCTATGAACCGACCCTTGGCTCTAGCGCGGAGGTCCCACCTCACACCCAGAAGACCTTCGAGGTCTCCCCCTCCCTAGCCAATGCTTGAGCTAGGTGCCTTGGAGGAAAGCCAAAGAGAAAATAGTGGCTAAGGAAAGAATGACCAGATGCCTCTCCAAGGCACCCCTAAGGGTCTATTTATAGTTTTTCCAAGTCTTGGGGGTAAAATGACCAAAATGCCCCTGGGGCAAAAATGCCTCCAGCCAATAGAAAACTTCCACACCGGGGGGCAAAAAGGGAAAATCCACCTCGGGGGTAAAACGGTAAAAGCATGAGAGGTCACGCCCTCCGCCCCCCCCCCCCCCTGGTCGGTCTCGCCCAGCCTGACTGCGAGGCCGCGAGGCAGGGGCGAGAACCCGGCCCCGGGCCGGTCTCACCCCGCCTGCCCTCGCCTGGCCGCGAGGCAGGGGCGAGAACCCGGCCCCGGGCCGGTCTCGCCCCGCCTGCTCTCGCCTAGCCGCGAGGCAGGGGCGAGAACCCGGCCCCGGGCCGGTCTCGCCCTGCCTGCTCTCGCCTAGCCACGAGGCAGGGGCGAGAACCCGGCCCCGGGCCGGTCTCACCCCGCCTACTCTCACCTAGCCGTGAGGCAGGGGCGAGAACCCGGCCCCGGGCCGGTCTCGCCCCGCCTGCCCTTGCCTAGCCGCGAGGCAGGGGCGAGAACCCGGCCCCGGGCCGGTCTCGCCCCGCCTGCCCTTGCCTAGCCGCGAGGCAGGGGCGAGAACCCGGCCCCGGGCCGGTCTCGCCCCGCCTGCTCTCACCTAGCCGCGAGGCAGGGGCGAGAACCCGGCCCCGGGCCGGTCTCGCCCCGCCTGCCCTTGCCTAGCCGCGAGGCAGGGGCGAGAACCCGGCCCCGGGCCGGTCTCGCCTCGCCTGCTCTCACCTAGCCGCGAGGCAGGGGCGAGAACCCGGCCCCGGGCCGGTCTCGCCCCGCCTGCCCTTGCCTAGCCGCGAGGCAGGGGCGAGAACCCGACCCCGGGCCGGTCTCGCCCCGCCTGCCCTCGCCTGGCCGCGAGGCAGGGGTGCGCCTCTGGACTCCGGCCGGTCCCGCAGCTTCCCCTCACGCCTATCATGCCGGGACGGGTGTCCGCCTACTCGCCGCCCCCGCCCCTCAAAGGGGCTTAAAAGCTTAAAACTTGCTAGCATGTCTTATGCCTTGCTTGGGTCCTCCCGTCGCGAATACGGGGTTGTACACAAGTCATAAGCGGTTTCAAGATTTTTAGACCCGATCCGATCCGGACCGAAGTAGAACCGAACCGCAACCCATTTATTATTATTATTATTTTATTATTATTATTTTATAATTTATTTATAATATTTATACTTATTATCACGAGTGAAGCTGCTGCAGTTTGAACCCAAATCATAATCGCACTAAAGGAGATCGATTTTTGACTGAACAAAACTTCACCGCATAAAAACTGTGTGGTATTGTTCGACATTAGTGCGGTTTGGAGTCAATTTTTGCAATGCACTTTTGATTTTTATACTGTTATATAATATATTTTCAATTTTAATTATATATTTTTTTGAAATATTTTATTTTAAAAAAAATAGAAGATATACAACTACTATTTATTAGTAATCATAAAAGAAAACTAATTGAAGCCGGTTGTTACGGTTGAGCATGCAGACGAGACGTGCGCTAGCCAACTAGAAGTCGTGGCAAATCTACACGAGTAGGAAGGCGATTGATACAATCTCACCGATCGTGGAAAAGATCGTCGAGAAGTGCGCAACAAAATTATTTTTATTTCAATGTTGTTTTGTGTTTTACTATTTGCAGCCCGCTTTTATTTCATTCCGCTAAGTTTAATTTTAGTTTTAGTTAGAACCGATTGGAACTTGACCGAACCGCATGGAACTGGACCGAACCGATAGTGACCGGTTTGGTTTTGGTTCTTGTTGAACCGTAACCGAAACCGTTGACACGACGGTTCCAAAAATTAAGCTGGAACCGGAACCAGTTAAACCAAATAAAGTTTTGGTTCTAATTTGAAGAACCGTTACCTTAGTGGTTCAGTTCATGGTTTTAGTAGAACCAGAACTGAACCGGAACAGTGACAGCTCTAATCGAACCACCACCGGAGAACAACACCGCCGTTGGAGAACAACGCCACCACCGGAGAGAAACCACCGTCGAAGCTAAATGCACTCACGCATGTCGTCGACACCACACCTCTCCACTCCAAAAAACCGTTCACTGCAACGTCGTTGGCAAACTCCACCAAGCCCGGCGGCAACACCCTCTCTCAACGTCGGCGGCTACCTCCTCCAAGACCGGCGACAACACCCAAGGCCAACGACCCCTCCGAGTGCACGAGCGAGAGAGAGAGAAGAGCGGGAGAGGGGCAGATCACCTATCTCCAAGGCGGCTTTTATTCCTCAAAAACCTAGGCGCAGGTGCCTCTCCTCCAAAGCATGCGGCTCCTCTTTCAACTCACGGATGAGGCGGCTACTCCTTTCGTGCACGGGAGCCTGCCATTTATATGACCAGGATTTAATAAAACCTATAATTTAAAAGGGGTTGGTTCATGCTGGATCCGAACCAAACCGGAAAAGTCAACAATCAAATTCAAATACAAGGGAAAATCAGGTACAAATAGGCACTACTATAAAGATTACAGATAATCAAGAATACAAAGTATAGTTACACAATTTATATAATGAATGTGAAGTAGAAACATCAGCCAGGAAATTCGGGACTTAGTAAATGCATGTTAGCGATAAGCATTAACAAATCCAGTAACATTGTCCTACGTCTGCTTACACTTACAATTGGATAAAAGAAGTTGAAGGAAAGCCATTTTCTAATAGCATTGGCTCAGCCAAAGATTACGGCTCCGTATGGTGGGGGACTTATTTTCACAGGTCAAGCGGTTACATGCGGTCGTAATCGCTTGACCGGTGAAGATAAAGGTTTGGTTCATGCGGTCGTAATCGCTTGACCGGTGAAGATAAGTCCCCCCAAACGGAGCCTACATCTCACTATCCTCATAGAACATGTAGAGAAGTCTAACAGAAGGTTCAACTTATTTTGTTCGACAATGACATTCTACCCTATTAAGAAATTTGTTTCTTTAGCACTTGCACTCCAAAATTTTAAAATAGGCACTCCCCCCCCCCCCAAATACTATTTTTTGTCACTTTGCACCCCCAGACCGAAATTTTAATAGAAGTTAGGTCTGGGCAACACCAAAAATGCTCATTATGACACCTTGGACCCCGAATTATTGGTGCTGCACAGACCTAAATACCCTTAAATGAGTATTTTTGGTGCTGCACGGACCTAAATAACCTTGAAATTTTGGCTTGAGTGTGCAAAGTTCCAGAAATCGGTAATTGGGGGTGGAAAGTGCCAATTTTAAAGATTTGAGGTGCAAAGTGCAAAAACCCTATATTTCCGAGGTGCAAAGTGTCAAAAAGCGAATAAATTCATATACTTTGAAAAGCTGTAAATAGAAATTACATACCACCAGCATAGCTTGAAAAATATTTTTTTTTTTAAACAGCACATAAATACAAAAGCAGATTACCAAGATGTGAAGTAACAATATAGGCATAGCAGGGCAATTCGTGTGTTAAACTAAACAACTAGCATCTTAGTAATTATAGATCAAAAGAGAATCTAGTGTGATTTTTGAGAAAATCAAACAAGTATTTCGGTTCAAAGACCCCCTGAAGCAATGAAAACAAAAGACCCGACGCAATAACAGAAGAACCCCTGCAGGAAGATTCAGGAAAACCTGCAACGCTTTTGTAAAAGGGATAGGGTTTTTTCTGCTGCTGAATTTTAGCCGCATCGTAGATGACCGAACATTATTACACGATGCAGATATCATCAAAGACTTTTAAAATGCAAGAAAATTAGGCTAAGAAGCAAGAACACGATGATACCCTATGCGAGCCGCAGTTTTTGGAGCGCCTGGCCTTGGGAGCAGAGCCATGGGGGTGTCGGGAAGACTCGCCGCCCAATCGTCGGCGATCGTCGCGGCGGCACCTCCGGCTAGGGCGTGGATCCGGCTCTGAATCCGGATGATCAGTCTCGATGGCGGCGGCCTGCTCCTGGCTTCGGCGAGATGGAGAATTCCAGATGTACAAGAAATGGAGCGCGCTCGTCATGCGGTGAGCCGCCCACTCGACCTTTCTCTCTCACGACACTCCGCCGCTTCTTCTTCTTCTTCGTCTTCTTCAAGAAGCCATGGAGGGCGACAATCTCGAAAGAGGATCTCAAGTACCACGCAAGGACAACAGGACAAAATGTTGGACATTATCCAAATTTAATATAACGGCATAGATCAGAGTTGGTGGAGTTCCGATTTTGCAAAGTAATTGAACGGAATCAGAAAAAATGGTTAACATGAAAAGTTGTAGATATCCCTGAAACGAATAACCTGCATGTTGAACACTTTTTGATTTGAAATCGTTTAGACTCCCGATTTAGTCCCCGAAAAAATTCTGTCCGAAAATAATTAACTTTCATGTTGAAAATTTTTCGGACAGAGTTTTTTCGGGGTCCAAATAGGAGGTCTAAACAACTTCAAATCAAAAAGTGTTCAACATGAAAGTTATTCGTATCGGAGATATCTACAACTTTCATGTTAACCATTTTTTCTGATTCTGCTCCATTACTTCGCAAAATCGAAACTCCACCCCCTGGAGTTCAAATAGGAACTCCAGGGGATCTGGATCCGGTAGATGACGCAAAAGCTCAAGAATTCTCTTTTTATGCTATCAAATATTGTGACCATGTGAGCTAAGGCTTTATTTGGCGGGGCGGTGGCGGGAGCAGCCGGCGGGTACAAATATCGGTCTCGAATTGGAGGGGGAGAGGCGGTATTGAACGAGCCGGAACAGGGATTTTCCTCCTTGCTCCCGGAGTAGACGCGGCGTTTGCCTCAGCCGGCCATTTGGTTACATGCCTTGCGGCGGCAAATGAACTCGTTTGGCGCGGCTTATTTGCTCCGATGACTTTGGTCAAAAAACATCATTATCATAGAATGTATGTTTGACAAGACGAATGTTATGACTGCTACCAAGAAAATAAATTAGTTTTGAGCATAAAATGCATGAATTTTTTTAGGTGAGGTCAAACATTCATGACCACCATGTTCACGACCGCCACCACTTTGCCAAACGAAGCCCTAGGTTCTGTTTGACATGACTTTTTCGCTCGGATGAATTTGAATAAAAAAGCAACTATTATAGAATATATGTTTGGCATGACAAAAGTTATGACTGTCATCAAGAAATGAAAATTAGTGTTGAATAAAAAAGTGACCTTAGTCTTTTTGGTGAGGCCGGACATTCATTAACAACGATTTATAATCATTGTGTTTATGACCACGACTGTTGTGCCAAACGGAGCCTTAAATTGTTAAGCTCCGGCAACCTAACTTATAAAAACAACACTCAAGCCTTTATCCCACTATAGAGGGGTCGGCTATAGGGATTCTTTGTTGTCATTGTACCATATCTTTAGTCATAATCTCACTAATGTCTAAGTACATCATATCTTTCCTTATAGTTAAGTATAATTCCAAGTCTTTATTGGTCTACCCCTCCCTCATTTAACATGCTCAGTGACTAGGCTCTCGCAACGCCTAACAGGTGCCTCTAATGGTCTCCTATTATGTGTCCAAACCATCTTAGTCGAGCTTCTCGCATCTTCTCTGCAATTGGTGTTACTCCTGTCTTTTCCCTGATACATGCATTCCTAATTTTATCATCTTAGTCGAGCTTCCCTCATTTTTCTTTAAGTTTCAAAAATGATTTGAAACATGTAATTGTTGAATATTGGAGATTAGTATTTGATGCCTGCATTTTTCCCATTTGGAATGTTGTGATGAAATTTTCTACGAGTGTTGCTTGCTTCCATCGAGATGTTGGAGATTTATGTTTGCAGTTTTTGTGATATGCTTCCGTGAGTTTAGAGATAGGAAAATTGTGCATGTTGATCTGAATCCGTGAGCAGTGAAGTGGGGAATTAATTTCTCTTGCTTTGTGCTTTGAGATTTCGTTGGAGTCACTTTGTGTGTGAGTGAGTGAGTGAATTCTCTGTGATGCCTGTGTGTGATAGCGGCGGACCTCGGAGCAGGAGATCGTAGGTGGCAAGAAATTCTTTGTGGGATCGCCATCGACTTCGGTAGCGGAAAGACAACTCTTTCCATGGGTAATTGTTTCTTCCTCATCCTTTGTGTGTGTCTACAATTTCTCTTAGGTTAATAGGTTTATTGTTGGACTTTCGCCTGGATATTGTCAGCGAAAGCTACATTAAAAACTCCAAACAGAAATGTATTTGTAGTTCACGATTTGTGTTTTGCTACGCTAAGAGGAATAGAATAAAAGTTGTTAATCTCCTTCCTCGGATTTTGAAATGAATCATTTTTAAGGAAATTCAATTTTGAAACAAATAGTTAATTTTATGCTTTATGTGCAACCCCGTATTTACCGAGTGGGTCCCTTAGAAGAAGACAAGGGCAAAGAGAGCAGTTTTAGGCTCAGGCGAGCCGGTTCAGGAGAGTAGAGAAGGAATTCCCCAACTCGCGCAAGGTCCGGTCTCCATTAGAATGGGGGCGAGTGGGGCCTATAGTCCTGCACTCGCCCCAGGGCTCAAGTAGGGGAGAGGCGAGTAGGGTAGACAGGCATGCACTCACCCTCAGTCTCGGGACAACAGCGATTGCCGACCTCATCAAGCACTCGTCGCACCAGGCGAGTGGTAGTTGTTGGAACCACTCGCCTGACAATGTTTTCAGTAGAATGTCGTTGTTGGTCTGCTAATAGCCCCTCCAAACATCAGAGTTTCGTTATTGGCAGACAACTTAGGGTTGCGTATAGTAGAACCAAAAGACGGGATTCCGCTATTTGCAGGTCAGGCTTGAAAAACTATAAATAGACTCTTAAGGGCACCTTTGGAGGGGATCCGTTTTGGCTTCTCCCTTCTCTAATCAGCTTTGGTTGGCTTCTAGTGCCATCCAAGGTGCCTGACTATAGCATTGGCTTAGAAGGGGAAGCTCTCTTCGATCTTCTGGGTATGTGGCGGAACCTCCTCGTTATTACTTTGGCTATGTTCTTTAGTTTTTAGCCATTAGTCAAAATCTCTGGCTCAGGAAAAGTAAGTGTGGGATACACTCCTTGGGTCCGAACTCTTCTTAAGAAAAAGTTTTGGTTTCAACATTTTTGGTCTGTTGAGCGTGGACTGTAGCCACACAAGAAAATCATGAGTAAGTCTCATGGCTGGAGGTGAAGGAGAGGGAACCGACTCGGGAAACCCACCACCACTGACGAGTGGAGTCACGGAAAGGATGCTCGAAGATTTCAAGAGGGAGGTTTTGTAGATCATTCATCTCGCATTCACCGCAAAAAGCGAGTAGGCGACGTCTTCTGTCTCGGTGGTCACGTCTCCGTCCCTGGGCGACGACTTGGGAAGAAAGTGCCAGTCGAAGAGGGTGAGAGGGATCTTGTCGGGCGAGAGTTGTTCCCCATCCCGGCAAGTGTTGGCGGGACCTATGAGCAGGCAGCGCGAGAGGGATCAGCTCGCCCTGTAGGAGGAGGGAGCCCCTTTAGCGAGTTGATCGTATCAGCTCTGATTTCGGAGGGGCTTAGAGAGTCATAGATGTCCAACTACACTGGAAGGAATGATCCTATGCAGCACATCCAGTGGTTTGAGGATGCGGTTTCCATCTAATAGATGTCGGATGCCTTGAAGTGCCGACTCTTTGCATTCACCTTCAAGGAGAAGACGTAGGACTGGTTCCACCAACTTCCCTCTAGTTCGATCTATTACTTCGAGAATCTGCGTCGAGGTTTCCTATTGAGATTCTCAACATCGAAGAAGAGGAATAAGGGAGCAAAGTTTATGTTTTCGATCATGCAAGGGGTGGAGGAGATGTTGGGAAGTTATATTGACAGGTTCCGGGAAGAGATTCTCCTGGTCCAAGAAGTGTCAAGATATATCTTGATGCTAGCCTACACAATCGGACTTCGTTAGGGGTTCTTCGAGATGGAGCTGAAGCGAGAGCCTCCTCTATCCTTTGAAGTGTTGATGGAGAAGGAGGCAAAGGAAATCGAGGGGGCAGCGAACCCGACATTCGTTGGATAAGTTGGCAGAGGATAAAGTTAAAGTGCAGGGAGGAAGCCGATAGTAGGAAGCAAGGAGGATAGATGAAATCGGAGGTCAGGGGTCCAAGGGATAGGAACAAGGCTGGGTGTACCAGGAGCCAAACAACCAGCTAGCCTGGAGACCCCAGAGAGGACCTATTCAGGGCCAATAAAGAGGTTTTCATGGTGGGGGGAACTTTGTCGGGGAGCATGGGCGGTTCAACCCTCTGGGGGGGAAGACAGGGCCCGAAGCCCCCCCCCCCCCCACACACACAACAGCAAGCTATGGTGATTGCCTGAGGAAGAGGGAGAGGAAGAAGGAATGCAAGAGGAGGAAAAGGAGGGGGTAGGGTGAAGTTTCCTTACTATGACTTACACCAGGAGGAAGGCCACACAAGGTCCATCTACCCAGAGTTCTTGGAGATAAGAAGAATAAGATATCTTACACAGCAAAAGCAGCCGGTACGGATTGAGAAAGTTCTACCCGGAGAGGGATAGGAGGACGGATGTGAGGACCGGGTTGACATGAGCGCCCGAGGTGGGATCAGGGTGATCCATGGAGGGGTGGGGATTGAGGCCACCCGCAAGGGGAGGTTCCAAACAATGTTTCAAAGGAGCGTCACTTCGACCTCCCAAAACTCGCTCCCAGAAGAGAAGATTACTTTTTCATCGAAGGACATAAAGGACTATGAAGATCTGTTCTGCGATGCCTTGGTGATCAAGATGGCCATCGAGAACTTCACGGTCTCCAGGATTTTGGTTGACAATGGGAGCTCCGTGACTGCAATCTTCAAGAATGCCTTCAACGCGATGAAGGTGGAAGCAAGGAGGGTGCTAGCCTTAGATGGACCGATGTTTGGATTTTCTCGGGAGAGGAAGGAAGTTGAGGGTGGAGTTAGACTTCATGTGATGTTAGAGGGAGTGTCGAGGAACTGTCGGTTCGTCATCGTTGACGCCCCGAGCAGCTATAACTTCATTTTTGGGCGCCCCTTCATTAGCGCCTTCTGTTATGTCCCTTTATTTTTCTATCAGTGTCTCAAGTTCAACAACGAAGGTGTTCAGGTTCGAATTAAGGGAGATCCTAAGGTGGCAAGGCAGTACTATGTGACTGCCGTCAACACCATCTCGTGGATGGCGGATGCTAAGGAAGTAGAGAAGGTGATGGAGGAACAAGCAAGGCAAGAGGGCGATGTTGAAGTGGCAGGGGAAGATGTGATAAGGGAGTCAGCAGTGTTGGAATATGTGAAGAAGGCGACAGAAGAAGTAGGGGAGAAGGAGTTTCGCGCCTAGGAGGGGGACGGATGAAGTGTTAGAAGTTCAGGTCGAGTTGATGGCAGTGGAAGAAAGGGAGGAAGAAGAGGCCCTCGTTTTAGAAGAGAGGGCAAGAAGTGAATGGGAGGAGCAGTCTCGGCTAGAAGCGGTGGAAGAGGTGGTGGAGATGGACGTCCTATCCCAAGAAGGGAGGACGGAGAAGGTGCAGGTCAGTGGAGGTCTGAGCCCAGAAGATTAGGGGAATATATTGAAGTGCATCCAGAAGAGAGTGGACATCTTCACATGGAGCACAACAGACACGTCGGGCATCGATGTGGACGTAACATGCCACCATCTCAATCTCGACCAAAAGGCCTATCCCATACGCCAGAAGAGGACCATTACCAACAGGCTGGAGAAGCCCATCAGGGAGGAGGTAGAAAAGCTCCTCAAGGTAGGTTTTCTATGGGAGATCTAGTATGCAGGCTGAGTCTTCAATGTGGTAATGGTAAAGAAGGGGGATGGACGATAGATGATGTGTGTTGAATTCTCACTTTTAAATAAAGCATGTCCTAATAATTATTATCCATTGCCTAAAATCGACGCACTAGTTGTCTCAGCCGTTGATTTTTCTGTGATGAGTTTTTTGAATGCTTTTTCAGGTTATCACTACATCAGGATGCACCCGTCGAACGTCAAAGATGTCTCTTTCATCATGATATATGGGTGTTACAATTATAAGATGATGCACCATTTTGGGGTTCTGGGAGATATCGCATGACGATAGGTTGCTACCATCCGGTGGTAGTCACCGCGCGACGGTTCCGCTACCGCTGGCGATAATGTGGCATTCTCCAAAGGCTAGCAGGTCGGTGAGCTACCGCGGCGCGATAGGGGGCTACCCCCGGCGACAGCGGACGGAAACAGTTCCGTAAGTGCTGATTTTTGGTCGTTCGATCTTCTTAGAATTTTATCCTATGACCCAGAATTCTCCGTCCTTGGGCTTTATATAGGGCTGAGGGGTTCATCTTCCCCATTATTCTCCTTTTAAGGTTTTGAGAGAGGGTTGGAGGAGGAAGAAGAGGAGCATCTTCCGCCATTAACGAAGCTTTAGAGCTCTGTTTGTCGATCCAAGGCCGGATTCATGGAGAGGGCTTGAAGGCGCGCATTTTCATTCGTACAAATCAAGATCTCTATGGCTAGGAAGAGGAGTCGTAAGGTAATGACATTTCTCCTCTCGGTTTTTAGGATGTGTGCATGGCATCCTTTGCGTTTTTACTTTCTTCCAAGCATTTAGGAACTAGATCTCTCAAATGAGAGGGGTTCGGGTTGTCATGGTTCAAGAGGAGCCACCAGGTCGATTGAGTCCGTCCCCAGCATGTTGTTGCACTAGCAATCCGCTCCGTTAGTGGATTAGGCATTGTGGGTGAAGCCGTATCGCGATCGGTGGTCCGATGCGGTGATGTTGCATGACGAGCACTAAAGGTATTTTTGCTAGAAATTTGATTGCAGCAAGACATCATTTCTGGTGTTTGCCCTCTTTCTCTTATGAGAACAAATGATGATTTAGGGCGGAGTTGTTATGGTTGATTGTGAAGATTTGACTTTGTCTCTGTGGTCGGCTGGTTAGTCCGTGACGTTGCAAGTCATGTGTGGAGAGTGTCCCGGTGAGACGAGACCCCTTCTGTGAAACTGACGAGAATGTCAAGCCCTCTCCACACATCATCTATGTGGTTGTGATGTGCTGATACGTGTTGATATGTTAGAATCATATGCGCTATAGGGTGCCTTGGGTGAAACCCAGGTTTGCATACATGCTGCATTATAGGCCCATTTTTTCTACATGCTCAACATAGAAACGTGTTTTATGCATGAGACATCCAAACCTTTTTATTCATGGCTATTCATGTTTAATGTTATATGCATGCGAAGTGCTGACCTGCAGAAGACAGAGTGCCCCGGGGTCCGTTAGGGATGGCTGTAAGGAGATGTGTTGGTTACACAGTTGAGGTCAGTCTTCGCTGATCCACATTACAATAAATCTTTTACAGGGCAAGGATCGCAAGCTGGAGCAAGCTCGCCAGCCAAAAAGGCCTAAGCCTCGCGAAGTATACCCTCTTTTCTTAGTTGTGGAGTGTTGAATGTTATGTTCTATGTACTGTGATCCGGCTTGCATGTCAAGGTAGGCTAGGGGTGCGAAGGCACTTTGTTATTTGTTGTTGTTGCAGTCTTGGTCATTTGAATGTTGTAAGGCCTTAAGGTCGTGTTGGACTTTTTGGTAGTGGATAACTTCTAGTTTGGTTGTGTGTTTTCGATGTCTTGTTGTCTATGTTTTGAGATGTGTAGTTTTTTATATCACTTTATAATGCTAAAGCTGTGTCGTCTATATGTTGTGGGGCCCTGACCAGACACATATTATATGGTCATTACAGGGGAGGTGTTACATGGAGAGGGTTAGGGTGCATGGTCTGCAGACTATTTGAGGCTAAACCCTTTCGAGCGTGGTGTTGGGGGTGTCGGCGGTCATCCTTTCGAGCCATTGGCTGGGGAGGCCATTACATTATGAGAGTCAAGTCGGAGGCTCGTTTCCCAACTCAATCGTGGAGATCACTTCCTGTCTACCCGGATGCTAGAGATACTTGCTCACCACACCAAAGTGTTGAAGTCGGGAAAATCCCTACTCCAAAATATTCGGATCAATACAGCCCAAGGTTACTAATTTTGCGGTCTGACGCCACAATTTGGATGGCTAGCATGGGAGAGAGAAAACTATCTCTAAGCATACCCCAAGTGCTCTAATAGGGAGGTCTCACCACATACCCGAAAATTTAGGAGAAACTTTCCCTCCGCAACCAAAATCTGGGCAAAATACTAGGCAGGCATGGACTTGGCAAATATGCACCTCTGATTTTGATGAATTACGAGTTATGTAGTAGGAGATCACTAGGGGAATTGGGATCTAATTCTTCCACACGCTCATTTGGCCTATAATAATTTGAAGAATAGATATACGGGTTTATCTCCTAATGAGGTTGTTCATGGTCAAACTACACAAGTGATGTTAGATTTAGCACCATTGCCACCTACTTTAGGACTAGCCATTTCGCACAAGGCTATGTATTGGATCTGCATGACTTGCACACGACTATGTTGGGAATATATATATATTTATATTTATATTGTACAACCCATATTCGTCGAGGGTGGACCACCCAGAGCCAGGTCAGTAAGATTTAAAGTCAATAAGTTAAGACAGCAGTCAGAGTCAACACTCAAAATAATAGAAGGCCTAGACAAGTATGGCGAGCTCCCCCTCCCCCCCATACTCATCAGGTAGGCAACTAGGGCAGTTACTTCCCCAACATAAGCGAGCTCCTCCAAGAAGTTGCCTAGTCGTCGGGGGTGGGGATATAAACAAGACCCCCCCCCCAACCCCACCCTTAGATTTGCCTATAAATAGGACCACAGGGGTACGAGTAAAATGACTTCGGAATCTCACAAAAGATCTTGACCACCTCATTTTCTAGACTTTGAGCTAAGCCTTTAGATCCTTTCTTTAGAGAGACAAGTCGCGAGCTAGCAACTATCCATCTTAGTCGCCACCTTGACTTAGTCGCCAGCAAAAATCTACCTCATACCCTGTTCGGTCATCTTTGGTTGTGGAGAGGAAGCTTCTTCTAAGCATTCAGGTATGTGGTGGGACCCCCCTGCCGCAACGTCTGAAGTCCTTTTTATTGCATGTCTGTTTCTGCGTCCTAGCCCATTAGCCATCGAGCCCGACCATTAAACCGGTAACCTTAGGCTGTCTTGATCCAAATTTTGGAGTAGAGATTTTCCCGGCTTCTATATATATAACAATTAGGTCTAACAGGCTCAGCTTCTTCCATAAAGATAGGTCTACTACCGGTTCAGGAAGCCTTCCTCCTGATAAAAAGCTTCTCTCGATTCTTCTATCAGCATAGTCCATCTTCCCCATTAGGGCTCATCCCCAGCTTACCACGTAAAACCAGTTCTGCCATTTTCGGCCTCAAGCCAAGCAGGTTCCATGCTCAACCTCTCGCCCGACGTCACATTTCAACGCGACCAACGACCACGACGGCAACAACCGCACCCCACGAGCTACTCTCCCGAGCGTTTTATGCATATGTCCACTTCGGCCACGTCCAAGCTCTGTCATGGCCGCTGGTTACCTGTTTTCTCTTTTCGAAAACCTATAAATAGGGATTTGGTGTAGTTTTTTTGGTTGTTGATGAATGTATTGAGTTGTTGAAAATTGATGTTGTTGTTGTGAGATAGGAAGTAAGTGAAGAAGAGTTGTTTGTTGTTGTTTGTTTGATTCTCGTTAGAGAAGATGATGAACAGTTGAAAAATGTTGTTGCTGTGCGTTTTTCTTTGTGCTTCAAAAATGATTTGAGTTATGTAGTTTTTGAATATTGGAGATTAGTATTTGTTGCCTACGTTTTTCCCATTTGGAATGTTGTTGATGAAATTTTTTATGAGTGTTGCTTGCTTCCATCGAGAGGTTGGATATTGATGTTTGCAATTTTTGTGATCTGCTTCCATGAGTTTAGAGATTGGAAAATTGTGCTTGCTGTGGGGAATTAATTTCTCTTTCTTTATGCTTTGAGGTTTTGTTGGAGCCACTTTGTGCGTACGTGAGTGAATTCTCTGTGATGCTCGTGTGCGATAGTGACCGACCTCGGAGCGGGAGATCAAAGGTGACGAAGAATTCCTCGCGGGATCGCCATCGACTTCGATTGCGCAAAGACAAATCTTTCCGTGGGTAATTATTTCTTCCTCATCCTTTTTGTGCGTCTACAATTTCTCTTAGGTTAATATGTTCATTGTTGGACTTTTGCCTGGATATTATCAGCGAAAGCTACGTTGAAAATTCTGAACGAAAACGTATTTAGAGTTCACGATTTTCTTTTTGCTACGACAAGACGAATAAAATAAAAGTTGCTAATCTTCTTCCCCGGATTTTGAAAAGAACCATTTTTTAAGAAAATTCAATTTTGAAATAAATAATTAATTTTATGTTTTAATCAAAATTAAGAAGATTTTTTTTCAAAGTTCATGCAACAACAACTCAAAATCTTTGCAATCATTTAGGGTTTCTTAGAAAAACCGACAGGCGCGCAAACTCTATGTGTCGTCCTGCACCAAGTTCCCCCTAAGGAGTCTCGAGTCAAACTAGTAGGACTTCAACCAAAACACCCAAGCAAGCCGACTCGGCCGAGTGAGATGCGCTTGTGAACCGCCCAGACTCAAAGGGTCCAAAATCACCCTGAAAGGAGAATGAAACCAAGCACACACCGACACCGCGCACAGCCCGCACGCACGCAAGCAACACACACGTGCATGGATAGCAAGTCCCTCCATAAATTGGTGATTTTGGTGACTAAAACGGAGCGGCGTCATTGACCAACTCAAGACGCAACACAACATATATATCAGTGCGTCTAATACGCTCGAAATAGATTTATGTATTAACGCAAGTGCACGTGTCAGATCAAGTGATATAAAGTGAGTTAAAATCCTTCCTACAGAGAAGTGATTAATTTAGTGCTCGCAAGTACTAGCTCTATATTTTCTTTAAATTCAAGCGTATTGATTAGAGAGAATTTTTGATGATGGAAAATTAAAATAAAACAATAACAAAACTAAATAATTTTTACTTAAAAATATTTTTATCAATTTAGAGAAGAAATAGTCTTGTACATTGATTTTTCTTGTCTATTGTGATGAGTTTTTAGAGAGATCATTTATGAAATGCTTGATTAACTATCCTGCAATAATTTGAAAGTAAAAATTATTATCTCTCGATCTCTGAAATCCGTTTACCCTAATTCTTCTAGTTATCTCTAACTTAGGTAGAAAAAGAATAACATGAAGAGCGCAAATCAATATTGTTAATACAAGATGAAATCTCTTTTTCTCTTTATGTTATATTTAAATTTATATTACACTTACGACACTCCTTTCTCGAATCTTGCAGCGCACTATAAAGATATAATTTAGCTAAATATTTACGTAACTCCTCTCTCGAATCTCGCTGCACAGAAAAAAGGATTCAACCCTAAAATAACATAACTCCTCTCTCAAATTTTACAACGTAATTTATAAGAAGAATATTTAATCCAAAATTTACATAAGATAAGAACATAATTTCAATAAAGATAGTTCTCAATAATCTTAAGGAAGAATTAAAATCATAACATCACAACAAAATAATGTACCCTCAACATACAAGATTTATAAAATTAGTTCATGATAGAAGGATCAAACCACACAACAAGAAAGATCTTATAAAACATGATGATTAACATCAAACATTGCAGGAATTCTTCTTCGAATTTTTGCTCTAGCCGTCGGCCTTCTTCTTCCTTCTCTAGTTGATCCTCCTCCAAATGATGATGGTTATTATTATATTGAGAATAGCCAAAAATCCCCCCTTTTTCTCCCTTTTATGTTGGTTGAACCCCCTCTTTTCAACCCGTCAAATTTGGTTCAAAAGAGAGATATCTCCAAAAGATCTTTCTTTTATTTAAATTGTTTCTTTAAGGGAAAATCATTTTAATGAAAAATAATATCTTTCCTTGTAGAAATTCAACTCTTTTAAGATGATATTTGCTCTTTTATTTCATGTCAAAACGAACCAATGCTCTCCTTTTTTGAATTTGCAAATGTCGTCAAGATTTGAATTTAAATTTTGAATTTCGGATTCCAAATTATTGCAACAATTGAAACAGATTATTGCAACAACCTGCACATGCCAAAATATAAGTCAAACTTAACTTATCCCGATCGAATTATTAGGTATTTCTAGCAAAAAACATAGGAAAAATAACCAAATTAATCTCAAATTAAATAAATATGAATTTACTTATATTTTTACTCATTTAAATTATTTTTTCCTCATTATGATGAATATTAAATCAGAATAAAGAACTAGATAAATTTTTTTTGAAAAGTTATTAGCGCCCCTCTAGAAAATTATAAAAAATCTCTGAGACCTTCATTTGAAAAGAAGCAAATCCAGAGACTAGAGAGCTTTGAGTTTTTCCGGCGAGAGCATGAGACTTAGAACGTTCCTCTGCCTCAGATTCACTCTGCTTCCTCTCTAACCCGCTCAACACTTAACGCTCACTTGGATGCTTCAGTGTGCCCGGATGAAGGCTCCAAGAAACGCTCTTGTGGACCCTCTCGTGGAAATCTCATAAAGCTTCTTGGACTTAGTTTTTTTCTTCCCTTCCCTTATACTCAAAGCTTGTAACGGAACGGTGGCCTGTCACCCTTTGAAGATCTCCAAACACTTGCAAACAAAGCAAAATAGTGGATTTTGACCCGACACCAATCCAGCCACGTGCATTTTCACCCTTTCTGGGTTTTCCACGCTAAAAAAATTCTCTTGTCATTATTGTTTAATTTTCACTTGACAGTTTGTACGTCCGGTCCGACTCAAAGCTAAGCAGGTCTGATTCTTCGGACCGGAGAAAAGACAGGTGACTTGCAACACATGTTATGATGCATTCTCACCCTTCTATATGTTGACTTTGTGCATACTCTGCAATTGAATTTGGAAAGATAGAGTTTTGAGAGATGTCATCAAAGTCAAACAGACTCATCTCTCTAGACACTTAACTTCGAAGAATGTGCACTTTAACTCCTTTGGATTCAACTTCTGATTGGACGAACAGGGCATTAAGCCGCCGGCGGCGAAGCACTTGCCTATGTGCGAGGACGCCAAAGTAGGAGGTGGTCGAAGCAAGTTGATATAGGTCGTTGGCCGTTTGTCAAGGCGTCGAGCGGTGGAAAATTGACATATACCCTGAAGAAAATTGTTACATGATTGAGAAAGATCTAAGCACAGGTGAAAAAAATTTTGATGTTTTGAAATGATGGAGAGTTCATGCTCTAAAGTACAAAATATTATCAACATTGACAAATGATATTTTAGCAATACATATTACCTCAGTTGCTTCGGAAGCTACATTTAGTGCTGGTAATAGAGTCATTGATAAATATCGTGCATCGTTAAAGACAGATACAATTCAAGTTTTGATGTGTGGAGGGGATTAGTTGAGAAAACGTTTCGGAGTAAAAAATAAGACCAAGATAAATTTACACGATTATGATTTTTTTAATAAAAAGGCACATCTCTCAATCTGATTTTTAAAAATCGACATTTTGAATTGCAGAGCGAGAAGAAAGCAGTGCAAGTTCTTTTTCCGATTGATGATGACGCGTTGAAAGGATAATGAATCAACTAAGGATCTATTTTCAGCCCGTAAACTCTCTTTTAAGTTTGTTTTGGTTTGTTTGTTATTAGCTACTTTCTAGATAATGCCTTCAATTGATATGCTTCTTAGACTTAGGTTGCCTCAAGGCCCTCAATATGGAATGTTGGGTTGTTATTTTTTGTTCTGCAAGTTGGAATGTTGAAACTTTAAGTTTGTTTTGATTTGCTCAAATCTCAATATAGAATGATGTGGAATGTATGATGATTGGTCGTGTTGGCTTTTTATCAAACTTCACCTTTTATTTTAGTAAAATAGAGACCATGTTGGTTTATAGTTTTCTTGTCCTCATATTTCAACAAAGATAAGATTAAAATGTGAGCTTAGATAATTTTTTAAAAATATACAATGGAATTTTTTTTTCTTTAGTTGATATGTCTCCTCTGCTGCATGGAGAAAGCTAAGAATACATGCATGCATTAGACACAACAACTTATACAGGTTTTTAGTGCACAGTTTTTGAAGAAACATTTGAAAATTTAAAGGGTAAAGCCCTCTCTATCTACAATTTATGGGTCACTGCCTATTATTATATAAGAAAGTTGATCATTTAATTATTTGCTATGCAGGATTGCCTGGTGTTCTTTGGGTGTTGCCAGATTCCTACATTGATGTCATGAACAAAGACTATGGAGGTTAGTTATGACGGGTTTTAATTTTAGTTCTTGAAATTCTCTGACTTATTACTCTTGATGGGATTAACCCTTTTTTTTAAAACCATTTGGGGTGCGCATAGCCGTTCCAAATGAGGGGATCATAGGGTTGACTAGTCAACTCACTCCCCATGATCCCCCTCATGATAGGAAGAGAGTGGGAGGGCCCACTTCCTCTTTTACCTCTCCACTAACTCATCTCCCATCACAAAAGGAGGAAACCACCGCCGGTTACCGCCGCTCGACGACCACCGCCGGCCGCCTCCCGCCGGCCGACCACCGCCGGCCGCCTCCTGCCGCCGGCCACCGCCGCTCGCCGGCCACCGCCGCTCGACGGCCACCGCTGGCCGCCTCCCGCCGGCTGCCTCCCGCCGGCCGACCACCGCCAGCCGGCCGACTCCCGTCGTCGGCCGGCCGCCTCCCGCCATCGGCCGGCCGCTTCCCTCCGACCACCGCCGACCGATTGCACGCCACCCGTGCCTCCACTGTCCGATTGCGATAGGGCCTCCGTAGCCGTCTGATTTGTGAGTAACCACCCACTAACCCACCTAGTTAGTGGGGGGACCCACCATGATCTCCTCTTGGAGGCTATAAAAGGACCCCCAGGGGCTCCTCATCTCTCACCTTTTCTCTTCTTCGGCTCTTCTTCTTCTTCCTCAGGTGAGAGCTCTCCCGCCTCCTCCACCAAGTCGTCCTCCGCTCGCCGTGAACCACCATCAGCCACTAGCAACCACCGACGACCACCAGTAGCTACGAAGCGGCTATAAGCACCCCACCAACGCGTTGTCAGCAAAGGGACGCACAAGATCTCGAGGTAGCCGAAGGAAGAAAACATCCGGAGCCAGCAAGCGCGCGTCGCCCCGAGTGTGCGCACCAGAAAGAATCCCGCACGTTCCCTCATCTAAGTCACTCCCGCGGTGCAGCCTGTTGCCCGCAGGGAACTACAGTCTCTCTCTCCTCTCAAGTTGTAACGGGAGCGGTCTGTCGCCCCGATTCACCAAAGCATACTGTAATCACCAAAGACTAGTGGAATTTGACCGGCACAAATCCGATCGTGTGATTTTTTACTCATTTAAGGGGTTTTTCCACGTCATCAAGACTTGTGTCTACCATTCATCTTCATTGACTGTGTGCGCGCTCGACCGCTCCGTGAGCTAAGACGGTTCAAGTTAATCCGGCCCGACCGGGGCATCGAGTTAGTCCGCAACAATTCTCTTTAAGATGAGACCCTCTTTATGATTGAGATACTTCATTGATCGTTCATCTTTCTGTAAATTAAATGAAAAGTCGCTCATTATGCAAATATCGGAAATTTTATCTTGGCAGCTTTGTATTTGATACAAACTCTACAACTTACAGAGCTCTAATTGTAATTCTTTTTTTTGTAAAAGAATATCAAAAATTTTCTTTGAGAGACATGATAAAATAATCAGTTGCCTCCAAAAATTTCTTCCCTTTGCAAAAACCGTGAATCATAATAATGTGGGTTATCAAATCTGGATATATCTTCTCAACACGCATATTATAAAACATTTGGAAAGCCTCATTCAACTTCCCAAGTTGGAAAAGCCAATGAATCAGTTCATGCTCTTTGGATTTGTGTTTTGTTAATTACAATATTGTGTTTAATTATTTTTATTCATTTTAGCAAACTTTTGCATAACATGTGTGTTTGGTATTAGTTTTGTTCATAATAATTATTACGAGATATAAAGAACTGATGGTCTGAGTTAATTCAAGTAAAAAACAAAATATAGCCTAAGCCTAGAAGCTCATGCAAAACGGGAAAAAGAAGTCAGAATTTTTTATATAATTTGAGTCGAGCTCGTCGGGCTCGAGTCGAGCTCGTCGGGCTCGAGTCGAGCTCGTCGGGCTCGGCTCGAGTCGAGCCCGTCGAGCTCCCCGAGCTCAAATCGAGCTTGATCCAATCTAGACGAGCCTCGAGCCGCTTAAAACGAGCTCGAGCCGGCTCTTTATGATAAGCTTGACTCATTTGCAGGCCTAGGTCGAGCGGAGGAAAATGAAGGGTCACGCAAAATTAAGGGCTATAAGGGCGAAGGAATACTGTGGGTGTATGTACTTTAAGATTCTTTTCAGCTGGTGCTGTCAAATAGCCATTATCTTCGACTATAAACACTCATAATTCAATTATGATTTATTTCCACAAGTTATTTATTAAAAAAGTATATCTTGAATGTTTCTTCGCAAGTATTATCCCGATTTCAGTTTGTCCCCCCATGAGGCGAATAGAGTCGCTGATTTCTGCTCCCGTTATACTATGACATCTACCGTCCTTCTATTTGCCAACGGTGGTGGACACGTCCTTGAAATTTCTTGATTTTGTTATTATTATTATGGACATTGCAAGTACTATGTAATAGCTTTTTATATATACGAGCATCTTCGCACGGGCTAAGCCCGTGCTCGATGCTCTCGGGCGGCCTTCGGCCGCATCCAGGCGGGCTTCGCCCGTGCGCGCCGTCTTACGTCCGTGCTCGATGCTCTCGGGCGGCCTTCGGCCGCATCCAGGCGGGCTTCGCCCGCCTCCGCATGGGCTTCGCCCGTGCTCGAAGTTTTCAGACGGCCACAGTACACGGACGGCGACGGCGGGCTTTGCCCGCCCCCCGGCGGGCCTCGCGACACGGGGCTCCACACCTATGGCCAAACGCGACAGTACCTGGCTAGCGACAGCGAGCTTTGCCCGCCCCCGTCGGGCTGCGCCCGCTCTCTGGCGACATAAATAATTTAGATTATAAAATATTTAGTTATTTATATAGATTATAAAAATTATTTAGTTATAAATTATCTCTCTCCTCCTTCCCCTCTTCTCTCTTTCCCCACCCTCTCTCCTCTCTCTCTCCATCAGTTTCTCTCTCCCACCGCCCCTCTACAGAGTGAAAATTAACACATGCAGTCCTCTCTCTTCTCTCCTCTCTTTCCACTTAAATGTTGTGGGCCCACCGTTCTATCTCTCTTCCCACTCCTCCGTCTGGCCCCCCTCTCTACCTCCTCTTCATAGGTTTTTAACATAATAAACAACTCCATATATGACAAAAACATTAAACAAATCCTCTCTCTCCACCCACAGCACTCTCTGATCTCTCTCTCTCCATGGAACCCCCTTCTCCTCCCCTCTCTGGACGTCTGCTGCTCTGCCGCGTCCGCGTCCGCCTCCGGCGATCGTTCCCCGTCCTCGCTCTATATATATATTACAAGTGACTGGCACGGGCCTTCGGCCCTGAGGGCATTCGGCGGGGGTGCTACAATCGGCGGGGTGCGACATTCGGCGGGGTGCGACATTCGCCGGGATGCGACATTCGCCGGTGGTTCGACATTTGTTGTGGAAACGACATTTGTCGTGAGTGGGGACGACATTTGTCGTGGGCGGCGACAATTGTTGTGGGCGCAACATTTGTCGTGGGCGGCAACATTTGTCGTGGACAGTACCTGCCCCTATGGCCTCGTGCAACAGTACCCGACCGACGACGGCGGGCTCCGCCCACTCACGGCGGGCTCCGACCGCTCCCGGCGGGCTCCGTTCGACCCGCAACATATACATATGAGTACTCAAAATGACCGTAAAAAATATATATATCAAGAATACAATTTTTATTTTGTAAAACAAATTATATTTTAACGTTAAAACATTAATTTTCTCTTGTAATTCCTAGCTATAGACAATAGGTTTAGGGTATCTAGTGTTTTTATTTTTTGTATTTTAATATTGTAAAGTTGTGTAATTATCTAAAAGGATATTGACTTTATAATATATTAATATAAAGTTTGGTATAATTGTGTAATTATGAATACAACTATAAGGGCAATATAGGGACATCAGGCAATGTTTCACCAAAATAGTAATTTTCGCATATTAGTAAAGATATATTTTTAATGCAAATTCAAGTTTCAACACCAATGTGTACTATAATTCATTTCAAGAAAATTCGGAAAAAAATAAGGTACGTCAGCCGTATCTTTATGCATTCCACCTCTCGGCTGTTTGATCAGTCATGGGACGATAAACCTTTTAATCCTTTATATATTAAATTTTTTTTAAAGGTCTCACTCGGAAAATCGAGAACTTACCGGAACTTATTTTTAAAACATTTTGTGCATAAACTTGATCTTAAAATGTAGGGGTCCAAAAAACCGAGCTCATCGGGCCGGCCCGGCCCGGTGAAAAGCCCGGTAGGCCCGGTCCCGGGCCAAGCCCGGCTCGGGCCCAGGTCGGGCCATGGGGCCCTTCCGGGCCCAAGAATAAGGCCAATGCCCGGCCCGACCCGACCCGGCCCGGCCCGGCCCGGGCAAAGCCGGGTCACCGGGCTTAGCCCGGGCCTGGAAAAGCCCGGCCTAAGCCCGGACTAGCTGGAACCAACGGCTCTAAGAGCCGTTGGTTGCCAGCACCAACGGCTCTAAGAGCCGTTGGTGCTATAGCAGCCACTTGGGCTGCTATTTGCAACCCAAGTGGCATTTTTTTTTATTAAAATTTTTTTAAATTTTTTTTTTTTTTTAAACTATAACCCCCCCCCCCTCCTTTCTTCCTTTCACCCCCCACCCTCTCTCTCTCTCTCTCTCTCTAATCTTTATTTCTCGCGAACATGTCTTCAACGCAGACGTCGTCTTCCTCATCCGTCGCTCACGAAGTCGTGGAGCACAAGCGTACGGCGGCCTCATCCGTCGCTCACGAAGTCGTGGAGCACAAGCGTACGGCGGCAGTTTGGGAAGCGTACGGCGGCAGTTTGGGAATATTTCGACTTAGTACAAGTCGGCGCGGAGCAAAAGGCGAGGTGCAAATAGTGCTCGAAATTACTTTCGACCGCTGGCAACTCGACACTCGCAAGACACGTTAAGTTTTGCGCAGCCAAACAAGCTCCTCCCGAGTCGACCCAGGCGTAATTATCGGCATCCGGGCAAATCTGGACGTACGATCAAGGTCGGCAGCGAGAGCTGTAGGTGAAGAACATCATCAGACGCGGGTTGGCGTTCAACCACTACGACAATGAAGAAGAGACCGAGTACATTCACCAAGGGCTACAACCCAAATATCACCAAGTAAGTCGATCTTCTATTAGACGTGACGCTCTTAAATATTACTTAGAGACAAAACAAACTTTAATAAATTTTTTTAAAAATTTGAGAGTCGAGTGAGTTTAACGAGCGACGTTTAGACAAGTAGTATAAAATTAGGATTATCATATATGTCTATAACGTGTCACTGAGTCGATCTCATTTCCTGGGATCTAAATAAACGAATAATTTGTTTTGAAAGTTTCGAAGTCTCGCACACCGGTGAGGCGATTTATCAAATAATTTCAAAATCAGTGCGTGAATTTAAAATAAAAGATAAAATTATGAGTATTTCTTTCGATAACGCCACAAATAATACAACCTCAATTGAGTGGTTAAAACGTGCATGATTTGAAACCTATGTTAAACGGCGCCTTTTTTCATACTCGTTGCGCGTGTCACGTTTTAAATTTAGTAGTACAGAATAGTTTGTCTTATATGGAACCATACATTAATAAAATACGTTTAATGTTACAATTTATTTATAGTTCTAAACAACGACGTCAAGATTTTAAAAAATTCGTAACCGGTCAAAGTCACAAATTTTTGAAACCTTTATTTGACATGTCAATTAGATTGAACTCTACATATATAATGTTAAAACGAGCGATTCGCCAAAAAACATTATTAACGAAATTTTATACTTTGTTAGGTCAACATGAATTAACCGAGTCCGATTGGGCAATTTTAGAAAATTGCATGGATTTGTTAGAAGTTTTTTATACTGTGACAAATAGTTTATCGGGCGTATATTATCCTACTAGCCCGCTAGTTATTGAAAATATTGTTAATATTTCACAAAAATTAAATTATTTTTAACAACACGCCGAATGGATCGAATTAATAAAAATAATGGAAACAAAAATTTTAAAATATTATAGAAAAATCTCAGTAATGTTTTCATGCGCCGCCGCTTTGAATCCTCTTTTCGGCGTAGACGGCGTAGAAAATTTTATTGAAGAAATAAATAACAATATAGGCGTAGATCTAAGTGATTCAGATTTAGATAATCTGAGTCTTTTAAATTTTAACACTATTTTTACTGAATGTTATAATTATTACGATAATTTATATGGGTCGCGGCCCCGAGAAGATGTGTCGCAACCCAAAACATCTAGTAGTTTTAAAAATAAAATATTAGAGTTAGCCTCTAGGAAAAAAGCGCGCACAACATCTAGTAGTTTAAATGAATTAGAGTTGTACACAAAAACACAATTTCGTGATTTTATGTCCACGGACGAATTAGAAAATTTCGATATTTTAAAATTGTGGAAAGGTAAAATAAATACATATCCTATTATGGCCTATATGGCCCGAGATTTACTAACGATCCAAGCTAGCACGGTAGCTTCGCAGTCTGTTTTTTCTCTTAGTGGCAAGGTTTTAAACGAGCGGAGAAGTCGGCTAAGCGAAGAATCGCTCGAGATCTGCATATGCTACAAGGACCACCTGGACGCGATGAAGAGAAAGCAGTATGGATCCGGATCCCCTGGAGTTCCTGCGGGAACTCCAGGGGGTGGAGTTCGCGTTTTGCGGTTTAACGGGGCGGAATCAGCAAAATTGGTTAACATGAAAGTTGTAGATATCCCCGAGACGAATAACTTTCATGTTGAACATTCTTTGATTTGAAGTCGTTTAGACCCCCGATTTGGGCCCCGAAAAAAATCAGTCCAAAAATAATTAATTAATTATTTTTGGACTGATTTTTTTCGGGGCCCAAATCGGGGGTCTAAACGACTTCAAATCAAAGAATGTTCAACATGAAAGTTATTCGTCTCGGGGATATCTACAACTTTCATGTTAACCAATTTTGCTGATTCCGCCCCGTTAAACCGCAAAACGCGAACTCCACCCCCTGGAGTTCCCGCAGGAACTCCAGGGGATCCGGATCCAAGCAGTATATTTCAGCGATCGAGGATAGCTCGTCGGACATGGAAGACGAGATGGACGCGATCAATTTAAAATAGGGTCACTAGGCAACTTTTTGTATTTTTTTTTTATTTGTAATTTTTAAAAATTTAGAATATTTGTCATTTGACATTTGTAATTTTTAAAAATTTAGAATTTCCTAATTTTTGTATATTTACAGTGTAAATTTGACACATTTGTAAATTTGTATAATTTCATTACATTAATTGTTAATAAAAAAAATTTCAATATTAGGTTGTTGTGTTTTTTATTTTTTTTAATGGTAATTTGTAATTGTAAATAATAGTTTATAGTTATGATTTTTTTTAATTTTTATATAAAATTAATTATTTAAATCAATAAAAAAAATTTAAAATAATAACCGGGCTCGGGCTAAGCCGGGCCTGGGGGCCTTACCAAGCCCCCCCCCCCCCCCGGGGCATTGCCCGGCCCGGCCCGGTTACTGCTTAGGCCCGGCCCGGTTACTGCTTAGGCCCGGCCCGGAAAAGCCCGGGCCCTGCAGGCTCAAACCAAGCCCAGGCCCGCCGGGCTTTATGTGCACCACTATTAAATTGTTAGTAAAAAAAACTAATTAATATTTCGTAATTATTTTTATAAAAAGCAATTATTTATTCTAAAAAATAATTTTAAAAAAATTAATGACGCATCACGCTCTTCTTCGGAGAAATTTTTTGGTACGTCAAACGCACAACGATTTCGTGCGTAACATAACCCCACGCCCCCCCCCCCCCGCCCCAACTCCACAGGCCCACCTCCCTTTCTCATTGTCAAACAAAAATTTCATTTTTTTCCTCCCGCTCATCTTCCAGGCTCGACGCAGCGCCCTGTTCTGAAAAATCCGACCATTTCCCGACTGTACCTGCCCCCATTTCTTCGATGTCGACAGCCATTTCCCGACGGTACTTCTATATTTGAACCGCGACATCCCATTTCTCGTCCTCGATTTTACTCCTCCATTGTGGTTTCTTGTTGTTCAACCGCTGTCAGCTACATCTAGTTTTAGAAAATCATGGTTTCAACTACTGAAATTTCTGAAGAGCTGCCGCAAAAGGGAAAGCAGCTAATTTATTTTGCTCTTTCTTTGTGAAATCTTAGTGAAGACAAAGGCTCTATTTGTTTGGGCGTTTCGCTGCTCCGTTTTGGGCAAACGCCGCCGGAATGAGGGTAAACAAATGAATCTCCAGCGGCGTTTGCTCCGTTTCCACCCGCCCGCTTTGAGAAACTTCCCAAAAAGCTCCGTTTGGAGCAGCCACCTCCCCCCTCCGATTCGAACACTCCGTTTTCACCTGCCAGATCGACCCGCCACCGCTAAACCAAATGAAGCCAAAATATCCACGTGGATTTAGCCTAACACATGCAGTGGTATAATAACATCCGACCAGATTTTATCTCATCACTTCTTCACTGAATTTCCTGCAGACAGAACACTAATTTTTGATGTTTTTCTTTTTAATGTCTTTCTTTAGGAAAACATCGAAGTTGTTTTCCCAACAGTGCATTCAGAGACAGAGGCCTACAAGATGTATTGTGATTATGCTCATCAAACCGGTTTTAGCGTTCATAAATAAGATATTTGGTACTGGACACATACTCGAATTATAAAGTTTAGAGAGTACTCTTGTTCCAGAGCTGGTTTGAAGCGCTCAATTCCCACTGTACAAGGTATAGAAGGTTCAAAGAAATATCACAAATCAGATACTCGTACTGGATGTAAGGTCTGCATACAGTTCACCGTTGATATAGAGGGCAAGAATTGGGTAGTAACCAAATTCGTAGAAGAGCACATTCATCCTCTTGTTTTGAAAAAAGATATTCATTTGTTGCGGTCTAACAGGAAAGTATCTTATGATCAAGGCAGTGTTTGAAGAATCTGACGGGAGTTGGCATCAGAACGTCTGATGCATACTTGTTTATAGCTGGTGAGGTCGGTGGTTTTGAAAACGTTGGGTTTTCTAAAAGCGATGTGTATAACTATGTTCAGCGAGAAATGGCTGCTCTTATAGAAGCTGGCAACTCGAATAGTTTGTTGAAACTATTAAGGATAGACAAATTGAAGATAGTTTGTTTTCTTTTGATGTCCAAACAGATGAGTTTAATAGACTAACAAGTTTTTCTGGATGGATAGTCATAGTAAAATTGACTACGACAGTTTTGGCAATGTTATTATATTTGATACAACTTATCGTCTCAACAAATATAATTTAACGTGTGCGTCGTTCATCGCGGTGAATCATCATTGGCAAAATGTGTTTATTGGTGGGGCTTTTATAGCAGCGGAAATCATAGAATCATTTTGCTGGGTATTTGAGACGTTCTTGAGATTTGTTGGCCGGAAGTAACCAAACACCATATTCACAGATCAAGATCAAGTCATGGCGGTTGCGATTGTTGGAGTTTCAGTAGTAGTCGTCCTCAGCTTTGTCAGTGGTATATATCCAAAAAAGCCCCGTCAAAGGTGCCAACTTTCAACCATGACAAAAGTGTAAGACCTTTATTTTACCATTGCATGAGTAAATATGATACCTAGACTGAGTTTGATGTTCATTGGAGCACAATGATTTCAAAGAGACATTTGGAGAACAATATGTGGTTGGATGATCTACACAAAACTAGAATTAAGTGATCAATTGCCTTTAATAAGGATATCTTAGATTTGGGCATATTATCCACTCAAAGAAATGAATCCGCCAACAATGATTTACATGGATTTTCAAAAGTCACGAGTTCATTAGTTGAGTGCTTTGATGGAATGAAGAAGCTAATTTCATCTTGGTGGCGATCGGAGCAAAAAAGAAGACTTTATGTGCAAGTAAAGTGTCATTTCTCTAAAGTTTAAAAAATATTTATTTGTAAAACAAGCTTCCAAAATATACACAAGAAAAATGTTCTTCATATTTGAAAAAACATATATGGAAGGTGCAATGAGTATGAGCATCATAGAAGAAGTCCAAAACTCTAATAATGAGGTTTTATTTGTCACTAAGCATTGTGACGGGCTGAACATGATAAACAGTGGATTGTTAAAGTTGATTCACCAATCTTCGATGTCGAGTGTTTTTGCAAGGGATTTGAAACAAGGGGATCTTATGTCAACATATTCTAAGGATGTATAATTCCAAAAAATTGAAACACATTCACCCCAAATACATGTTCAAGAGATTCACTCGCAAAGTCAAACAAGATTTGTACTTCTCCAAGACACCATACATGAATGTAGTGGATTCCAATTTAGTGTTTAGAAGTCATTTGATGTATTTCACATATGAGTTGGCTAGAAATATTGAGAATTGTAACCCTGCTAAAGAGCATGTAATAAATGTGATGACTGAGTTGGGGCGAACAACAGAAGAAATGGTGGAGAGGGGTGGGAGGATGAAGAATAGTTCGGATGCCGACAAGAAGGAAAGTAAAGGGCATATAAGGAATCTTGTCGCGGCTCGTCAAAAAGGTTTATCAAATGCAAAATTGAAGAGCCGTTTTGAGAAACCAGCAAAACGATCAAGTAGTGTATTTACTCAATATTTTTCATCTCCGTAGCACATGTTATTAGTATGTTTGCTAACTAGAATTTATCTTCAACGGGGAAGAAGCTTGATTCCAAACCAAAATCATTTGTGAATGTAGCCAATGAAGAACCAAATGAAATAAATTTTATTGGAAGCTCTATTTTTGAAGGCGAGTCGGCCTCTACGCTTTTTCCGACAAGTGATTACGGAAATGATGATTTTTGCATGTCTTTGCCGTTTGAATTTTGTTGTGTGTCTGATGTCTTGAAAGGCAAATGTGTTTGCATGTAAAATATTTAAATGAAAGTCAGTTTGGCTTGGTGATTGGTTATTTTTTTGGTTTGAATTTTGTAAGGATCCCTTGTTAAATTTTGTGAGTGATTTCAGTAACAATCACAAAAGGGGGGTTTTCCCGAGCATAACCAGTTATATCATATTACCAGTTATATCATATTGATTATACTAAAACTAAGTCATAAAAACAGATGAACATAAAAATCACAAACATCCTAGAGCACAACTTGGAGCACAACTTGGAGCACAACCTGGAGCATAACTTGGAGCACAAATAACCTAGAGCACAATAAATTAACATGGAGCATAACCTAGAGCACAAATAAATTAACATTTCTCGGGCATAATCTGGAGCACAAATTCAGAATATATTCAGAACCTTAAATGTGTATTGTAGCACAAATCCTTAACAAAAATATTTTTATGTATTACATTGATCGGGATTAACTGGACTTGTAAAACATTAACATTAGTTCCAGCTCTAAATTAAACTCAGACTCTTTTTATGTCAACAGATCTTGACCCCTATAAAATTCAAAATTAAATTTATAAAACATTCAACATTAGTCATGCTCATCAACGACAAAGTATTTGATCAAATCACATGCAATTTTGGCTCTAAATGCGGGCATTTCCTTGTCCCAATCCATGTGCTTGTTCCAAGAAATCCTCTCCCGAGCCGTTATTGCCTCCATGTACTTCAAAACAAACACACCACAATCATTGTCGTTGTCTTGTGTTGGAGCTGCATGCACAGTAGCTATCAGTCAATCATTCAAGTCCTCAGGCAACACATCCTTTCGTGCCTCGTGAAGGCTGACTACCTGTCAAGTTTAGCAATTATAAAGAGTATTAGAAATTTTAATATTGCAAAATAAAAAGGAGCAAGTCCTATGTTGGAACACCCTATTACTATTTGGACCAGGATGACTATATTTCTATAGGGATTGTATGCTGTGACCTCCATGTTGTTATAAAGGTCACATAGGCTAGTTAGAGTAGTCTTCAGCTCGACGCATAGTCGACTTCAGCTCGACGCAGAGTCGATCTCTGCTCGACGCAGAGTCGATCTCAGCTCGACGCAGAGTCGATCTCAGCTCGACGCAGAGTCGACCTCAGCTCGACGTGGAGTCGACCTCAGCTCGACGTTCCGTCGATCCCAGCTCTGCTTACAGAAAACACTCTCTGACCAACGTGTGTCGTGCTCAGATCGACGTTTTTCTGTGAGCTCGACGCCTTCCAGACTTCCGTCGATTTTGGATAGGAATTCAAATTCCTTCTGACAGGCAATTAATGCTGAAGAATTTATTGGCCGTTACAGCATATCTGGTGCATGGCTCAAGGAATTTTCTAAGGAATGTCTGCCTGTCATTTCCTTTGAGGCATGGACAGTTAAGGAAAACAATCAATGCTGACTTCCAACGGCTATCAAAGTAAAGGAAGAAGAAGACTCATATATATTTTTTTTCTCTCTTGGACAATAAGAAGAATATACAGAGAATACACAGAACAAGAAGAGAACAACAATACAAGACTTCTCATCTTTCTCTCAGTGAAAAATTATTTTCTGAAAGACTCTCTTACAGAAAATCTGATTGCTTCAGACACCTCCATCCAACTCACTTGGATCATTCTTTGCTGGAGCAAATCAGACCTTTGAAGACCTATCACCCTTGTGCAGAGCTCTCCTTCCTGAACCTCATCTTGATCTCAGGGGGAGCTTTGACAACAACTTCAGATCCACTTCTGCTTCTCTTTGCTTGTTGAAAAGAGAAGACAACTTCATTCTTTTTCTTTTTCTTTCTGTACAGGGTTCTAACTCCCTTCAAAAGTTACTTTTGGTTTTGCTGAAACCTGGTCAAAATCAGCTTCTGTTGGTTTGTGAGAACCTGATCAAAAACTCTCTGGTGCTCAAGACACCTGATCAACTCATCTTGAAGTGGATTCCTATCAAGGGTGATAGAAGAGTGGATGTACCCAGATTTGGGGAACCACTATAGCTCCTTGTGTCATCTGGATTGCTTGCCCCTTTCTGTGTTTTGCTTTGTGCTGTGAATTTATTTTTTACTCTGATTACTTGCTATAGCACCATACACTAAGTAAAGTAAAAATTTTCTCTGCAAGTTTTTATTTGGAAAATTATTTTAAATAACTCTATTCACCCCCCTCTAGAGTTAGGAGTGATCTTATCCTGCACTTTCAATTGGTATCAGAGGGAGGTTGATCATTCATACAGGCTAACACCTGGATCAAAAGATCCCTGAGATAGATCTTATTTTCTTTAAGAGTTTTTCATGGCACAGAATGAAGAATGGTCAAGCACTGGACCTCCTAAGTGCAATCTGGACAAGCTTGCACTATGGAAGGCAAGGATCAGACTATTCATGAACTCTTTTGATGAATCTATTTATAATTCTATTTTGTCAGGTCCCATCTCACCATCTGAAGATACAAAAGACCAAAAAATGCTTAAGATGGCTGATGCACAAGCAATGAACATTCTTGCAGAATCAATGTCTGATGACATCTTCCAAGAAGTTGCTGAATGTTCATCTGCAAAGGAAATTTGGGACTCTCTCACAACAATGGCTGCTGGATCAGCAAAAGAAAGAACATCAAATGCTGATTCCTGGAGTGACTCTGAAGCTTCATCTTGCACAACTGAGGATGAAGAAGAAGCAAGAGCAAGAGAATTTTGTCTAATGGCAATAGATGCATCTTGCAAAAGGTATGATGAAGATAAAGAATCTGAATCAGATGATATTGAAGATCAGGTTATCTCTACCCTTAACCTTTCATCAGAGGAGTTTAAAACAGATCTCAAATCATTTCATAATCAAAAAGTTGGAAACCCTTATACCCAGTGGTTCATCCCTTTGAGGAAACCTCATCCACTTGGCTATAAAGATTTTCCTGATTATTGCTCTACTCTAAATTATTATTATGAAAGAAAAATAAAACCCAAGGCAAATCTGGGTTCAGAACTCCTAACATCTCCTTTCAGGAAAATTGTTCAGAAGGATACAACTTTAGGGGGAGATGATCAGAACTTCAGAATAAGAACTAATAGAAGTGCAGCTGTTACTTTATTAGACTTTATGCAGCTGTCTCTTAGGATCAATTTGTATTCTTTTTATTTTGAATCTCTTTGTAACAAAGCACCCATGTACATCTGCTATCATATTATAAATCAGGCAGATCTTTTTACTTTGTATTTTACTTTTATGCAAAAAAGTGTCCTCACCCAAATAGGGGGAGATTGTTGGAACCATAGGTTCTGATTTGGGTTAGGATCACTTTTTAGGATGTTTAGTTTGACCCACAATGTATAGTCTAAGGGTCATAGGATTTTCCAGGCATACCTCAGAAGAATCCCAGAAGAAGTGCAGAAAAATTCCAGAAAAGTTCAGTTTTTGAAGTTCAGATTTGCAGTCCAAAAGCTTTGAGCTGAGCTCGACTCTGCTTTGAGCTGAGCTCGACTCTGCTTTGAGCTGAGCTCGAAGCTTTGCTTTGAGCTGAGCTCGAAACTTTGCTTTGAGCTGAGCTCGACTCTGCTTTGAGCTGAGCTCGACTCTTTCTGTGCAGATTTTCAGGAAGCCTTAAGAATTAAGTTTGGTGGTTTCTTGTGCAGTTTGTCAGACAGACTTTTTACAGCTGGCAGAATTATTCAAGGCGTAATTAAGGGAGATTACAGCTATCATATTTAATGCTAAATATTCTCAAGAATATAGCCGTTTGAAGATAGAATTAAATATGGAATTCAAATACTTCAGTTATATTGATATATATAACATACAGAAGATAGAAGGATATAGAGGAGGTACAGAGATAAGAAGAAGAGATAGAGAGAGAAAATATTCAGAAGGCTTTTTCTCTCTCAAAGAAGAACTCTGCTTCAAGTTTTACTAGAACATCAACATCACAGAGTTCTTCATCTGCTCCAGGCTTTCAAGAGACAACAAATACAATATCAGTCAAGAAGCTTGCTGGAGAGCAACATCATCTGAAGGCCTACACCCTGGACAAAGCTTCCATCTTCCTGAAACTATTCAACATCTCAGGGGGAGCTTTGGCAATACAAATCCACTAGTCTTCTCTCAGAGTTTGAGATAGAGAAGACACCATCAACCTTTTTCCTTTTCCCTTTTTCTGTGTACAGGGCTCTTACTCCCTTCAAAAGTATACTCCTTGGTGATAGGGCACCTGATCAAAAACCTATTGGTTTTTGGGCACCTGATCAAAAGCTCAAAGGGTCTCTAGATCTACCTGCAGCAGATCTATTGGTGGCAGGGCACCTGATCAAAAACCTGTAGTGGATTCCTACCAGGGTGGTAGAAGAGTGGACGTACCCGAGGTTGAGGGGAACCACTATAGCTCCTTGTGTCATCTGGCTGCTTGCTCTTTTTCTTTCTTTATGTGCTGTGAATTTCTTTTTGTTTCATTTTGATTCAAAACTCTAAGTAAAATAAGACCTATCCTCCCTTTCAATTGGTATCAGAGGGAGGTTGTCCTTGTCTCCTGTCATGTGCTTTGAGCACCCACTATCCAGATACCATTGATGGTTCTCACTTGGATAGGTCTTTACCTGCACAAAAACAGCTTATTTGTTTTTGACCCAGTTAACCTTGGGCCTAGGTTGATATCCCTTAAATTCTGAAATGAAAGACATCTCAGGTTGACTCTTATAGCCTGCAGGATGATATCTCCTAGGAGGTATGATCCATTCAGCATAAGGGTTAAAGTAATGAGATGTGGAGCTAGAATTGAAATTTGAGTTAACCCTTGAGAACTGGGTTTTGCTCTGAACTCGGCTCGACGCACGTCGAGCTTCGGTCGACGGACTCAAGTGAGTGCGTCGAGCTCCGTTCGACGGCAAGGTCTTGCTTTGTTCAGAGAGTAGAGGGCGTTGACCTGGGTTCGACGTTTTCTTGCGATTACGTCGAGCTCTGGTCGACGTCCGTCGAGCTTCGTTCGACGTTTTTTGTCCAGTTTCCTGGGTTAAGTCAGCATTCTTCCTAGCCACTATCAAGACTCCTTTACCTTTCTCACTGGTAAATTTGATTGGAGTTGTCAGCACTATGGGTTGGCTGGATGAAGCACCCAAGCCCAGTGAACCATTCAATCTTGAGTTCACTGTACTTGTGATGTCCATCAATTTGATACTTCTCCCATTAAGGGTTTCTTCAAATTGTTTGGCCTTAGATAGCTCACTTTTCAGTGAAGCTATCTCCTCCCCACACTGCTTCAACTCTTCTAAGAGTCTAAGGTTATCTGAGTTAATGGATTTGCATTCAATTAATTGTTCATTTAGAGTTTTAATCAGCTTTTGAGACTCAATTAAGTCAATGCACATAGATTTAAACTCAGATTTGAAATCATCAGAAGTAAAGTCAAATGAATCTATTACCTGATCCTCAGTAAGTTCCTGATCAGATGGATAGTCAGCCTCAGGCTCTGAATCAGTGTTCTTTTGAGATGCACTGATGGCCATCATGCAGAATCCCTTTTCTTCTGCATCATCCTCATCATCACTGGAACTGGATGATGAATCAGACTCATCAGAGTCACTCCAGGATTCAGCCACAAATCCTTTCCTGGTGTGCTTTGAGCCACTATCAAGTTGTGCAATATACCGCGTCTTAAAAGTTAGCTTCATGCTTCTTGTTTGTCATTGAGCCGTAAAAAAGCCATGTTTCTCGTTTCAAATGACAAACGAGTAATGTCCAATGGTTGTGGGTGGTGATGAATATTGGCATTAGTATTATATCGGTTGCTTGTACATTTGATGGTGTAAGATGTTCCGATAGTATTTTACAATTTTTAACATCATCATTTTTTTAGACTGTAAATTCAAAAAAGTCTGACATGTTCAATAAATAAAAAGTAATGTCTTTAGTATTAATCTATAATTAATGCATGTGTGATCACCCAGAAATTTGGTGACACATAGAGAAATTGCACCAGTTTAGAGGAGATGTGCTCCTTTGGCGACTCAATAGAACTGCAAAGGCATCCAAATGTGTGTCACTCAACTAATCCTTACGCAACAAGTCATCAATACAAAAACGTGTCAATACAGTATTGTAGCTATGTAATATAATGGTGGAACTACAAAAAAATGACACGAGTAAATTTAAAATATAGACTGTAGGTTTCTCATTATAAGTAATATAATGATTGCATTGCAAGGTTAATCTACACTATAGGTTTAAAGCTAATTGCTTTAACTGAGACACTACATTGTTCTGTTTCACTTGTAAGTATGAGGCTCTTTGAAAATCAAAATCCTCTCCTCTGTTTGATAAACTCAAAATAAGAGCTACTTCATTCATAATGAATTTAATGTAGTATTGATCGAGCAGGAATGCCTCCTTATCAGACATATAGTCTTAGCAGCCTATATAGGAGTGGAATGTTTTGAGGAAAATATGGAATTAAAAAAAATTATGAAAATGAAGCATCCCTCAACAGTTCTAGTGATTCCTCTGAAAGGACATCTAGTAGGGACTCGACATAGTTCTTGAATGTTGAGATGACAGATATGTTATTCAAAAATGTGCCACCACAGGGTCCTTCCACCTTAAATTGTACACTGCAATGGAAAAGGAAACATTAAATGACAAACAAAAAGTCCCACTAGTAAATGAAATTGTAAATCTAACTGGATGTGCTGAATTCCGACTGGAGGAACACTTAACCAGCACAAAAAATAAACACTGCAAAGCGAAACACTAGAAACAGTAGTCATTTGCTTGTTCATCACCATAAATAGGTAAACTCCATCCCAGTTTATAGCTGAACTTCTAAACCCTAAGCAATATCCGCAGCTGAAACTCTAAACCTAAACAATGACTGAGTTCCAAGCTACCCCAAACATAACTTAACCAAGTTCGAACCAAATGGGCAAATGGAAATGAAGCCAAGATGGATCATTATCTTCGATGTTCGCAGTCGACTACTGTGACGATGGTGTTCCCAAAGGAAGTTCACAGATGTAGACGAGTGGCCGAGCTCTTCTCCCTCGAGGTTGATGTTCGCCGTAGATGTTCCCTCTCGATGAATTCCAGATTCGCTGTGTTAGTTTCCACCGATGAGCATCGAGGAGAAGCCCATCGAGGAGTTAGGGCTTCTGTATCACCAGAAGATTTTTTAAAAATTTTGAAGTGAAAGAAGAGAAAGGGAGGTGGGCCCAAAATTTTTGGGATTTTTATATTATGTAAAAAATTTTTGGGCGCTGTTATTAGCACTGCAGTTTTGGCTAGTCGCACCGCACTTTTACCTAGGTTTTCGCGTCTTTTGGAAATAGGTCTTGTACATGCATTTTTAGAAAAAGTGTTCAACACGAAAGTTGTAGATCTTGTCGAGATCTACAACTTTCGTGTTGAACACTTTTCCTAAAAATGCATGCACATGGCGTATTTCAAAAAGGCGCAAAATCTAAGTGTATTTCCAAAGTACGCATTGTACATGCATTTTTAGGAAAAGTGTTCAACACGAAAGTTGTAGATCTCGTCGAGATCACGAGATCTACAACTTTCGTGTTGAACACTTTTCCTAAAAATGCATGTACAAGACGTATTTTCAAAAGGCATGAAAAATTAGGAGAAAGTACAGCCTAGCCAAAACTGCAGTGCTAATAACAACTCCCAAATTTTTTTCCTTATTGAGACTCGTTATTTCTTGCTGTTATTTCTGGCTGATCCCATTGTTTTAGTTATTTTTTTAATTAAAAAAAACGGTACACGAAAGGTCTGCTCCCGCGTAGCTTTATTAAGCGTTTCTTCCTCCTTTTCTCTTCACGCGTGGTCTACGCTAACTCCACCTCGATTTGTTTCTCTTCCCCTCCCCTGAAATCCACTTATCCCCGTCTCCTCTTCATCTCCCGAGGATCCGATTCAATACGGCAAAGATCTGGAAAGCATTGTGAGAAAGGAGATTGAGCGATGATGCAGCTTCGACAGCTCTTCCGCCCGCTTGAGCGCTGCTTCGGGCGTCTCGGAGGCGGCGACGGGCTTCTCTGGCACATGGACCTCAAACCCCACGCCGACGGAGTCTTCTCTATCGCCGTCGTTCAGGCCAATTCAATGCTAGAGGACCAGGCCCAGGTAGTCGCCACCCCCTTCGCTACCTTCATCGGCGTCTATGACGGACACGGCGGCCCCGAAGCGTCCCGATTCGTCAACACGCGGCTTTTCCCCCATCTCCATAGTGAGTTTCAGCGACCCTTTCTGCCCGATTAGGGTTTGGTGTCTAATGCCTTGAGATTTTCGTTGGGTAGAGTTTGCTTCGGAGCAAGGAGGAGTGTCGGCCGACGTGATAAAGAAGGCATTCAATGTGACGGAAGAGGAGTTTCTCCATTTGGTAAAGCAGTCGTGGACATCTCGGCCGCAGATTGTTTCAGTTGGATCTTGCTGCCTCGTCGGAGCAATCACGGAGGATATGCTCTACGTGGCGAATTTGGGCGATTCACGAGCGGTGCTCGGCCGCCGGACACCGGATGGGAAGGAAGTGGTGGCGGAGAGATTGACTAGCGATCATAATGTGGCAGTGGCGGAGGTTAGGCAGGAGCTGGCCGAGCTTCATCCTGATGATTCCCACATTGTAGTCCATAGCAGAGGAGTTTGGCGGATTAAGGGCATCATCCAGGTGAGTCGGCCCTCTCTATCCTCTGGATTCTGAGTTTGTCTCTTTAATTTAACTCTGAATCTCTTTAAATTTATATTTCTTATTTCAAAAATAAGTTACTTGGTACATTATATTTTGGCTTAAAGAATCCCATGGATGTCTTTGTAACTTTCAATTGAACTCCTGTTGTTCCTTGCTCTTGTTTTTTTCAATTTGTTTTCCTTTGGTTTTTGCTGGTTCTACAATTTGTGTGCATTATTTATCTATTAAATACTAAAATTAATGGTGCCAAGATCTGATTTATATGTTCAGAATGGAGTAAAGCTCTGATTTCTGGTCTCCTCAAGTGTATATAGTGTAGAAAATATTTGTTTTTCGACATTTATGACAAAATGCATGAATGAATTGTTGTAAAATGCCAATGAATGTGAAGAAATCAATTCTTCTGATTTTAAAGTTCGGATATTTAATGTTTGCTCATGTCATTGAATAGAACGATTGGTTTTAAGGTATGGAGCAAATGCTTGAATGATTTTTGGTTAGATGTCGAAGAAAACCATCAATCATAAGTGTTTTAGGTCGAAGTTTGACTTCAATTTATGAATTTTTTCAAATTCAGACGATTTATGATTTTCATTCGGCCTTGTACCTGCAACGGCGATCTTAAGTTTGTTTGTTTCATTGATAAACCTTTGGAATTTAGAATCTTTAATCATTTTTGAACCTGGATCATGTAACCTGCATTGGTATATTGGGGTGCCCGTGTAAAGTTCATCTGCCAACTGCAATGAGATCTCCATGGAGCAGTGAAGTGATTGAGCTTATGCCCTTCATTGTTTCCACAATTCCATGGAATTGGAAGATAAAATTGATTGGTATTTGTGCATAGTCAGCCTTGTATGAACAAACTCATCATTGATATTCCATATTGATATCGCCTCTCGAATTTTGCACATGCTTCTTAACAGGACTGCTTCTTCTCAGCTTGTGAAATTTTTTTCTCAACCACTTGTTGGCTAATGACTTTTTGGTGCATTATTCTTCCTTCTTTCAATTGTTTTTTCTATTGATCTTAACGTGCATTAGTATGCTTAGTCTCTTTACACAAGTAGGCATCGACATTATCCTTACATCTTTATGCTGTCTTGATATTCTCTCATTGGTTCTCTTGAATTCACAGCCTTTGGGTAACTGTGGTCCTTTGGATTCTTATTTCAGATTAGAAAATGTTCTTGCCTTTATTCCCCTTGGAGTTTTAGTCAAGTGGATTATATCTGATCTGTTGTCTATGATGTTTAGATGTAGAGTTATTCTCTCAGAAGCATAACCTATCTTTCAAACATCAATTTTAGAGTTCAAGAATCTACTTGTTAACCATTATATATTCTCTTCAAGATAAGGCTCTCTTAGAATCTTTCAAGCAATTGTTATGTGCCTCAGCAACATGGTATTTTTACATCAACATATATTTGAGATATTTGTTGTTGGACTAATGGTTTCCCTCTTATGTGTTAGCTCTTTACACTGACCATCTCTCTCTCTTAGGTTTTGTTTAACTCCACATTTTTAAAGTTTTGTGCCAAACAAGAGAGAATTAGATGCAACAATCCGAGTAACCACCGTTCACGGTACGCAATATTAGTGTGTATTTTGTTAGGGTTAGGCCCCGCTCAAGATATTCTACGGCACACCATCAGATATTTGGATGGGTATTTATACTTTTATAGTACCTGCAACGTAGAGTCGTGTCCTAGGTTGACACGAAACCCATGAGTCGTTATCGTGTCGGTCTTGACATGCGTGGACATTGACATGCGCAGACATGCACGGAATATTCAATAATCTCCTTCTATATCCGCCGCAAACCCGACTTCGATATAGGTAGTTTGTGCAATGTTCAAACCAACATGAATCATTCACATCAGTGTCTCAAATATGTTAAAAATCATTATTAGATTTAAATATTAAGTGCATGCATAAGAATATTAAAATTCAAAGCAACAAGTAAGTCGTAGTATAGAGTCCAACAAAATGTAGTAATAGAAAGGTCCACTTATAAGGCCCATTATTCATCCATGTATTTAGTCTCAAATCTCCTATCTAGTTTGTGGTTCCATTCCCTATGTTTATATAAGGGAGCAATGTAATAGTAATAGAAATGTTGGAATGACAATATCTTCTTTTTTTATTTCATCTAATCCATTTATGTCTGGCCGCACCGATATTGACATATCCAAAAGGTGGAGATAGAAAGGCTGGCTATGATAGAACTTGTGGTTTGTCGATCCCAAAAAGTGTTCATTTAGTTGGCATTAGGATAATTACGGGGTCATACCATCTCATCTGTTTCTATTGACTTGCATAAGGTCTTGACAGTCCTACTGTGACCAATGTTGGGCTCTTTGTGGATCGTGCGTAGCTTATTCGACCTCACCCCATATTACCAACATTTTATTAGGGATTATTGCAAGCTCGTTGGGCCATTGACTTCCGCCCTCAAGAAGAATGCATACACAATTTTCCATTGTCCATTAGAGGCACGCCAACTTTCACCGCTTTGCAGTAGGCCTTGGTGGAAGACGAATGCATACACGGTATTTTGTAGTCAAGTACGACGCATCCAGGAGGGGATAGTTTGATCCTCATGTAGAGGTCTCGCCTTATTTTTTACTTCAGTCGCCCCTGCAACACTGTTTGTTCTTGCTCGACTTATGAAAATGAATAGATGAACCCCCTATCATTCAGTAAGAGGTCAAGGCAGAACAGATCCTCCAAAGCATTATGGATGGCTTGCGCACTTACGTTGCAGCATCAAGGCTACGGCACATCCTTTGTTCTCCATAGTAGGCGATCTGCTGCACCATCAAGGCCAACCTCTCTGCTACTTCCTTTTACATACCGGGACTCCACTAGAAAGTCACTATGTCCACTGTCAGACATGTAGAGGCATTTCTCACCTACCGTTGATCATGTTGAGGCCTTCGGCATCTACCACCAATTCTCCATTTTCTCTTCTGGCAGGTCACATTGCGTCGCGTAGAGAAATATGTTGTCTTATTCCCTTGTTTGCTACAATGGGAAGCCTTGGCGCACTGGTTGAGGTATTGCCATGTGATCTTGAGGTCTAGAAGCAGTCTCTTGCAAAAATGCACGGTAAGATTTGCCTACATTTCACTCTTGTGGTGGGACCCTTCTCTTAACCCTCGTTGCACGGGGATGCTTTTCTTTCCTCTTTTGCTTATGCTCTAAATATTTGGCCACTTTTCTCATTAACTTCAACCCCTTTCTGTGCCAGAGTTAGTGTGAAAATATCACGATGGACTTCGTCATGCACCAATGTCCTTCAGGTTTGCCTGCATTTTGTTGATGATACAGACACATCATTCACCTTTACCACCCTTCTGCAGCTCCATTAGTGGTTATCGCTTTCATCCATGAAGGCCGATCCACGTGTTTTAACGGTCTATTGGCTGTAACTGTGACCCGCGCTTCATGAGCAACTGTGAGTCTATGACGAGCTGTTCAAAATCCAGGAGAGAGTTGAATATGAGCACAACCTACCACCGGACGCACACTGATGGATAATCAAAGGTCATTATTCAGTGCTTAGAGACATCTTTGTGTGTCATATATGTTGAACCTTGTGGGTAGTCCAAATGGCTCCATTAGGCCAAATATTCATACACTTTTTTACATTACGCACTGAAGACAATTCCATTCCAGGTGATCTACCATCAACCTCTCCCCCCCTCATGCCACTGATATGCTCGAAACAGATGTGTAAATTATGCAAGTGCACGTGTCGGTTAAGTAATATAAAGTGAATAAAAATCGTTCTCACGAAGAGGTGATTAATTTAACACTCGTAAATACCACCTAACCTTTTTTTAAAAATCTAAGTGAATCAAGTTAAAGTAATTTTGAAAATAAATTAAAACTCTAAGAAATTTAACGTCGACTTCCTAAAAATTACTTTTTATCGATAATAAGAAAACAGGCTTGTATTTTGATTTCCTAAGTATATTATGATGGATCGATAGAAGATATTTATGAGAAAATTTGGCGCACTATTCTACAATGATTTTAAGGCGGAGATCTGTATCTCTTGATATCGGAAATCACTATATTTCTTATTTTCCTTGTCATCTCTGACTCGTGTGAAACGGAGACTATTAATAATAATAAAAATCACAGTTGTTAATGTAAAAGTGAAATCTCTTCATCCCTTCTACGTTATATTGAGTTGATGATATACTTACGACTCTTCTCTCTCGAATCTCGAAGCGCAGTAAAAAGGGCTGAAAATTTTTGTTAAGAATTTATGCAACTTATCTCTCAAATCTCGCAGCGTAGTAAAATAATCTTCGTTCATAGACTCACGCGTCTCATATCTCAAAGCAGAGAATATAATGAAAATATAATCCAAAAATTTTATCATCAAAACTAAAACTTAATAAAGATATCACACCAAAATCTCATAAACAAAAATAAAAACAGATATTACATCAAAATAGAACAAAGTACTCTCAAAATATAAAATTTAGAAAATTAGTTCATGATTTGAGTGATACAACGCAAAATTAAAGAGTTGTTAGAAGACATGATGTTTAGAGATTTAAACGTTGCAGGAAATTCCACTCAAACTTGCACAAAATCTCTCTTTGATGAAGATGCGGTGCGGCTCCTCCTCTCTCAAACCCTAGTTCTTCTCTTGGAATAATAAAAAATTGTAAAAAAGATGGATTTTATAATACATTCAAATATTTTGAATACTGTGTGATATATTTTGAGTGCACTTTTCATCTAAGATCAGTTCTAATTTCACGCCCTGAGATTGATTTTACTTTTGAAGTTTGAAATCCTAATGATTTATAATGTAAAACTATTATTCCTTAAAAACATTATGCCACATGTGAGTTTACGATGACATATTTTTCCTCGTGACATTGAAGCTTCAGATTTGTTTTAACTCTCCTCGTCTTTCTCTTCTAATAGATTTCCAATTCGCACTTGCCTGTTCAGGTATCGCGGTCGATCGGAGACGTCTACCTGAAGAAACCCGAGTTCAGCAGAGACCCATTGTTCAAGCAGTTTCTCACTCCTTCCCTCCGTCTAAAGCGGCCCGTCATCACTGCCGACCCATGCATTAGGATGCGAAAACTCAGAGCGCATGACTTGTTCTTGATATTTGCATCTGACGGTCTTTGGGAGCAGCTAAGTGATGAGGCTGCAGTTGAGATTGTGATCCAGAGCCCCAGAACCGTATGCTTTCTTATCCTTCCTGCTCCATTTAAGGATTGAATTTTCATGCATTTTGCTGATGCTGCCAGCTCAATGCAGGGAATAGCGAAGCGATTGGTGAGAGCAGCTCTCGACGAGGCCGCGAGGAAGAGGGGGATGAGATACAGTGATATCAAAAGATTAGAGAAGGGAGTGAGGCGGCATTTCCATGATGACATTACAGTAGTAGTGATTTATCTCGACCACCAGCGGCGTTATGAAACTTATCGAAGATTCGAAGGGGAGAATTATAGCTGTACCAGCGCGCCTGTCGACATATTCTCTCTCAACACATGAATCTAATGGCAATATTAGCTCCGGCGAACCAGGGACTATTTTTCAATGCCGTAAAATGGTCGCGTTTCTCAGACAATTCCAATCTTTGGGGCACATCATCTCCTTAGAACAGGTTTAGGATTCTTCTGGGCCACATGGTATTATTTTAAAAACACAACCCTAATTCTTTGTATGCCGTGATTTAGTGGGTTTTTTTTTGAAATATTGGTCGGTTTGTGCAGAGCTTGCTTGTTGTTCCCTAGCTGTGATCATAGAGAAAATGCAAGCAGCCGTGTACATGAGGAAGAGACATTTTTCACTTGGTAATATGTTGAAAATAAGACACTTCTTTTTTACTTGGTATTATCTAAAATGATTCAATGTTATAGTAATGAATCTACAAGGCTCCGGGTAATATTTTCTTAAAATCTTCTACGCTTTCTAATAAGCCTATTCAGAATATTCCCTGAAACAGTCCGTATCATTCTAGAGTATTCTTCTCACTAAAATTGCCCTGGCTTAAATTTGATGGGTAGTTATCAAAGGTATTTTGGTCTTTTGTGTAAATATATGCATAGTGTTTTATAAACTCCTCATTCTACGGTTAAGGCATTGAGAAATTTGAAATGTTGTCCACTTCTCTGTAACCATCTATGCTCTTTATCTAGTGCAAAATAGACTATTGTTGCCCATGAAGGTAGCCCATCAGCCTTACCTCTGCCGCTTTAACCTCAACAACATTAACCTCTTAACATTGACCTCGGCAGTATTATCCTCAACCTGACCTTGGCAGCATTATCCTCCTCAGTCTGAGCTCGACAGTATTGACCTTGTCAGCTTGACAACATTGACCTCACCAGCCTGATCTCAGCAGCTTGACCTCCTCAGCCTAATCTCAACAGCATTCACCTCAGCGGAAAGTCGTCTTCTAGGAAGATCTGTGAATAGTTGCATGGCGAGGTCTCATAAGACATTTTTCTAAGACATTTTACATGTTATACACCCTTAATCTGAATTCTGTGAACCAAATTTTCAATAAGATCAATGACCACCATGTCAATCCTACATTTTA
Source organism: Platanthera zijinensis (assembly GCA_039513925.1). Classification (NCBI taxonomy): domain Eukaryota; kingdom Viridiplantae; phylum Streptophyta; class Magnoliopsida; order Asparagales; family Orchidaceae; genus Platanthera; species Platanthera zijinensis. The sequence continues at coordinate 17,575,217 of CM077078.1, read as the reverse complement.
TTGAAAATTTAATGAATAAATTATTATATATAATATATAAGAACAAAAAATAACATTAACTTAATTACTTGTGAATTTTTTCTTCATAAATTCAGCCGTACACTGGGCACTGCGTGCGTCCACCCTACTTTGAAGGAGATGTGAGTGCTCTCTCACAAGGAAATAAATACAAACATAAAGCATCCATCTAAGAACAAAAGTTAAAACCCTTGCACTCTGTTAGTTCTCCCCATAACAGAAATAACTGACTTCTAGCTCTTTGATATATTGGTTAGGCGTATAGATGCAGCAGATGGCCGGCTCCATTTCCTTCCGAACAAAGGAAATGATCCCCCCGGTCCCAATGCCCCCTTTCGAGCTGCCGGCTGCTCCTGCCGCCGCCCAATCAAACAAAGACATAATCAAGACATTTCTCATAGAGAGAAATCCATCTTATAAACAAAACAAAACAAAAACTTCCAAACCCAAAGAAGAGAAAAGCCCATTTAAACCCTAGAAAACATCATCCCCCAACTTTTCCGGGAAACAGTCGACTACAAAAGGCATAATTAGGCAGAGCATTTAAAGTAGCTTCTACGAGCAAAATAGCAAGTTGTTCATGCATTAACTACCAAAACATAAAAACGCGAAATCAAACGGCATTCAACTTCCCAGAGTTTGCCGACGCCATTCCCTCCCCCTTCACTTCACGACACAGGATAAACCCTAACCCCATCCAAAATCGGCCCACACAGAGTCCCCGTATCATTCGCCTTGGTGTGATAGAAGGAGCTGAAGAAGGTGATCCTCGTCCTGTTCCCCGTCGCCTTGAACTGCAGACTTGCGCTCACATACTTGCCGCCGCCTCCGGAGAGAAACGGCACCTTCAGCGTGCTGTTGGCAGCAAACGCCTCCACAAGCATGGATCCGTGGCAGCCGTTCTTCGCATCTCCGACAACGAAGGTCAGGTTGTAGGCCTTGCTGACAACGGTTCGGATGACCTGAGCCACCGCGCTCTCTCTCCCGGCGAGAAGCTCGACCGCATATCGGCCGAACGGCACCGAGAAGTGCGGCGAGTCGATGTATCTCACGGCCCTGAGGGACTCGATAATCCATCCGACGAGCGGCGAGTTGACGTCCACCTGCTTTGGAGGGAGGAGGGTCCCCGATGTTGAGTTTTTGAAGACATGCGGTCCTACTTCAAATCCCCCATTTCTAACCAAATTTCCTGCAGAATGAAAGTGTTCAGATAGACATTTTCATGAATTCCGAGAATGAAAGAAGCATTATTGTACCTCCGATAGGGATGACCGGAACAAGCTCTTTAATGGCCACGGAATCTATTAAAGGGCCGCAGGCGGGATCCTCCTGAACGCCAATGTTCAGGAAAGTGATCTGTGCAGTTTTATTGACGGCCCTGAAGCCCCAAGCATAGGTGTCTCCTCCGTCGCTGCTGTAAAGGGTTTGAAGAGGAAGATCGCCGGAGTAAGGCGGCACGGAGACTCTGAGGACTTCGTCCTGAGCGCAGGTCCTCGATGCACCGAACGTGAGGGCGTAGAAGGAGCCCGTCTTGGAGCTGAAGTTCTGAGAAATGGAGGCCTCGTTGCCGAGGCGTACTGCATGGACACCGTGCGCCACCCGGAAGTACATCCCGCCAGGCTGGGGGCCGCCGGAGATGTACTCGACCAGGCCATGGATTGTCCAATTTGGGAGGGAGTGTTTGCCCAGGATTCTCGTCTTGTTGAGATGTGCGGGATTGGGGGCTATCTCGAAGCTTCCATTGGGAAGGAACTCTGCTCCATTGGCAAGTAACAACACACCACAAACATTAGAAAATCAAATTACTTTGCCAAAATGTTAATTTCTGGAAGCTTCTTTGGCTTGAGTTGCAGCGTTCTAGTAAGGCCCGCTAAAATCACTAAACGCTGTATAATTTCAGTCATTTTACATTTGTAAGCATAATAAATAGTTAATATTAGGGTATGCTATTAAAATAAGGTGATTGTTAACCGCAACCTGTTATTGGCTAGTCGCACCTCAAAATCTGCTAACTTTTCGTATCTTTCAGAAATACGTCTTTTACATGCAATTTCAGGAAAAATGTTCAACACGAAAGTTGTAGATCTCGCTTCGTGTTGAACACTTTTCCTGAAATTGTATGTACAAGACGTATTTCTGAAAGGCGTAAAATCTGAGCATATTTTCAAAGTACGCCTTGTGATCTACAACTTTCGAGTTGAGCACTTTTCCTAAAAACGCATGTACAAGACGTATTTCGAAAAGGCGCAAAAAATAATGAGATTTTGGGGTGTCACTAACAAATAGCCGGTTTGCGGTTAACAATTACCTAAAATAATGAATTATTCGTCAAGTGTTTGGAGCAAATGCCGCCGGAAGGCGGGTAGACAAACGGCCTCCGGCGGCATTTGATCTCCGTCTGGACCAGCCACGCCGTAAAGAACAGAGCAAAAAGCTCCGTCTGTAGTAGCTCCTCCCCCCCCCCCCCCCTCCAATTCGAATCCGCCCTCTGGACCCGCCGGCTCGTTTCGCCCCCACCGAATCAAACAAAGTCTAAGTTCACAAACATTAGAAACTTACATCCTGCTCAGGGGGAGATTTCCATGTCCGGAGCCCGGACTAAAAGTTTGGTAAAAGCTAAAATGTAAAAAAAACACTCTTTTCCAATTTTAAACAATAAACTCTCTCCAATCTATAATAAAAAATTTGTGATCTTCTAATAAATCTGTGAATGCGGCAAAATTGAGCTACAGACGGAGTATTATGCATTTAAGGAATGCCTTCGCGCCAAGGGAATGCTGTTGTCGAGATTTTATGGCGCGGGACACGAGGGATAGTGCACTTTCACTAGTACAACAACAACACTCAAGTCTTTATCCCACTATAGTGGGGTAGGCTACTATATGAATCCTTTGTCGTCATTATACCCTATCTTTTGTCATAATCTCACTAATGCCTAAGTACATCATGCCTTTTCTTATAGTTTCATTCCAAATCTTTATTGGTCTACCCTTCCTTCATTTAACATGCCTAGTGACTACACTCTCACAATGCCTAACTTTTGTCATAATGATCTCCTTTGTACGTGTCCAAACTATCTTAGTTGAGCTTCTCACATCTTTTCTGCAATTTGTGTTACTCATGTCTTATCATTGAAACATTCATTCCAAATTTTATGAGAGTCTCGTGTGACCAAACATCCACTTACGCATTTTCATCTCAACAACTGGCACTAGTAATTACAATAATAAATTGTGACAATAAAGATTGGGTAGATAACTCATAATCATTAAATGACTGTATCTATAAGAAATAAGAGGAAATTGTAAGTATAGTTTGTCCTTCACATCACATGGAACCAGTAAGGAGGCTCATGAAAGTAAATAATTTTTGGGTCCCCTACTCGCTCTCAAATGAAGGAGCGCGGGTAGCGATCTCGCCGTTCAATGGAGCTTCAAAATTTGTGTTTTTTTCTTTTTTTTTATTTTGACGAGATCACCGACCTTAGATATGCAAGATTAATGGCTTAAATTTCACCTCAACAGGAAAAAAAAAAAAAAAAAAAAAAAAAAAAAAGTGCCCCTCAAACAATAAATAAATAATGTTGCTTCTTTTAAGGACTTCATTTATAATAATGAATCATGATAATGTACCCATGATCACAAAAGTGCATGAGTCCGCGATGTGTTATTTTGATTTGAATATGCGATATCTAAAAAAACATTATTTTTGAGCTCATCTTTTTTGAGAAATTCTGGTTAATTTACTCCGGCTATGTTTGGAATTCCGACCGCCGCAGTGGTTTGGGGGCACGCGCAGTGGCCGCCGTCCGGTTGTTAACCAGCGGCACGCCGCGGTTTGGGGCTATTTTCCTGATGCGAAGAACAACCTCCAAGCAGTGGTCAGCAGTCTTTTGAAAAATCTCAAGCAATTAAACAGAGAGCCTTAAAATTTTTAGTGAATGATAGATCACTCCACATGATAACACGAAAACAAACTTGTGTAGTTCAGGCCACTCTAAAGAAATAATGTAGCTCAGGCCAAACTTAACGTTCCAAAACGCTACTGTAACTATAAAAAAACAGCTTTCTAACAACTAAGCCCGAACAAGGAACAATATTCACAGTAAAAACCAGCTTAACCTCCAAAACATTTCAGAAATAAAGCGCGATTCCTCAACCGGAAGAGCTTAGCTCAAGCAAAGAAGGACAGTAAATAGTTAAACTCCCAAAAAAACAGAGAACAAGCGAGTAAATAGTATCTTGAACTGCAAAAAAACAAGCAAAAAATCACAGTAAAAAGTAAACCGTCGAGCTCTTTAACCGGGATAATTGAAGCAAAGAAGAAACACAGTAAACATTTAGCATCTTAAACTTCAAAAGAACGGGCACAAGTTCATGGTAAAAAAAAATCAAACCGTCAAGTTCTTGTTGAGCCGAAAGAACATGGCTGGCGCAGTAAAGTGAGATCAGCAATGCAGAAAGAGCCTTCATTTTTTTTGACTGGCCGATTAAAGAGGAGTCGCAGAGCATTTTGTCCGGAGGAGGAGGACGAAGCCATTATTTTATACACAGACCCGGATCCGGTGCTCCGTCGGAGCATTGTTTCTCCCCTTCATACTCGAATTCAAATCGAAAAGCTCTATTTCAAATCTTTTGAGAGGATGACGATCCACCTGCGTAAGATGTTCCGGCGGTACAGCTTTGGGAACTTCAAAAAGTTTGCCTTCAATCACGTTACCTAACGACGAAAATTTATGGTTATTGTTAGGCGCAACTCGCTATTAGCTAGTCGCACCCTAAAATTACCTAATTTTTTGCGCATTTTCGAAATACGTCTTGTACATGCAATTTCAGAAAAAGTGTTCAACACTAAAGTTGTAGATCTCGTCGAGATCTACAACTTTTGTGTTGAACACTTTTCCTGATATTGCATGCACAAGATGTATTCCGAAAGGCGTAAAACCTGAGCATATTTCCAAAGTACACCTTGTACATGCAATTTTAGGAAAACTACTCAACACGAAAGTTGTAGATCTCGTGCATGTACAAGGCATAATTCGAAAAGGCGCGAAAAATTACGAGATTTTGGGGTGCGACTAGCCAATAGCGGATTTGCGGTTAACAATCACCATATTTATTCCGCGTAGAGCTCGTGGTTTATTTGGGTTAGATAGTTTAAAATTTAAATACGAGAATTGTTATAGGTTTAGCGAAATTTAATTAGTTAGTGTTTATATTTGTTAGTACTCTATTTTAATAAAAAATAGTTGATAGGTCCCCTTAAAAATGTTAGCCGCACCCCAAGCACGGTGCGAATATCTGAAAACTTCCGCTAATGCCATAGCCGTCCGAGAAGAACCCGACGCGCCAACCGCCACCATCGCCGCCTCCGTCAGCATCCCGACGAGGGTGCAGCCTCCCCGCTACGTACCTTGACAAGGCGACAACCTCGTCGCCCAACTTCATCGGAGCCCGACCAAGGGAAGGGTCGCTCCAAATCGGGCGGCCCACTGGCCACCCGATTCAGGCGGCCTACTCGTCGTCAAGGGCAGGCAGCGATACCGCCCTGCAGGAAATGGGGCGGCCCAAATCGGGCGGCCCTCTGGCCGCCCGATTCAGGCGGACTCCTCGTCGTCAAGGGAGGGCACCGATCCCGCCCATCAGGAAATGGGGCCGCCCCAAATCGGACAGCCCTATGGCCGCCCGATTCAGGCGGCCTCCTCGCCGTCAAGGGCGGGCAGCGATCCCGACCTGCAATAAACGGGTCCACTCGATTTAGGCGGCCTGCTCGCCATCAAGGGCAGACAGGGATCCCACCCTGCAGAAAGCGGGGCCGCCTCGAATCAGGCGGCTCGAATCTAGCCGCCCGATTCGGGCAGCCTGCTCGTCGCATAGGGTGGGTAGTGCTTCCGCCCTGCGGAGAACGGGGCCACCCCAAATCGGGCGGCCCTCTGGCCGCCCAATTCGGGCAGCCTGCTTGCTATCCAGGGAGTGGGTGCCCCGACCGTCAGCCCCTCCCCGTTGTCGGCATCGCGGTTGGAATTTCTGATTGGTCTAACCCGCCAGGGGCGGTCTCGTTATTTCTATTAAAACGGTGACTGTATGCTCAATTTTAAATGATTTTATTCGTCCGTCGAGTGGCTGCCGGGTAAATTTATCGATTCGTTTCTCTTAAAATCTATAAATAGACATCATTTTCCCTCTCATTTGGTCTTTCTTCTCGAACCAGAAAGGTTTTCTCTCTTCTCCTCTCTTTCTCTCTCTACTTGTGTGCACACTCCTCTCGGCGCGCACTCTCCTTTGCGCGCACCCTTTTGTGCGCGCACCCCTTCGTGTGACGTTCCACTATGCATGCGCTCTCCTTGGCGCGTGTTCCTTTGTGCACACTCCCCTTGTACGCACACTCCCCCATTAAGCGCACGCCCCTTCGTGTGCATGTTCCCCCTCTGCACATGTCCATCCGTGTGCAAGTTGTCACGACCGCTCCAAGCGTGCCTCTACATGCTCTGCTGTCAAGACCCCTCCAAGCACGCCTCCGTGCGCACCGCCAACAATATCGACCCCAAGTGCGCCTTGGTGCGCACCGCCAACAAGACTGACCCAAGTGAGCCTTGGTGCGCACCGCCAACAAGACCGACCCAAGTGCGCCTTCGTGTGCACCGCCAACAAGACCGGCCCAAGTGCGCCTTCGTGCTCACCGCCAACAAGACCGACCCAAGTGCGCCTTCTTGCGCACCACCAACAAGACCGACCTAAGTGTGCCTTCTTGCGCTCCGCCGACAAGACCGCTCCAAGTGTGTCTCAACGTGCGTCATGTAACACCCACATCCGTCACATAGCATATAACAGAAGGACCGTTCGGGGCCCGGCGTCATATACTATGAATAGTTTAAGGAGTTACTAATTGAAACCATAATCCAAATCACGCATCCTAACACAGAGTGCATTCTAGCGGAAGTAATTTAAAAGTTTAAAGGAACCCAACCAAAAGAATGTCCACTAACACAAAAGTAGGAATGATAAACCAAATGCACAAATAGTATTGGTTTTAAGGCCTTACAATATTCAACTTAAAGTGAATTGTCTTGCATACATCGGCACGCAGGCCGCAACACATGAACGATAAAGTAAATGAGTAATTTGCTTTAACCTTCAAGGGCCTGCTTAGCAATCCTGAGCTTTAGCCCGCTATTTCCCGCTTGGCTCGGCTGCACCTGCATGAAACATTCCACCACAACGGTGGCAAACAATAGCAACGGTCAGCATTAGCTGACCAAATTATAACGAGGTCACCCCATACTCGGGGTGGTGGTGCTCCTTCTCTGCTGACAATATATGTTTATACACTTTGCATTAAACATGTAATAATATGATTATAATGAAGTATTAAACAAAAATAAACACAATTGTACATATTAATAAATGACAAAGATTGAATAAAGCAACTTACGTTTATTGTTATAATCGTTTCTGGATCAGTGATTCACTAATTCGTCATCCAATAGTTCAATAACATGAAGACTTCTAGGTACCATCAAAATCAACATGAACCAAAAGTCATCCACCTTATCAGCAAAGCTTTTGTAATAATTGCTGAAAATGTATTCAAAAAAGAAGTAATTATATATTAACATGATTAAATGAATAAACAGATTACAACATAATTTAATTTGATTGATTAACTAAACTAACACACCAAATAACAATCGATTTAAGAGAATAATAATACAAGTGCAGGAAAGGAAGTCATGAGAAAATAAGAGGAAACATCATCAGTCACATTGAATGCCAAAAGCTCAAAAATCAAAAGTCATAAGTCACACTGAATGTCAAAAGATCAAAAATCAAAATCCTCATTGCATAACTTCCATATGTATGCATGCATCAAAAAAATATGTATAGATTAATTATTAATGAGTAAAATCCTATTAAGTAAATTGATTTATAATTTATTTTATAGTAAAGACTTACATTTCATATCTCTTCTTCTATTTCGTAGTTTTCTAACATTGTGTCTAATAGTGGAGCTTGCATTTCCTCTTCTGATAGCCCCGCATCTTCATCATCTTTTTTCAATGCTTGTGTTACAATGCGTTTTCACTTTAAACTTTCATTTTGTGATTGTTGATTAGTAGGTCTGGTGCAACTTCTTGGTCCCAAATCAGCATCCACAATGTCTCCAAGTTATTACCAAGTCAATCCTTCTCCAGTAAACACTTCCTCCTCACTTTCATTATCACCTTCACTTGAACCAACGAGCCACTCTACTGTTTTTCTTTCATCCAAATTTTTTGCAGATATTGGATCTCGAGAGAAATCAGCATGCTTAGACTTGAGCATAACATTAAACTTCACGAAGACAAGATCATTTAAACGTTTGCTCTCAAGTCTATTCCGCTTTTTCGAGTGGATCTACAAATTGAAACATTTGAAATATTTAGTATCTATTTATTACTTAAAAGAAATTGCATGCATGTAGAACTACTGTACTACCATTTCGAACGTGCTCCAATTTCTTTCGCATCTAGATGAACTTGTGGTCAAACTCAATATCCTCATGGTCATCCCCCTCAAATTTGGAGTCTCAACTCCATGTAATTTCCACCAGTGTACTAATTAAAAAGCAAAATTTAGCAATATGCATAAATCTTCGTGAACTTAGAATTTAAACTATTTACTTGGATTAAAAGAATGAACTAGCAATTGCCTCTTTGCAAGATCCTTTCCAAATAGTCCTTGCCCGAATTGATATATATAAAAAAAACTAGTGATATGACCTTGCATATTAGGGTCATTTGAATACATTCTTGTAAGGCAATCAAGAAATCCATGCATAAACTTAGTATCCCCCTCCACCTCCTTCTTCTTTGGGTAATAGAAGAAAGGATTTAAAAAAAATCCAGATAAATGTAAAAGGCTGCTCATCTTGCTATTCATTTTACTATCAATCAACTTCCATATAGGAAGATACATGTTTTCTTTATTTTCGAGTGCTACATCAACTTCCTCTTTGGCTTTCTTCATATCTCCATACAACCAACCCATTGACGGTATATCTCCATCTGCTCTTCGTAGAACTTTAACCACGGGGTAAATATAAGGAGTGTCTGCTCAACATTACGCCAAAATGTGGCACTCAATGCTATTGTTGTGGCCTACATACAATGATACAACAACAAAATATTAAAACGATGCAGTGTATTTGCAAAAAAAAAAATTTTAAAAATATTAGATGAAAACATTACTTGTTTTTCATGTGCGGTACTTGATAATTGTGTTACCTCCCATTTAGCAGATGTGAACAATTCCCTCAAATGTCTTCTTTTATCCTGGAGGCTCTGCAAAGATAAAAAAAGTTGTAGCAAATCTGATCACACCAGACCTAACGAGATCATGAGACTCCAAGTCTTTAGTCATCTCTCTGAATATAGCAAGAGCAATGGTGTGAGCATATATAAATACAGTAAGTTGTCGGCTCATACAGAATGCACTTTTAATTTGTTTTAGTTTTGAAATATCTTGGAGAAGAAGATTTATGGTGTGAGCGGAACAAGAAGTCCAAAAAATCTTTGGTCTCTTTACCGCTAGCAATCGTGATGCAGACATATTGTTGGACGCATTATCCGTCACAACTTGTACTATGTTTGCTTCTCCTGGGCCATCCGGACTACTGATTGCCTCATCAACAAACTCATATATGAACTTGTCATCATGTGTAGATGATGATACATTCTTCGATAACCAAAATGCTACTCCAGCAACTGTGTGCACAACAATATTCATGACGCTTCTGCCCTTGCGATCTGTCCAAGCATCAGTCAAAATACTACACCCATGCAACCTACATGTTTGAGTGAAGCTGCTTAGCATTTCCTTGGTCCTTTGAACTTCCATCTGTAAGAACTTCTCCCTCATCTCATATGGCGTTGGTCCTTTCATCCCAGGGCCACATACACCGACAGCATACAACATTTGTTGGAAGGATATGCTATATAGAGCATTGAAAGGAATGCCCATCTCGTATGCCCACCTAGTAATATATAGAGTTGCGTCTTCTCTGGCTTTCTTCTTAAACTTACTCTCAATCGTGCTTTGTGAACTATTTCCCGACTCAATAAATTGGTCCATTGGACCTTTATTTCCAATACTTGTAAACAATGTCCTTTGTGAACTTTCAGGATCTGCAGCCTCTCCAACAATGACCTCATCCAAGCTACTATGTAACATACTACTTCTCAACAGCTTACTAGTTTGTGTTGCTGCAAGGGTTGCTTCGGATTTTGCTCTGACATTAGTTGGACATGAGGGCATGACTTTACATTGCCCTTAATCCCAGTCAAATGATGTTTGAATCGAGTGATGCCCCCATTTATGACTTGCTTGCAATAATTGCAACGAATTCTACTGGTATTCGTTGCAACCACTTTCTCTCCAAATGCCCAAAAAGCATCTCTACTGCCAAAAACTGATGCACTTATGTATTTTGTAGAAGACTGAAATGAATCCATTCTACAACACCAACAAAATATGTGAAATTTCAGTGAAATTTGTATGAGAACTTAAATCAGGAAGTGCAGTAATTCAAATTAATGGCAAATATAAGAAACAATAGTCAACCTATTTACAAAGCATTTGAAAGATTTTTCTTCAAATTTAACAGAAACATTCAACTTGAGAATTATTGCCTCAAATGAGGGTACATCAACAACATAAATCAGGAAGTAAAAACAAAAAACAATGTGCCTCATAATACGTAGAAATTTTTACCTGTAACATCAACAAAGGCTTCCTGTTTAAAACGTTCTCTCTTCCTTTTGCAATGTACAAAGATAATGACTTCTAAAATGAGTACTATTGCTCCTCCAATGCTTCCAAGAGTAATTATAATCTTTGAGCTGTTAGATCCTCCTGTTCCGACTCACAATAAGGATATACAAATTGATGTTCCCATAATGCATAGTCGTAACACCAGAAAATAGTACTACAGTTTTCTTTCACTCAGAATGAAGGAAATTTAATATCTTAAAAGGACGATTAAGTGTAAGTGTGTAAATGATGGATTACTAGTAATAGCTATATTAGTTGCACAAAGTGAAGGGAAGTTTCCCCCACAATTTAGGTTGTTCCCTGTAAAGCTGTCAAATAATAAAAGCCAAATCAATTTCAAATGTTCATGAAAATTGATGCATTTCAAAATTTCTAGAATTATTGATGTGGTAATGTTACGATTCAAATGAAGTATATGCCCGTACTTGTATCTAATTAACGATTGTGGGATCTTCAACACAACAAGGATTTGGGAGCAAGGAGTGGAAACATACACGCGCCATCGGAGATGCGGATTCGTTGTTAGGAGAGGCCGATTCGTCGTCGAGAGGCCGATCCGTCGCCGGTAGAGGCCGATTCGTCGTCGAGAGGCCGATCGTCGCCAGGAGAGGCCGATTCCGCAGAACTATCGAACTGCCGCAGCGCCGCTAGAGAGAAAGTTAGGGCGGAAGCAAAGTTAGGGCGGAAACTTAACGCGATGCTTCCGTGAAATCATTTTAAAGCCCCGCATTTTTTTTATAATATAAAACAAAAAACTGGGTATACCGATATATCGCCAGGAGAGGCCGATATCATCACTTGATATAACGATATATCGCCGAAATATAGCCGATTTTTTACAAAACGTTATTTTGCTCAAACAAATCGATTTCGTTGCGCTTTACGCCCAAAACCTTTATATCGGCCGACATATCGGACATGTCGGCCGATATCTACAACAATGTCGTTAGGTGGTATCTTCCCGAGAGTCCTGCCACTAAACTCACGTCGCTACCACCACGCGGTAACCCTATCGCTGGGTGGTATCTCCCAGAAGCTATTTTCCTACTTTGGGAAAATTGGGGCATTACAAATCTTCTGCACTTAAAGAATTTCGTCCCGAAATTAAGCCGTGCAGAAAAACCAAAGAAGTAAACAACATCAAAGTGTATACCTTAAATAAATAACTCGGGGAACACCGCCTTCATGGTTTGCTCCCGCTCCCATGATAGTTCCTCTCGGCCATAATTGTCCCAACGGATCTTGACCATCATGATAGATTTATTGCGAAGTTGCTTGACTTCCACATCCTCGAGGCAAATGGGCTTGACCCTCATAGTCAACCCAATCTTGATTGGTACCTGATCGACAGCCACCACCTACGTATCTCGGACTTAGCTTTTTCAATCGTTGAATCCTTGACACTCCTTTGAATGGTTTGATCTTCAGGTAAACCCAATCATGAAAGTCCACCTAGTGTCAACTACCTTTATCTATGGGGGGGGGGGGAATAGGTGTCTTGCACAGTCTTTTAGCGGAATTAAAATTATACCTGCACAATTAAACAAAACAACACAGCACAAAAATACGCAGGCAGTTATAGTGGTTCCCCGATTTGTGTACGTCCACTTTCCCTCTTCGACCTATCTCCCAACAAGAGATGACTCGGTCACTTCACCAACCGGATTGAAATCCAATCCTCACACTAATGGAAGGAACTCTTCCAACTGAAGGAGTTACCACTCCTCCACCACGGGTTGCACCCAACCCTTACAACGCGGAACCAACGTTCCTTTACAACAAAAGAAAAATTAGAGTGTATAAAATACAAACTACTTATGGAGCGCTTGGTGTCCCTCTTCGTTCGATGTAGCTTTCTCGACGAAGACGAAGAGTACACGACCTAAGCGCTCACTTAGAGAGGATCTCCCCGAAATCAGCGGCGGCAAGAAGTGCGGCGGCAGAGCTTTCGGGATCGGCGACGGCAAGGTTTGCGGCGACGAGCTTTGTAGATCCAACCTTCGTAGCAAAGCTAGCAAGGTCTACCAACGATCACACTTGGATCGATCGTCTCAATCGATTCGGAAAGGGAAGGTATTCCCGATCTACAAACCAAGAGACAAAGGATCTCAAGATAGACACGTGAGACGCGTTGCTTGACTAAGCTTCTGTCACCGGGAGATCACGATGAATCTAGGATCAGCGGTGGTGATTTTCTCCCGTACGGCAACGGTGTTCCGAGCGGCGACGGCGGCGGAAAGAAATCCACGATGCTTTAGGTCACGATGGCGGCTCGTTTCTTGTTCTCGGTATCGGGGGGTGTTCGTGAAGTTCGAAATACAACAGTATTTATACAGTAGGTCATATATTATGACCGTTGTAGGCCCCACCAGACGAAACCCTAAGCCCGGTTCAAACAGCGCGTGTATACTTGGTCCGGTCCAGCGAGCCGCAGAAATTCGCCTAAGGCAAATTCGACGGGAATCATTGGTGATTCTCGACGAATCGATGAGAATCACTAATGATTCCCGTCGAATTCTACTTAGAAGAATTCTTAGCTGAATAGCTTGCCAACCGGAAGGAATCGTTGAGAGACATCATCCATTCTCGACGAATCGTCGAGAATGCAGAGTCATTCTCGACGATTCTGACTTGGCAAATTCCTTAAAGGCGTTGACTCAGCCTGGTGATTCTCACCGATTCTGACTTGGCAGAATCCTTGAAGGCGTTGAAGGTGTTGAGTCAGCCGGATGCATTCGGCGAGAATCGGCCAGTGATTCTCGACAATTCGGCAAGAATCACTTGTCGAATCGGCGAGAATCACTTAGTGATTCTCGTCGAATCTTACTTAGACGAATTTTCGTCTATCTTCCCGTGAGCTGGTCTTTGACCCATCCTTGCTCCTCTTCAGCTCTAGCTCTATCGCGACCCTGTGCTTGAAAGTAAGTATACTCCAATAGAGAGAGCACGCGTAGGCTAACACATTGATCTGCTTAACGAAGGATTACGTTGCGCAGACCCGTGTATATTGACCCACTGCACTCTGACATTGGTGTGTACTTAGCGTGGAATAACTGCAAGCACAACTTGATAGAAAATCATCAAATACATTATCTATTCACCTTAGCTTGTACAAGGGCTTTTTTAAATCAGGTACATTGTGGATACAATACCCAACAATCTCCCCCTATTTGAAGAAGACTAAACCCTACAAGCTAAGGTGAATAGGACATATGGAAATGAAAATCATAAACGAAGAATCCAGTTGAGAGAGAAATTCATTACCAATTTCTTGAGAGCATTACTTGGTACTTGGAGCCACCTTAGCCTTAGCCGAGAGGGTAATCTCCCCCTTTTCGGCTTCTGCAAATCTGGGACTGCACTTGGAGCTACATGCTCCCCCTCAGATCTTGCAACCATGCTCGAGCTTGAGTTCTTTGCTGATGCTCTCCCTTAATCCAAGAGCCTTGAGCTGTACAGTCTTCACTCTTCATAGTTCAGCATGCCGAGTTCAGTTTTGAAGAGACTGAACTTGGCCTCGTCTAGGGGCTTTGTGAAGATATCTGCAACCTGCTTATCCGTGGGGACATAGCAGAGAGATATGTCTTTATTTTCCACATGCTCCCGAATAAAGTGATAGCGCACTTCAATATGCTTCGTTCTACTGTGCGACACAGGATTGTTCGCAATTGCTATTGCGCTTGAGGAGTCGCAATACATTGGAACTTCGCTGAACTGCAAGTCATAATCTTTGAGCTGATTTCTGATCCATAGAAGTTGTGCACAACAGCTTCCTGTTGAGATGTACTCAGATTCAGCTGTGGAGGTTGCGACACAATTCTGCTTCTTACTGTTCCATGAGATAAGCCTTCTTCCGAGGAATTGACACGTCCCGGAAGTGCTTTTCCTATCATCCCTGCTTCCTACAAAATCAGCATCTGAAAAGCCTATTAGCTCGACATCATTGTTTCTCGGGTACCACAAGCCAAGATTAGGTGTACCCTTAAGGTATCTAAGAATTCGCTTTGTAGCGACATAGTGAGATTCCTTAGTGTTCACCTGATATCTGGCACAAACGCATGTGGAGAACATAATATCCGGTCTACTTACAGTAAGGTAGAGCAGGGATCCAATAATGCTTCTGTATTTTGTTTCATCAAAAGGTTTCCCTTTCCCATCCTTATCTAGAGACATAGTAGATCTCATTGGAGTCCTCATAGAGGTTGCATTCTCCATACCGAATTTCTTGAGGAGTTCATTTGTGAACTTCGTCTGAGAAATGAAAATTCCATCCTCAGACTGTTTCACTTGAAGTCCCAAGAAATACTTTAGCTCTCCCATACTGCTCATTTCAAACTTTCCTTGCATAAGTTTAGAAAACTTTTTGCAAAGATTGTTATCCGTTGAGCCGAATATAATGTCATCGACATAGATTTGCACCAGCAAGATCTTGCCTTTGACTTCCCTAAGAAATAATTTCTTATCTATTTTTCCTCTAGAGAACTTGTTCTTAAGAAGAAAACTAGACAGAGTCTCATACCAAGCTCGAGGAGCTTGTTTTAAGCCATATAAAGCCTTATTAAGAAAATATACATGATTGGGATAAGTCGGATTAACAAAACCTGGGGGTTGTGCGACATATACTTCCTCTTTCAGGTTGCCATTTAAGAATGCAGATTTCACATCCATCTGATAGACAGTGAATCCTTTGTGCGAAGTATATGCCAGGAACAATCTGATCGCCTCGAGCCTTGCCACTGGTGCAAAGGTCTGGTCGAAGTCAATCCCTTCCTCCTGTCTGTAACCTTGAGCCACCAGCCTGGCCTTGTTCTTTATGATGACACCGTGTTCATCCAGTTTGTTTCTGAAGATCCACTTGGTGCCGATCACGTTCTGCCCCTTTGGTCTGGGAACCAGCGTCCAGACGTTGCATCTTTCAAATTGATGCAGTTCATCTTGCATGGCCAATATCCATGCTGCATCCTTGTTCGCTTCGTCGAACTTTTTTGGCTCAACCTGTGACAGAAAGCTAAAATGCAGAATCTCGTTAATTGTACCTCGGCGAGTTCTGACACCGTCACGGGGATCTCCGATGATTTGATCTCTGGGATGATCCCTCACGTGATGAAGCTCTAGCAGTCTGGCATCTGGAGCTCTAATATTTTCTGGGGCTCCTTCCTCTTCAGGGAGGACAACTCCATTCTGACCGTCATCATCTCCGGTATGTGTTGTGGTGGAGACTTTGACGTACTTGGGAGTTGCATCTTTAGCGGTCTCATCGAGACTAAGCTATTCAATTCTTGTACTTGCATCTTCAAGAAGACCACTGGAAGAATTGATGTTAAGCAAGCTTCCTTCATCAAATACCATATTTATGGATTCCTCTACCACTAGGGTTTTCTTATTGAAAACCCTATATGCCCGGCTATGGCTACTATATCCCATAAATATGCCTTCGAAACATTTTTACCAAACTTAGTACGCGGGTACTTCCCGTTATTTAGTACATAGCATCTGCAGCCAAAGATCCTAAAATAGGACATGGTTGGTTTTCTGCCTTTCAGTAGCTCATAAGGTATCTTACGATGGCTCTTGTTGATCAAGGCCTGGTTTTGTGCATGACAAGCTGTGTTGACAGCCTCTGTCCAGAAGTATTCTGGGAGAGAAGCGTCATTCAACATTGTCGTGCAAGCTTCAATGAGTGTTCTATTTCTCCTCTCCGCAACTCCATTCTGCTGAGGAGTGCGCGGGGAGGAAAACTCATGAAAGATACCAAGTTCTTCACAGAACTCTGTCATAGCACCAAACTCGAACTCTGTTCCATGGTCACTTCTGATTTTGACCACCGAGCAGTTAAGTTCGTTCTGAATCTGCTTGACAAAACTTGTGAAGATGTCAAACGTATCAGACTTCCGTTTTAAGAAGAACACCCAAGTAAACCGAGAGTGATCATCAACAATCACTAGCGTATAAGACTTGTCTCCCAAGCTATGAACTTGTATTGGACCAAACAAGTCCATATGCAGAAGATAAAGACATCTGGAGGAGTCTTTGTCAACGATGCCCTTAAAGGTAGCCCGAGTCTGTTTGCCCTTCTAGCATGCAGGACAGGGGCTATCTTTGATGCACTTAATGATGGGAGCATCCCTTACTAAGTTTTTAGAAAACAGCATACTAATAGTCTTGAAATTAATATGTGTCAATCTCTTGTGACATTGTTCACAAAGAGATGCACTGCCTGTTGCTACTAGGCATACGGGGGTAGATGAATCTAAACTAAGAAAATCTAAACAGAAGATATTCTGCTCCTAATGTCTGTTAATACCGTCTCCGAAGAGGCACACGATATTATCAGGCATTTATCCTTACAGAACTTAACGTCATAACCTTTATCACATAACTGACTTACACTGATCAGGTTATGATTTAACCCTTCAACGTAGGCCATGTCGGTGATAGAAATTATACCGTTGGAAATCATACTGTAACCCCTGGTGACTCCTCGATCTGATCCCCCAAAGATGACTTTGGGTCCATTCTCGACTGGAGAGTAATCACGCAGCAGGCTTCTTGTCCCGGTCATGTGCCGAGAGCATCCACTGTCCAAGTACCATATGGGAGTTTTGGTGGCCTTTGGACATTCCTGCAAAATAGAATTAATTTCCCTTAGGAACCCAATCGAACTTGGGTCATAGATTCCTCGTTAGCATACTCCCCCTCGAATGGTTAGCCCTACGAGTGGTCTGCCTCGCATTGCCAACATGAGGAGTCTCGTTATTCCTCGGATTAAACCGAAAATCCAAGGCAAAGTGACCAACTTTGCCACAGCACCAGCAGTCAAATCTGTTATACTTTCTTTTAGGCACCTGCTTCACCCTTGGAACGGAAGGTCCAGCCGGGACCTTGGACCTGGAGGTGGAGGCATCATGATGACAACAGTCGCATGATTTCTTCACCTCCTGGTTTCTCAGTGTAACAGGCTTGGCCTTTGGTGCCTGCTTCCTATTATGGCCGCTAGAGAAGTGGTCATAATCCTCCATTTGAACTTCCTCATAAGGTGCCTTGAAGACACTCTCGCCAAAGTTGCGGGGGAAGGCCCACCCCTCATACCGGCTCTTGGGCTTTTCAACCGAGGGCCAGAAGAAGTGGCCATAGGTTGACTCAAAGTCCTGTTCATTGCAGGGAAAGCCAGGCTTCCTGAATACAATAGGGTTGAGTGGGGCCTTTCCCTTTTCTGCAGCAGAGACCTTCTTAGCAGCCTTATTTCTCCTCTGCTTTTTGTTTCTCCTGGATGATTTACCAGGCACACCCACATTCCCCAAGCCAGCCCCCTTAGCCTGAGCAGAGAAGGTATCAACCAGTGGAAGAACAGTCTTTGACATAGAGAAGCTTTGGACAATCTTCTTTTCTGCCGTAAGTTGTTCTTCCAACTTATTGATTTCTTCCTGTTTAAGGTCAAGGAGACTTAGAGACTCTGAGTGCTTAGAGATCAGGTTCAGGTGCTCCTGTCGGAGAGAAATCAAGCTAGTGATCTCTTCCCTTAGGGAGACACCCTCGACCTTAAGGAATTTGACTTCCTTTTTCTGAGCCCTCAATCTCTTGCGGCATTCCTCGAAGGTGTTGAGCAGAAGCTCATACTTTTCGAGGAGCTCAGCTTCTCGGGCAGATGGGCTGTCCTCGATATCATCATCAGGAGACTCATAGTCAGAGTCGGAGAGGGGGGGTACGAGCTTTTACCTTCCCAGTGAATGGGGGGCATTCTCCTTCTGAGTCAGAGCGACCCACAAGCTCGAAGTAGGCTTCCTCATCATCACTGGAGTCTGAGGAATCAGACTCACTCAATGTCTTTGACTTTTTGGCGATGTAGTTTCTCTCCTTCTTTTTATCTCTCGAGGTTTTGTGCTCCTCGCCCTTCCCCTTATCTTTCCTACCTTGTTGGCAGTCAGCCACGACGTGTCCTGGCTTATTGCATCCAAAACAAATGATGTCAGCAGAGCGATGTTTGTTCGGTTTAGATGCATACCTGTGAAGAATGGTTCTTCTTCTGAAGCCTGGAGGAGGACCCATCTCTCTTTCTTCGATTCCTCAACTTGAGGAACTTCTTGAATTCTCGGGTGATGAGGGAGAAATCTTCCTCAGACAACTCTGAGCCGGAGGAGCATGGCTCGGAGTCTTCCTCCTCATCCTTTTTCCTCGCACGGGATGAAGTCGCACCCTTGCCCTTCCTGGAGTGAATGGCTTTTAGGGCCACAGTCTTTTTCTTGGCTGCGGCCTTCTCTGCTTCTTCTTCAGCTTTCCTCGTGTTCAACTGGAGCTCATAGGACATGAGCTTCCCAAAGAGTATCTGAGGATCAGTTTCTGCTAATCTGCCAAATTCTCGGATGGCGCAGATCTTCGTGTCTCATTCCTTAGTAAGGGACCTAAGGAATTTATCATTAAGTTCACCATCAGTGAACACTCTTCCATATCCCTTGAGAGCATTGACGATCTTGAGGAAGTTCTCGAAGGTAACTCCAATCTCTTCCTTGGGCCCCTGCCTGAAGGCCTCATATTTCTGGTTCGGGAGGGATCTCCGATCATCCCTCACTTCATATGTGCCCTCCATCAGGATAATCAGGTTATGCCAGATATCCTTGGTTGTCCTGTAGTTGCAGAAGTTCTGCATTATGGAGTCATCGACTGCGCTGATTAGTATGTTCTGTGCCTTCTTGTCAAGTCCGACCAGTACCATCTCGTCCTTGTCCATTTCAGAAAGCTTCTTTGGCACCGTTTTGGTAGGATCAATGGTGGAGGCCTTAGTGGGAATATAAGGTCCCTCCTCCATGATCATGAAGAGTCGAGGGTCGACTGCTTCCATGTAAAATCTAATCCTTTCCTTCCAGATAGGAGAGTTTAGCCTGGTGCACACTGAGATCTTGCCTGAGTACTTGAGTCCGTCCATAGTAGATATCTTCCTTCTTCTTGACACTAGTGGCAGGAACTTACTCAAGGTGTTAACCTTTTTGATGAGTAACCTCCCTCTGATACCACTTGAAAGTCCACCTAGTGTCAACTACCTTCACCTATGGGGGGGGAATAGGTGTCTTGCACAGTCTTTTAGCGGAATTAAAATTATACCTGCACAATTAAACAAAACAACACAGCACAAAAATATGCAGGCAGTTATAGTAGTTCCCCGATTTAGGTACGTCCACTTTCCCTCTTCGACCTATCTCCCAACAAGGGATGACTCAGTCACTTCACCAACCGGATTGAAATCCAATCCTCACACTAATGGAAGGAACCCTTCTAACTGAAGGAGTTACCACTCCTCCACCACGGGTTGCACCCAACCCTAACAACGCGGAACCAACGTTCCTTTACAACAAAATAAAAATTAGAGTGTATAAAATACAAACTACTTATGGAGCGCTTGGTGTCCCTCTTCGTTCGATGTAGCTTTATCGACGAAGAAGAAGAGTACACGACCTAAGCGCTCACTTAGAGAGGATCTCCCCGAAATCGGCGGCGGCAAGAAGTGCGACGGCAGAGCTTTCGGGATCGGCGACGGCAAGGTTTGCGGCGGCGAGCTTTGTAGATCCAACCTTCGTAGCAAAGCTAGCAAGGTCTACCAACGATCACACTTGGATCGATCGTTTCAATCGATTCGGAAAGAGAAGGTATTCCCGATCTACAAACCAAGAGACAAAGGATCTCAAGATAGACACGTAAGACGCGTTGCTTGAGTAAGCTTCTGTCACCGGGAGATCACGATGAATCCAGGATCAGCGGTGGTGACTTTCTCCCGTGTGGCAACGGTGTTCCGAGCGGCGACGGCGGCGGAAAGAAATCTGCGATGCTTTAGGTCACGATGGCGGCTCGTTTCTTGTTCTCGGTATTGGGGGAGTGTTCGTGAAGTTCGAAATACAACAGTATTTATACAGTAGGTCATACATTATGACCGTTGTGGGCCCCACTAGACGAAACCCTAAGCCCGGTTCAAACAGCGCGTGTATACTTGGTCCGGTCCAGCGAGCCGCAGAAATTCGCCTAAGGCAAATTCGGCGGGAATCATTGGTGATTCTCGACGAATCGACGAGAATCACTAATGATTCCCGTCGAATTCTACTTAGAAGAATTCTTAGCTGAAAAGCTTGCCAACCGGAAGGAATCGTTGAGAGACCTCATCCATTCTCGACGAATCGTCGAGAATGCAGAGTCATTCTCGACGATTCTGACTTGACAGATTCCTTGAAGGCGTTGACTCAGCCTGGTGATTCTCGCCGATTCTGACTTGGCAGAATCCTTGAAGGCGTTGAGTCAGCCGGATGCATTCGGCGAGAATCGGCCAGTGATTCTCGACGATTCGGCGAGAATCACTTAGTGATTCTCGTCGAATCTTACTTAGACGAATTTTCGTCTATCTTCCCGTGAGCTTGTCTTTGACCCATCCTTGCTCCTCTTCAGCTCTAGCTCCATCTCGACCCTGTGCTTGAAAGTAAGTACACTCCAATAGATAGAGCACACGTAGGCCAACACACTGATCTGCTCAACGAAGGATTACGTTGCGCAGACCCGTGTATATTGACCCACTGCACTCTGACATTGGTGTGTACTTAGCGTGGAATAACTGCAAGCACAACTTGATAGAAAATCATCAAATACATTATCTATTCACCTTAGCTTGTGCATGGGCTTCTTCAAATTAGGTACATTGTGGATACAATACCCAACAAATCACCCACGACTGTGCTTGGCGTTGTAATATTTAGCATGTCTATCCTGTGCAATCAATAAATGTTCCTTGATTGTTCGAACAATCAAAGTCGCATCCTCGACTTCCTTCCACTTATACAACTTTGACTCGTCCGTCTCCAACCATGACAACAAAGTACGACAATTTCTACCATATAGGGTCTCGAAGGGCGTCATTTGAATGCTTGATTGGTAGTTGTTATTGTAAGCGAATTTGATCATATACAAGTGATCCTCCCACTTTTTCCCAAAATCTAGGGCGCACATACGAAGCATGTCCTCCATCGTCCTGTTTACCCTCTCGGTCTGACCATGATGAAAGGTCGTACTGAACTTCAGCTTGGTTCCCAACAGTTGATGTATTAACCTCCAATCGTTAGACGTGAATCGCACATCTCGATCACTTATGATGTTACGGGGCATACCTTGCAGTCGTACAATATTATCCACATACAGCTTCGCCAGTTTTTCCACTGAATCGTCCTTCCTATTCGAGATAAAGTGCGACACTTTCGTCAAACGATCAACGATCACCCAGATGGCGTCATTTCCCTTCTGCGATCTCGGTAATCCATGTACAAAATCCATGGATATATTGTCGAACCTCCATTCCGGTATAGGAAAAGACTTCAAAAATCCACCGGGCTTCTGACATTCGGCCTTCACCAAAGCATAAGTCTTACACTTTGCTACATACAGTGCTATGCCCATTTTCAATCCTGACCATCAGAATAGCTTTTTCATGTCTTTACACATTTTTGTACTCCCCGGGTGAATCGAATACTTTGTATAATGAGTCTCGTACATTAATTCTTCCAGTAGTTTACCCACCTTTGGGACGCACAATCGACTGTTCTTCCACAACAGTCCACCATCAAAAGTAAACTGTGCATTTGACCCATCCAAAGACTCAGCCATGTAGCATTTCATACCGTCGTCCAATTCCAAAGCCTGTCGAATCCAGTCGGCGAGGTCATACTGTACTTCTGTCCAATTCAAACGTGCTTCAGCACTCGACCTCCTGTCAACACAAGAGATCTCCAAGGGCGCGACTCCAAATTTTGAACGAGACGCTCGTCATGCATCAATATCCAATTTGTATGTGCGGGGGCCCTGCGACTTAACACATCCGCAACCACATTACCCTTGTCAGAGACATAATGTATCTTGAAGGTGTAGTCCCCAAGGAACTCCATCCACCTCCGTTGGCACATATTTAAGTCCTTCTGATCCAACAGATACTTCAAGCTCTTATGGTCTATATAAATGTCGACCTTCACGCCATACAAGTTTTGCCTCCAGAACTTCAGCGCGAATATCACGACCGCTAACTCCAAATTGTGGACCGGATAATTTCTCTCGTGTACCTTCAGCTGGCGTGAGCCATAGGATATCACCTTCTCATGTTATAGTAAAATGCAGCCTAAGCTGCTACTTGAAGCATCGTTGTAGATCTCAAAGCCCTCTATTCCACATGGCGAGCACAAAATAGGCGTCATGGTCAGATGACTTTTCAATTCTTCGAAGGCTTGCGCACACGCTGGCGACCATACAAACTTTTGATCCTTCCTTGTCAGGGTCGTGAAAGGTAACGTTATCCGCGAGAAGTTCTCCACGAAGCGCTTGTAGTAGCCGGCAAGTCGCAGAAAGCTCCGGACTTCCGCTACAGAAGACAATACAGGCCACTACCGTATCACAACAATCTTCACCGGATCCACCGTGATTCCTTCTCCACTAACAATGTGACCAGGGAATGCCACCGAAGATAGCCAAAATTCACACTTGGAGAACTTGGCGTACAACTGATTGCTCCTCAAGGTCTCCAAAATAATGTGCAAATGCTCTGCAAGATCATCCTCGGACTGGGAGTACACTAGAATATCATCAATAAAGACTATCACGAATCGATCCAGATACTCCCTGAACGTCCTGTTCATTAAATCTATAAACATAGATGGCGCATTCGTTAGCCTGAAAGGCATAACAGTGAATTCATAATGCCCATAACTTATACTGAACGTTGTCATGGGAATATCACTTTCCCGGATTCTCAGTTGATAATATCCAGACTTCAAGTCTAGCTTCGAATACACCGTCGACCCAACTAGTTGGTCGAATAGATCATTGATCGTCGGAATCGGGTACTTATTCTTTTCTATTAGCTTATTCAGTTCCTGATAATCGATACACAGACGCAAACTACCATCCTTCTTCTTCACGAAGAGGACCGACACGCTCCAAGATGACGAACTTGGACGCACATACCCCTGCTCTATCAAATACTGAAGCTGCGCCTTCAATTCTTTCATCTCTTTCGGTGCCAAGCGGTAAGTAGACCACGACACAGGTTTGGCACCTGACACCAACTCAATGGTGAAATCGATCTCTCTCTGAGGTGGAGCTCTAGGGAGATTCTCAGGGAAGACGTCAGCAAACCCTGACACCACCGGAATATTGGCCAAATCAGGCTTGGGATTCCTAGCCTCCAATAAGGTGAAAAACAACTCTGCCCCCTCATGAACAGCTTTAACTACTTGAAGAACAGACATCAGCGTCTTGCTCAATCCATTCAAACTAGAGAAATTAGTTTCATGACTTGTATTCAACCCCTGTTTGACAGTCTTTAAACTACAATCAATAAAAGCATGTTGCTCCGAGAGTTAATCAATGCTAAAGATCACGTCAAACTCTATTATCGGCAGTAGACACACTACTAAGTCAAAATCTTGACTTCTTATTAGTACCTTAACGTAACGGACTCTATCCGCGTGCATCGAACACCCGTTAGGTAGCAACACATCTAACTCATCCTTCGCCACAAAAGAAGGCACTCTGATACGAGATACAAAGTTCTCGGACAGGAAAGAGTATGAAGCTTCTGTATCAAACAGTGCTCGAGCCGGACAGTCCATAATCACGACAAAACCTAAAACATGACAGCCATACGACCAAAGCATAAGATGCAAGGTATACTAAGTATTACAGCTAAAATCTAACACATACATGTCACCACATCGCCTTGTTTGATGGCCTCCTATTGTCCAAGGTTGTAGACTCTTGGTTGGGGTGGAGTTTGATGGGATATGGTTGACTCCACCGCCTTCCCTTTTTCAACATAGGATGCTCCTGCCTTCTTCTCAGATTTTCCACTCCAACAGTCGCGGGTTATATAACCCAGTTTGCCACGGTTATAACAAAGAGTTGGGCCTCCTCGCCCAGACGATGCTCTAGTAGTAACCGATGAAGTAGTCGGTCCAGAAGTTTTGGGCTTCTTGCACCACTTTCGATGCCTAGATTTCGATGAACTTGGAACTTTAAATTCTGATCTCTTCACCGCCGAGTCTTTCTTACCTTGAACCCTCTTTAGATCCTTCTCTAGAGATTGGACTGTATTGACCAGGACCAGAAAGCCATGCATCATAGGACCTGAGAGTAGCAACCTCAAATCGTCAAGTAGTACTTCGTAGAACTGGTTGGTCTTGCGCTCCTCATCAGTAAAAGTAGATCCAGCATAACATCCCAATCTCGTGAACTCATGTAGGTAGTCGACCACGCTAATCTCACCCTGAGTCAGTCTCTGAAACTGATTCTCCATTGCTATTTTTTACGCTGACAGGATGAACCGTGCCAGAAATAATCTCGAGAACTCCTCCATCGAGATATCGATGAGTTGTCTCCCAGCAAAGTGATGCAGCTCTAACTCATCCCACCATAACCTTGCTTCGTTGTCCAAAAAGGAAAGTGGCTATTGTAACCTTCTGTCACTCTTCGGTCTCTATTCTAGTCATGACTCTCTTAATCCTAGAAAGTCAGTCCTCAGCTTGCGTTGGGGTTTTAGATCCCATAAATACTGGTGGATTAAAGCTCATCACATGCTTCAATTTCTTCTCTGCCACTCTCCTCTGCACTACGGGCTCTGCCGCTACTTGATCAGCCACTATAGGTTCCACTGCGCCAAGCGGTACGCGACCTAATCCAGGAGCAGGAGGTTGTACCTGCCTCCATGGTTGGGCATTGATCATAGCGAGCACCGCTTCATCTACCATTCGTACTATTTCAGTAAAAGGAGGGGTCGCAGGCGCGTCATTAGGCGCACTACTCTCCGCAGAGTGCGGACGTTGCGACTGCTCGACACCACTCCTAGTCACCTAAAATCAAACACTCAATTAGACGACAAGCAAATTGCCTAAAATGCAATTTTAGGAACACACAGGTTCCTCAAATGTGTATTTTCATTCCTAAGTGGACATTCATGAGTTCTTTTCATGTTATAACAGTAACGCACACACATGTGCTCATCACACCGTAAGAGAATTCACCCATAAATTTGAATAAGAAAGACCGACAGCAAAGTCTGATACCAACTTGTAATACCCACATCTGTCACATAGCATATAACAGAAGGTTCGGTCGAGGCCAGACGTCATATACTACGAACAGTCAAAGTAGTTACTAATTGAAACCATAATCCAAATCACTTATCCTAACACAGAGTGCATTCTAGCGGAAGTAATTTAATGTTTTAAAGGAACCCAATCAATAGAATGTCCACTAACACAAAAGTAGGAATGATAAATCAAATACACAAATAGTATTGGCTTTAAGGCCTTGTAGTGTTCAACTTAAAGTAAATTGTTTTACATACATCGACACGCAGACCGGCCACACATGAATGATAAAGTAAACGAGTAATTCACTTTGGCCTTCAAGGGTCTGCTTAGCAATCTTGTGCTCCAGCCCGCTATTTCCCGCTTGGCACAGCTGCACCTGCATGAAATATTACATCACAACGGTGGCAAACAATAGTAACGGTCAGCATTAGCTGACCAAATTATAACGACTTCACCCCTTACTCGGGGTGGTGGTGCTCCTTCCCTGCAAGCATTAACATTATCAAATATTGGCAATCAGAACGAGCAAGCAAGCATCATTCTCCACAGACGTTGGCACAGCGGACCAACGCCCCGTGCTCTCAGGGCACATTCACGGTGCACCAGACCCTAACGGGTCGCACTTCGGTTCTCTGCGATAGTCAATAACGTTTGAGCATTCTAGTATTTTAGGGCCAAAACCAAAT
Source organism: Platanthera zijinensis (assembly GCA_039513925.1). NCBI lineage: Eukaryota > Viridiplantae > Streptophyta > Magnoliopsida > Asparagales > Orchidaceae > Platanthera > Platanthera zijinensis. The sequence goes on along the minus strand of CM077078.1, from coordinate 17,548,601 downwards.
ACAACGCCCCTATGGCTACAACCAAGTCATGGTTATTTATACTTTAACTCACTCCAGGTCGATCAACATAGGGTTGGGTACAGTTCAGCTCTTTCCTGGTGCTCAAATCGTCGGGCACAACAAGTCATGATGGGGGTCAGCATCCCCTTTCCCATCCATACACATCATAATCTCGTTATGATCCTAGGCCAGCACTCACAGCCGTCTAAGCTGGGCCAAAAAGGCTCTCAGCTCCACATATTGGCCCTCAGGTCTTCGAGAGACGGACCTCCACAATAAATAGCCCTCAGGTATCCCGGAGTCAGGCTTCACAAATATACATACATAGCTCACTGGGAGCTATCGCTGGCGGTAGTGCTACTGCCGCGCGGTAGGGGACAAACTATCGATTCTTCCCCCTTTTTCAGGTGTTTTCATGGAGTCTACCTCTAGTACTCTCAATGCATTCATCTGCACACCCCGCGACTCCAAAATCTACGCGATTACCACGGAGTCTTCTCCGGCATACCAAACATACAAACATCACCAATCCAAACCAACTTGTCTGGATGGGCTTCACACAACATGTTTATTTCGTACTTCGATTCCGGATCTAAATGCAATACTAACAGGGATACACAAGTCTACCCATCGGGAGAACCACTTCCACGTGTTCGTGAAGCGTCTACCCTCAAATGCCAAAACGAAGGACTTCACGTGTCCAAAGAAGAGGATCATTACCATAGAAGTCCATTTCGGCGCCATAGGAGAGGTTTTAGCCGGATGAAAACGACCGCTTCGGCTTTGCCTCTAAAGATCTGAGCTCGTCTCGCGAATCCACGCTCCGAAACTCCAACGGCAACGAAATCTCTTTCGGACAAAGCTCCTCCTTCCTTCTCCAGCCACTCAACCCTAAAACTCCAAAAGAAATGAAGATAAAACGACTCTTCAAACACTATAAACTGAGCTACCGCCGTGCGGTAACTAGCTACCGCCGCGCGGTACCGTTAATCAACGCCTCGGTTCGTGTGCCACCGCCTATGCCCTCCAATCACAAGCTGACACGTGGCCACGCCGTTACGGAACTGCTACGGCTGCGCAATAGGATACTACTGCCATGCGGTAACTGTGCCGGTTACGACGCGATCCCTACTGCTACCGCCACCGACAGCTGCTACTGCCGCGCAGTAACAACCCGAGAGCTGTGCCGATTAAATCGACTAAGCTACCGCCAACGGTATTTCTACCGCTGGGCAGAATCTTCCCGAGAGTCCTGCCACTAAACTCACGGCGCTACCGTCGCACGGTAACCCTAACGTCGGTATCTCCAAGAAGCAATTTTACTGCTTTGGGAAAATTGGAGTGTTACACGCTGCCTACTTACGCGCCTTCTTGCGCTTCGCCGACAAGACCGCTCCAATTGTGTCTCAACGCGCGTCGCCTACTTATGCGCCTTCTCGAACACTTTGCCTATGAGGGGTCGGGCCTGGATCGTTACAAAAAGTGCATTTTTTTGTTGTAACACCTCTCCACTCAATCACGATGACCTCTTAGCGAGCATGTTACATGGTTGCAGCTCAATTGGTGATGAGGAGTGGTTTGAAGGCTCCTTATCAAGGAGGTTGCGGGTTTGAGACCCGCCCTCAACAATGCGTCGCGGCCAAGAAACAGGAGCAGAGAGGTTTTGGGGTGCTCGAGTTGCAGCCTTGTTACATGCTCGTTAAGAGGTAACTGTGATTGAGTGAAGAGGTGTTACACCCCAAGTTCGGCTTCATCCACCATACCTAATATACCAATGAGTCAGATCTCTAATGCAAATCATGTCTGAGATGAACTCAATCAACCCGGTGGTACCTCTTGAACCAAGGCGATCCGAATCTCTCTCATTTGAGAGATCTCATGTCAAAAGTACAAAAAAAGAGGGCACTAAAACTATAAGATTAGATAAAATTTTGATTTACGAACTGGAAATCTTTAATTTGAATAGATGACTTATTGCGGGTCCCCAAACTTTTTTCCCGGTCTGGAGAATCGCACCCCCTTAGCCGGAGTCGAGCCGGACGCGCATTTACTTAAAGAAAATCGCAGTAATGAACAAAAGATATTTTTGACGCGAAAAACTCAGAAAGGGTGAAAAACCACGTGTCTGGTACTATGCCGAGCCAAAATTCACTAGCTTCTTGGAGTGTTACAACGATTGGTTTGATCTTGGAGGGCGACAAACCGCTACTCCGTTACAAGTACGGTAAAAAAAGGAAAAACAACTAAGTTTTCAGAGCCTAAATGGAAGTGCTCTGGCCCTTGAGATGAAACTGAGCTCGCAGAACCTTGGTGGGAGTGTTCCAACTGTAAAATATTATAAGTTCACGAAGCTTTTGACGGTTGCGCTCTAGTTGACGCGAAACCTATATGGGAGCGCTCTCGCGAAGGCGGTTGACGTCGCTCGAGGCATGAGGGAACCGTGGCACAAAGAGAAGAGCAGAGCGAATTCCTGAGCGAAGAATCGGTCTTAGTCCACGATCTCGCTGGAAAACCTCAGACCTCTCTCTCTCTCTCTCTCTCTCTCTCTCTCTCTTTCTCTCTTGCCTCTGGAGTTGTTTTGCTTGAAATGAAGATCTTGGGGGCTATTTATAGTTTTCTGGAGGAGCGTGCCAATACCACTCGTGTGGTTTTCTTGTTTCATCATCCGGGCGTCGGGGAGTGTTTTGTGCTGACGAATGACGTCGCTTCATTTCGATCACGCGTATCACCATTTTTACAGAAATGACAGTAGTGTCCTCTTCCCCTCGGGCAGTTCGTGCAAGATGCCCAGCGGCGCCGGGGGCTGCTGGCGGCGCACGAGCGCGAGGCGCGTGCAGCACGCGGCCGCGCGGGGCCAGACCATCCGGGGCCCGACCACCACCCGGGGGGCGCGGCCTGGGGGCCGCACGGGCCGGCCACGCGCGCGGGGGCCGCGCGAGCGCCTGCTGGCCGTGCGTGCCCGGTTGCGTTCGCTTGATCTTCCTGGGTGCTTACGGTTCTATGCATGCCGCTGAACCGATTGAACTCACTTTTAGCTGAACTGTCTCGGCTTGAAAATTTCATGGAGACCACATCATGAATGTATATTTAATTTGTGGATTAAAAATTTTGCTCTGCATAGAACAATTTTAAGAAAAAAAAAGTGAATTTGTTTTGGGATTTTGTATTGTAATTTTCATCGCTTATAGTTATAACTCTAAATTCTACGATTTATGAATTTATGAATGAAAAAGCAATGTTGAATCATAAACATACCAATTCGTAAAGCCACGGATTGTCATCTCTGGCGCGGCGATGCAGGAATTGCCGAACAGAGTGCTGACTGCAGAGACCGACGGCGGACCATGAAATTTGACTGGCCAATGGAATTTTAAATATAAGGTTGAATAAAACTCTACCTGCAAGTCACAAAATGTGGTCACCTATATTAGTGTCTGAAGTACGGACTTTTTAAAATCTGCTGCGAGTTCATGAAGCCCATTCAATTCATGAGTTTAAGGCGAGCGTACTTGGTTTCCGTGAAATCGGGTGTGATTTTGCCACCGAAATGCGGGAGGCCGCATACATGCATGATGCGGACACAACCCCATCGTGATCGGACATGGATCGTAATAATGTGAGCAACACAAATCCGAATTGTGGCTCGGGACAAATAAAGATGTCTTATACTACGTAAATTAAAGGTTGAAAATTAATCACCGAATTGGTAATTTGCGTTAATAATAATAAATTAAATCCTAATTAAATCCGATCAAAAATTTAATATTTTTATGGAGCACCCCTAAATTATAGAAAATTTGGGCTGCCAATAGTCTTCCGATACACCTCCCCCCACTATCTTAGTGGGGAAAATGGAGAAGAGTGAGGTTGATCAAAATCCACCAACTAACTCCCTGACCGTCGCACATGTGACAGCAACCAAACTTTCATGACCGGGTGACCGCCGTTGTTTCCCAATCCACCACTCGGCCTTGGTCGGGAGACCTCCCAGCCGCACGGCTGCCCACAACTAGCAGCACGCGGCTATGCGCAAGGTCGCGCGCGACCTTATCTCATGCGCCTGAGAGAGCTTATGAGGATTCCCTCAATGATCTTCCTGCATACTCGAAAATTTCCTCGAAAATCTGCATCAGCTTCGAAGATTACCTAAATATTTTCTTCAGAAACTCCAAGATGCCCTCCGCTCCCTCCGCTCCCTTCCGGAAACCAGAGATCCCCTCCAACTCCCGACTCTGGCTTTCGGCAACCGAAGATCCCTCCAGCTTCGGACACTCACTTCCAAGAACTAGAGATCCCCTTCAGCTCCCGACGCTTGCTTCCGGGACACAAAGTTCTCGTTCATTTCATGGAGATTTTCCTTAAGATTGCTCGAAGACTTCTTCCGGCTCTACAACTGAAGTACAGATCGCTTCCGAGCATATCCACCAACATCACTTTTTTGTCATCTCCAGCAGTTCGGAAGAACAATAGTAATGAGTAGTGACCATCATCCTCGAGAAGAACTCTTTTATAACTCTAAAAAATAGTAAAATTTGACAGGCACGAACCAGACCCAATAGTTTTTCCTCTCTTTTAGGTGTTTTTCCACGTAAGAACTCATTTGTCGGCCGTCAGTAACTTTGTGTGACTGTTTGCACGCTCGACTCATTCAAAAGCTAGTACGATTCATTCAAACAGATTTACAAGCTTCTCGAATGACCTGCAACAATTTTATTATAACTCCTTTAAAAAAAGATTATAAAACTATAATAACGGGCCGATGTTAATGTATACCATGTTAGTGGTGCTCCGCTCAAAGTATTCTACGAATACCTCATCTATGTATGGAATGAGTATTTATAGTACTTCCAGCGTAGAGCCTAACTCTAGAACGACACGAACCCGTAACCTATTCCGAGTCGGTCTAACACGCGTGTGGACATATTATAAAATATCTAACAATCTCCTCCTATGTCCGCCGTGTACCAAGACTTCGGATAGAGGGTGGTTTGTGCAAGGTTCAACCAAAACGTGAATCATACACAACCGTGTCTTGCACCTGTTTCAAACAAGATTAGACTTGAACACAAAAATTAGTATGCACGCCTAAGTAAAACAAAAAACTCAGCTGCAACACAGAAATAGTCTCAGGTACAACAAGACACAGACCCTATACGCCTGATGTCACAAATCAACAGAGAGCTATATAAAGTCTAAATAAACAGTGAAAAAGTAGAAGAGCTAAACAATGCTCTGAACAGAAGTAGCAAAAGATAAACTCATAACACTCTAAATCTCATCATCCAAAAGATCATCCTGATCAGGATTCCAGTCAACCAGAGTTCCTCCTATCCCAGCAGCTCCTGCAATTTCAACAGAGAATTTCATTTCAGAATGAATTCTATCCTTACAAATTTGCAAATATCTAGTTCTACAAAAAGAACTTAGTATTAATCATTTTAATTTGGCTGGGAGGACACGTTCACATAGTATTATAGTTTTACCTCAGAACCTGATATTTGTTTCAACCGAAACAATTTCAGACTTCTGGACACCGCAGCTATATCTGTGGTCCTATATGGAATGTCACGGTTACTGCCCTTCTAAAGTTAATTGGAACTCATCAAGTTTGGAATGGAACCAATCTCCAGAAGAAGAGTCGAGACCAAGTCAGATTGTGTTTTCAAGTTTGAAATAACACTCTCCTCCAAGGCAAAAGTCGAATCCATGTGAAGTTGTTAGCATAAAGTTTGGAATGAAACAACTTACCAGATCTGAACTCAGCAACCAAGAGCATCAACGGAGCACAACATGCTTGCTTTGACAAAGGAAATCGTAATAATCAAAATGTTCGGACAAAGGCTGAACTAAATCGCCTGAAGCTGAACTAAGGCCGAACTAAATCGCCTTTAGTCCCATTTCCCCCACTTTTTTGATTAGTCGGTCTTTGGGCATTCCTTTCGTTAATGGATCAGCCAGGTTTCCTTTGAACGCACATCAATCAAAGTGATAATTCCTTGTTCTTTCAGATAATTCAGTAAAGCATGTCTCAGTTGTACATGCCTCTTCTTAGTATTATATAGGCATTCTTAACGACTTGAACTGCTGCTTGATTATCACAGTACAAGCTCAACGAGTTGACTTGTAGCTTAGACAAGGGAATGTATAGAATCAAGTTCCTGATCCAATCTGCCTCTCCACCGGCCAAGGCTAAGGCAAACAACTCGGCTTCCATAGACGACAATGCTATACAGGTCAATCTTTTGGATTTCCAAGTTATAGCAGCTCCTCCCAAGATGAATATATATCCACTGGTGGACTTGCTGTTCCCGGCTTCTGAACACCACGAGGCATCAGAATGTCCTTCCATAGTAGGTGGGTAACCAGTGTAGCACAGAACATGATCTTTAGTACCTCTCAGGTATCTTAACAGCCTATCTAGGGCTTCCCAATGCTCTTTGCCTCGATAACTGGTAAAACGGCTCAACATGCTAACCGAAAAAAGCTATGTCGGGTCTTGTACAGCTTGTGGCGTACATAAGACTACTAATTATTTTGGAATATTTAACTTGATCAATGCTGGTCTCTTCATTAGGACTCAACTTGACATTATGATCAAACAGTGTCTCAGCCGACCTACAGTTATCATATCCCCAGGTAGAAAGAAGTTGCTCAATATAGTGAGCCTGACTAAGAGTAACTCGGCCCTTGTCAACTTTGACCTTCATACCTAACAGGGTATCTACAAGACCGAGGTCCTTCATGTCAAAAGCTTTTGCCAGAGTGGATTTAATATCCCTAACTGCGGCAAGATTAGACCCCAAAATCAACATGTCATCTACATATAAGCATATGATGACTGTCTGATTCGACAATGAGCGGTGATAAATACATTTATCTGAGAGACTGGATTGAAATCCGAGGCTCTTTACCACCTGGTCAAACTTCATGTGCCACATCTTAGGCGCTTGTTTAAACCCATAGATTGATTTATCCAGTTTGCACACTTTATCTTTTTGATCTTTCTGCACATAACCTTCAGGTTGTGTCATGTAAATCTCTTCATCAAGCTCTCCATTTAAGAAGGTTGTCTTCACATCCATTTGATGAACTATAAAGTTCTCGATAGATGTTAAGGCTAGAAGAATCCTAATAGTCGATAAATGACACACAGGTGAATAAACATCAAAATAGTCTATTCCCCCATGTTGTTTATAACATTTAGCTACGAGACGCGCTTTATACCTGGCTATAGACTCATCACTATGAAGTTTCTTCTTCAACACTCACTTGCATCCTAGGACTTTAGCGCCTTTCGGCAAGTCAACTAGATGTCAAGTATTGTTATGTAGCAGTGAGTCCATCTCATCATCAATGGCTTCTACCCACATCAACGAATCTCTAGATCTCATTGCTTCCTGGTAGGAGAATGGATCATCTTCTAAGTGATAGGTGACGAAGTTCTCACCAAAGTTCTTAGGGATTCTCTCTCTTGTAGATGCTCTAAGTGGAACAGATTCCACCTCTAACGGTTGTGGAGCAGTACCAGAGGGGCGCTTCAGGTTCTACGATAGATTCTGAAATCATATCATTAGACCCAGAAACAGATAAACCATGATCCTTGATAAATTTATCTTCAAAGAATATGGCATCTCTAGACTCTATCACGGTATTCATGGATAGGTCGAGAAATCTGTCTGCTACACTATCTTCTGCACTACCTAGATAGACGCGCGTCGTCGTTCTAGGTCCCCACCTTAGGCCTCTTAAGGTCTTGTATGCGCACATAGGCAATACAACCCCAAGTCTTTAGAGTATCATACCTACAAGGATGACTGTGCCACAACTCATACGGGGTAGAAGCGAGCTGAGAATGAGGTACTCTATTCAGAATGTGATTTGCAGCACAAACTGTTTCTCCCCAAAAGAAATTAGGCATGTCAGCTGTTAGGAGCATAGAGTTCAACATCTCTGTTAAAGTTCTATTCTTACGCTCGACAACACCATTCGACTGGGGTGAGTAAGGAGCTGTTGTTTCCAGGATTATTCCCTCAAAGGCACAGAATTCCTTGAACCTAGTAACAATGTATTCTCCTCCTCGATCACTTCTAAATCTCTTAATTTTCAAGTTTAACTGATTATCCACACGAGACTTGAATGTCTTAACATTCTCAAAGAAATTTTGTCTGCTCCGCTAGGGTTTTCTCTCGACACCGCCGTCGTTCTCCATCGCGAGTGAAGGAATTGATCTCTGGTTTGTATCTTTAGTCGATCGGGAAGGAAGGCCGCCTACGCAGATCTCTGGATCGAGAAGAAACCGAGAATCCCGTTGTTGCTCCGTCTTCATTTTGCGGGCTCTGGAGATTTCCCGATTCCGTTCGTGAAGATCGCGAGGGTTGCAGAGAGATCGAAAAGGAGGGCAGCAGAATTCATTCGCAGATCTTGGGCTGCAGATCGCCGACGCAGATCTAACATACCACACATTCTCCGACCATGTCTTCTCGTATCAAACAAATTCGGGAGAAGTTGGCCCACCTCACATGCACCCACCAGCCACCACATGGGCGGTGCGCGGCTGAGGATGTGGACAAGGAATGGCAGTCAACTTTGCTGCTCTGGTTATATTTATTTGGCTCTTGATTTCGATCTCGGCTGCCGTTTAGGTTAATATAAATCACGAGACTTTTATTATTATTATTTTTTAGAATTTTAAATATAAAACGAATTAAAACTAATAATTATTGTCTTGAAACGAAGCTAAGCCTTCATGTGCGATTCACGTTATCAAAACACGAGAAATATTTGGGTCCGTCACCCCGTTTTAAAGGGAGGTTCAGGTGAAATCTGATTACATGTTTTTTTGATCAATTAGTCAGCGAAATATGCAATTTTTTAAAAAATAAAAAATAAAATTCAATCAAATTTCTAAAAATGGGATATCGGACCGAATTATTTTTAAAATTTTTTTTTTTATAGAAAAATAATATCTTAAATTTATAATAAAAAAATTTATAATTTATTTTAGAAAAAAATATTTTTTGGTAGGGTTAAAATCAATTTATTGAGAGCTAAGCGGACCTTTCTTTAGGTCCGCCCGGCGGACCAAGAAATTTTTCTCAAAGCAGGTTTTTTTTAGGATTTGCTTAGTTCCGGAGACCTGTGGAAGCTTGGAGATAGAGCGGTTGAAGATGTAGATATAATAGTAACTGTTGCGGCCAACTCAAAGGCTTCTGCAGACCGGTCCAAAATATTTCGTCTTAGCTTGAGAGTGGTTGAACGCACAAACAGTTGGAGAAAATGAGACGGTTGACACGAATGTTTTTTTACGTGAAAAACCTCTAAAAGAGGTTTTTGCGGCCGAGACTGTGCCGACCGAACTTCACATTTGCAGGTATTGTACAATGCTTTTATGAGAAATCCAAGGCAACAGACTACACCTCGTTACAGTTGCTAGGGGGAGAGAGAAAGAGAGATGCTCGAAGTGTGATAGGTCACCGCTCACGCAATTAAGTATTTTGTTTGTTGCAGTGGGGAGCACTGCGCTCTTGATGCCTCAAAGTTCTTTGCGGGAGCTAGGAAGCCAAAGGGCTACATGGGGGCGTCTAGATGTTTACTCTTGTCTCTTGAGACACGCAGATGGGTCTGGAACGGTTGGCTTGCTGTCGACTTGAAGGCTTGTTGTTAAAGGCACTGTGAATACTGAACGCATTGCACACGGGATGCTTGGTGCAGTGCGCGGGGTACTCGCTTGAAGGTGGATGAAGGTATTCGAACGATCTTCAAGTCGCTCTAAGATCTTCAAGGGTGTTTTCAAAGGCGAAGGAGATTTCTGGTGGAACTCTCACGCACATAGATGTAGCCAGAGAAGAATAGGATGGAGAATGGAGGAGACCCAACGATCCTATTAATAGGCCTCATGGGTGGTTATCCGCGCTCAGATCATAATTGTCCTATTTACTATTTGCAGGCTGAAACTTTGTAATTTAATACATACTTATTATAGAAGAATTACTATGTGCACACCAGCTATTATTTTCGGCTTTGTGCGTCCTTATGACTGATGGTTATGCGGCGATTGGACGGTGGAGATCGCGCGACGTCGATCCGACGACGGAGGAGGGTTGATCGATGGGGGGTGGTCGGCGGCGAGTCCCTTGTGCCAGGAGGCCGCCCGGGGAGGAGGAAGCATTCTTCCGGGAGGCCAGCCACGGCTCCCCGCAGTCCCGGCCGTGTGAATGTGAGGTGCTGCAGCGGCCGACCGCCGGCGCGCTGTCGCGAGGTGTGGCGGCGACCGGCTAGGTGGCAGGCTGTGTGCCCTCGCGGCCGTGAGATACGACGACCGCGAGGCGCAGTGGCCGCTAGCCATCGCGGTCGTGGGCGTGCGGTCGCGAGGCACGACATTGGCGGCGTCTGACCGTGTGGTGGCCAGCCGTGCGCCGATTGGCCGCAGACGGTTGGGCTTGACGGTTATGCTGCGATCGCGTGCGGGGATCGTGCATGCGGTGGTTTTGAGCTATTTTCTCTATAACTTTCACTAACTTAATGAGGATCATAAGAATTTCGGCTATTTACAACCCAAAATTTCTATAAATTGAGGAAGACCCATCAGTGACTATTCGTTGTGCGCGGAGGTGGCCAGTGACAATACATATAATAACTATGGAGGGGATGCTCATTCTCTGAATTCAATAACACATTCATCATAGATCTTTTAAAAGTAGTGATGGAGAGCTTAGAGAATTTGATTACTTGCATCGGAACAATACTCAAAGGAAGAATCAATCTTCAAAGATTTGATCTAATTCTAATTCCTTAAGTTTTCTTTAGCATTCTACATGTTTGTTAGTCTTTCGTATAAATTATGTTTTACAATCCAAGAATATTTTGGTTATTGACACTTAAATTGGTAATTTAGACCTCCAATTATCGATTCCCGGCATTTTGCATTCTGGATTATTGATGCTGCGAGGACCTAAATACCATTAAATGAGTATTTTTCATGTTATCCGAACCTAAATACCTTTAAAATTTTGGCCCGATAGTGCAAAGGGGTCCGGGGACAGTACCTTACGATCCAACCGATGCAAGCCGCTGCACTTTACCTTGTTGTGCGATCTAACATATGCGAGCGCACGAAGATGCGTGCACATCTCAGCACACACATCTCAAAGTCACTACACACATCTCCGTGCGAGCATGCATCTCCGCACAAACATGCATCTCCGCGCAAGCTGAGATGTGCTTGCAACCATTGAGTTCCCATACTGCACGCTAAAATGGAGTTGCTGAACTTCACTGTCCCCCAACCCTAAAACAATTACTGTGTGTAAGGGGTGCAAAATGCAAAATGTCAATTTTAAAGACCAGGAATACAAAGCAGCATGAACTATGAAGTACTCTGGGCACCAATTTATCTGCGGCGAAGCAAACCTACGCGGCGGACGTCTTCAATGGGCGCCTCGGCGGATACCACGTCGGAGCAATCCCAGCCTTTCCTACCTCCTACGCTGCCGCCGGACGCGGAGGCGGCTTATACCTACGGCTTCCCAGCTCCCGTCCACCCACTCTACGAAGACCACTCTCCCGCCTATCTTCTCCTCCCCGTCTACCCCCACCACCGCCGACTCCGACGCCGCGGCTGCTGCGTGCTCCCGGCCCTATCCGCCTCCTCTATCATCTCCTCCGTTTTCTTCACTCTCCTCGTCGCCTCCGCTATATTTCTCCTTTGGCCCTCAGACCCCGAGCTCAGTGTCGTCCGCCTCCGCCTTGATCGTTTCAGGGTCGGGCCTCTTCCCGCCGCCTCCATTGACATTGCGATGGGGTTGGAAATCGAGATCCATAATCCCAGTTTCTTCGCAATAGATTATAATTCGATTGTTGCTTCCATTTTCTACCGCGGGGAGCGGCTCTGCTCCGTGACCTCGGCGGGCGGGCGCGTTGCGGCTCGAGGAGTGTCCTATGTTGACGCAGATCTGCATCTCGATGGAGTTAGGGTTCTCGAACTCATGATTTATTTGATCGGCGACCTCGCTAAGGGGTCTGTACCCTTTGCCACCGTCACTGAGATCCGAGGGTGGCTTCGATTCTTCTTCTTTGACGTTCCAATTAAGGTAATTGATGACACTGTAATCTGGTAGAATTGTTGTATAAATAATCTGGTAGCTAATATTTAGATTGTTATGGTTTGTATTAAAAAGGAATTTTCATGAGTTAATCCATCTCTCTCTTTTAGGCCTTGTAAGAGAGCTGCAGTCACGTTCACTACATCAAAATGGTATTAAAGTTAGACTCAACCTAGATGACAACATCTAGTGGATCAAATTTTTTGATCATCACTATCAAATATGTAATAGAGAAATCTAATGAAAACAATGATTTCAATTTCTAGAAAATGAAGATGAGTGCATCTTTGTCAAAAAAGGGTTTGCCTAAGGCTTTGATGGGAAATGGTCCCATAACTAGCACATACCTGGAAGTATAGGGGATGAATTAAAAAGGCTTCTGGTTAGACCGTTCTAAATTTGAGAGATGAAATCCTCTGAAATGTAGCAAATTGGAGTACCATAGCTGATTTGCAAGAGATTTTTGAGTATCTCTATATAACTAACTTACAAAGTTTCTATATGAAGCAATTGTTATCGGTGTTGAAAGAAGTTAATTACTTCAAGATCATCTTTATGCCTACAATATGCTTCTTTTGGATTTAGCTTATCTTGATGTTAAATGAAGAAGATGTAGCTTTGATTTGTTTGATTTTTTTCCTAATTTTATGAACATAATGTTACCACTTACCGTATACGGAGCATATTATTTTCATGGTGAAGGTGAAGTTTAATCTTATTTCTAACGAGTTGAGAGAGTTGCAAGCAGAATTCCCGCATAATCAAAATCCAAATTAGGTCTTATTTGTGAGGACATGTGAAAACTTGGAGAAACAATGATGAGAATATAACATCGAGATATAAAAAGGTGAAATTCACTATTGCTGGAAACCTAGACACAATTTTGAATATGTTATATTACAAGGAATTTTAAAGGGAAAATGTGATGAGAAAGACAATTATCTCCAGAGGAATATTTTTTTCTAACAAAAGAACGACAAATGATTTGACTTAATTATGACAACTGCTGATTTGACTTAATTATGACAACTGCTGATTTTTTAATTACTTTTAATAAAGAGTGTATCCATCACTTTGGTTATTCTTGACATACAATCCATCAAAAGGATTACCTTTCTCTTATAGGTTCGTTGGCATTTAAAATGTCTTTATGGATAATGAAGATTGTTGGGGGGTAAGGGCAATTCAAATCATGGGTATGATCAGGCTAATTACTTCGAGAATGCATCTTTGAAGAATTTTTTGATTGTTTAGACTCCAATGTGAGCAAGTTCCTCACTGAAAGTGGTTTTCGGGGTTGTAATTGTTTTGACGAGTAAAATAAATGAGGAAATTTTTACTTCATGAAGGGATGCATAATGATAGGTGTTCATCAACTTCTGATGATTTGACAAGATTACAATCCCCTGATATGATTTAGTATAGAAATCAAAGAAAAAATTACAAATAATATAGGATGGGTCATAAAATATAGTAGATACTACCTCATGGGGTAAAGACTTGTGGTTTGACAGATTATGACCAATACCATATGATTTAGTATCAAAATCAAAGAAAAAGATTTACATATGATTTATTATTTATTATGTGTGAATTTTTTAATTAATCGTTTCACTCACAATCATATTCAATCCCCTCAATGGTTGTATCTGATCTTGTCAGAAATACATAACAAACAATCATGAGATTTGACTCGGTGCGCTTTAAGGAAGGAATGTATGTGTCAAAGGTCTGTCGAAGATAGTTTATATATATTGTGAAGCACTAACCTAGTAACATGTTGTCGAAGTGGTGGTAGAAGCAGCAAAGAATTTCGAGTAATAGTAAGTTTACACCATGAATTAGCTTTGAATCCTTATCTTTTTGTATGCTAAAGATGGTTACCAAAGATATCCAACATGAGGTTCACGGGGCATTGTTTCATGGATGGTATAGTTCTACTTTATGATTTATCTACTTAGTTAAGTGAAACAATATTACAATTAAAATATTATTTAGAAGATACACTTTTTTAATTAGTAGAAAAACGACTGCTTACATAATTTGCAATTTAGCGGTAGATATTACCACTTATCAATCTATCTTTTCTTTTTGAAATGGTGTATTTGCATTAAAAAGAGAAAATGAAAGAACTACAATGCTAAGCAAAGTGAATAATATCATTCAGGTCTTACTTGATTATGTCAAGGAATTTCAGATGATAGCTACCTACATTAGTCCATACAAAGGAGGAAGTTAGCGCAAATTTAGAACAAAAATCCACGGCCTTGTTCGCTTCATGCCCAACGTGATGGAAAGTCACCTGATGGAAAACCTGGAGGATTTCAAGGTCGGGTGCATCGCTCGCGTCCCAAGTCCGCCTTCCGTTGTCCGAATATCAATCTATCTTATTAGAAGATAAAAAGATACCTATGTGTGATAGACTTAATTACCTTCAATTTATAAAATCTTAATTACCTTCATTGGAGTGGTTAAAATGAAAAAAATGCTAGAATAGTATCATGTGATAAAAGGATACCTTGTAAACTCGGATGTAAATTTTATAAAATCTTATAAAGCCTATGATGTTATATAAATATAGTTTTGGGCAATAAATAATGCATTGATATCCAAGTTAAGTGTGATAGAAATCAAAATTCTAAGATGGATGTGTGGCTAAATTAGAAAATATTGATTAAGTATTGATTATGTTGAAATAAGTTGTATAAAGGGCCTGACCCATTGGAGGGTTCATTTTCGTTTAGTGCTTAGTCCCACATCTTAGGATGAATTTGAGCATTCACTCTTTCTCCCTATATATGTGTATTCTTGTTGTATGGAGCACTTGATATAAGGAAATAATAAAATATTCTATTTTTTCTTTCATTTATGTGCTCGATTGGGCCTTTTCTCTCGTGTCTTGGTTCCATCCTTTTTTGGGCTGCATGTGGACTCTCCCCGTGTAACCGTGCAACCCTCGAGGTCACCGCGCGTCTCTCTCGCCCGTTTGGCAAGATTTCTGAACCCCCTCTTCTTTTATAGGCTTGTCTTGACGCTATTGTTGTTCACCTCCTTTGCGTCATGACTGCAGTGCCCTCCGCCTTCTCTGCATTGTGTTCGCAGCGCCCGCCCTCTGTGACTTCTTCCTCAGGCCGCAACAGCCCGCCAAGCCGCAGAGCCTTTCTTGTGTCCACCTCATTGCGGTTGTCTTTTCAAGTCCACAGAACCCTCTACTCAGGCCACAATGTTTGGCTCCTCGCGATTTCTTCCTCAGGCCGTCGTTCCCTCAGTTCCTGCTTCCTGCCATTCCCGTAGTTTCTTCCTTCAGGACCCGCAGTTCCATTACCCGGTTTCTTCCTGCCAGTGCCCGCTTCCCCCATTGCTCGTAGTTTCTTCCTTCAGTACCCGCAGTTAGGTCTGTTCACAAATAATATAGTTTGTGAATAATTCGGGATTCGATTAAAATTCACATTTTTCGAATTCGATTTTGGATTCAAATAGTTTTGAACTCCGAATCCGAATAATTTTATTTTTGTTCGAAGGATTCACAAATAATATAATATATCGTTATATAAAATTTGTATACAACGACACTCAAGCCTTTATCCCGGCTATATGGATCCTTTGTCACCATTGTGCCCTATCTTTAGTCATAATCTCACTAATGTCTAGGTAAGTCAAGTCTTTCCTTATAGTTAAATAAAAAAAATCTATATATGCAATTAAATATTATATGTAATTATATTTGAACATTGTATATAATGAAACATTAGAAAATTCAAATTCGAATTCGAATCCAAATTCAAATCCAACACTTCCACTGACTTGCACCAGTGTCTCAAGCGATCCTCTCCCTATCCTCAAGTGCGCTCTCCCCGATTTCCCTTTTTCTGATTTTCAATGTGGATCTCGTATTTATGGGAAA
Source organism: Platanthera zijinensis (assembly GCA_039513925.1). Classification (NCBI taxonomy): domain Eukaryota; kingdom Viridiplantae; phylum Streptophyta; class Magnoliopsida; order Asparagales; family Orchidaceae; genus Platanthera; species Platanthera zijinensis. The sequence goes on along the minus strand of CM077078.1, from coordinate 17,532,596 downwards.
CATCATAGTTCTAATTTCTCTTCACATTGTACTCAGAACATTGTTCTTTTTGATTTAGTACATTTGGATATTTGAGGCTCCTATAAAACAGCTAGTGTCTACAGTGCTCGTTATTGTGTTACTTTTATTGATGTTCATTTTCGAATGGCGTAGTTATATACGATACGTGATCGCTCTGAGTTACTATGAATCCTCCGCTCTTTTCTCGTCGAGACTAAGTCCCAGTTCTCGCGGTCCCTTAAAATTCTTCGCTCCGAAAATGCACGCGTATATACAAGTTGTAGCTTCCAGGACACGTGTGCTACCCTGGGCATTCTTCATCAAACCTGCTATCCCTATACACCACCACATAATGGAGCGGCCGAACGCTAAATCGTCACCTACTCGAGGTTGTCAGGTCCCTCATGTTCCAAATGCAGGCTCCCAACGCCTATTGATATTTCTCAGTCTCCACTGCCTCTTTCCTTATTAACCGCATGCCCTCCTCTGCCCTAAACTTTACAACCATTTCCCATCCTCTTTCCCTCCACCCCCCCTTTGCCTTGACGCCTCACATCTTCGGTTGTGTTTCCTCTGTCCAATATCTTGGCCCTGTCGTGGACAAGTTGACTCCTCATGCTGCTACGTGTATCTTCGTTGGCTATTATCTCACTCAGAAGAGATACGTCTGCTACTCTCCTAATCAAAAACTTGTCACCTCAGTTGTTGTCACCTTTAATGAACATCATCCTTTCCACCAATCTGACACCTCCTTGCCTTCCACCCCCAACCCTCCACGTCCTCATGTGCCTACCACCACCGAACCTCCTCCTCTTCTTCCCACTCCTCCAATTGCGTCTCTCCCTCGCTATCTCCTCCTCTTCATGTTTATACGCGATGACTTCCTTGGTTTACTTGTCTCACGGAAGCTGCCCTTACATGCTAATACTTCGTCATTCGTTGATCTGACATCGACATCTACCGCTCATCCAATTTCAAATTATGTCTCGTTGCATCGCTTATCTCTGACGCTTTACAGGTTTGCAACCTCTTTGTCCTCTATTTCCACACCTTCTTTGCAGGAAACTCTTCAACATCCAAGGTGGTGGGACGCCATGGATGAGGAAATGAACACATTTTGGGCTAATCACGCATGAGTACTTGTTTTTATTCCTTCTGGCCAGACTCTTGTTAGTTGTAAGGGGGTGTTCATTGTGAAGCATGACCCTAATGGGACGGTTTAACGTCTGAAAGCTCGCTCGCTGGGTCGTAGATTTACTCAACAACACGACCTCGATTATAAGGAAACATTCTCAACTGTTGCGAAGTTGAATACTGCCTGTTTCTTGATCTCCTTGACTGTTCATCGACATTGGTCGTTGCATCAAGTGGACATCAAAAATGTTTTTTTGAATGGAGACCTCGCTGACACTATCTACATGCAACAACGTCCTGGTTATGAAATCACGGGGGTGTATCTTGTTTGCCATCTCAAAAATCTCTCTATGGTCTCAAATAGTCTTCACGAGTCTGGTTTAATAAGTTCAATCGGGTCCTTCACGATGTTGGTTTCACTCGATGCTTGACTGACTTCTCTCAATTCACTCGCCACTGCTCCACATGCACAATGATACTTTTGGTGTTTGTCGATGATATCCTCATCACAGACGATGATCTCGACAATATAATGATGGTGAAGAAGCACCTGACATCCAATTTTCAGACTAAGGATTTGAGCCCTCTCCGATACTTTCTTGGCATTGAGGTGGCCGTCGACCCGATGGTCTCATTTTGTCTCAACAGAAGTACTGTCTCGATCTTCTTCATGACGTTGGCTATTCTGGATGCAAGCCCGCTTATACATCAATGGATACCAACCACAAGTTCTACAACCATGTTTCAGACTCTGATCTGCTCCTCTCTAACCCGCAGTACTCTAGTTTATCTTACAGTTACAGATCTGATATATTCTTTGCTATTGGGGTGGTCAATCATTTCATGCATACTCCACGAATCTCCCATCTTCAGGAGGTTGAGCGTATTTTTCGGTACCTGAAGAGTGCTCTAGGAAATGGGCTTGTGTATAATCTCTATCCCTCCTTATATCTTGTTACTTACTTTGATGCTGACTCTCTTGATGGTCGCCGATCCACGAGTGGATACTGCACATAATTTGGTGGACATCTTTTCACTTGGTGGAGCAAGAAGCAAACAATGGTTGCATGTTCATCTGTAGAAGCTGAGTACCGATCAATGAGTTCCGTTGTTTCTGAACTTACATGGTTGAAGAGCCTTTTGATTGATCTAGGTGTGAAACTACTCTCTCCGGCCATTCTATTTTGTGACAGCCAAACGACCTTTCATATTGCCAAGAATTTCGTGTTTCATGAACGCACTAAGCATATCAAGGTCGATCTTAAGAAAGTGAACTTATGACATGTGTTTGTTGTTGGACAGGTTGTTGACATTCTCACAAAGGCCTTACCTTTACCACTATATCATCAGTTTTTGTCCAAGCTTGGCTCCTACGATTTGTACGCTCCAACTTGCGGGGAATTGTCAAAAAAAATTGTATGAAGGGCTTGACCCATTGGAGGGCTCATTTCCGTTTAGTGTTTAGTCCCACATCTTAGTATGAAGTTGATCCTTCACTCTTTCTCCATATATATATATATTTGTATACTCTTGTTGCATGGTGCACTTGATATAAGGAAATAATAAAAATTCTATTTTCCCTTTCATTTCTTTGTGTTTCTACATATTATATTAAAGAAACAGTAAGAGGGACTAGTGGATATCCATCAAAGATAATGAAAAACTGACCGGTGATTTTTGTGATAGTCTGAGTGCTCTTCATTTGGCTATTATCATATGTATCACGAGAGAACCAAACATATTGATGTTTAGGGTTCAACAATATTTGTCACAGTTAGAGTGCTATTTACTTAGATGACTTAAAACTTGCACCCTGCGTTTTTGTGTGACAATTATAGTGCTCTTAGTTAGTATCAATTGTATCACTAGAGAACATAACATATTGATGTTCAACACCATTTCTTAAAGAAGAGTTAAAGATTGTGAAATTTTAGTTTAGAAAGATCAGCAAAGTATAATTTTATTTCTATTCTTAAGTTCGAACAATTCATGGATTTGATTGGTTTGTGCAATTGCGAATGCCAAGTCTGGATTATAGTGAAGAAAAGGCAGTGGCTGATAAAGATCATTGTCTTTGTTATCCCCTTAAGTTCTGAGCTTAGGAGGTATTTGATATAAGTAGGATTTTCTAGAATTTATATCAAAAAAAATTTTATACGTACTTACTTACCTTAGTTGGCAAATTAGTATGATTGCTAAGTGTTGAAAGGAGAGATTTTCATTAATTGATTAGAAGATAAGACACTCCACAATATATAGGAGTGACATTAATACAAGCATAACATAAAGCCTAACACTCTTGCTTAAGTTGGGCTTGTGATATCTGTCACACCCAACTTGGACATAATGTTACCAAAACACCTATGAGACAAAGCTTTTGTGAGCACATCTACCAGCTGTTGATCTGAGGGACTAAGCGGAGTACTAATACAACCAAGGCGGGCATAAGGACACCACTTTTCTTTATTGACTGTAACTATGATGACAATGATTGTAACCTGTTAGAATAGGGCAAAGGTGAAATTATTATTTAACAATAGGAAGAGTCCCCTTTATATAGGAGGGGAAAAATACAGGGCAACAAAAATAAGAAATAACATCCTAACACTCCCCCTCAAGTTGGGCATGTGATATTTGTCATGCCTAACTTGCCAATGAGTGTAACAAACAATCTTTCACACAGAGCTTTAGTGAGAACATCAGCAAGTTGTCCTTCTGAAGTAACAAACGGAGTACAAACAATCTTCTTCATGATGTTTTCTTTAATGAAATGACGGTCAACTTCCACGTGCTTGGTGCGATCATGTTGAACCGGATTATGAGCAATACTGATAGCGGCCTTGTTGTCACAATACAAGTTGAAGGGGCCAGGTTCAAGCAAGCCCAAATCATTCATGAGAGTGCGCAACCACATCCCCTCACATATACCATGAGCCATGGCTCTGAACTCAGCTTCAGCACTAGAGCGAGCTACAACATGTTGCTTTTTGCTTCTCCAAGTGACCAAGTTAGAGCCGACAAAGGAACAATAGCCAGTGGTGGATCTCCTATCATCAACCGATCCAGCCCAATCCGCATCCGTATAGACTTCAATTTTCAAGTTATCACAGGGTGAGAATAATATACCTCTACCCGGAGAGGTCTTCAAATATCTCAAAACACGGTGCGCAGCATTGAGATGCCGAATCCTGGGAGAGTGCATGTATTGACTCAGCACTCCTACAGCATAAGAAATGTCTGGACGAGTATGAGATAGATAAATCAACTTCCCAACAAGCTTCTGAAAACTTGAAATATCTTCCACTGGCTCCCCATCATTTTGACCAAGTTTATGGTTCACTTCAATAGGAGTATCGGCGGGTTTACAACCGCTCATCCCTGTCTGTTCTAATAAGTCGAGAACATACTTCCGTTGGGAGATATGAATCCCATACTTTGACCTTGCTACTTCAATTCCTAGGAAGTATCTCAATTTTCCTAGGTCCTTTACTTCGAACTCCCTTGCCAGTCTTTGCTTTAGAGATTGAATCTCATCACTGTCATCACCTGTGACAACCATATCATCAACGTATACAATCAGAAGGGTCACCTTCCTCTCTTTTCGTTTAACAAATAAAGTGTGATCGGCATGGCTTTGAGTATAGCCCAATTCGATCATGACTTTGTGAAGTCTCCCAAACCAAGCTCTCGGAGATTGTTTTAACCCATAAAGGGCTTTCTTTAGTTTGCAGACTTTCCCATCTGAGCCAATTGGGGTAAGGCCAGGAGGCATAGACATATATACTTCCTCTTCCAAATTTCCATGTAGGAAAGCATTCTTCACATCCAGTTGTTGAAGATCCCATCCTCTACATGCCGCACATGATAACAAAACACGGATAGTATTCATCTTTGCTACCGGAGCAAAGGTCTCTTGGTAGTCAATACCTTGAGTTTGAGTGTAGCCTCTCGCCACTAGCCGAGCCTTGAACCTTTCAACAATACCATCGGAGTTCTGTTTCACGGTAAATATCCAACGGCATCCGACAATCTTCTTCCCAGGAGGGAGATCCACAAGGTCCCACGTATGATTCTTCTCAAGAGCAAGCATTTCCTCCATCATTGCCTTTGCCCATTTTGGGTGTTCAGCGGCCTCCTGCCATGTACCGGGAATCGAGGCAGAGGATAGAGAGGTAACAAAAGCTTTATAGGAAGGAGTTAAAGCGTCATATGAAACATAATTAGATATAGGGTGTTGAGTGGATGAGCGAATACCTTTCCGTAGAGCAATAGGTAGCTCCAGGGACGCAGAGGACGAATCTGGCACTGGCTCTGGTATTATGGATTGATGCGGAGTGTTTGACCTTTTGTTCTTTCGAGTATAGACTTGCAGTTCCTTCTCTTTAGGAATATCCACATAGTTCTCTTCGGGAACAGGGGTAGTTGGTGGAGGTGGAACATTGTACGTAGGAGGAATAGGTAACGGGAGAGGCGGAGTGCTCACTTCCACGTGTGAGGGCTCCCCCTGAAGTGAGGACTCATAGTAGGATGTGGTCTCCTGAAAAGTGACATCCATAGAGACAATAACTTTTTTGCTAGGAGGATGATAACACTTATAACCTTTTTGTGTAGGGGAATAGCCAATGAATACACACCGGAGTGCACGAGGATCAAGTTTGGTGCGAGCAATGGGATGAATGTGAACAAAGCACACGCAGCCAAACACACGGGGTGGAAGGGTAGTAGGAGGTATTCCCAGTTTGTGGAGAGGAGTGCAGTTGCCCAGAATACGAGAAGGCATACGATTTATGAGATATGCAGCAGTGAGAAGAGCGTCCCCCCAGTAGTATTTGGGAAGTGACATGGTAAAAAGCAAGCATCTCATCACTTCGAGAAGGTGGCGATTCTTACGTTCAGCGACTCCATTTTGAGCAGGGGAATGGACGCAACTAGTTTGATGAATGATCCCGAGATCGCTCAAATAACGTTCAAAATTAGAATCTATGTATTCACGACCATTATCACTGCGTAGAATTTTAATAGTGGCGCCAAACTGAGTAGATATCATGTTATGAAATTGTTTGAAGAGAGGAAACACTTCATTTTTATGCCGCATGAGATAAACCCAAGTAGTGCGAGAGTAACAATCAATAAAAGTTACAAACCAATGATAACCAGAGATAGAGGCAACTGGGCAAGGGCCCCATACATCACTATGAATCGTATGCAAAGGTACAGAGCACGGCGTAGAGACATGATTAAAGGAAACACGCTTATGTTTAGCAAGTTCACAAACATCACACGTAAAAGTCTTAAACACTGAAGGAGAAAAAACAGGAAATAAAGATTGCATAGTAGCGGTAGATGGGTGGCCTAAGCGGCGATGCAAAGTAGACAGCAGTGGGAGCCGATGGGCATGAAGGGCCTGGGGAACATCAGGGTCAAACACGTACAGCCCATCTCGCATACTACCAGAGCCAATCACCGCCTTCGTCTTCAGGTCCTGAAAAACACAAGAAGAGGGAAAAAACGTGATGGAACAATTCATAGAGTTGGTAATATGGCTAACAGATAAAAGGTTACGAGTGAAAGAAGGAACGTGTAGAGCGGAAGTCAAGGTAAGGGAAGAGCAAGGAATGGATCCCTTCCCGGCAATTGGGGCGAGGGTCCCATCCGCAATGCTCACCTTGTCCCGGCCAGACAAAGGAGAATATGAAATAAAACCTGACGAAGATCCGGTCATGTGGTTTGTAGCACCGGAGTCAATGATCCAATGAGTGGCAGACGGTACAGTAGCAGCATGGGCACTTGGACTCCCAGAATGAGCAAAGGATGATGACGGAGTAGGATGTGGCTCAGTAGACAGGCCCTGCATCATACGGCGGAGAAGCGTCATCTCATCTGTAGAAAAGGACCCGGGTAACGGGTTGACCTCAGAACTGTGGCCACCAGATGTGCTGTCATCAAGGAACTCAGTCAGGTGAGCGGAGCGGGGGGAAATGAAGTTGGATCGGCCACGACCACGCCCGCCACCACGCCCGCCTCGAGGAGTAGGACCACCTCTGGATTGAGGAAACCCGTGCAGTTTGAAGCACGTCTCACGGGTATGTCGACTCCGACCACAATAGTCACACATCAGATGGTCTTTGTCAGTGGGCTTTGGCTTAAAATCCCGAGTGTTTGCGATACCTGAATGAGACGTGAGAAGGGCAGAACCACCTGAACTGACCTCTGAACTCCAAGACTGTCGACGATCATATTCCTGCTGAACAATGCTATAAGTCTCAGCCAAGGACGGGACCGGGGAGCGGCCAAGGATCTGAACAATGATCTGATCAAACTCTCGGTGTAAACCATGGAGAAACTCAAACACACGGTTCCGATCTTCATGAGCGCGCACAAGACGGGCATCAGCAGAACAAACAAGGGTAAGGGACACAAAATGATCATACTCCTGATATAATTGGGTGAACTCCAAGAAATAGGCTGATGGAGGTCGATCTCCTTGTCGAAGGAGAAAAATCTTTCGGCGAAGCTGAAATATCTGAGCTGTGTTCCCTTTCTGTGAGTAGGTAGATTCAGCCCCCTTCCAAATATCTGCAGCAGTATTTAAGAAGAGATAATTCCGTGCAATAGACTCTTGCATGGAGTTAATCAACCATGACATAACCAGGGAATTTTCCGACTCCCACTTTGCCCATGTGGGGTCAGACTCTTCGGGCGCCTTAATGTCCCCAGTAACATAGCCATACAACCGGCGACTCTTAAGAGCCAAGGCGATAGATCGAGACCAAGGTAGATAATTTGTAGCATCAAGACGGATGGAGGTAATTTGTGAGGCCATATGATCGTGTCCAACCCGGGTAGATCCAGCAGGTTGCGAGCCATCACTGGAAGTGACCTCCTCCGACATTGAGACCAAACGGAGAACAAGGATCAGATACAAAATCTGAAGAAGAAACAGCCACCGGACAGCCGCCGGAAGGTCGCCGGAAGGGGAAAAGAAAAAAAAAGCACCACCAATAGGACGGCCAACAGTCCTAGAACAATAAAGTCTTGATGGCTAAGGGCAGGAAATGCATCAAAACGGAAGAGAATGCATTTCCGAGAAAAATGGATAAAAGGAGGGAACACACAAGATCCACGATCTAGGAAGATCTAGCAAGGGTATGAAGCGATCCTCATAGGAGTAGATAGAGGAGGAAAAAGCGAAACTTTATTGAGAGGAATCAGGCCGATCGGACGGTGGACGGAGCGGCGGCCATCCGCCCTTGCCGATCGGCACGGACGGCCGATCGGCCGGCTGTTACGCCGATCGGCGGAACAGAGGACGGGAAGGGGCTAGATGTGGCGGCGAGAGAGAGAGAGAGAGCGAGAGAGAGAGAGAGAGAGGGAGGCGGCGGCGGGAGGTGCAGCGGACGACGAGCGGCAAGAGGCCGCTAGGGATCGGGAGTTATTCGTCCCTCTGATACCATGTTAGAATAGGGCAAAGGTGAAATTATTATTTAACAATAGGAAGAGTCCCCTTTATATAGGAGGGGAAAAATACAGGGCAACAAAAATAAGAAATAACATCCTAACATAACCTTATGTCCATAACTGAAGAAAATCAGGATAAATCTGATCCTAATGAGGTAATCATTTCAAACATGTCTTCTTCAGACTCTGATTATAAAACTAGCCCAGATTCTAAGTCATCCCCTTTATCCAATGAGGTGGATGGATAAAACTTGAAGAGGATGTCAATCAATTGATTGACGGATATGGTGTTCTCCTGAAATCTCTGAAGAAGAGCAAAAATCTTGTCAAGAGGCAAGCTGAAGAGATTGCTTCTCTACAATAGGCTAAATTCATGCAATCTGATTCAGCTTCCCAGCCAGCTCAGATAAGTAGATAAATAAGTCAGCTGAAAAAATAATCTTTATTTTCCAAGTTAGCACCATAAGGCAAAAGAGCAAGATCATTAAGGATCTTGAAGATAAGCTCCTCAAAGAGAGGAAGCTAGTGGAGAAATTCTCCAAGCCCAAAACTGTGTTGCCACTTATTAATACCTTCTCCTTCCAAAATAATAGAAGGGATTGGGGTTCAAGTGGAAAGCTGGAGCTGCTAATTCTAAGGGGAAAGGCAAGGCTCTAGTTGTGCCTCAAACCAACTTTTAGAAAGTATTGTTTCCTTCTAACAGGTATGACCATGATAGTATATATGGTCCTCGGAAGAATGGATGTTCCTCAAGTAAGGGCAATAGTGCACCTTACAATGGGAGGAAAAAGGACATGGGGTTTGGTGCTTTGAAAGCTCCCCATAACTCCGCTCACTATGTTTTCCTTGATGAAATGACGATCGACTTCAACATGCTTAGTGCGGTCATGTTGAGCAGGATTATGAACAATGCTAATAGTGGTCTTGTTATCACAGTATAGTCGTATGGGGCCATTGCTTCGAATCTCAAGCTCAAGCAAAAGGGATCGAATCCACATTCCTTCACATAGTCCCTGGTCCATAGCCCTAAATTCCGCTTCAGTACTGGATTTGGCAACAACATGCCATTTTTTTGCTTCTCCAAGTCGCCAAATTTCCTCTAACTAAGGTACAATACCCGGACGTGGATCTACGATCATCAACTGACCTTGCCCAATCAGCATTTATGAAAACTTCAATGGATAATTCTTTAGTCGGGGAGAACAAGATGCCACGTCTCGGTGAAGTTTTGATTCCTGCATTGAGTTGATAAGCCATGACATAACAAAAGAGTTTTCTTACTCCCATTTAGGCCAAGCAGCAGAAGTCGGAGTCGGAGCAATAGTGGTGTCATTGATGTAGCCAAAGAGATGTCGACTCTTCAGGGCAAGGGTAATAATGCAGGACTAAGCCAAATAGTTGTTGTCATCAAGGCGAATTGTGGTAAGCTGCAAATAGAGGTGATCTTGACCAGTCCGGGTAGATCCATCTGGGTCATGGGAATACCAGAATCACTAATCAGTAATCTCTGACATGGAAACAAAGGCAACCAAACTGCCAAGAAGATTGAATAGGGTAGAGAAGAACACTCCGTCAAAGAGAAGAAGAGCGAACAAGCATCAATGAAGGATTAGAAGTCACGATCCACAACCACAAAAGAACCCTAGATCGAACATTGGATGACATCCAACCGTTGGAATCTCACGAAACTTGAGAGGGAGGATGAGGAAGGCAAAGCGAAACTTTTCCCGAAGTATTAGGTCAATCAGACTGTCGGATACTCGTCCGGGGAGGCATCAACCCCGATCGGCCGACACGTTGAGCGCCGATCGGTGCTGCAGAAGGGGCCGCGAGCCTCAGAGAGAGAGAGAGAGAGAGAGAGAAGGAGGGAGGCCGGACGAAAGGCGGAGCGGGAGATCGACAACGGAGGCGGAGCGGGAGATCGACGACGGAGGCGGAGCGGGAGATCGGGCGGAAGCAGGAAGCCGAACGTGGGATTAGCCGCAACCTAGATCCGATATCATGTTAATTAGGGCAAAGATAATTTTATTCAATAGAGGTCCCCTATATATAGAGGAAAATAAATCGTAATCAAATTATAAATGAAATACGGTCCAACGCAACATCTTTGGAGAATTAATCATTTTCAAAAGGTCAACTCTTTTGAGCTGCTCATGATTAATTAGGTGACCCCTGAACACAATTAATCAATCATAACACATACTAATGAACATAAAAAAATTTGGACTAATCAACATAAAAATGACTAAAATCACAAGCACAAAGCTCACCTTGAGGAATTTCAATCGGATGGAAGACGAGTTCGGTTACTTGGATATCTAATAAAATCAAAACACAATGCTTGGATCACTTGAAAACTTACACAAACTAATGTTCAATTACAGTGAAAAAGAAAGGAAGTAAATCATACTTAGAAACAAAAAAAACAAACGCGATGGAATAGAAGGGGCGTCGGGGACTCGGGCGGCGAGGGAGGAAAGGAGCGCGAGTGAGCGAACTACTGCGAGTGATTGTGGTCTGCGAGCGAAGAAGGGGCAAGGGTTCGGCTACGAGATCGGGTTTAGGGCTTGAGAGAAACGAAATCCTTTTGGATACAAATATCAACTTGGTTTTAAAAAGCGGCTAAAATTTATAATATTATGAGTGTGAATATTCATTTATGGGGTATCAATAACAATTCCCTTAATTAATAATTGCCAATATCACCCTCAATATCTTTGGTTGTGTCTATATGTCTTGCTTATGTCTTTTGATTAGGAGGTAATGTGGCTATTTAATGCAATTGTATTTCGATGATGTCGAGTATAATTGCAATTAGTTAAGTGTTAGAAACGTATATACAATGAGTCGTTTCTGACTTTATTTAAAAATCCTCAAGGCAAGAATGAACTCAAACAATATTTACTTCCTCCTCTGTAGTTCTCTCTTGGGCAGTGTTAAGAATTTGGTATCTCTCCCTCAAGCTCCCTACCTCCCGCAGCTGCGACAAGGCTCCACATTATAATTTATAATGAAGTTGTCTTCATATCCATGAGTGACCATGACCCAGTCCTCCTGTAATGTTCCTTCAAGACCAGAGCTGTGGTCCTCAATAGTAGAAGTTACTCTTCTATGTTTCTCATCATCTTCAAACACTGACAGTTCCCATAGTTATATGTTGTCTGAATTGATGACAAAGTAAGGCTCCGTTTGGGGGGACTTATTTTCACCGGTCAAGCGGTTACGACCGCATGAATCGGACCACAATTAAGGTCCGATTCATGCGGTCGTAACCGCTTGACCGGTGAAAATAAGTCCCCCCAAATGGAGCCTAAATCTCCAAATAAGAAGGCTTATCCAACTGAAATGTTGTCATCCCAAGTCTTCAGATGTCTTAGACTAGCTATTCAGCATGCATACTATCGCCCATGGATCCATTTCTTACAAATGGTTTTATCATCACATCAATAGTTTTGATGTTATATTTTTATCCTGATTTTAGAGAACCTTCTTAACAACTTGAATATAAATGCATTATAGTTTTAAGTCGTCTAATTAGTTAGGGCTCCGTTTGGCACGGCGGCGGTGGTCATGAAGATGGTGGTTATGAACCGTCGTTCGTGAATGTCCGACCTCACCTAAAAAACTTCATCCACTTTTATGTTCAAAACTAATTTTCGTTTCTTGGCGGTGGTTGTAAGTTGTAACTATTGTCATGCCAAACATACGTTCTATGACGGTGGAGTTTTTGTCCAAACTCATCGGAGCAAAAACGCAAACGGAGCCTAGATCTTCACGTCTTTGGGTGAAAAGTAGAATTTTCCATAATGGTTAGGTGAACTTTCGACAGCGAATAGAGCATCAAATTGGATCCCATCATGCTTCTATTGCTCATATTTTTGAAGTGGATAAGAATTCAATATTTGTGGATATGCCGTTCTTCATACTTTTTTCCCTATACTACGTGATTTCACATTTTTTCTTCTACAGGGGAAAACTTCATGTATGGTTCATGTAAATCCAAATGATCAAACTATTACCCGTCAAGATTGTTATCTCACGGTGAGGGTTATTTACGGAAGTGCCACGGATTAGCGGTGGATTTATCTAATAAATTTCTTTGATAACCTTGATTCAGTGATAATGCATGGTGATTGAGGTGGTGCCGTGGTGGATCCTGGTTAATTATGGTTAATCAGATTTTACTCTGTAAGCTTTAATTTTTCATGCCAGTAAAAAAATTGTGATTTTGTTTTATGACATCAGAGATTGCACTTTGTAAATTAGCTGTAAATAAGCTAGTAGTTAATCTAGTGTGGTTATGCGACATATATTGTGGTCAAGCTGTATTCGGTTTGGTTTGTAATTAGTGTGAATCGGTCTGGTTTGGTTTGTAATTACTGTGTATCAGATTCTACAGTAAACATGCTTTTATACTGATAAGATAGCGAGAAAAGGAAGGAAATGTGACATTTCATACTAACTTTAGGGTAATATTAATTTTCTATGGAATTTGACTTGTACAGCTCATTTTGTTAACTTTTTATTGTTTATTTTCTAATCATCTAAAATTATTGTTTATTTCAGTAAAATGGCATTCTTATCACCCTTTTATATAATTATTCCTAAATTTTGTCCAGATTTAATATAAATCCTGCAAATCGCAATAATGATCTAAAAGCAAACAACTGTCATACAAGATATCCAAATGAGTGTAAGGTCCAATCCAATATAAATATGCTGAAAATAATAATCCAGTACAACGAAGACTTACCAAATAGTGGGCTGACCAAGACACTGAAGAATCCGGAGCCGGAGATGCGTGCACGGCGATCCGAGGTGGAACTGGTGGCGGAAAATAGCGCAAGTGGCTGTCCTTGGCGGTGGAAGGTGGAATCAGACCGGAAATGGATAGATCCGGCCATGTATGAGTAGATCCGGGCGGGGGATGGATGGATCCAATGTTTGATGGCGGATCCGGGCTAGGAAATGAGGGGGGGGGGGGCGGGGGAAATAGCGGATCGGGACTGATTTGTCCAGATCTGAACAAATCTTGAAATAGGGTGGCTGATTTGGGTGGTTCCACGAGAGGGGGAGAAGGTAGAGGGGCGGCGTCTAAGGGAGATGGGTTGCGGCGTGGGGGTGGGCTGCTGGGAGGAGGAGGGGCGGCGGCTAAGGGAGATGGGCTGCGGCGTGGGGGTAGGCTGCGGCATGGGAGTGGGCTGTTGGGAGGAGGAGGGGCGGCTGACAGTTGGACTGAGGGGCCAGAGAGGGGCGGCTAACGGCTTGGCGACTAAGAGGGAAAGGGGGGCATCCCCCATCACATCTATTTATAATAAAACAAGGATTAGGACATCCCCCATCAACGACTATGATTGGCCGGAGGTGAGGCTATCCAAATACATCAAAATAAATGCAAACATAGTAAAATAATATATCAAATCGATTCACAATGCGAATTTGGACACATTTGCTGAGTCTGATTATTGATCCGAACACGCCATATATGGTAAGTCGCCAAATCAGTCCCGAACAGTCTCAAAACTCGTTCTCATCTCTGCTCTGCATCACTCTTTCAATTGTATTAGTAGTTGTGATGTGCTTCTAAACAAGTCTCTGCCAACTTAGCTGCCGACACCTGGAGTAGTATTCTTGGCAATTCATCTAATTGTTATAGGCCTTGGGGCCAGGGTCTTGTTCTAAACCCTAAATATTTGAGGTAGTTGTCCAAAGGGAGCGCTCTTAGTCGCCTATAGGCCAGGGACTATTTCTCTTGCATATAAATAGTATATCATGTTTGAGGAGTCTTTTCCTATGGGTTTCAAAATTGTAAGTCATAAATTGGCACTTAAATCTATTAAATACCCGATATTTAAGAGAGAATACAATTTTTCGATATTTATACTCAAATATATTCATCACCTATTGAGAGGCAGGACAAATACCAATACTATAGTGAGGCTTAATTTCACCCCTTTTTCACATGATAGCTTTTCACACCAAACATGGCTCCCCACAAAAGTGAAATCTTTTCAAATTAAGTGTTATGCAGCAAGAGCTCATGTAGAGTCATCTTGGATGTCACAAATTGGAACCACTTGATCACAACTAAACAATATGCTGCTATATAATTTTTTGGAATGTGTATTCTAGAAGTTGGGTATGATATGTATGCCCTTAGTAGACACAATGATAGTATGATAGACTACTTGTTGTAATATGGTTTCACTCTTCATTAATTTCAAGTACAAGTGATTGCTGATACTAATTTTGAGTTTTTTTATAGTGTGTAGGCAAGTCAAACCAGCCTATGCCGGTCCCAAGTCCGGATGAAAAATGGTGAGAGTTGTGTTAGGTAGACGACCAGCGTAAAATTTAGTCACTGTTGGAATATGTATTATTGTATTATTTTATTGTAATATGTATTACACTATTGTTGTATAACCCTTTATATAGGGGTCCTCTTTTTGGTTAATGAAGCAATTTTCCCTCTCCTCAACATGGTATCAGAGGCACGTTAGGGCACGCGCTGACTCGCGCTTCCGCCGTCGCGTGTTTTCTCTCCCGCCTCCCGCAAGCCATCCGCCTCCCGCATGCCGTCCGCCTCCCGCGCCTCCCGCACGCCGTCCGCCTCTTCTTCTTCTTCTTCTTCTTCTTCGTCTTTTTTCTCCCGCCTCACGCCCGTCGTCCGCATCGCATCCTGCACGCCGCTGCATCCCGCACACCGTCCGCCTCCCGCGTTTCGTCCGCCAGTTCTTCTTCTTCTCCTTCCTCTTCTTCCTCTCCGTCTACAGCCACTCGCTTCTTCTTCTTCTTCTTTTTTTTCTTCTCCTTCCTCTTCTTCCTCTCCGTCTACAGCAACTACCTTCGGCCCCCTCTTCTTCTTCCCTTCTTTCTTCTTCTTCTTCTTCCGCTCTCGGGACGCCGGCCCCATGCCAGTTTGATCTTCTTAATGCCGGCGGTCCCGTCGCCCTTTGTGCGTCCTCCTCTCCTTCTATGAGGGCGGATCTTCCTCATATTTGCTGATTTTTTTTTCTTGTGGGGCGTGCTTCCTCGATTTCTATTCGGGGTTCCCTCATGGCGGAAAGTGATTCCTCTACCACCATGCCTTCCGGTGGCACGCCGTCTCCTTCTCCGGCTTCGGTTGGACCTTATCGCGTCCCCTCTGACCATGGTACTCCCCAAATTACTACTATGAAATTGGATGGTTCCAACTACCTCCCGTGGGCTCGCTCCATCACTCTTGCTCTCAAAAGTCGCCGATTATTTGGGCATATCAGTGGCACCGTGAAGGCTCCTGCATCTGGCTCTCCTGAGTGGCCTCAGTGGGAGTCTGACAACTCCCTGGTGATGTCCTGGCTTCTTAACTCCATGACGGAGTCCATTTCTCGGAACTATCTGTTCTTGGATACGGCTGCAGATATTTGGAAATGGGCTGAGACTACTTACTCTGGCCGAGGCAATGCTGCTCAGATCTACCAACTTCGTCGACGGTTGTTCCTCCTGCGACAGGGTGATCGTCCTCCCTCAGCCTACTATTCTGAGTTCACCCAACTCTATCAGGAATATGATCATTTTGATTCCATCACTCTGGTGTCTCCTGACGATGAGGTGCTTGTTAGAGCGAGGGAAGAGCGCAATCGCATCTTTGAGTTTCTCCATGGCTTACATCGAGATTTTGATCAGATCAGCATTCAGATTCTCAGTCGCTCTCCTCTTCCTTCTCTGCCCGAGGTATACAGCCTTGTTCAGCAGGAGTTTGATCGCCGCCGGACTCTGCTTCCAGACTCTGCCACCGAGGGATCTGCCCTTGTCTCCCTTTCCCTGGCTGGGGCTCGCCCTGCCCGTGACACTCGATCGAGGATCGCTGAGAAAGATCACCTCGTCTGTGATTATTGCGGGAAGGCCCGCCATACTAGAGATACTTGTTTCAAGCTTCATGGTTTTCCACCTCGCGACCCTGTCCTTCGTGGTGGCCGGGGAGGGGGTCGCTCTCTGCCCAGACCTCCTCTGCCCAGATCAGCACATGTGTCAGACGCTGGCGAGGACTCTACTGGGGAGCCACTCTTGACTCTTTCTGCTGAAGAAATTCTGGCCTTCCGTCGGATGATGCTTGGCTCTCCCGCGGAGCCGTCTGGTTCTGCCTCCTCTTCCTATGCTCACCAGGGACCTGCAGGTGCTCACTCGGCTTCCTCCCACCTTTCTTCTCAGTGGATTATTGATTCCGGGGCTACAGATCACATGACCGGCTCGGCCACAGGTTTTGTGTCTTACACACCTCTGTCGGGCAGGGACAAAGTGAGCATTGCTGATGGATCGCTATCTCCCATTGCTGGGAAAGGATCCATTCCATGCTCCTCCCTTACCCTTTCATCTGTTCTTCACGTTCCTTCTTTCACCCGCAATCTCCTCTCCATTAGTCACCTGACGAACTCCATGAATTGCTCAGTGACTTTTTTTCCTACCTGTTGTGTTTTTCAGGACCTGACGACGGGGACGGTGATTGGCTCTGGTAGGATGTGCAACGGGCTCTATGTGTTCGACCCCTCTGCTTCCACCCTCGCCAGGACTCCTACCGCTCGTCTTGCTGCTCATCCCTCTGAGTTGGATTCCTGGCATTGTCGGCTAGGACATCCTTCTGTTGCTATTATGAAACTGTTACTTCCTACTATGTCTTCTACTTTGTTTAATGGTTTTCATTGTGATGTGTGTGAAATGGCTAAACATCATCGCAGTACTCTCCCTCTTATGTCTCCTCGTAATTCTGTTCCATTTGCGGTTATTCATACTGATGTTTGGGGACCTAGCCCTACTACCTCTATTTCTGGTTGCTCATGGTTTGTCTCTTTTATTGATTGTCACTCTCGTTGCACTTGGGTTTACTTAATGAAGCATAAAAGTGAGGTGTTTTCTATTTTCCAGCGTTTTCACAAAATGGTCACCACTCAATATGGTGCTATCATTAAAATCCTTCGTAGTGACAATGGTCGTGAATATATTGATGCTCGCCTTGATACATACCTAAGCGACCTAGGTATCATTCATCAAACCTCCTGTGTGTACACCCCTGCTCAGAATAGGGTGGCTGAGCGTAAGAATCGACATCTCCTTGAGGTTGCTAGGTGCCTCCTCCTTCGGATGCATCTCCCGAAGTATTACTGGGGTGATGCTGTTCTTACCGCTGCTTATCTCATCAACCGCCTTCCTACGCGGGTCCTTGGGTTTCAGACCCCTCTTATCACTCTCGGGGTCCGTCCTACCTCCCTCCCTCCTCGGTTTTTTGGCTGTGTTTGCTTTGTCCACACCCAGCCGAAGACCAAGCTTGATCCTCGTGCTCTGAAGTGTGTGTTTATTCGTTACTCTCCTACCCAGAAAGGATATAAGTGCTTCCACCCGGCTACCAAACGGGTCTTTGTTACCATGGATGTCACCTTTCGGGAATCTGAAGCCTATTATGGGAACTCTCTTCAGGGGGAGAGTACTTCTACGGAAGTGAGTTCCCCGCCTTCTCTTCCTCTACCTATTCCTCCTCCTATGGTACCACCTCCCATTCTAGTTACCTCTCCGTCACCTCCGC
This sequence comes from Platanthera zijinensis, assembly GCA_039513925.1. Taxonomy (NCBI): domain Eukaryota; kingdom Viridiplantae; phylum Streptophyta; class Magnoliopsida; order Asparagales; family Orchidaceae; genus Platanthera; species Platanthera zijinensis. Next base: position 17,514,448 of record CM077078.1, on the reverse strand, counting down.
TTCCTCTACCTATTCCTCCTCCTATGGTACCGCCTCCCATTCTAGTTACCTCTCCGTCACCTCCTCTTCCTACTACATTGGTCCCTCCTTTTTTGCAGGCCTACACGAGACGTCGAAGGGGTACGAACACTCAGGCTCCAGCTATTCCACCAACGTCATCACTTGATCCATCGTCAGGTGCTAACAAAGGTAGTTCTGCTTCTACTCTACATCCTCTTTCTCACTTTGTGACTTATGACTCTTTGTCTCCTACACATAGAGCATTTGTTATATCATTGGCCTCCATTTCTATTCCTCAGTCTTGGCAGGAAGCTCTTGAGCATAGTGAGTGGAAGGCAGCCATGTTGGAGGAAATGAGTGCTCTTGACAAGAATAACACCTGGGAGCTGGTCCAACTCCCTAAGGGGAAAACTGTCGTGGGATGCAAGTGGGTTTTCTCTGTGAAGCAAAACTCACAAGGCCTTGTTGAACGATACAAAGCCAGGTTGGTGGCGAGAGGTTATACGCAGACAGCGGGCATCGACTATCAGGAGACCTTCGCTCCGGTTGCAAAAATGAACTCCATCAGGATCTTGCTGTCATGTGCTGTGTGTAAAGGGTGGAGTCTCTCTCAGTTGGATGTGAAGAACGCATTTCTCCACGGTGACCTTGAGGAGGAGGTTTACATGTCTTTACCCCTGGTGTTAGCCAAGAAGGATCGACAGGGAAAGTTTGCAGATTGAAGAAAGCCTTGTACGGTTTGAAGCAATCTCCGCGTGCGTGGTTCGGGAGATTTCACCGGGCAATGATCTCTTTTGGGTACAAACAGAGCAATGCTGACCACACCTTGTTTGTGAAACATAGTGAGGGTAAGGTGGCTGCCCTCATTGTCTATGTAGACGATATAGTAATAACTGGCGATGATATTGTAGAGATTGAACATCTAAAGTTCAGATTATCTCAGGAATTTGAAGTGAAGGATCTTGGCCCCCTCAAGTATTTCCTGGGTATCGAGGTGGCTAGATCCAAGCACGGGATTTTTATATCTCAAAGGAAGTATGTTCTAGACTTGCTTGAGTCGACTGGAATGCTTGGGTGCAGGCCAGCAGAGACACCCATTGAGGTCAATCACAAGCTTGGAAGAGATGGAGGAGAAATTGTGGATGATATACCAGGCTTCCAACGATTGGTGGGAAAGCTTATCTATCTTTCTCACACTCGACCTGACATATCCTATGCTGTGGGGGTCCTCAGTCAGTACATGCATTCACCTAGATCACAGCATTTGGATGCTGCTCACAGAGTTCTGAGGTACCTCAAGTCCACTCCTGGCAGGGGAATTTTGTTCTCACCCAATAAGGCATTGACCGTGGAGGTCTATACAGATGCTGACTGGGCAGGATCTGTTGACGACCGGAGGTCAACATCTGGGTATTGCTCTCTTGTTGGGGGTAATTTGACAACTTGGAGGAGCAAGAAGCAACACGTTGTTGCTAGATCCAGTACAGAGGCTGAATTCCGTGCTATGGCACAAGGGCTATGTGAAGGGTTGTGGATCCAGGCAATTATGAAGGACCTTGACGTTAGATATGATGGTCCAATCAGGATCTATTGCGATAATAAAGCAGCGATTAGCATTGCCCACAATCCAGTGCAACACGATCGCACCAAGCACGTGGAGATCGACAGACACTTCATCAAGGAAAATATTGTGAGGGGGATTGTGAGTACCCCGTTTGTTCCTTCACACCAGCAGCTTGCCGATGTACTCACCAAAGGGATGAATTTGAACTCGTTCGACAAAATACTTGGCAAGTTGGGCATGACAGATATTACACGCCCAACTTGAGGGGGAGTGTTGGAATATGTATTATTGTATTATTTTATTGTAATATGTATTACACTATTGTTGTATAACCCTTTATATAGGGGTCCTCTTTTTGGTTAATGAAGCAATTTTCCCTCTCCTCAACATTCACCCTTATGAATATGGATCATTTGAGAATTTGTGCTAAAATAGGGCACAATGACGACAAAGGTTCCATATAGCCGACCCCACTATAGTCGGATAAAGGCTTGAGTGTTGTTGTGTGTGTGTGTTGTTATAGTGTGTAGGTAAGTACATAGGTTGGAGATATCAATACATTTGAATGGACCAAATGGCAAGAGAAATGAACTGTAACTCCGACCATTAATTCTTATGGCTGGTGCTAGTGATGAAACATATGCCAAAGTTACAGTGCGCTACCATTATCGCCAGTTCCAGTAGATTTTGAACTATAATGAAGGACACTATCCTTAACGGCAGCTGTAGTGAAGATACAATCTACAGGTCTGTAGAATTGAACTATAGTATTTGTGCGTTAGCATTAACGCCACATTCCGGGTAGCGTCATCCATCAAAGGGCTCCATTGTTTGAGGAGTTTTTCTTTGTCTTTGCCTTCTTTATTTTGTATTTCTTTTAGCAGATGTTGGGTTGGGGAACTGGGGTAGACCTCGCGGAAATTGCCTTTGCGAAGGCGTCTAGGTCAGGGTAGATCTAGAAATAGAAATCGTCTTTGCGAAGACTTCAAGAACAAGGAACTTCTTGTGGGATCTCTGGGTAGGAGAGGGTTTGTAGTCATCTAGAGTGTGGATAAACGGAAGTCAATTAGGTGATGAGGATTCGGTATAGAAACCAAAACAAATATTGCTTTAACATCTTGATTATGTCATACGAGCAATCAAAATCTAGTGATTAAATAATAAATATGTTGCGGTCTAACCCGACACTCCTAAACCGGTCTAGATGCGACCGTCTTAGCCCAGGAGCGGTCAAGTGCGCAATTAGTCACAGAGTAATAAGTCAAGTGCACAATGCAATTTTTACGTGGAAAAACCCTTCAACCGAGTAAAAAATCACGTGTCCGGATCTGTGCCGGTCAAACTCCACTATCAGCTTCGGGTTACAACTTGTTTGAAGAATCGAGGGCGACAGACCGCTGCTCGCTACACTTGGGAGATGAGAGAGAATTTTTGGCGCTCGGCGGGCAACATGCTGCTCCACGCGAGGTTTAGCCTTCACAATCTTAGTGCGTGGGCGGGCGTGGAATGCACGGTGTGAGTTTGGAGCGGGCTTTCTGGAGGATGAGCACGAACGAGGATTTCTTCGGTTGCCAGACCGTCTTCTTTGTAGTGATGCTGCAGACTTTGATGAGTTTCTGGTGGAGCGGCGGTGACACGCGGGAGAATTCTGGTGGAGGAATCGTGGCTCGTGGGAGAATTCCGGCAAAACTCCGACCCGAGGAATAAGAAAACACGGAGGAGAAATGTGAGAAATGAGGAGGCCTGAGGGCCTTTTTTTAGCCTTCATGAGGTGGTTACGGTGGTTACGTGGCTATCCGCACTCCGTAACCACTAACATTATTATATTAAGCATAGTTCTGGGCATATATATATCGTGCAATATTTACTAAATGCAAACCACCATTATGACAATGATCTACCCACTAACGATGGAAGTTACGCGGGCGGTTTTCCCCCGAAACGGATGGTTGCGATCGTGGCTTGGCGGATCGGACGGTGGAGGAAGGGCGCGGTACCACGGCGGGGGCTAGGTGCGGCCGCAAATTGCCGGCCTCCCGCAATTGTCGGCCGCAAATTGCCGGCCTCCCGCAATTGTTGGCCGCAAATTGCTGGTGTGGCGTCGGCCGGCCGTCAACCATCGGCTCGGCTCCGCGGCCGACCGGAGCCGGCGGGGGCTAGGTGCGATCGGACGGGTGCACCCGGTTGGTGCGACGGGCTCGGCCCCAGCGCCGGCTGCCACTTGCGCGGCCTGCACCGGCCGAGAAGACTGTAACGACTGGCGCAAGGTACGGCCGGCCGGAACCCGAACGCGCAGGGCATTGTTGGCCAAGCGCACCCGGCCGGAGGACCGAGCGCGGCTAGCCACCACCCGCGGCCTCCCACGGTCCCGACAACGACCATGGGAGGGGTGCATCCTTGCCGGTCGGGGAGAACAGCGGGGTGGTCGCACCATGCGGCCGCAGAAGAACGGCCACGAGGCACGGTCTCCTCGCCGGCTGGAAACTTCGCTGACTCGGGGCATCCGCCTGGAAGAGAGTGAGGGGTGGGAGGTGCCGACCACCTAGCCGGACTCGGCCGGTTCATGAGGTTGGGATCCTGCGTGCGCGGATCGCGCGCGATTGCGTGTGCCCATCACGCGCGCGGCGGTCGAACCCACACCCCCACTAAGATAGTGGGGTCATGAATAGTGGGCTATTTACACTCCAAAAGCTCTATAAATGAGACTTCATTCCTATCAAAATAATATCATTTATTGTCTTTATTGTATTAAAGAATTAGTTTTGAGAATGCCAAAATCAATATTGCTGTTTGGACAAACGATTTTAGGATTGACTTATAGGTTCAAAGCCGGCCATATTGAAGTAAACATATAAAACCCTCCGTCGAATGTTTGTCTCGCCGTTAGTTTTAAGGCTGAGTATTCCGGAATCGCGAACTCATACGGGCACTCTTTTTCGCCTGTATGCAATTTTTTTCGCTAAGACGCACACGTTTTGCTTGAGCCTGCATTTGTGCTTTAAGTTTAATTCTACTTGCCGAATTTCATTCTACACATTGAAATTCAGTACCTAAGTCAATTTCTACAAATGTTTATTTTTGTTGAAAAGTCAATTTTACAAATCCATGCTCTTTTTTCATATAAGCTTGATAGATGGTGACCTCTACTTTTTTTTATATTTTACAAGGAATAAAATACGAAAATTTCCTACTCTATAATTAATTCCATTGTTTTTTTTATATACTATCTTTTCTATTCTATATTCATAATCTCAATCTTCTCCAACATATCACGGTCCTCTTAAAGTTCAATTAAGGCTCCGTTTTGTTTGGAAAAAAACACCATTGCCATAGAATATATGTTTAACTTGACTGGCGGCTTCCACCGCCATCAAGAAATTAAATTTAGTTTGAAGTTTCTTAGGTGTGGTTGGACGTTTGACGATAGTTCATAACTATCGCGTTCTTGACTGCCACCACAGCGGTAAACGGAGCCTAAGACTAATGTTACAAATTAGAATTTATCTCGCTTAAATGTGTGGTGAATGTGGATAATAGTCTTACTAAGGAAGAAGAACATGGTGGTTACACGAACGGGCTATGGAGTGCTCTTTGTTGCTACTCGTTAAGGCTATAATGACTAGATGGGGGATAAAGGCTTCGTTTGGAAGGACTTAATTTTACCGGTCAAGCGGTTACGACCGCAGGAACCAGACCTTAATTATGACCCGATTCATGCGGTCGTAACCGCTTGACCGATGAAAATAAGTCCCCCCAAACGGAGCCTAAGGCTTCGGCTTCATTTGGCGCGGTGGTGGCGGGAGTAGCCGGCGGGCCCAAACGCAACATTCGGACTGGGGGGATCAAAACGGAGCCTCCACAGTAGCTTTTCCTCCTAAGAGCATCTCCAACCGGCCTGCATTTCTCAGAAATGCAGGCCGGTTGCCCTCCAATGCATCGGCATTGGAGGCTGCAATTATGGAGGAGGCGGCATTTCCGCCTCCTCCTCCTCTAAATTTAGAGAACAAGGAGATGAAATGCCGGCCCTCCATTTCCACTTTTTTAATATTTTTTTTTATTTTTTTTATTTTAATTATATATTTATTATATTTAAGGAAAACGTATATTACACAATAACGTTCGTAGCCGTTAAAATATTATTTCAAACTTCACATATAATATACCAATAAATTTGTTTTTTCGAGACCTACAAAACGAGACTAATATTGCATACTTTCTAAATATTATTGATCATACAAATAGCTAGAGAACACGATTTACTAAATAAAATTGAACATACATCGAAATACATTCAAATTAAAATGCATACAATTTTCCAAATTACATTGTTTCATTACCATGTCGTGTCCACAGATGTTCGATCAGTGCATCTCGAAGTGCGAAATGTGCCGCCTTGTCTCTGATTTTTTTATGTCGATTTAGGAACTGCTGAAATCTTTCGACTTCACTTGTGTCCATCTCTTCAACATTCTGAGTTGGCGGCGGTGGAGAAATAACGATATCTTCATTTTCATCTCGCTCGTCCTCAATAATCATATTGTGCATTATAATGCAAGCAGTTATGATATCATGCAACACATTTTTATCCCAAAAACGGCAAGGCCCCTTAATAATTGCAAAGCGTGATTGGAGAACTCCAAATGCGCGTTCTACATCTTTTCGGCATGCCTCTTGCATCATTGCGAAGTGTTGTTTTTTTTTATCTTGTGTATGAGAAATGGTTTGAACTAGTGTTGACCATTTCGGATAGATACCGTCGGCTAAATAATAACCAACATCATAATTTTTACCCAGTATTGTATAATTGGTAGGAGGCGTTATACCTTGGGTTAAGTTTGCAAATAAATTTGATGCCTGCAAGACATTAATATCATTGTTAGATCCAGGTAAGCCAAAATATGCATGCCATATCCACAGGTCGTATGATGCTACTGCCTCGAGAATGATTGTAGGTCCACCATGACGTCCTGAATATTGGCCTGCCCATGCCGTTGGGCAATTTTTCCATTGCCAATGCATACAATCTAGGCTTCCCAACATCCCTGGAAAACCTCGTTCTTCACCTTTCTGTAGTAATCTTGTTACATCATTTGCATTGGGAGATCTCAAATATTCATCTTTGTATAGTTGTACGATTGCCCTACAGAATCTTTTCAAGCATTGAATCACAGTAGACTCGCCAATTCGAATGTACTCATCGCAATTATCAGCTGATGTTCCGTATGCTAACATACGAAATGCTGCTGTAATTTTTTGTATTGTTGATAGTCCAGGCTTACCAACACCATCCTTCTTTTGAACAAAAAAATTGTCGTGCTCCTGCACTTCAGTAACAATGCGAAGGAAAAGATTTTTTCGCATTCGAAATCTTCGTCGAAAAAAAGTTTCCCCATATGTGGGGTGTTCGGAGAAGTAATCATTCCAAAGTCTAGTGTTGCCTTCAATCCTGCCCCGATTGATTACCACGTGGCCAGGTATTGAACCTCTGCGTCGCGGACGTGCATCTTCTTGAAGTTGAGCTGCGATTATGGCATTGTTAGAGGCATACATGCGAGCTAAAACTTCATCTTCATTCTCCCAATTTTTAAGCTCTTCTTCCCACTTAAGAAGTATTTGCTCATCATCATCTGAAGATGATGAAGATCGCAAATGGGATGAACCTTCTCCATAGTTCATTTTTCTTAGAAGAAAAGAATGTTTTGAATGTATCATTGACTATCTTAAAAGGGCGTTTATATAGCTCGCCAGCATTGGATGCCTTCTCCCAAGCATTGGATGCCTTCTCCCAAGCATTGGATGCCTTCTCCACTCAAGCCTCTGTCTTGTCTTGTCAATCCTGTCATCTCGTAACCCGAAGTCTTGTTTTTTCCCAGCATTGGATGTCTTCTCCCATGCATTGGATGTCTTCTCCACTCAAGCCTCTGTCTTGTCTTGTCAATCCTGTCATCTCGTAACCCGAAGTCTTGTTTTTTCCCAGCATTGGATGCCTTCTCCCATGCATTGGATGCCTTCTCCACTCAAGCCTCTGTCTTGTCTTGTCAATCCTGTCATCTCATAACCCGAAGTCTTGTTTTTTCCCAACATTGGATGCCTTCTCCCAAGCATTGGATGCCTTCTCCACTCAAGCCTCTGTCTTGTCTTTGTTGGGTTTTGTGGCACACTTCTGGTCCTCTTGTTTCTCACACCGGGTTTGCCCACGTGAGCTTAGAAGAATCGAAGTGTGATCCCCCTTCGACATCTCCGGGACCGACGACAGCGGGGGTCCGGGGGCGGCAGCCCCCGGCGGAGGTCCCGCTGACCGGACAGCGGGCAGGGGTCCAGGGGACAGCGTCCCCGGTGGGGGCTCGGGGGCAACGCCCGGACCAAATTTTTTGGGGAGATGTTTTCTCCAGTCGTCGAACTGGGTTCGACGATCGTCGAACCCAGCTCGACGATCGTCGAACCCAGCCCGACGTCGAACGTCGAACCCAGCTCGACGTCCGACGCGCCGAACCCAGCTCGACGTTCGGCCGAGCTCGACGATCGTCGACCGTCGTTCGACGTTCGGCCGAGCTCGACGTTCGGCCGAGCTCGACGATCGTCGACCGCCGTTCGACGTTCGGCCGAGCTCGACGATTGGTCGAGCTCGACGATCGTCGACCGCCGTTCGACGTTCGGCCGAGCTCGACGATCTGTTATGCTGAAGCCTATTTAAGGCGTTTTCTCCCAAGCATTGGATGCCTTCTCCACTCAAGCCTTTGTCTTGTCTTGTCAATCCTGTCATCTCATAATCCGAAGCCTTGTTTTTTCCCAGCATTGGATGTCTTCTCCCAAGCATTGGATGTCTTCTCCACTCAAGCTTCTGTCTTGTTTTGTCAATCCTGTCATCTCATAATCCGGAGCCTTGTTTTTTCCCAGCATTGGATGCCTTCTCCCAAGCATTGGATGCCTTCTCCACTCAAGCCTCTCTTTTTCATAAGTACTCATTCTAGCACTCTCTATAAGTACCCATTGCAGAAGTCAAGTTCTCATCACTCTATCCCCAAAAACAAGAACTCTCTAATTTCTTTCCTCGTCATCATGTCATCTATTCGTGGCCAAGCATTCTCCCCAAAAGAAGATCAAGCACTATGTTATGCTTGGCTTGAGGTTTCGGAAGACCCCGTTATGGGGAGTAATCAGAAAGAACAAAGAATGTGGGAAAGAATTTCAACCATCTTTCACAATACAAGACCTCAAACTTGCGTAGGACAGAGAACCACAAAATCTCTTTCTTGTCGTTGGTCCCTTTTGGCAAGTAAAACAAGCAAATTCCGAGGATGTATTCGGCAGATAGAGCAACGAAACCCCAGCGGTGCTTCTGAACTTGATATTGTAAGAATTTTTTAGAATTTAAATGCATAAATATCTTAATTAATGTGTGATTAATGTAATTTTTTTTGTAGCTGAATGAAGCCAAAATGTTATATGCCTCTGATTCAAAAGAGAAGAAAGGCTTCATGTTTGAGCATGTTTGGCATATCTTAAAAAATACAGAGAAGTGGATGGAAACGTCAGGGTCTACAAAAAATAAGAACTCTCCAAATATTAACATGTCACAAACATTAAGTTCTAACACTCCCAGTCAAGGGAGAGGAATAGATTTAAATTCAGATAACAATAATATGAATCTTGGTAGTACTGGGGATGAAGAATCTCCAATCTCAACTTCCAATAAACGACCAACTGGGAGAAAGCAAGAAAAGGAGAGGAGGAGACAATTGAGTGGTAAGGGTTATGATATTGAGACTCATACTAAAAAAAACGAAGAAATCTTAGAGGTTTTAAAGAGAGGGCAAGAACAACGAGCAAACGATATGTCTGCTATCCAAGAGCTCATGAGAATGAAAGCAGAAAATCAAAAAGAAAACTAGATCTACAGAGCGCTAAACAAGATCACGATATCATGATGATAGATTTGGATAGCATCAAAGGAACTCCAGAACGACAGTATTTTCGACAAAAAAAACAAGAAATTATGAATAGAAATATTATAAAACCATTATTTGGAGGATCTTCATCACTCGAAGGAACTGAATATGGAGGTGGCGTATACGGAGGTAGTGGTTACGGTGGAAGCCAATATAGAGGAAGTCAATATGGAGCACCTCAATTTGTAGGAGGTCAACTTGGAGGAAGCCAGTGTGGAGGAAGCCAGTATGGAGGAGATCGACATGGAGGACCTCGATATGGAGGGCCTCAATTTGGAGGACCTCCATTTGGAGGAGGTCAACATGAAGGAAGTCAGTACGGAGGAAGCCAGTATGAAAGAGACCGACATGGAGGACCTCCATTTGGAGGGCCTCAATTTGGAGGACCTCCATTTGGAGGAAATCAGTACCGAGAAAGCCAGTATCGAGAAAACCAGTACGACGGAAGCCAATTTGAAGGACATCAGTTCGGAGGAGACCAGCAGGGAGGAAGCCAGTATGGAGGAAGCGACTACAACATACCAAGATATGGAGGAGAACAACAGGGGGATAGCGCGCGCGGAAATCGTATCGAACCCAGTGATGACCTCCCAGATTTTTAGTTTAAATTTCAAATGTAATATTTTAATTTTGAAATATGTAATGCTTATTTTATTTTTATAATGTAATGCTTATTTTAATTTGGCAAGCTAATTATTATTATTTATATAAATTATTATTTATATTAATTATTAATTATAATAAATAAAAATATGAAAAAACGTGGAGCTGAGCTCGACGTTCGTCGAGCTCAGGAAAAACGTCGAGCTCAGCTCGGGAAAAACGTCGAGCTCAGCTCGACGTTTTTATTTAAATATAATTTTTTTATTTTTTATTTTAATTATTATATATATATATTTATACATATAAATATGTAATTTATATAAATATATTTTGGCATTAATAAATGTATATTTATTTATACATATAATATTAAAAAATTCAATGTTCTTCAAATATGGAGAACATGGTTGGAGTTGGTTCTCCATGTTCTCCATATTTGGAGAACACAGTAGCACTGCAATCTCCATATTTGAAGAATATGGAGATCTCCCGTTGGAGATGCTCTAACAGCGCAAGCAGACACGGCATTTTCAGCAGCTGGTTATATGGTTGAAATCAAAAGTATAAAAAAAAAAAAATTGTCGTGGGATCCCTGATTTCAAATAGAGACTATTCAAACAATAATAATATAGCATTTACTTTTTTCCCCCAAGTCTCGTGCGCATTGATCATGACATTTATTTAGTGTGAGTAATTTTGGATTAGTTTATATAATATCTCTCCTACTATAAGAATTTTCTGATTTGGTGTCAGTCATGCAGCTGTAGGCTGTCTGATGGATGTCCATTAAATCTTAACCATTCATTACTGATATCATTAAATAAATAAAAGTAATAGGTCTCCTAAACCTATTTTCGGTGGAGGATGAGAGAGGTGGGGAGGGAGGGAGAGAGAGAGTTCGGCGCCTGCAGCTGGATATATTATTATATTATATAGATATAGAGAGAGATATAGAGAGAGATAGAGGTAGGGAGAGAGAGAGAGAGTTGAGATATATGCCGCTCAGTATATTATATTTGTATATAGAGAGAGAGGGAGGGAGAGAGAGAGTTGAGCGGCTGATAAATTATATGTTTGACGGCTGCGGCTGAATATATTATTATATTATATAGATATAGAGAGATATAGAGAGAGATAGAGGTAGGGAGAGAGAGAGAGAGTTGAAATATATGCCGCTCAGTATATCATATTTGTATATAGAAGAGAGGGAGGGAGAGAGAGAGAGAGTTGAGCGGCTGGTAAATTATATTTGGATATATAGAGAGAGAGGGAGGGAGAGAGAGAGTTGAGCGGCTGGTATATTATATAGATCTGGTATATTATATTTGCATATATAGAGAGAGAGTGAGGGAGAGAGAGATAGAGTTAAGAGGCTGGTATTTTTTATGGAGTGGCGGCCAGCTGCTGCTGCAGGCTCCCCGGCCGCAGGCCGCCCTCATATCGTCGGCGTCCACGCCGGCGAGCCCGCAGCCGTTGGCCACCCCAATGTCACACATATTTTCTATTTTTTGTGTCGTTGGATTCAATCGAAAGGCGGCAGTCAGTCGCGTGGATGTTCCTCAAATACACGTAACACGCAAATATAATATGCGGGCAACTCTATGTGCGGGCGTACGGACACCAAAAAAAGAGGCTCAAGCTGGCTTCAAATAGAAAAGTGATCAACATAAAAAGTTGTAGATATTGTCGACACGAACAACTTTCATGTTGAACACTTTTTGATTTGGAACTGTTTGACCTTCGATTTGGGGATCAAAATCTGGGGCGGCGAGACTGCTACAGCAACACTCTCGCCGCCCCAGATTTCGAGGCTCAAATCGAGGGTCAAAACAGCTCTAAATTAAAAAGTGATCAACATGAAAGTTGTTCGTCTCGCCGAGATCTACAACTTTCATGTTGATCACTTTTCGATTTGAAGCCTCCTTGAGTCGATATATACGAGCATCTTCGCACGGGCTACGCCCGTGCTCGATGCTCTTCGTATCAACAGTACCCCAGCTGCGACGGTACCTCCGCCCAAACTCGCCCCCTCTACGACACTCGACGCTCTCGGGCGGCCTTCGGCAGCATTCAGGCTGGCTTCTCCCGCCAGCGAACAAACTTCACCCGTGCTTCATGCTCCAGGCGATCTTAGGCCGCATAGAAGCGGACTTCACCCGCTTCTAGGTAATTCACCAGCTCGGCCCCGTACCCGTCACTCGCGGCCCCTGGAGCGCATATGCAAAATCGGCCCCTCTACGACACTCGATCAATTGACAGGGCACCGGAGCCCACGTGCCCTACGCGACAGTACCCCCGCCGCGATAGTGTCCCGGCGCGGCGGCGCTTCTGCAGCTCGCAAACCCCAGTGCACACGATATAATATGTCCGCGAAGAGCAGCAACCACAGGGGTCATGTGCACGGGGGATTTGCGAGATGCAGAAGCACCGCCGCGCCGGGACACTATCGAGGCGGGGGTACTGTCGCGTAGGGCACGTGGGCTCCGGTGCCCTGTCAATTGATCGAGTGTCGTAGAGGGGCCGATTTTGCATATGCGCTCCAGGGGCCGCGAGTGACGGGTACGGGGCCGAGCTGGTGAATTACCTGGAAGCGGGTGAAGCCCGCTTCTATGCGGCCTAAGATTGCCTGGAGCATGAAGCACGGGTGAAGTTTGTTCGCTGGCGGGAGAAGCCAGCCTGAATGCGGCCGAAGGCCGCCCGAGAGCGTCGAGTGTCGTAGAGGGGGCGAGTTTGGGCGGATGTACCGTCGCAGCTGGGGTACTGTTGATGCGAAGAGCATCGAGCACGGGTGTAGCCCGTGCGAAGATGCTCGTATATAATTAAATAAATTCATTGCTTTTAGGGTGTCTTGGTTTGACTTTGGTTGATTTTGGTTTGATTTTAATGGCTGGGTACGTAGTAATCTGATGGCATTTGCAGCTTTTTGTGCCGCCTATTTTCATACAATTTCTTCATCAGAGACGGCGGAGTCTTGTAACCTCAACTCTTCTATTTCATAGGATTATTGAAACTCCTCGCCGCTTTCAACTTCCTTCCACCAGCTCACTAATAATATTTCTTTTTTGCCAGTGTTTTTGTTTGACCACCGCTTATTTTTGATTTTTTTGGGTGATTGTTAAACGCAAATCTTCTTTTGTTAAACGCAAATAGAAGAAGCCTTTTTTTTAGGTCATACGGTTTTAATAATCGCACTCACCTCCCAAATCCCCCAATTCGCTCCTGCGCCGCACCCCACCGAAGCTCTTCCTCCGCCGCAAACCAGTGGATCGCCGCAAACCAGTGGATCGTCGAGCCCACCTCGCCACCGTCGTCCGCCGCCGCAACCCGCCAGGTGAGGTATCTTCTTCTTCTTCTTCTTCTTCTTAAATCTTAACTACCCGAACCCTCCTCTTCACCACCTCCTCTCTCCTTCTCCCCCAATTATCCCCCACACCCCAGTCCCTCCATCCCATGGCCACCGCCTCCGCTCTTCTCCCTGCATCCTCTCTCCATTTCACTCGACACCGTGCCCTAGCGCCAATCGCTACCCCCGCTGCTTCGTGCCCGACAGGCGCTGCTCCCGCTTCTTCTTCTTCTTCTTCTTCTTCTTCTTCTTTTTCTTAACTCCCAAAATCTCCATGCGGTGCAATATCGGTTCCCATTCAGCTGCTGTCAGCCTGTCACACTCTCCTATCCACGGAAAAACCCACTGTCCAGCCCACTAGCGCTCTTCCGGAAGTCCAATTTAGTCCAACATCTTCCCGGAAATGGTTTCTCATTGGAAATTTAACAAGCCCTCTTCTTCATAATTATTGTAAGTTTGTTTTTGGTTGTAATCTCTGTATTGTTGAATTGTTCTTGGTTGTAATCGCTTAACTGGTTTTGTTCGTTCAATTGTTTATCTTCTAGTACTCTCACACGTGTTTGATCTTTTGTTCCCTTAATAGAAACTCGAATTGAATTTTTTTTATTGCGTGGGAGAAAGAGAGAAGAGAAGAGAACCATACTATTGTCTAAAGCACCATGTTGAACTTTTACTGCTAATATCAATTTTTGCTAATAATTTTGCGGGGATAAAGTGAAGATTGCCTAAATGTAGTTGTAAGTTCTTCCCAATTGATCTGATTGCTAATTTAGTTATGATGTCATTTTCAAGAGAAAAATAGTGCGATTATCTAGAAGGCTGCTTTTAAGCTCTCTGTTGAGTTCATATCTTGCAATTTCAAGCTCTAATACGGTAGATAGATCAAAATTGTAGCCACTGATGCTGTTTAAGGTAAAAAGTTGATGTTAAAGGTTTCAGAGTTAGCTGCTTGACCTATTTTTTTACTTCTATGCTTGTCGATTAGTTTTGTTTACTCTTTAGCTGGTTGTAGAACTGTAGGAACTATATACTTTGTAGTACCATATAGATGTTCAGCTTGTTGTATTAGTTTTATTTATTATAGAATTTTTTAGTGATTGGAAATGAAACCCATTGAGCCACTTAACTTCCGGTGGAGTATTCAAATCCATTATGTATAGTCTAGCTTTGTATTACTTTGTCACTAGATGATCTTTGAAATACCCGGTAACCTCATCAGAGTGCTTTTTACGTAATGTTGCTGCAGCTGTTTCTACATAGTTAACATCTTGAAGTTATATATGTCGAGATGTCATTTGAGAATGGTAAATACAGTATGTATAGGGGTAGAATCAAAAGAGACCGGATAAAACAGGAACAATGTCAATGCGTAAGAGTTGAGCGTGTTTTCATAGAATTTCAGCCAATCTAAAGCTTCTATGTTAATCATCATAGCTTTTTTCCCTTATTTTATTTTACAGAGAAATAAACATATTGTAATTTTGTTTTTTGTAGGTTTGACTGCTCTGCAATAGAATCATGTCAGATATGTCAAACGAGAATAAAGAATCTTCCTTGATTGTGTATGGTATGAAATATTACCCAAACTATGAGTTTTCTAGTAATGTAGTTTGTACTCTTACTTAATAGTTTGTAATTGTTTTTTGGTCTTGTAGACCCAAATATTGCAAACATACACAATGTTCCAAAAATTGAAGTAGATGTCAGCTCACACTTTCAAACCGATAATATCTTTCATTCTAAGGAAGACTTAATTGGTTGGGCTCGCCATGTTGGAAAGAAGATTGGCTTTGTAGTAACTATAAAGGGATCGGATAAGGTTGTTGGCCGCCTTAAACCGCGTGTCTTCTTAGCTTGTGACAGAAGTGGCTACTATCGGGAAAATCAAAACAGGAAGGGTTGGGTGAACAGGGGGCTCCGCAAATCAACGAGTAAGCGTTGCGGATGTCTATTTTCCCTTAAGGGACAAAAGGAAGCAAATGTAGAAGAGTGGAAACTTCAGGTACTTTGTGGTGTACACAATCATGAAAAAGTACATTTGGAAGCTCATGCATACGCCGGTAGATTAGAGGTCGAGGAGGAGAAGTTGGTGGAGGAAATGTATAGTGCGGGTGTGAAACCGCGAAAAATACTATCTACTATGAAATCAAAAAATATTGAGAATTCAACCGTTATCCGAACTATCTACAATGCCAGAGCAAAACTTCAAAAAAAATATTTAGAGGGTCGTACACCGATACAGTATCTATACAAGTGCATAGATGACGCATGCTATATTAGTTTCAATAAAGTTCAAGAAGGATCGAAGAACCTGCATAGTTTATTTTTTGCTCATCCATTATCGATTAAGCTAACAAATCTATTTCCAACCGTTTTTCAACTCGATTGCGCGTACAAGACCAACAGATATCGGATGTCGTTACTATGCATAGTTGGAATGACATCAACTTCCAAATCATTTTTTTCATGTTTCACCTTTATGTCTGATGAAACTGAGGCAAGTTATGAATGAGCATTGGAATGCTTTAAGTCCATTTTTGAGCCTGATTGTGTGCCAGCGGTTATGGTTACGGATAGAGAGCTTGGTTTGATGAAAGCTATTGCAACTGTTTTTCCGCGCACCAAGAATATTTTATGCCGTGTGCATATTAATAGAAATATTTTAGCTAACTGTAAGAAGTTGTTCAGTAGCGGCAAGGAGTTCGAAGGTTTCATGAAGGTATGACAAAGGTTGGTTGAAGTCGTATTGGAAAGTAATTTCAATGTTGCTTATAACAATTTGGTTATTGAGTATTCATCATTACACTCTGATGTACTTGACTATGTTACTACCACTTGGTTAGAGCCATATAAAGATCGTTTTATTTCAGCATGGATAGATAAATACTTGCACTTGGGAAACTCGTGCACAAATCGCGTGGAGGGGGGGGCATAGCCAACTAAAATTTTTTTTAGAGGTTTCAATTGGTACTTTACCAACTATATGGAGCACTTTCGATCAAGTGATGAACCTTCAACATACAGAAATAAAACGGTCATTTGGGGAGAGCTGCATCAAGGTTAGCAATGATTTTAGTAGTCCATTATATGCTAATTTAGTGGGAAAGGTCTCTTTACAAGCCTTGTCACTAATTAAAGAAGAAGAGGATCTAGTTAAAAAAGGAGGGAATGTGAAGTTAATGCACGATTGCTCACACTATAAAAGGTATACAATGGGGTTGCCATGTGCACATGAAATTTCTCTGTATATTGCTAACTCGAAAGCACTCCTGTTGTGGCTAGTTCACGGGCATTGGAAACAACTAGTTTTAAATGAAAATTTTGAGGTTGACTTAGAGAACAATGTAGACATGGAGCTTGAAGCGTTGGCCAAAATATTCTATGACTCAAATGCACAACAAAAAATGGAAATCAAACGAAAGATAAAAGAAATCATAGATCCAACATGGAGCCAAACAAAGGAGCCGACCGTACCGATCAAGCTAAAAGGTAAGCCAAAGGGATCTTATAAGAAATTTAAGGAAGACATTTTGTCTACGAAACGCCTCCCTTCTCATTTTGAGTATGTTTTGTTGGAAGAAAAGGTTACGGAAACAAAAAAAAGAAAACAAAGAATGAAGTTGCCGGTCCGCAAAAACACAAATTTTGTAATAAAAATTCGGCATCATTTCACACCCTTTTGGGCTAGTCATATTGTTGATGCCTACGACGTTGATGGTGATGGTCACTGTGGCTACCGAGTGATTAGCGATGCGTTGAATGTAACTGGTGGTTGGCAACAAGTCCGCAAGGATCTATATTGAGAGCTTGAAACTCGGCGTGCTTTGTATGAAGATATATATGGTAGCGACCGGAGATTGGAGTTGTTGGGCTCTCTTCAATGCATAGAAACTATTGCCCCATTTGATAAATGGATGACATTGCCGGATATGGGACTAGTAATTTGTTCATGTTATAATGTAGCAATGGTTCAACTGTCATCGGCGCAAAGTTTGACATATTTTCCACTACATTCATCAATGCCGGAGGTTCCAACACTTATTTGCATTGGGTTTCTAAATGGAAATCACTTCGTTCGGCTAGTCTTGGGTGCTTGCTCTCCGATACCACATATTTTTCCTTCATGGAGTACATATCACGAAGAAGTGCCGAAAAATTGGAGTGTGCATTACAATGAACGGTTGCAAGGACCACCGCCGGCAACGGGACCAAGTACATTACAAACATTGGATAATTGATAAAGTGGTATGTATAAGTTTTGTACGCAATTACACTTAATTTTTTTTCAAATGCTAATGTTAAAAAAATTAATCTTAATTTTTCTTCAAATGCAGGCAAACAGACTAACAAAATATGATGACAACTTAGCCCAAAAACAATGCTAAATATTTTCAAGGAAACTTTAGAGGTCAAATTTTTGCCTAATTTTAAGACTATTTACATTAATATTATAAAATATTCTAAAGTTTTGTCTAATCTTTTTTTCTTCATTTTTGCAGGCTCAAAATTTGATGTGAAGAAATGTTTTGGGAGGTTATTATTTTGAATGATAATTATGAAATCAACTCCAATTTTGGGAGGTTTTGTCTAATCTCTTTTCTCTTTTCTTTATAACTAATCATTATAGTCAACATTAACATTTGCAATTGCCTTGTCATTGGCTCCTTTGAAGGTGAAAATTGTAAATTTTGTGATACTTGTTTCTTTTTATGATGTAATTGATGCTCTAAAAATGCACCACAAAGTGTCTCCATCTGGTCTTTTTCATGAGCACTTGTAACATATATGTTTGTGAATATCAAATTTGAAAAAAAAGTTGTTTGCGGCTATCAATTATGATTGCGGATATCCAATTTGAAAAACACGTGTTTGCGGATATCAAATGTTTACGGATAGCCAAACTTGATGTGCGTTTAACAATAACCAATAATTTTGAGACGGGTATCAGTTATGAACTTATGACGGTAAAAAAAAATTAATTTGAAGGAAATTCCTACGTTTACGAGTAGTGTTTATAATGGTGGAAGAGGGAACTGCCGGTAACCACCTAGGAAATCAACGGAAACCACCTAAAGAATTGCTCATGACCTCGGGGGACGCGTGCACGTCTACGCACATTCCCGACCGCGCCAACTGACTTGTGACTGTTTGTTCACTAGATCGGCACTCGAGTCAGGACGATTCGTTTCGATCCATTTATAGGCACGTTGAGTGCCCCACAACAAATCTTTGGTCTATGCACTAGTTGCATGGTATAGTATGATTTTATCATCATATGTATAAAAATATGGCAAAATCATGAATTCAGTCCTGTTTAGGACCTTTAAGAAATTAGTCCCTAAGATTTAAACTTTAAGATTTTGACCCCAAAAGTTTAATACTTTTCAATTTTAGTCCTTGAGTGTATTAAACAATTATCTTAAGAAAGATATGTTTATGAGACAATTAGATGATAATTAGTGTTTAAATCAAAAACTTGGTCTCTCGTGGAGTTTGGGGGCTCAAGAAAGGGGTGACCTCACACCTACTATACTTAGGAGAACGTCACAGGTCAAATGCTCAGGAAACTAGCAACAGACCCTCAACTCTAGTGTGAAGGTCCCACCTCACACCCGGAAGACCTTTGAGGTCTCCCCCTCCCTAGCCAATGCTTGAGCTAGGCGCCTTAGAGGAAGAAACCAGAGGGATTCAAGTGGCTAAGAAGCAATGCTCTTCAAGGTATTCTCAAAGGTCTATTTATAGTTTTCTGGGAATGACCTGCCAGTAACCAGATCCTACTGCCCTAAAATTATTGAAATGCCCTCAAATTGGTCTGCCAACAGTCAAATCCCGTTGTTCTAAACAGCTAAATGCAGTCCCCCAGGGGCATCCCCTCAAGCCGGGCGAGCAGGCGACAAGGCGAGCTTTCGGCCTGGGGCGAGAGCGAGCTGGCGTCCTGGCAAGCTGGCGGCCTGGCGAGACGACGGCCTGGGGCGAGAGCGAGCTGGCGGCCTGGGGCGAGGGAGGCTAGGTGGCGAGCTCAGCGACCTGGAGCGAGACGATGACCTGGGGCGAGAGCGAGCTGGCGGCCTAGCGAGACGACGGCATGGGGCGAGAGCTCAAGGCTGGGTGACTCCCTGAGGGGGCCGGAGGGAGAAAAATATTTTATCCCCCTACTAGTATAAAACACAGATTCATACTAAATTGGCCTTCAAGAGTGCAAAACTCTCAAAAAAGCTTAAAACTGCACAACAAGCCTTGCGCCTGCCGGGGGACCCCCCACTCCGCGAATACGGGGTTGTACACAATGCTCGCTTTTTTTGAGATTAACACAAGCTCGGAAAGAAGCATCCAACCCAACGTATTCGCTGAGTGTAATTATCTTGCGCGGTCGAAAAGATACAGCCTCCTTGAGTCGAGTTCATACAACCTCCATGGGGGGTCAACCTGTCCTGCCAGCTAATGAGAGTCTGAGTGGTGAGATCCTCCCCGGGGTGAAAAACACTTGGCCTCCCCGAGGGGTCAACCTGTCATGCCAGCTAATGGGAGCCTTGGTAACGAGACGGCCTCGGGGTAAAAAAACACTTGGCCTCCCCGAGGGGTCAACCTGTCATGTCAGCTAATAGGAGTCTGGGTGACGAGACGACCTCGGGGTAAAGACACTTGGCCTCCCGAGGGGTCAACCTGTCATGCCAACTAATGGGAGCCTGGGTGACGAGACGACCTCGGGGTAAAAAACACTCGGCCTCCCCGGGGGGTCAACATGTCATGCCAGCTAATGGGAGCCTGGGTGACGAGACGACCTCGGAGCAAAAAGAACTTGGCCTTCACGAGAGGTACTCCGGTCCTGCTAGCTAGTGAGAGCCTGGACAGCGGGACCGTCTCGGAGCAAAGAGAACATGCCGTCCACGAGAGGTACTCCGGCCCTGCCAGCTAGTGAGAGCCTGGACAGTGGGACCGTCTCGGAGCAAAGAGAACATGACGTCCACGAGTGGTACTCCGGCCCTGCCAGCTAGTGAGAGCTTGGACAGCGGGACCTTTTCGGAGCAAAGAGAACAGGGCGTTCATGAGAGGTACTCCGGCCCTGCCAGCTAGTAAGAGCCTGGACAGCGGGATCTTTTCGGAGCAAAGAGAACATGACGTCCACGAGAGGTACTCCGGCCCTGCCAGCTAGTGAGAGCCTGGACAGCGGGACCGTCTCGGAGCAAAGAGAACATGACGTCCACGAGAGGTACTCCGGCCCTGCCAGCTAGTGAGAGCCTGGACAGCGGGACCGTCTCGGAGCAAAGAGAACTTGACGTCCACGAGAGGTACTCCGGCCCTGCCAGCTAGTGAGAGCCTGGACAGCGGGACCGTCTCGGAGCAAAGAGAACATGACGTCCACGAGAGGTACTCCGGCCCTGCCAGCTAGTGAGAGCCTGAACAGCGGGACCGTCTCGGAGCAAAGAGAACATGACGTCCACGAGAGGTACTCCGGCCCTGCCAGCTAGTGAGAGCCTGGACAGCGGGACCGTCTCGGAGCAAAGAGAACATGACGTCCACGAGAGGTACTCCGGCCCTGCCAACTAGTGAGAGCCTGGACAGCGGGACCGTCTCGGAGCAAAGAGAACATGTCATCTACGAGAGGTACTAGCTGGCCCTGCCAGCTAGTGAGAGCTTGGAGAGCGGGACCGTCTCGGAGCAAAGAGAACTTAGCCTCCCCCCGAGGTATATTCGACCCATCCAACTGGTGGGAGCTTGGAATGAGGAGATCCTCTCGGGGGTTGGCAATTGGGCATGTCACCTAAGCTTTATCAATTCCAACATTCTCAAACGGGGAAAAAAGATGGGTTACATACCCCCCCCCCCGACTCAGCTGGTCGGGGGCTGAACTCACTACAACATAAGAAAAATACAGGACTCCGCCGAGGCGAGGCTTCTTCAGGGGGCTTCGGCATGATGGCCGTTATCCGACTCCTACCCCTCGGACACTTCCATCCTGCTCAAGCTCTCCATGATCTTCTCCATCTCCTCTGCCTTGGCCAACAAAGAGATGGTGTTGACGGCCGTGATGTACCACTGTCTTACCATCTGAGGTCTCCCTTGATCCTGACCTGAATCCCTCCTGAGCTGAACTTGAGACACTGGTGGAAAGATGACGACACACGACGGAAGGCGTTGATGAGGGGCCTTCCGAAGATGGTGTTATAGCTGTTTGGAGCGTCAACAATGACGAACCGATAGTTCCTTGAAGTCCCTTCCAATTTTACTTGAAGTCCTACTTCACCTTCTACCTCCTTCCTCTCCCTTGAAAATCCGAACAGGGGTCCGTTCGAGGCCAAATCCCTCCTCGGTTCTACCTTCATCTCGTCAAACGTCTTCTTGAAAACGACGTTGACGGAGGTCCCGTTGTCAACCAAGATCCGGGAGACGGTGTAACCCTCTATGACCGTCTGGATGACCAGCGCATCGCAGAACGGATCTTCATGATCCGACAAGTCCTTCACCGAGAAGGTGATCTTTTCCTCCTGGGGCGGGGTCTGGGATGTCGAAGCGACGCTCCGTCGGTACATCACATGGAGTCTTGCCTTTCGAGTGGCTTCGATCCCTACTCCACCGCGGATCACTACTATACCACCTCGGGGTCCTACATCGACCCGGTCCTCACATATGTCATCCCCCTATTCTGGGTGGAACCTCTTCAACCTGCACCGGTGGCTGCTGCTGGGCAGGGCCTCTCGCCTCCCTCATTTTCAGGAACTCGGGGTAGGTAGCCGTGGCGTGACCCTCCAACTGGTGGAAGTCACAGTACGATAATGCTCCTCCTCCCCTCCTTCGACGGGCTCGGCGGTCTCTCCCGTTGCCTCTTCCTCCTCCGTCTATTGCCAAGGCTTGCTGTGGTGGGGGAAGGAGCGGTCTTGGGGCCTGCCTCTGGAAGTTTAACCTCCCTTGGTCCCCGTGAAAGTTCCCCCCACCCTGGATGAGAGATCTTCTTGGACCCTGGGCAGGTCCTCCCTGCTGCCTCCAACCTGGCTCCGGGCCTTCCTGTCCTTGGAACCCCCGAGCTCTCTGCTTCTCTCTCCGTCTTCCCTCCTGATGCCTCGAGCCGCCTTGCTCCTTCGGCTCCGCCTCTGTTAGCCTTGCCAACTTCTTAACAAATGCCGGGTTGGCCGCCTCCATGACTATCTCTTCTGCCGCCCTTTCCATCATCTTCTCGAAGGAAAGGAGGGTCTTTCGGGTCAGGCTCATCTTGAAGAATCCCTCGCGCAACCCCATTGTGAACGCCATCTGGAGGACATACCCCGACATCTCCTGGATGTCCAGGATCTTCCCTTGGAACCTGTCAACGTAATGGGTCAGCGACTCCTCGACCCGTTTGTTTTATCAGGAAGATGGAATCAGGATTCTTCTTCCTCTTCTTGGAGGTGGAGAAGTGAAGCTGAAAGCTCCGGCTCAAGTCCTCGAACCCATAGATGGACCTCGCTGGGTGTTGATGAAACCAGTCTCTTGCCTTGTCCTTCAACGTGATCGCGAAGAGGCGACACTTAAAAGCATCCGTCATCGGTCTAATGGAGACGGCATCCTCGAACCACTGCAGGTGCTGGACGGGGTCATCCTTCCCGGGATAGTAAATCATGTCAGGCTCTCTGAACCCCTCGGAAACGGGAGCCGAGATGATCAGCTCGCTGAAGGGTGACCCCCTCATTGTTGGTCTCGCGAGCTCTACCCGCGCGACCTGGTCTCCTGGGAGGCGAGCACTCGCCGGGCTGGGGAACATCTCCCGGCCGGGGAGGTCTCGCTCGACCCCCTCTCCCATTCTTTCCTTCCCAGACCTTCTTCCTGGTGCACTTCCTTCTCCCCCTGCTGGGGTTACCTCGCCTATGCCCCTGGGAGGCAGCTCGCCGAGACCACTCTAGGTCAGCTCGCCGAGACCCCTGGGAGACAGTCCCTGGGGGGTCTGGGTTGAGCTGTCAGCCCGAGGGGCAATACTTTGCGACATCTCCATGATGCCTTGGATGGAAGTCATGAACTCCTCTCTTACTACGAAGGGTGGTGGGTTGGGGAGCTCGTCGAGATCATCACTACCTCTCTGATCTCCGGTCATAACACTCTCCCGAGATCTTCTGTGATGGTCACTCTCCACGTTCATCACACCAAAATGTTGAAACCAAAAACTTGGTCTCTTGTGGAGTTCGGGGTCCCAAGAAAGAGGTGACCTCACACCTACTATACTTAGGAGAACGTCACAGGCCAAAGGCTTAGGAAACTAGCAACAGACTCTCGGCTCTAGCGTGGAGGTCTCATCTCACACCCGGAAGACCTTTGAGGTCTTTCCCTCCCAAGCCAATGCTTGAGCTAGGTGTCTTGGAGAAAGAAACCAGAGGGATTCAAGTGTCTAAGAAGCAATGATCTTCAAGACACCCTCAAAGGTCTATTTATAGTTTTCTGTGAATGACCTGCCAATAACCAGATTCTGCTGTCCTAAAATTACTGAAATGCCCTAAAATTGGTCTGCTAACAACCAAATCCCGTCATTCTAAACAGCTAAATGCAGTCCACCAGGGGCATCCCCTCAAGCCGGGCGAGCAGGCGACAAGGCGAGCTGGCGGCCTGGCGAGCTGGCGGCCTGGCAAGCTCGCGGCCTGGCGAGATGACGGCCTGGGGCGAGAGCGAGCTGGCGGCCTGACGAGCTAGCGACCTGGGGCGAGGGCAGCTAAGTGGCGAGCTCATCGGCCTGGAGCGAGACGACGGCCTGGGGCGAGAGCGAGCTGGCGGCCTGGCGAGACGACGGCCTGGGGCGAGGGCTCAATGCTGGGTGACCCCCCGAGGGGGCCGGGGGGAGAAAAATATTTTATCCCCCTACTAGTATAAAACACAGATTCATACTAAATTGGCCTCCAAGAGTGCAAAACCCTTAAAAAAGCTTAAAATTGCACAACAAGCCTTGCGCCTGCCGGAAGACCCCCACTCCACGAATCTGGGGTTGTACAATTATGTGTAGTTATTTTAGCCCAAAGATTCCACTGTTGATAGCGTAATTAGGCCTAATTATTTACTACCCTCTCTGTCTCCCGACCCTCACCTAGATCTTCTCTCAGCCTCTTCTCCGCCATCAACACTGAAACTCGCTTCCTTATGTTCTCGCCGTGATGGAGCCTACTCGGCCAGTTCGGCCGAGGGAGACGATTCCAACTCACTCGGCCCTGCTCGATCAAGTGTGTTCCTCCAATTCACGCCTGCCGCAATCTTTTAGCTTCTTAACCAATCAGTAGTGTCACAGGAACCGCAACTCTGCTTCTTCACCCCTGCCGCAATCTGATTAAACATGCAAGCTTTCTCTGCTGTGAGAGAGAGTACGGAGAGTGAGACATTCTCGTCTCTATTGCGCCGCGAGTTTTGCATGGACAGAATCGAGTTTTAGTGTTAACAACATAGAAGAGGCTGAAACAGGATCGGGGCGACTGGTGAGGGCCGGGAAGCAGAGAGGGTAATAAAAAATTACGCATAATTATCAAAGATAGTAAATAATTTTGTTTAATTATCATTTAATTGCCCCCTAAATATATCTTTCCCTTTTAGAAATAATTGTTTAGTACATTTAGGTACTAAAAGCTTAACGTTATTAAATCATTGGGATCAAAATCTTAAAATTTAAATATTAGGGACTGAATTCATGATTTTGCCTATAAATATTTATTTTTTTAATTGTTAAGGTGTTTTGTAATGACCCGCAAACCAATCAAATTATTAGAAATTTATAGTTATTTTAAAACACTTTTTTTTATCTCCAAACTCGCTGGGTATTTTGTTCGCCAAACCTTTTCTGCCATTTGTTCGTCCTGAAGTGAAACAGCCTTCATGCTCTTTTTTGCCGGCCATTTGCTGTTTTTGGGAGCTATGGTAGTGATGTTTATGATTTCCAATCTAGGGTTTCTCCAACACTTTTTCCTCATTTTGGTTCAATGGGGCATAAGGCTTGTCAACCCGAAGATCTTGAAGACTCAATAGAACAACCTCTTGACGAAGATATCAGCCTCTTCCTCGTTACCTTCTCTATTAATTGGGTGATTTTTTGTGTGCACGTGTGTAGAAATCAACATGATTGTAATGGTGGAAATAATATTTGTTTTTTTATTTGCACATAACACAATGATTTGCACTTATAAATTCATGTTTTGCACATAACTGTGGTCTGTTAAAAGCATTATTCATGCATCATATTTTACACATTATTTAGCGTGTTTTTTGGTGTTGGATATGTAAGCAGTGTGTGTTGAAAATGGTGAAGTGAAAGTGGGTGATTGGACGACTTGGGAGACCTGTCCGCACGGACTACACGGACAGGAGTGGCGGACAGCCAGGTCGGCAGAGCTGTTGCAGACAGTTTGTTCTTTGGCGGCCTGGGCGGTCTATTTGCGCGGATTATGCGAACAGAAGCGGCGGCCTGCCAGGCCGGCATTTTGCTCAGCAGGCAGTTGGATCCCAGAAGGTAACTGTCACGCCCCGCATTTTCTCCGAAGAAAACGGATTATCAGAGTAGGAGAAAACACGCGTCATGATGCCACGTCGAGCAGAGGATAACTGCCGACGCTCAGACAAACCACTAACAACTATACTTTATGAAAATTCATAAGTTAAATGATTAGAAAATCAGTTATATTTTTAAAGGCCGTATCCCTCGGCTCGGTGGATCACCTAGTCCACAATTTAAAAACTATACTTATACACTGCGGAAAATACTTTATTCAGGTTCGACATCCTAAAAGAGTGCGTAAGTGTTCCCAGAGGACAACTTATACTATGCAGGACCCTACTTTTGATTTATACTATATATATAGGAAAATGATCTTTTACGTTATTTGAAAAATAGTGTTGAGTTTTATAAAACATGCTGATCATGAGATATACTTATAATAGTGTTTTTAGGCTTAAAAATAACTAGCAACCTAGCATAAATCATCCCAAGAGCAAGTAGACTAACTCCAGAAAGGTAGTAGCAAAAAGTAACACATCTAGTATCAAGGTAAAACTACCAGTGGTCGCCAACAAACTAACACGAACCCACTGACAAATATGTATGTCTGTAAGAAAAACAGTAAAACTACCTCACAAGACCAAGGAACTAATCTCCACAGAACGAGAGACGACCAGCAACAGCACAGCACAACTAGCCGCCTAATTGGCTACTAACCAGAACCTGAGGCATTCAAAGAAGAAAAGAATACCTCAGCAAGCTAAACAAGTAAAAAGCTGTACGAAAAAGTTAAGTTATAAGGTAAGCAAGAAGAGTAAGCAAACCGAAACAAACACCACTGTCCAAGGCAAGACAAGAAAAAACACTAAGTGCGAGGAAACAACAACAACCTTGCCCAAAAATAAATCCTGCAGAGTTTACCAGGCTACCATGAGCCCAAACATTGCAAATTTACCAAGGAAGAAACGTCTAATACCCTAAGTTGTGAGGTATGGTAGTAGCAAAAACAACGCGGATCCGGGTTGGAGGCAAACTCAGTCCCCCAACCACCATTTCCAAGAAACAAAGCTCAGGGGTTTACATGTGAAAGCACTAGGGACCTCCCACCCCTTTGCCCAGCCCGTACCTGAAGCAAGATAAAAGAAAAAAGGGTGGCCTTGGCTAAATTACACAACACCTCCCCCATTAAGAGCTTCAAACCACCACTACTAACCACGACCCACAATTCAGCCTTTTTGAAAAAAAAAAGAAAATAGCCGACAAGGAACCTCAAAATCAAGGAATTCACTCGGGGGAGAAAATCAAGGTAAGGGAAAAAACGTTGAGATGACTCAACACGACATGACGTTGAGTGAGCCCCACTCACTCAACGCCTAAACAGACTGTGGCGTTGAGTGAGCTAGCCTCACTCAACGCCAAAACAGCAATGGCATTGAGTGAGGTTCACTCACTCAATGCCTTCTGCAACACTGGCTGTGGCGTTGAGTGAGCTAACCTCACTCAACGCCAAAACAGTCATGGTGTTGAGTGAGGTCCACTCCCTCAACGCCTTCAGCAAAGCAGGTTGTGGCATTGAGTGAGCTAACCTCACTCAACGCCAAAACAGTTATGGCGTTGAGTGAGGTCCACTCCCTCAACGTCTTAGCACTTAACCGCAAAATCCAACTGTGGCGTTGAGTGAGTCCACCTCTCTCAACGCCAAAACAGCTTTGGCGTTGAGTGAGGTCGACTCACTCAACGCCAAAGTACTTAGCCGCGAAAACAAACTGCGGCGCTGAGTGCGCCCATCATTCTCAACGATAGAACAGCTTTGGCGTTGAGTGAGGTCGACTCACTCAACGCCAAAGTACTTACCCGCAGGAAAGGGCTGTGACGTTGAGATAGTCCGCCTCACTCAGCGCCTAAACCGCCATGGCGTTGAGTGAGGCTCACTCTCTCAACGCCATCCGGAAGAGGTCGGCGGGAATGCAGATTAATTCTCGCCGAATCGGCGGGAATGCAAATCGATTCTCGCCGAATCGGCGGGAATCACTAACGATTCTCGTCGAAGTCGGCGAGAATCACTCAGTGATTCCCGTCGATTTTTACTTAGAAGAATTTCTCACTCAAGGCCACACTATTTAGCCGCAAAAGAACAGATCAAGGTGCAATGGCGTTGAGTGTGTGCACCACACTCAACGCCAAGTCCCAGCAGACCTGGCGTTGAGTGTGTGCACCACAATCAACGCCAAGTCCAAGCAGACCCGACGTTGAGTGTGTGCACCACACTCAACGCCAAGCCCTGAATCCTCCATCGCTAACTCCAACAAGTCTATTCCTGTAGCAATATTAACCTAATAGCCAAACATGTTTCTAGGGTTATAATGAGGACTAGTACAATTTTCGAGTTAAAGCTTCTAACTCCTACCCGGCTACGGCTACGACACAGGAAAATGCTAACCTAACCCTTACTTCCTTCCCCGGCCCGAGAACAAACAAGCTACAGCGAGGGAAAAAGAACAGAGAACATACACGGCTGTTTTGGGCAAGGTTCTGTACAGGGAATTTTCTAACAGCAAGCTTAGGCATCACCACCGGTTCTTGCACAAGAAAAGAAAGCATCTATTGTACAGGAAAGGAAACTGACTATGGCTAAATCAATGCTCGGTTGTATCAAATAGGCTAACTGGGCATATAAGAAAACAGGAAAACTAAATGGCAAGGGCAAGAGTACCACTTGCCTCGATTTCCAGCGGAGCTTGGTCGGCCTCCATTATCCTCACTCGGTACCAACCTAAAGCAGAAATCTGGAGCTTTAATGGCGGAAACGAACAACCCTAGAAAATCGAGACCCCTAGAAACACCACGAAAACTGAATTTGTTACCGTAGGAATGAAGGTCTAGGCGAAAGCAATCCAAATCTGCTTTCAGAATCGAATTCCGTCCACAAATGCTCCCGGAATCGGCGTCCGAAGGGGAGCAGTTCCAGCAGTTTCTTTGCTTTCCGCGAATCGGCACAGACTGGTTCGGTCTTTCGGGAAGATGAACAGGAGCGGTTTTCTCTTAAGTCTAAACTATCATATATATAGCATCATCTTAATCTTAATTAACTAATCAATTAATTAAGGCTAAAAATGACAAGGCAAAACCACCAAGCATCCGCACCCTTTCAGAAAAACATAATATTTAATATAATATTTATTAAATAGTTTTATTTTTCATAAAATACAAAACGACGCGAAAACCGAACATCCTCGGAATTCGACGAAATTCGCACCATAGCTAAATATCCACACTACGAACACAACGACGAAGTCGAAATTAACTTTCAACAAACAGAACTCGAGTTATACCAACCCAAAGCCAAAACACAAGCATCCCCTGAGAGGCCACATCGGGTCACCCAAAACGACTCGGCTTGCTAGGGAGATCTTATCAATAGGCTACAAAATGGGCCACTCAGTTCTAAGGAGTTAAGATCACACTCCACAGATGACACAAGCCAAGGAAACGCGTTGACGTAACGCCAAGCAAGAGTTAAATAATCACAGGAAAATCGGGGGCGTTACAGTCACTCCCCCTAAAAGAAAGTTTCGTCCCGAAACTTTACGCACAATGCCTCAACTATAGAAGGAAAGGTAACAAGCCAAACATTACAAGAAGAAAACAAACCAATCTAATCAGAGAAACAGTGAGGGTGAGCCTCCCTCATAGCCGACTCTAACTCCCAAGTCGCGCTTTCCAAACCCTGATTCTTCCATAGAACTTTGACCATCGGGATGGACTTCCTTCGCAGCACCAGATTTTTAGTATCCAAAATGCGGACCGGCACTTCAATAAAAGAGAGGTTAGGCTCCAACTGGGGCACAACATCCAAGACTTGCCCACTACTGCGCACACACTTCCACAATTGGCTTACATGAAATACGTTATGAACACCTGAGAAGTTTGCTGGCAATTCCAACCTATAAGCTGACACACCAATCCGTTCAACAATCTTAAACGGGCCCACATACCTTTGGTCCAATTTCCGGTTCTCACCGAACCTCTTAACACCAACCATCGGTGAAACCTTAAGGAACACAAGGTCCCCTACAGAAAACTCCAAGTCAGACCTACGCCGATTGACGCTCTTTTCATATCTCTCCTGAGCTATACGAAGCTTTTCTCGAATAAGCTTCACCGCGACTTCCATCTCCTCGAGCGCATCCGGACCCAACAAGGGTCTCTCACCTGCCTCAACCCAAAACAGGGGGGTTCTGCAGCGCCTCCCATACAAAGCTTCAAATGGAGCCATTTGTAAACTTTCTTGATAACTGTTATTGTATGCAAACTCCATAAGTCGCAATCGCTCATCCCACGCTCCACCATGGTCTAGAATATAGCATCTTATCATATCTTCAACTATCTGGTTCACCCGCTCCGTCTGCCCATTGGTCTGTGGGTGGTAAGCAGTTGAATATCTCAGATCGGTACCCAAACCCTCCTGCAGACTCTGCCAAAAGCGAGAAGTAAACCGGGAGTCTCGATCAGAAATGATGCTAACAGGCACACCGTGCAATCTGATGACCTCATTCAAGTACAACTCTGCTATCTTCTTCATCGGATAGTCAATCTTATACGGCACAAAGTGAGCACACTTCGTCAGTCTATCCACTATGATCCAAACAGAATCAAATCCCCTTGGAGATTTCGGTAAGCCTGTGATGAAGTCCATAGAAATACTTTCTCACTTCCAAGTCGGGATCTGTTGTGGAGTCAACTTGCCACCAGGCCTTCCGCGATCGGTCTTCACACGCTTGCAAGTGTGGCACTCAGCAACAAATCGGGCTATATCACTCTTCATCCCATACCACCAGGCAATTTGCTTCAAATCACGATACATCTTTGTAGATCCCGGATGATAGGCAACACTGGATCCATGAGCCTCTCTGCATACCATACCCCTGATGTCTCCGACAGCGGGGATGCAAAATCTGTCGCGGTACTTCAAAGTACCCGCCTCATCGATGGAAAAATCCGGCAACTCCCCCCTCTCAGTCCTGAGGTATAAGTGCAGAAGGTCCGGATCATCCTTCTGGTGCAACTTAGTAAGGGAAATCCAAGACGGCTCTGTCACTGCCAAACTACTCTGCATGCCATAGCATCCCACCGAGATATCCATGAGGAGGAACTCTTTCACTAAACGATCGGCGGAGAGATTAAAGATCTTCCCCGT
Source organism: Platanthera zijinensis (assembly GCA_039513925.1). Classification (NCBI taxonomy): domain Eukaryota; kingdom Viridiplantae; phylum Streptophyta; class Magnoliopsida; order Asparagales; family Orchidaceae; genus Platanthera; species Platanthera zijinensis. The sequence continues at coordinate 17,483,359 of CM077078.1, read as the reverse complement.
CTTCCAGCTCAGGGCGTCGGCCACTACATTGGCCTTGCCTGGATGATACTGGATTTCTACGTCATAATCGGCCACATACTCTAGACACCGCCGCTGGCGCAGATTCAACTCCTTTTGCGTGAACACGTACTTCAGGCTCTTGTGATCAGTGAAGATCTTGCACTGAGCCCCATAAAATAGATGTCTTCACAGCTTCAACGCATAAATTACCGCTACAAACTCAAGGTCGTGCGTATGGTAATTTCTCTCGTGTGTCTTTAATTATCTTGACCCATACACAATCACTTTTCCAACTTGCATCAACACGCAACCTAGACCAACGTGCGAAGCATCCACGTACACATCATACTCCACACCCTCAGTAGGTAGGGTCAGGACGGGAACAGAGCACAATCTGTTCTTTAGCTCCAGAAAGGCTTCTTCGCACTTCTCGCTCCAAACAAAGGCCGCGTTCTTCTGAGTCAACCTGGTCAAAGGTGCAGCCAGGGTAGAGAAACCCTCCACGAACCTCCTGAAGTAGCCAGCCAACCCTAGGAAGCTTTTGATCTCCTTGGGTGTGCCCGGCCTGCTCCAATCCATCACTGCTGTGATCTTTTCTGGGTCGGCCGAGATCCCATCCTTGTTCACCACGTGGCCCAGAAACGAGACCTGAGGCAACCAAAATTCGCACTTGCTCAACTTGGCGAATAACTTGTGATTCCTCAACTCCGATAGAACCAAGCGCAGATGCTGTTCATGCTCCTCAGCGCTGCGGGAATAGACCAACACGTCATCGATGAAAACCACAACGAACTTGTCTAGGAAATCCTTGAACACCCGGTTCATCATATCCATGAAAGCTGATGGTGCGTTGGTCAATTCAAACGACATCACTAAGAACTCAAAATGATCATGCCTCGATCTAAACGCAGTCCGTGGAATATCTGCCTCACGGATCCTTAGCTGATGATAGCCAGAACGAAGATCGATCTTGGAAAACACCGTGCTACCACGCAATTGATCAAATAAGTCATCGATCCTCGGCAATGGGTACCTGTTTTTTATAGTGGCTTTGTTCAACTCCCTGTAGTCGATGCAAAGCCGCATCGACCCATCTTTCTTCTTTACAAACAAAACTGGAGCACCCCAAGGCGACGAACTCTGCCTGATAAACTCTTTTGTCAATAACTCATCTAACTGGACTCGCAACTCCTCTAGCTCACGAGGGGCCATCCGGTACCGCGTCTTAGCAATAGGATGCGTACCCGGTTCCAAATCAATCACAAACTCAACATCCCGATCGGGAGGAAGACCAGGAAGGTCATCAGGAAAAACATCAGCGAAACCACGAATAACGGGAATCTCCTCTAAGCGCGGTACACTAACAGCGGTCCCAACCATCGAGACTAAACAAGCAAAACAACCAGAAAGAAACAACTTCTGAGCACATATGACAGGAGAATCTTGGCACGGTTCAGCATACACGCTTCCCGGCTGACCATCGTCCTTGATGAAGTCCAAACGCTTCCCTTTGCACTGAATGACCGCATCATACTTAGACAGCCAGTCCATGCCCAAAATAATATCGAAGTCCTTCAGATCAATCATCTTCAAGTCTGCCCTCGCAAGAAAATCCCCTAACAAAATAGGGCAATCTAGAATGCCCAAATCTGATAACACAGATTCACCAGAAGGGAACTTGACGCAGAAGGTATCACGAACTCGATCTAGAGTTAACCGATGTCGCTCCACAAAGGCTCTTGCCACAAATGAGTGGGTAGCGCCGGAGTCGAACAGAACGCACGCCCAGCGGTTCTTCATCTTAAATTTCCCTATAGGAGTATATACAACTAAGGATCTACCAAACCCAACTGTAACCATTCTAGTAAATAAAACTTTCAAGCTGGAAAAAGAAACAACTAACCTGAGATGACCTGAGTCGAAGCTTGAGCCTCCTCAAAAGAGATCACGTTCAGCTTTCCTTTACCCTTGTCCACACGCTGAGGCGGAGGTAGTGCCTGAAGTGGAACTGCATGAAGAGCAGGCTGAACCTGAGGACACCTAGACTTGATGTGACCCTTCTGCCCGCACTGACAGCAGACTTTATTCTTTGGACCAGCACTGGGCAACATCATGCCCGGGTCGCTTACAAACAGAACATGAAACATCTCTCCTAGGAGCACCCTGAATAGCATGAACCTGCTCCTTCTTCTGAGCTGCTGCCTTTTTGAAACACCTCTCAACAGGGTGGCCTGACCGACCACAGAAGCTACACACCACCTTGCTCTTCTTTCCCGAAGCAGCACCGGGTACCTGGGGTTTCTTCTCCTCAACAGACTTCCTCTTGTCCTTCCTCATTTGCTGGCCTCTGCTCTTTGCGGTCTCGATAGCCTCCACTTTCAGAGCAGCCTCCACTACCCCTGCATAAGTCTCTGATCCATAAGCACCGGTCAACTGCTGCACCTCGCTCCTCAAGCAACCAAGGAATCGCTTGACTCGATCAGCCTCAACACTTACCAACCCAGGATCAAACCGGCTCAACTTGCTGAACTCTATCTCATACTCACTGACCGTGAGTTGCCTTTGCTTCAGGTGGAGGAAGTCGTTCATAAGACGGTCACGCTCGACCGAAGGCAAGAACTTCCTCAACAACATTTCCTTGAATACTTCCCAAGAGCAACCAGCTATCAAGCTCTCCTTTTCTCTAAGCCACCAACTCTTCGCCAAACCCTTGAGCTGATAGGTGGCTATCATCACCATCTGATCATCTGCAATATCGGAGTACGAGAACATCTCCTCCATGGAGATCAGCCAATCGTCTATGACCATGAAATCTGCCTTCCCATCGTAAGTAGGAGGGTTAAGTCTCTGAAACTGTGAGATAAATGCCATCTCCGCTGGCACCACCACTGGAGGTCTCAGGGGTGCAGGAGGAGGAGGAACAGCTAACCCGCCTGCGGGGCCTTGCACTCCCTGAGTCTGCCCTGCCATAACTGCCACCAAAGACTGGATCTGGGCTCGCACCTCCACCATCTGCCTGCTCAAGGAATCGCTACTCTGTCGCAGGCTCTCGATCACCGCATCATTCTGCGCTCCCGATGACTCACCCTCAGATAGGGGGGTCGATCTAGTCGAAGGGCGTCTCGCTATCCTAAAATCATAGCAACCTTAAACAGATCCTAGTACGACAGCTGCAACTAACTACAAGTACAGACAATACATACATAAATATGAACTTAAAGCTGCTAAACTTGCTCTGAGAGTTTATTTTTACAAGATTTGATGTTATGCCCTAACTTAGGATGGTTAACCACCACCATACTAACTCTTGTGCCTAGATCGGGAATGCATGACTTAATATTATTTTTGACTCGAAAACTTATGTGTGTACATATGTCATCCTGTCAGTCTTTAGCTTGGCACGTTATGCTTATGCAATGTTATGTTATGCATTCTAAAAAGGCCTTAATGCATGTTATGAGCGGCGTACACATGAAAATGTTATGCATCCCATACTATATAACATTTTCCTGCAACGAAAAGAAAACGAGCTAGTCGTAGTCATGTGGTGAGGTTATGCATCTCATACTACATAACCCTCACATGTTGCCCCTATGGTGGATCCATATACGAACACATATTATGCATCTCATACTACATAATATGCCCTGTATACTTCATGTTATGCTATGAGTGTAGTGTTCGTGCTTTTGCCAAGACGTGTTGATGACATATCGGTGTGTGAATGACATGATGCTGAACCACTAATGCAATCAAAACGGACGGTTGCCCGACTAACTTGTCAAGCAACCTCCCTCTGATACCAACTGTCACGCCCCACATTTTCTCTGAAGAAAACGGATTATCAGAGTAGGAGAAAACACGCGTCATGATGCCACGTCGAGCAGGGGATAACTGCCGACGCTCAGGCAAACCACTAACAACTATACTTTATGAAAATTCATAAGTTAAATGATTAGAAAATCAGTTATATTTTTAAAGGCCGTATCCCTCGGCTCGGTGGATCACCTAGTCCACAATTTAAAAACTATACTTATACGATGCGGAAAATATTTTATTCAGGTTCGACATCCTAAAAGAGTGCGTAAGTGTTCCCAGAGGACAACTTATACTATGCAGGACCCTACTTTTGATTTATACTATATATATAGGAAAATGATCTTTTACGTTATTTGGAAAATAGTGTTGAGTTTTATAAAACATGTTGATCATGAGATATACTTATAATAGTGTTTTTAGGCTTAAAAGTAACTAGTAGCCTAGCATAAATCATCCCAAGAGCAAGTAGACTAACTCCAGAAAGGTAGCAGCAAAAAGTAACACATCTAGTATCAAGGTAAAACTACCAGTGGGCGCCAACAAACTAACACGAACCCACTGACAAATATGTATGTCTGTAAGAAAAAACAGTAAAACTACCTCACAAGACCAATGAACTAATCTCCACAGAACGAGAGACCACCAGCAACAGCACAACACAACTAGCCGCCTAATTGGCTACTAACCAGAACCTGAGGCATTCAAAGAAGAAAAGAATACCTCAGCAAGTTAAACAAGTAAAAAGCTATATGAAAAAGTTAAGTTATAAGGTAAGCAAGAAGAATAAGCAAACCGAAACAAACACCACTGTCCAAGGTAAGACAAAAAAAAAAGCACTAAGTGCGAGGAAATAACAACAACCCTGCCCAAAAATAAATCATGCAGAGTATACCAGGCTACCATGAGCCCAAACATTGCAAATTTACCAAGGAAGAAACGTCTAACACCCTAAGTTGTGAGGTATGGTAGTAGCAAAAACAAAGCGGATCCGGGTTGGAGGCAAACTCTGTCCCCCAACCACCATTTCCAAGAAACAAAGCTCAGGGGTCTACATGTGAAAGCACTAAGGACCTCCCACCCCCTTGCCCAGCCCGTACCTGGAGCAAGATAAAAGAAAAAGGGTGGCCTTGACTAAATTACACAACACCTCCCCCATTAAGAGCTTCAAACCACCACTACTAACCACGACCCCACGATTGAGCCTTTTTGAAAAAAAAGAAAATAGCCGACAAGGAACCTCAAAATCAAGGAATTCACTCGGGGGAGAAAATCAAGGTAAGGGAAAAACGTTGAGATGACTCAACACGGCATGACGTTGAGTGAGCCCCACTCACTCAACGCCTAAACATACGGTGGCGTTGAGTGAGCTAGCCTCACTCAACGCCAAAACAGCAATGGCGTTGAGTGAGGTTCACTCACTCAATGCCTTCTGCAACACTGGTTGTGGCGTTGAGTGAGCTAACCTCACTCAACGCCAAAACAGCCATGGCGTTGAGTGAGGTCCACTCCCTCAACGCCTTCAGCAAAGCAGGCTGTGGCGTTGAGTGAGCTAACCTCACTCAACGCCAAAACAGCTATGACGTTGAGTGAGGTCCACTCCCTCAACGCCTTAGCACTTAACCGCAAAACTCAACTGTGGCGTTGAGTGAGTCCACCTCTCTCAATGCCAAAATAGCTTTGGCGTTGAGTGAGGTCGACTCACTCAACGCCAAAGTACTTAGCCGCGAAAACAAACTGCGGCGCTGAGTGTGCCCACCATTCTCAACGATAGAACAGCTTTGGCGTTGAGTGAGGTTGACTCACTCAACGCCAAAGTACTTACACGCAGGAAAGAGCTGCGACGTTGAGTGAGTCCGCCTCACTCAGCGCCTAAACCGCCATGGCGTTGAGTGATGTCCACTCTCTCAACGCCATCCGGAAGAGGTCGGCGGGAATGCAGATTGATTCTCGCCGAATCGGCGGGAATGCAGATCGATTCTCGCCGAATCGGCGGGAATGCAGATCGATTCTCGCCGAATCGACGGGAATCACTAACGATTCTCGTCGAAGTCGGCGAGAATCATTCAGTGATTCCCGTCGATCTTGACTTAGAAGAATTTCTCACTCAAGGCCACACTACTTAGTCGCAAAAGAACAGATCAAGGGGCAATGACGTTGAGTGTGTGCACCACACTCAACGCCAAGTCCCAGCAGACCCTGCGTTGAGTGTGTGCACCACACTCAACGCCAAGTCCAAGCAGACCCGACGTTGAGTGTGTGCACCACACTCAACGCCAAGCCCTGAATCCTCCATCGCTAACTCCAACAAGTCTATTCCTGTAGCAAAATTAATCTAACAGCCAAACACGTTTCTAGGGTTATAATGAGGACTAGCACAATTTTCGAGTTAAAGCTTCTAACTCCTACCCGGCTACAGCTACGACACAGGAAAATGTTAACTTAACCCTTACTTCCTTCCCCGGCCCGAGAACAAACAAGCTACAGCGAGGGAAAAAGAACAGAGAACATGCACGACTGTTTTGGGCAATGTTCTGTACAGGGAATTTTCTAACAACATGCTTAGGCATCACCACCGATTCTTGCACATGAAAAGAAAGCATCTATTGTACAAGAAAGGAAACTGACTATGGCTAAATCAATGCACGGTTGTATCAAATAGGCTAACTGGGCATATAAGAAAACAGGAAAACTAAATGGCATGGGCAAGAGTACCACTTGCTTCGATTTCCAGCGGAGCTTGGTCGGCCTCCCTTATCGTCACTCGGTACCAACCTAAAGCAGAAATCTGGAGCTTTAATGGCGGAAACGGATAACCCTAGAAAATCGAGACCCCTAGAAACACCACGAAAACTGAATTTCTTACTGTATGAATGAAGATCTAGGCGAGAGCAATCCAAATCCGCTTTCGGAATCGAATTCCGTCCACAAACGCTCCCGAAATCGGCGTCCGAAGGGGAGCAGTTTCGGCGGTTTCTCTGCTTTCCGCGAATAGGCGCAGACTGGTTCGGTCTTTCGAGAAGATGAACAGGAGCGGTTTTCTCTTAAGTCTAAACTATCCTATATATAGCATCCTCTTAATCTTAATTAACTAATCAATTAATTAAGGCTAAAAATGACAAAGCAAAATCGCCAAGCATCCGCACCCTTTCAGAAAAAAATAATATTTAATATAATATTTATTAAATAGTTTTATTTTTCATAAAATACAAAACGACGTGAAAACCGAGCATCCTCGGAATTCGACGAAATTCGCACCGTAGCTAAATATCCACGCTACGAACACAACGACGAAGTCAAAATTAACTTTCGACGAACAGAAATCGAGTTATACTCACTCAAAGCCAAAACACAAGCATCCCTTGAGAAGCCACACCGGGTCACCCAAAACGACTCGGCTTGCTAGGGAGATCTTATCAATAGGCTACAAAATGGGCCACTCAGTTCTAAGGAGTTAAGACCACACTCCACAGATGACACAAGCCAAGGAAACGCGTTGACGTAACGCCAAGCAAGAGTTAAATAATCGCAGGAAAATCGGGGGCGTTACAGTAACTGGGCGGATAGCGACTCTATCCGCGGAGTCCGGCAAGCAGCGGACTGGACTAGAGCTCGACAGACCGGCTTGGCAGAAGCCTTGGTCTAGCTCTGGAGGAGCGGCTAGCGAAAGCCGCGGACGTCGCCAATCAGAGCGAATGAACAGTAAGTGAGCCCGCGAATAATTACTGCGGACTGGATTTTTGTATCCGCCCGGGTTAATGGAGTTGACCGGTTTGTGCTGTGCAGGTTGTGCGGATCAATGTTATCAATGCGTCGCCTAGGCGACGCCTAGGCACCCGGGCGTCGACAAGAGTGCTATGCGATGCACGCCTAGCAGCACTTGTGTTAGGCGCCCTCCTAGAGGCGCCTAGGCACCCAGGGCGACGCCTGGACGCCTAGGCGCAAAAACCCAGCCCGCGCATCCCTATTTCTTCCCGATTCCGTCGCTAGGTCATCCCGAATCCGTCGCTAGGTAATTTTTGTGCCGAAGCTTAGCCGTTGCATCCCGTCGCTCTCCCGATTTCGCCTAGGCTCTTCCCGTCTCCCGCATGTTAAGGTTCAGCTTCTTCTTTTTCTTCTTCAAATGGATTGGCTACTATATTCTGCAGCTTTCTTTGTCAATCCAAGTAAATATTTCAAATGTCTTCTTATGCATCCGGAAAAATCATAACATAATATAAGTGATGCATTCAACGATGTAGTAGCAAGACTTGAACCTGATATAAATTTGCAAGATAAAATTATTGAGCAAGCTACTCATTATAGTGAAGCAAATGAGAGTTTTGCTAAAGAGATGGCGATTAGACAAAGAGAAATACTAAGTCCAAGTGAGTATATATTATTCAATTACTTTATGTTATTCATGTTAATAATTTATGTCTTAAAATTTTAATTTTTCAGTTTCATGGTGACAAAGACATGGAAGTTCTGCACCAGATCTTTGCAAAATAGTCATACGATTGCTTAGTCTTTGTTGTTCATCATCAGGTTGTGAACGCAGTTGGAGCACATTTGAGTTTGTAAGTAACTTTAATTTTTTTAAAAAAGTTATACTAACTTTAATTATCTCTTGATTTTTTTTTTAAAAAAGTTATACTCTCTTTAGATTCACTCAAAGCGGAGGAATAGATTGGAACATCAACGATTGAATGATCTTGTCTACATTCAATATAATCGACGTCTTCAAGCAAGATTTTAAGAGAGAAGAGAAAACTGCAGAAATTTTAATCCTTTGGTTCTTGAAGAACATAATTGGAGCAGTGAGTGGATTACTGGCCATCCAGATGATGATTTGGTTCATCCAAATGAAGATTTAACGTGGAGCATGATAGACAGAGAATTTGGAGCATCTACATCATTCCAAAATAAAAATAGATCAAGGAGGATTAGAAGTGATGAGTCATTTGATGAGACAACATTAGAGATTGAAGAAGAAGTGCATGATGATGATATTGAAGACGATTTTGGCATAACTGGTACAGTGGAGCAGGGACATTCAAATGAAGAAGATGATAACTTAATATTTTGAAACTTGATATTGAAGACGAATTTGGTCTAAGTGCCTAACTTATTATTTTGAAAACTTGATATTGAATACTTCTTACCTGCTACTGTAGCTTTACTTTTTCCTTGGTCTTCAAGCTTTGATAATTTTTCTTAATGACTGTATGTTTGTTAAATATATATAACATGTTCTTCACTTTGAGCAATGCATGTGATTGAATGTTATTGTGTTTCTGTTTGAATGACGTCATAATGTCATATCATAATTTTATTAGTTCACAAACTAGTAACTAAATCATCTTTTTCTCATCTTTTTCTACATATAGGTGATTTTGTGTTACATTTACCGTCATTTAAATCAACTTACATCATTACTAACAAAGATATAATCACGTGTGTTTTTTCCCTACATTCATGTTTTTCAAATGCATATATTTTTTACATTATTTAAGTATAATTTTGTAATGTCATAGTTGGCTTATTTTTGTGACCACTAACATTGTAGTGGTTGTGGATGCTTTTTATGAAATTTAGAAATTTATTTAGGGTGTTCAATATTTACTGTTGAATGCTTATATTTTGTTGATAATGTAGAGAACTATTGACTAGTTGAAGAGTGATTTTAACTCAGTTACCCCATGTGAGTGAGAGTGAAAATAATCATTCCAATTATTTTGCATGTTGTGATTTAAAAGGGAGTTACACTTTACTGAGCATGTTAAACGTTTTGGTCGCCTAGACGACGCCTAGGCGTCGCCTTGCATTGGTACACCCTTTAACGCTTTGGTCGCCTTGTCGCCTTGACAAGCTTGGTGCGGATAGCGCTAGAAAGCCAGGACTTGACTCTGATTGCTGTCAGGTACAGTGCGGACTCTGCGGTTAAGCAACATGCGGTAAACAGCAGGTCGCGGACAGCGATCAGGTGGTTTTCTCTTTGGCAACTTGTTTCGGGGTTCAATAAGTCGTCTGCTTCAGGCGGCCTGTTCAGTTTGGCATCAGCAGCTCGTGCGGTCTGGAAGTTAGGCGACCTCACGGTTAGGCGGCTTGCAGATCGACGGCTAGAGCTTAGCTTTGGAATAAAGGGTAGTCCGCGCAGCTTGGTTTGCGATCTGGCGACCTGGCGAACTTGGCGGTTTGTGCGGACTCCATAGTGCAGCAGTAGATCCGGTGGCTACTTTTTCAGTCCGCGCGATTTGTCTTGTCTTGTAATTGTAATTGTCTCTGCTCTCCCTGTGGTGGTTTTGGCGAATCATGTCTCGTCATGTATGTCTCGCCTTGTCAAGAAGATTGCAGTTATCAATAAAGATTTTTGTTGCTTCATGTGTTTCTGGTTGTAACTAACTTTAGTTGAGATAACTCCTGCTCATTCCAAGATCCGAAAAATTCAACATGGTATCAGAGGGTTGAGGTTGGAGTGGATAAGCAGTGATCAACTGAAGTGGTTGTTGCTCTTGTGAAGAGGGAACCAGTGGTAGAACCATGGCAGCGGGAGATGCAAGTGATCTTTGGATTGATCTCCTAATAGAGACTAACTTTGAGAAGTGAAAGTCTTGTATGAAGAGCTATCTTCTTGGCGAGGACTTTTGGGAGGTGGTGTGCAGAGCAGGAAGATAAGAGGTTACTGCTGACAATGTTGAAGCGATGAGAGCTTGGAAGGAGACAAATGCGAGAGCGGAGTCTATTCTCAAGCAGGCAATCTCATCAAAGCTCTTGGACCACATCAGTGAATGTCGGTCAGCTGCGGAGATTTGGACTTCCCTTGATGGATTGTTCTACAAGGAGATGAAGGAGGCTGCGGAGGATGGTCCTTCTACTTCATATCAGCAAGAGAGGAGTGATTCTCCTAGGCGTGATGGGAAGAGTAAGGAAGGACCAAGGTGCTATAGATGCAAGCAGCATGGTCATCTCAGGAAGGAGTGTAAGGTTGTCTTGCACTCGGTGAATGTAGCTCATGCTGGGAGTAAGGAGAAGAACTTGGTTGGATCATCAACAAGTTCTGGTGATAATTGGATGAAGGCCAGTGATAGTGCAGCTATCTGACATGAAAGACTATGTCACGTGGGGATGGACAAGCTGAAAGCAATGACACTTAGGGCACGCTTGATTGAGGTTGGTGTAGTCCACACACATCCTCCATTTTCCTGAAGACTTTTTCACTAAGACGATATTAGCTACCTAGGTTGGGTAATTTACTTCTCGGATGAAATGTGCACTGAGGAGCTTCTCTACTTCTTCTCTGATTGCCTGAAGACGTTCAGGAGCAAAGTTTTTCTTCTTTTGGATGACGGGTTTGCATATAGGGTTGATTTTGAGAGAGTGTTGGATGACGTGAGGATCTATGTCAGGCATATCTTCAGGGGCCCAGACGAAGATATCTTTGTTGTTTCGGAGGTAGGCTGTCATTTCTTCCTTTTCTTGTTGTGGCAGGAGCGATCCGAGCTGGATGGTGCGAGCTGGGTTTGTCGGCGAGAGAGGGACCTCAATCAGCCCTTTTATAGGCATCCCTCGCTCTAATACTGCTTCGTTGCGTAGATCGAAGTCGTCGATGTTCAACGTAGTTGCATTCACAGGCTGTGCTTGTTTGGAGTAACAATTTTTGACGACCTCTTGATTGCCGCGGACGACTCCAATACCTCTCGGAGTGGGGAACTTTATGGCGAGGTGAGGAATCGAGGGGACTACTTTGAAGATAGTCTGAACGGGTCTTCCGAAGATGGCGTTGTACGCTGAGCTTGAGTCCACTACTACGAACTGGATTTCGTGAGTTACCTGCCTTGGAAATTCTCCCATGGTGACTGGGAGAGTAATCATCCCTAGTACTTGGACTGGGTGGTTGTTGAAGCCGTAAATCGGTCCAGCTGCATGTGTCAGATGTTGATTGGAAATATTCATGCCCTGAAGGGTAGCGGAGAATAAGACATCGACTGAGCTTCCGTTGCCGACAAGAATTCGCTTGACATTATAACAAGGGTCTCTGATCCCAACACTGATTACTAGGGGGTCCTGGTGAGGTGTTCTGAGCCCGACAAGATCTTCGTCTCCGAAAGTTATGGTGGTGTCTTGCTTGTACTTCTTGTCTTCATGAGCCTCTCCTTGCCTACTGACTGAGAAGATTTGAGCGGAGAGGATGGGTGATACGGCGATGGTTTCAATATTCCCAACCGTCTGCCTAGTACCTGCTCCCCCAAGGGGGCATTCTGCTGATCTATGCGTGGCCTAGGCGGGTCACGTTGATCCTGCACATATCCCTGCAAAAATCTTTCGAGAAGTCCTAGGCGGACTAAGCGTTCGATTTCTTCTTTGAGGCGGGCGCAATCTTCCGTGGTATGCCCCGTGGTTCGATGAAACTCACAATATTTGGACTGGTCATTCTTGGGATTGTGAACCGGCTGTTTTGGTCGCTCTAGGGCTGGCTCATTCTGTATAGCATATAGTACATTGATGCGTGTAGTGTTGAGAGGGGTAAAATCTCTAGGTGGCTGATCTCTTTGAGGAACTTGTCGACGTTGTCCGTTGCGGCGATCGTCGTGAAATCTCCCTTCTTGACGCTGAGGAGTTGGCTCACTTTCTCTCTTACGTTTCTGGGCGCCATCAAATTGCTGGCGGTGGGCTTCAATGACTTCATCTGCGGTGATCTGGGCCTCAACCCGATGCACAAGGTCAGAGTAACTGAGAACAGTTTCTCGCATTAGCGCTGAGTAGAAACCGCTCGGGCGGAGACCTCCAAGGAACACCCCTCACAATAACTCGGGGTCGACCACTGGAATCTGACGGGCTTCGACGGTAAAACGTCGGAAAAAATCTTTCAGGGTATCCCCCTCGTTCTGGTGAATCCCTGACAAATGGGAGGAGTCGCGAACGATCCTGCGATTGGCTATGAATTGGTCGACAAATTGTCTTGTCAGCTCTATGAAATTGGTGATGGTACTGGTCCTCAGCGAATGAAACCATGTTCGGGCTTGTCCTTTGAGAGTGGCTAGGAATACTTGATAGAGCAGCTGATCTGGAGCATTGTAAATTCTCATGATGGTGGTAAAATGATTGATATGTTCTAGCGGATCATTGGTCCCGTCGAACGTTTCAATGCTCGGGATCTTAAATCCGTTCGGGATTGGGTGGTCAAGGATCTGGGGCGCCAGAGGAGAGCCTTAACAGATTGGTCGGTGGGTACGAATGTCTCTTGCACCGGCCTGACGATATTCTTCAGCGATGACTTCTCGGATTTCCTCCCGAGTGAACCTTTCACGCGGAGGCTGACGGGCTTCATTGGCGGGATTGTAATGGTGATGGTCCACCCTTATTCTTCTCTGGTCCGGGCGAGCGGAACTTGCAGCTTCAGAATATTCTTCGGATATTTCATGTCTTGGAGGAACCTCTTGGGTTCCACCTTGGTTTGGCTGTGGTGGAGGATCTGCTTGAACTGGTTGCAGCGGGGGAGCTGGAGGTACTCCTAGGTTGCGCAATAGGGTGAGCATTTCAGTTTGTTGCTCTTCCATCTGGCGGACGCGTCCCTCCAAGGCGGTGACAGGAGCAAATGCGGCCTCAGCGGTCAAAGGCACGTCCATCTGAGAGTGTGAACCTGCAGGCTCAGGATGCCCGCCAAGGGCGGAGCCTTCAGTGGTACAGGTGCTTCTCTTCGTCATTAAGGCAGTACTTGGAGGGGGCGATGCTGATGATCTTGTACTTCAAAGGATGTTGGGACTCACGTTCCCACAGACGGCGTCAAACTGTTATGGACTAACTCGATGCCCCGTCGGGCCGATTGTTCTTGGACCGCCTTAGCTCATGGAACGTTCGAGCGCGCACACAGTCAATGAAAATGCGAAGTTGACACAAGGCGTGATGACGTGGAAAAACCCCTTAAATGGGTAAAAAATCACGTGATCGGGTCTGTGCCGGTCAAATTCCACTAGCTTCTGTTGATTACAATGTGTTTGGAGAATCAGGGCGACAGACCGCTCCCGTTACAGCTTGGGGGGGAGAGAGAGAGACTATGACTATCTGCGGGCAACAGGCTGCGCCGCGGGAGTGACTTGGGTGTTGAAATGCGATGGATGATCCTGGTGCTTTGGCGATGGGGTGACACGCGTTTGCTTGCAGGAGTCGTCTTCTTCCTTGGGTTCGCTCCGGGGCTTGGACGTTTTTCTGCTGGCGACGGGCTGGTGGTGCGTTGGTGGCTGCTGGTTGTCGTTGGTAGTTCGTCGCGGCTGGTGGTGCACTGGTGGTTGCTGGTGGCCGCTGGCCGCCGCTGGTGGTTCGCGACTGCTGGAGGCTGACCCGAGGGAGGAGGCCGACAGAGCTATCACCTGAGGAAGAAGATGACTGAGAGCAGAAAAAGTGAAGAATGAGGAGGCACTGAGGCGCTTTTTATAGCCTCCGGGGGGTGGGGGGTCATGGAGGGCCCCACCATTAACATAGTGGGTGGTTACCCTCCCGATCGGACGGCGAAGAGAGCCTCCCCCCGATCGGACGGTGGGGAGGCCGTCCATGGCGACGGAGGTGGCCGGCCGAGTGGCCGGCGGCGGGGGCGGCCGACCTGGCAGCCGGAGGCGGCGGTCGGCCTGGTGGCCGGCGGCGGCGGCCTGGCGCGGCCTGGCGCGGAGAGGCCGGTTGCGACCTGCCTCGGCGAGGCTGGCCAGGCCGTGGCAAGGCCGGCCGCGGCGAGGTCGGCCGCGGCTTGCCGCGACGAGGCCGGCCAGGTCGGCCGCCGCCGGCCGGTCGGCCTGGCGCGGCGGGGAGGCCAGTCCTACCGCGGCGAGGCCGGCGGGAGGCCGGACGCCGGCGGTAGTTAGGCCAGCCGGCGGCGGTTTTCCTCCATGAGGAGAGGGAGTGCCCCCCCCCCCCCCCCTATGATTTCCTCATCATGAGAGTTCATGGGGGGAGTGGCCAACCCATGATCCCACTTTAGGAGGAGATCATGAGAAAGTTTTTTTCTATAAATGATGGTGGAACTCATCAATTCTTAACAAATGACGGTTTATGACCGCCACCACAATGCCAAAGGAAGTCTAAGATACAAATATTCCATTAATAGCTTTTCTAGTTCAATCTAATGATAGCGTCACTCCTATTAGTGTTTCAGAGATGTGAGCGAAGGAGATGGTTTCCTATTAGTAGTCAGAAGATCAAGATTGCCCATTACAATAAAATTTGGAGACATGCTCTAATTATGGGGACGGCTCAAGTTTATCAGGATCCTCTTCATCTGGGATCACATAGAACGGTTCATTTAATGGCCTGAATTAATTTTTATTTATCCAAAACTTTTTTTTTTACTGAAAATAAATCTCCACCACTAAATAAGTAGTGGTGGCCCCCGCCTCTTGATTTTGAAGAGGTGACCGTCCACTCAAAAATTCGCGTATCAAAGAGTTGCTTCATCCATGTGCTCATGCATAGAATACGTGGCCCACGATAAACGGCAAGGCCTCACCCAGCAGACACGTGTCACCATTGTCGTCGCCGTGCCTGTAACGAGAATTCTGAATATATATATGAATGTGTAAAAAATAATAATGTAAAAAAAAGGAAGATGGTTTCCAGTTTTGGCGACTGGAGAAGATAAGAGTTTGCGTGCGAGTGGGCGAAGCAGCAATTAATTAAAAACTAATAAAAATGCTTTGCCGCTTCAATAACTGCTGAGACGTGTGCGGCGGCAGTTCCAGTAATCAATCCAGTTTCATCCTCCGCAATATATAATCCTTTCTTAGCCCTTCTTTCTCCCTCTGGAATCAACAACCATATCCTTATTTATGTGCTATCCGTGCCAGCCAATTCTTCTTCAGGGCTCTGCCTTGGAGCTCTGGGATCGACGCTTCCGTCTCCGCCGCCGCCGCGCTCATCAGCGTTCGTTGCAGACAGTGGTTGAAGGGCAGGGGTCGCGGGCGTCGTCGGATGGAGGAGCGAGGCGGTACTGTCTGTGCTCTCCAACGCGGCATCCCGGATCATTCCGGTGCCGGTGGCATAGGGACAGGTATCAATGGAGGGCAAGGGCGCCCCAGATGGTGAACTAGCTTTGCTGCCAATTATTAATCAAGCGAAATGCAGGCGTAGGGCTGTGTTTTTAATTATATGTTTGCTTTCAGGATTTTATATATAATATCTGGTTTGTTGGACAATGTTAATGTTACAGTACTGTAATTTCATTTCGAAATAGCTTTTTTTAATGCTAATTTGGGGGGAAATGGAGAAGGGAATTAGGTTTCTGTTTATGCGATTTGCTTAACAAAATTTAGAAACCTGCTGCTTTTCTTCCCGTAAATTAATTTGGTAGAGAATATGGAGACAGATGCATGCGTCTTGATTTATGATTTAGAGATTCATTTTTAATTGGCCCGCATTGTTTAGAGGATTGTTATAATCAAATTATAAAATAGTTGCAGGCAAATCATTATTTATAGAACAACACAATTTATTCAGATTGTTATTTGCTTTATCAGCAACAATTGTCTCAGTTTGGCACGGCAGTGACTGTAGGTTACAAATTGTCGTTCGTGAACGCCCGACTTTATATGATGGGATCACCCATAATTTATAGGAGTTTTGGGGTGCAATTAGTCAGAATTCCCTTGCCCACACTAGCAAAATGGCAGTTAAGAAGATAACCACCGTACGCGCGATCCATACACCCGATCCACGCGTTAACCGTCATGCACATGATCCTAACCGACACGCACAGGATCCTGACCACCGTGTCTGCCACCCGCCGCCTCCCCAGCCACCGTACGCCACCTAGCACGCAGGCGGCCTCCGCTTGGCAGCCCGGCGCGCGGTCGGCCTCGGCTCCGGTCGGCCCCTGCGAGGCCGACCTCCGCTTGGCCGCCTGGCACGCGGGCAGCCTCGGGTTCAACCCCGACCGGCCTCTACGAGGCCCGCCGACACTTGGCCTCCGGAACATGTGCGACCTCGGTGTCGGCCTCGGACGGCCTCTGTGAGGTCGGCCACCGCTTTGCCTCCCGGCGCGCGGGCGTCCTCGGCCCCGGACAGCATCCGCGAAGTTGGCCTTCGCTTGGCCACGTGGCACACGGGAGGCGTTAGCCTCGGCCCCGTCCGGCCTCCGCGAGACCGGCCGCCCGACACAAGGGTGGCCCCGGCCGACCTCTGCGAGGCTGGTCGTCGCTTGGCCGCCTGGCGGGCGGGCGACCTCGGCCCCAGCTAGCCTCTATGAGGTTGGTCGTCGCCGCCCGGCGGGCGGGCGGCCTCGGCCCAAGCCGGCTCCGCCATCCGCCACTTCGCCGCCTGACGCACTGGCGGCCCTGGCCCTGGTCGGCCTCCGCGAGGCCGGTTGCCGCGTGTCTGCCCGGCGCACGGGCTGCCTCAGCCCAGACCGGCCTCTGCGAGGCCGGCCGCCGCTTGGCCGCTAGGCGCACGGGCGGCCTCAGCCCATCCCCCCGTCGGGCGGGCGATTCTTTTTTCCGATTAGGCATGAATTGCTCGGAGGGCAAGATCGTCATTCTTATAAAGTTGGTGAGCCGCGTGCTCAAATTTGGGCGTTTCTATTCACCCGTACGGTTATTACTAGGTAAAATTACTGTGTTCAAACTCACCAGAGCAAAAAAATTGCGCCAAGCAAAGCCTAAAAGATTCAAAAGAGTTGTGCTTCGTTTGGAGGGACTTATTTTCACCGGTCAAGCGGTTACGACCGTATGGTTCATGCGGTCGTAACCGCTTGAACGGTGAAAATAAGTTCCCCAAACGAAGCATTGATCTTATACAATTTTTTTGATTACTCAAAAGTATTCTATGATCAAAGCTGACGTTCAAGCTGTTGTAATGACGCATATTTTGACTTAAATATGTTTATCATAATTATTATATTTTTATATAAATTATATATATATTCTAAATTATTTATTAATTATCTTGTTATTTTTATAATTTCGCACTAATCTTATTTTATTATAGTCCTGAGCAGGGGCGTACCTACCTTGGGGCGAGTGTTGGCAGCCACCCACACTCATTTTTTTAAAAAATTAATATTATCTGTCACGATTTAAACGGTGGCGAATACTCTATTTTTTAAAAATTAACAGTATTAGTCACGATTTAAACCGTGATTAATACCATATTTTTTAAAAAATTACTTATATTAGTCACAGCTTAAATTATAAACTGTGACTAATACCTTATTTTTAAAAAAATTAGCTGTATTAGGCACGGTTTAAACCGTGACTAATGTCATATTCTTAAAAAAATCATAGAATTAACCACGATTTAAACCATGGCTGATATCCCATTGTTGAAAAAATAGTATTAAACGTGATTTAATAGTATGAATCAAGCAATTTTTAAGTCCACATACACTGAAAAAGGTTTATGCGCCTGCCACTGGTCCTGAGGGAAATTTCGGCATGTCTCGACGTAAAAGCTCGTTGTCAACCTTTGTACATGAAAATATTTTCGTGCATGGTCATTTCACCACCTTTCTCACCCTAATATTTTATCATTTAATACATGCAAGGCCGACCCCCCTCTTTATTTTCATTTCATGCCACCTCACATGTGCTTGGCCGACCACTCCTAATTATTCTCATTCAAGTATTAGACGTGGTTTAATAATATCCTGAAGGTCTTAAGGGCTTCATCTTTTGATTTTAATATGTAAACACAACAATATCTGAAAAAATCATGGATGAAGGTAATACAATACTTCACTCCCCCTCTAATGACATGACTTTGAAAACCACAGAGGTCATAATGTATCAATTCAAAAAGTTGGGGTGCTTCTAGACACTGACTTGAAAGGATTTCTAGTAATTTTAGCGTGAGCACAAACCTCACACCTATCAAATTGAATAGAAAGATCTAACATAATGTTACAACTCTTAGCTTGATCTCATATTTTCTTATAGTGCACATGATCAAGTATATTACGTAATAATTTATGATCAATCATAGTTGAACTCACTTGATTAATACACTTGAAGTTATCTAAACTAAGTCTATACATACCATTGATCATATATGCACAATCAAAGTAATGTGATTTAACTGTTAAAATTAATTATTCTACCGTTTTGAGTTGTGAAAGAAATTCCAGCCTTATCAAATAAACTAATTGAAACTAAATTTTTTTGTTAAACTAGAAACTACTCTAATATGCTTTAAAATTAGAGTTTTATATGAAGAGATGACCAGCTCTGCTGTCCCAACATGAGTAACTTCGGTCTCTCCTCCATTGTAGTTTTCAACCTTGTCTTCGATCTCCGTAACCCCAGCCAAAAGACCCTTATCATTAGTCGCATGACAGTTAGCACTGTTGTCCAGCCACCACTCAGAAGACGCACTGTGGTGACTACTCTCAATCATAACCATAAAGGACTAAGGATCAGAGATATTGACCAACATGTTTGTAGTATTCTGTGGGGCTTCCTCCTTCTCATTCAGTCTGTGCATTTCAGACTTGAAAGTGATCCACTTAAGAGGCAGCTTGTTCAAATTCAGACTCACAAACTGATAATCGACCAATTCAGACTGTTCGTCTTCTAGCATGTGACGCATATTTTCTAGTTCTAGGAACTAGAAGTGTGCGTTCAAGTGTTCTCAAATTTCTTTTGCGGTCTTATACGCATAGTAGGTCAAGTCAAGATGAGAATTCAGGGAATTCAGAAGGTAATCCCTACAAAAATTTTCGTCTTTACTCCACTGATATTCGTCCACATCCTCACGTGTAGTGGATAAGTCTCTAAGAACAGTGTAAAAAATTGCACGGTCTTTCATTCCTAATTGAACATACATTTCTCAACTGAGGAAGTCAGTGACATCAAAAGACTGCAACTTGATGACGTCGAACACACTTTTCTTTGACATCTTGCTAGGTTTAAACAAAAATAAAAAAAATTCTAGAGCGAGGTCACCTGAACCGTGCAGAGACGAGTCCAAAACTTTGGATCCAATCCAAAAATAATTTGTATCTCCACTAGTGGTGCAAATGTGATGAGAACTACTCCTATCCAGCTGAAAAGCAGCTGCCGAACACTGGCTCTCAGGTAATAGAGACCCAAAGGTGGCAAACCTCCCATTGGATGTTCAAAATTGATCGGATCTAAAAAACTAAATCTCTTGGTCTGAAGACTTTATTCTTCCAGATCGATCCACAGCAGAGAGACCGGAGTAGATCTGCAAGAGAATTTGAAGACTTTATCCTTCTTGTTGGATCTAACTGATTTCTCTGGCCTTCGAATTTCTTTCTCAAAAATAAGATCAAAAGTGGGATCGATGTAGAGGAAGAAACTTGGCGAGATTTCTTCTAGATCTGGCTGTAGCGGAAGAGGACGGTGACAAAACCACAACCGAGAATGAGCGGCGAACCTTCCCTGAGAGGTGCTGCTCTCTCCACGCGAACAGAGACATGAGAAAAATTGCAAACGAAAATCGCAACTAAAAGCAAAAAATCGGGAGCTTCCTCACGACAACGAAGAAATTCCTGCAATTAGAAGTGGCGCACATGTAACGTCCCGATTCGCGCTAGGCCCCTCGTGCGTACTTCTGAGTCAGGAGAGCTGACTTGGGCCCAGGGAGTGCAGACGACTAGGCTTACACTAAAGAGAAATTGGTCCAAAATAGGACACGGGTAGAGACACGGGCGTGTCCCTACCCGTGGCGTGTCCCTACCCGTGTGCATCGAGTAGAACTGGAGAGGCGTTGAGTGGAACTCGACAGGGCCTGTCCCGAGAAGGACACGGGTAGAGACACGGGCGTGTCCTTACCCGTGCCGAGAGACGTTGAGTGGAATTCGACAGGGCCTGTCCTGAGAAGGACACGGGTAGAGACACGGGAGTGTCCCTACCCGTGTCGAGAGGCGTTGAGTGGAATTCGACAGGGCCTGTCCCGAGCAGGACACGGGTAGAGATACGGGCGTGTCCCTACCCGTGTGCGTTGAGTGAAGATCAACGAAATGTGACCCGAGCAGGATACGGGTAAGAATAAAGGCATGAACATGGCCGTTTCGTGTGACACGGGAGTGTCCCTACCCGTGTTTGTGTCCATACGGCGCTATAACCGTCGCCGTCGCTTCACCTGAGCGGGACACGGGTAGGAACACGGGCGCGTTCCTACCCGTGTTGGTCCTATTTTATATAGGATTTGGCTGTTTTTCTTCCTCTTCCCAAGCCTTCTTTTCTGTGGAGAAACTGTAGGAGGAGGGAAGGAGTTGCTGGAATCAACTATACTCCGTGAAGAACCGTCGCCGCCTAGGAGAAGAAGATGCCGCCGCGAAGAGTGACAAGATCCATGGTCGGAAATAGCGGAAGCGCCGGAAACGAGGTGAGCTTCCTCCCATCTTCGTTGGTGCTAGATCTGTAGTTATTCCTAGGTGAGATGTCGACTCAAAAGAGTCTAGACTTGTGAGATGATAACCTTCCTAGGAAGAGGCCATTCTAGGGCTTGTGCTCTATGGATAGTGTTGTCTTCAAACTCTCCTTCTTTTTATGTGATGATAGGGAGATGATTTCGTGAAGAGAAATGACCTCATGAGGTTGAATAAGGGAGGAGGAATTTCTGATGTGAATTGGGAAGATCGGCTGGAGGAGGAAGACGAATCGATGTCGTTCGTTCCGCCTTAAGATGCGCGTAGAAATCTTCTTTCTGCGCGCAGCGATCTTAGTGGCCGTTTTCAGATATGAAACGTCCAGATCTGGGCTTTCGACTAAACACGAAAGTCGTAGCCTTTGGAAATACCTTTCCAGTGAGTGGTTAAACATCTTCAGGCAAAGTCTGTAGCCACGGGAAAGTCTGATCGAAGTAGAGGGATGACAGGCTAAGCGTGCATAAAATGTATTCTGTACGCAGCAGGCTTTGGAGCCAATTTCATGTGTGACACAGTCTGATCTCGGTTTCAGACTGAACATAAAAGTTGTAACCCATGGAAATACCTTTCCATCGAGAGGTTACACGCATTCACCGAATTCCTGTAGCCTCGGGAATCTCTGGTCGAAGTTGTTGTCCAGAAGGTGTTCTGCACCTGAATTTTCTGGGTTAGTGTAGAATCGGGTTTGGACTCAGTAGAGATCTTGTAACAAACCGACGTTGAGGTTTTGACGAATTATAATATGTATAACCGTGATAATTCAACGAGCGATGAAATTGTTGGATAGACCCCACGTAAATAAATGGTGAAATGAAATGTAATTGAACAAAACGATTTGGTGGGAGTTAGTGAACGAATGGTAATTCATCAATTAATAACAATATTGTCTTGAACTTGTGTGTTTGGTCGGTGTTGATTGTTATGAGCATGTGTCTTTGATAGTTAGATGATTAATTCATGTGCGCACGAATGATTGAGTTTGGTGAAAGAGTTGTAATCAGTGATGTTAAAGTTATGTGACCATATCATAGAAGTAATCATGTTGGCCGGAAGAGTGATGCATGGTCTTGAGGCTTGTCATATAGGGAAGTCTAAGATAGTCCATTGTATGAGGTGGTTTGCCACCTGTGTTTGTGGTAAACCCTTAAGGTGCCTTGGGAACAGGATTGTGAAAGGGTGTGAGTGCGGGTGTCTGATCGCACTGGTTGGTAATGTTGAGAAGAGTTATAAATGGACGGTTGAGCTTGGTCCTCGGTGTTCATGTCCCGATTCTCCTTCGGTGCCAAGTGGACGGTTGGTCTTGGTCCTCGTGTTTGATCCGAGGCTCCTTCCGTTCCACGATGATGTGATATCACATGCGGTGTGAGTCGATACGCGATGTCGTAATCCTGGGTTAGGATAGTGTGGCAGGTGTACGAGCTCGCTAGTCGTCACCCCGACGAGAGTTGACGGTTAGACCTTGGGCGGTTGGGCTTGGTATTCGGTGTTCACGTCCCGAGGCTCCTTCCGTGCCAAGTGAACAGTTGGGCTTGGTCCTCATGCTTATTTTCGAGGCTCCTTCCGGGTCACATCATAGGCCAGTTTCGGGCAAGGTTCTCGGTGCACATCTACCCGAGACACCCACTGAGCCGTAGTACGCGTGTGAGCTCCACTGTGTGTTCTTAGCGTTGAGGCGTACGGAGTCATAGGCCAAGTAGTGTGGAGACCAGCCTAGTAGTGGAGATTCCCGCTCTACTGTCACCGTCTGGCCACGACGGTTGACGCCTGAGAGGTTAGCTACCTGCTCGAAAAGTGGGAACTACAGAGTCTCTGTCGACACAGTAATTCCATGTGCGTGAACATGGGTGAGTCATAGCATAGCATTCATGGAATTGCATAGCATCGCATACACAAGATCCTTATCGTATAAGTTTGTATGGGCACTCTTATACGATGAGTTAGGGTCTGTTTGGGGCAGCTCTGGCGGTTGGAAAATCTCTATTCCAACCGCCAGAGCTGCTTTCAGTCTGTTTGGGACAGCTCCCTGTGAAGAGCTTTTCAAAAATCTGGAGCTGTTTTGCAGCTTTTCAGAAATCTCTCCCTCCCCAGCTTCTGCTCTCGCAAAATAGCTTTCTCTCTCACATGTTTTGGAAATCTAATGGTTTCTTCAGTTGGAACATGCTCAGAGGCCGGACGGCCTTCCTCCGGCGATTTCGAGCCCCGGACGGCTTTCCTCCAGCAATTCCAAGCCCCCGACGTCCTTCCTCCGGCGATTCCGAGCGCACTTCTGCACAGAACACCCAAACAGTCTGCAGCTTTTCAAAACTGCTCCCCAGAGATCTATTTTAAAACAGCTCTATCCGGACAGCAGCTTTTCAATCCGCCAGAGCTGTCCCAAACAGACCCTTACTTTTCTGTTAAGCCGATCCTCAACTTATATGTCTGTATGGGCATTCATATAAGTTGAGTTACTTTCAGTTGTAGCTTTATATTCATACTCCGCTATAGATGATAGAACTGCTAGAGTAATGGTTAGTCATTTATTGTGTTGATATACTATTACAATGTTTACTGATCACACTATACCATCTGCTTGTACTCATGCTTACATACTTTATATATATTGTACCTTTGTCCATTTCTTCGCCCGGTTCCGAGGAGTCGCTGGGGGAGCAGATGTGAAACCACTTAGGGTCTGTTTGGCGCAGCTCTGGCGGCTGGAGAATCTCTATTCCAGCCGCCAGAGCTGTTTTTTAACTGTTTGGGACAGCTCCTTAAGAGCAGTTTTTCAGAAATCTGGAGCTGTTTTGCAGCTCTTCAGAAATCTCCCCACCCCCAGCTTCAGCTTCCGCAAAATAGCTTTCTCTCTCACAGGTTTTGGAAATCTAATGGTTTCTTCAGTTGGAACATGCTCAGAGGCCAGACGGCCTTCCTCCGGCGATTCCAAGCCTCGGACGGCCTTCCTCCGGCGATTCCGAGCCCCCGACGGCCTTTCTCCGGCGATTCCGAGCGCACTTCTGCACAGAACACCCAAACACTCTGCAACTTTTCAAAACTGCTCCCCAGAGATCTATTTTAAAACAGCTCTATCCAAACAGCAGCTTTTAAATCCGCCAGAGCTGTCCCAAACAGAGCCTTAGTCTTTATGTCTAACGGTTGCTACGTCTTCCTTTTTAGGAGGAAATCCCGCAGGCGGAGCAACAAAAGGTAATGCAGCAGGACAGTCAGGCCAGGATGATAAGGCCTGAAGGGACGGTGCCGTCGCTACCGTCAGTGACAGATGTGAGTCATAGAGTGACTCTTGTTGTAGCCCTTTTAGTCAAGACTACTCGTACTCTGATAGTTTAGAAACTATATGTGGCTTCTATATTTGTTATATTTGGACTTATATGCTTATGTGTGCATTTGACTTTTGTTTTTATTACTGTGGTTGGGTTGACATGATTGATATTGGTAAAGACTGGCAGAATAAGCGTCTTGTAGTACAGGCTAGCCCGAGTACTAGTGCTACCGCAAGGCGACTGTTCTGGGCATAAGACTCCCCTCGTGTCGTGTTCTGTGTCCCGGGAGGGAGGGGGTCTTACAAATGGTATCAGATTGCTACGATCCTGAATTAAAGAAGTCATTCAATAATGGTGTCAGCCCCGTTCGATTAGTCAGTTTGGGGACAAACTGACTTAGCGGAAGCAGTGGTGTGCCCATATATAATTCGCACTAAGTATGTCCAACTTTGACCTTAAGATTAGCCAACCTGACCTTAGGCTTGTATTCTATGTGTAGATCCCAGTGCACATTGAGCTAGTGGGGGGCACCCCCACCCCGTTCGTACCCATACAATTTCAACAATCGGAGCTAGGGCAGACACTCACAGCTATCCTGGATGACTTCAGATCCCAACAAGCTCTCGTACAACAACGAGGTCCGGGATCCAATTGGGTGAGCACTTTCCGAGCTCTCTCCCCTCCTGCTTACCTTAGGATAGAGTCGGCAGAGCGTGCAGAGGAATGACTCGATACCGTGCAAGAACTGCTGGCAAGAATTAGATGCCCAAACAATATGGTTGTGACCCTGGTAGTGACACTCATAGAACAGCACGCCAATAGTTGGTGGAAGTCCTTCATGGGCTCCACCATTCAAGGGCGAGTGTATACGGAGATCAGCTGGAACGAGTTCTCGGGAGCCTTCCTAGAGCACTTTATCCCTTCGTCAGACCGAGATGATCTTGAGGAAAGGTTTCTGCAGCTGAAGTAGGGATCCAAGTCAGTGACGGAGTACTAGCGGGAGTTTCAGCATTTGGCTAGATTTGTTGACTCCTATGAGTTGGATGACAGAGGATATGCTAAAAGATTCTACAAAGGCTTGCGAGACCCCCCTGAGGCAAGCCCTTTTGTTTATAGCGGACTCCAGCCTGACAGAAATAATTGACATGACAAAGAGACTGGAAGCAGACCACTTGGGAAGTGTTAAGAGACCTGTTGAAGGGGTGATGGAAGCTGGCCCGAGCAATAGAAGGAGACCCGATTACGAAAGAGGAAGGGGATATCAGAGAGGTGGTAGACACTTCCACCGAAATTATAGAGTGGAGCACCCGGTTCCACAGCCGCAAGCATTGCCTCCACCACCACAGCCTCAACAGTTTCAGCAACCCGGTGGGCGGCAGGAGTGAGTGTGCTTCGAATGCAACCAACCGGGCCACATTCGACGCTACTGCCCGCAACTGTTTTGAAATGCGCCTCTTGCTCTCCCTCCGACAGCTCCTTGAGGGCGTGGGCACATGCGTCGAGGATGAGGACCACGAGGAGAAACCCTGGACCTACTCGAAATCAGGTGTTCGCGCTGGACATGACACAGGAGCGGAACCCTCAGGAGGTGATTGCAGGTATGATTTCATGTAGTCATCTTATTTGCATTGGTAATCTTAAGTTTCTTAAGATATACTAGACATCTACTTTGAGTATGCTATGGTGCTATTGGTTCTTAGGCATCGTGTGCGGCGGGAAACCGGCCTATACGTTATTCGATACTGGTGCCTCACACTCATTTGTGTCTGCGTACTTATTAAAGACCTGGAAGGAGTGCAATCCTTCACTGGTATTGCGAAGAGTACGCCTTCCAGACGGCTCTGAGATGACCGCAACCGCAAAGTATTGGATATACTCATTGGGGGAAAGATCTTGATACCCCTGCCACAGTTTTGAGAATGTCGGAGTTCGACCTCATTCTAGGCATGGCGTGGATATTGACACTACGCAAGAATTGACTGGCGGAGAAGCGGATCTACTTGAGGCATGGATACCGATGTAATCTTCCAAGGTATAGAATCACACCACGTTTATTTTTTCTTCAATTCAGACCCGGAAAGCTCACATGAGAGATGAGTTTACATGATATGTTTTTGAACTGAAGGAGATGAAAATAGATATAATGACGTGCGGGTGGTACAGATTTTCCTAGGTATTTCCTGAGAAATTGTCAGGTTTACCCCCCATAGAGAGGTTGATTTTCAAATTAAGCTAATACCAGGAGCCAAGCCCGTCTCCAGGACCCCTTACCGGATGGCCCCTAAGGAACTCGCAGAGTTTAAGTTCATTTGCAAGAGTTGGTAGAATCAGGATTTGTTCGCCCCAGCTCATCATCTTGGGGAGCCCCTGTTCTATTTGTTAAGAAAAGATGTGACCTTGCGATTATGTATAAATATCTGGAGCTCAACTGATTGTCGGTACGGAACACCTATATGTTACCTCGGATCGATGATTGTTCGACCAATTAGTAGGAGTGCATTGTTTTTCAAACTGGATTTGCGCGGGATATTATCAGTTGAGAATATAAGAGGAGGATATTCAGAAAATGGCATTTAGCTCAAGTACGCTTGTACGAGTTCACTGTGATGTCGTTTGGGATCATAAATGCCCCATCAACCTTCATAAGCTTGATGAACAAAGTGTTCGAACCTTTAGATGTCTTCGTCATCATTTTCATCGATGACATTTTGATCTACTCTAAGACGGAGGAAGAGCATGTCGAACATCTGACCTTGTACTGAAGAAGCTAAAAGAGCACGCCTTGTTTGCCAAGTTCAACAAGTGCGAATTTGGCTAAAGAGTTGCCTTCTTGGGCATGTTATCAGTGGGGCTGGGTGTAACACCCCAAAATCCCAAATTTCTAAAGTTTGTAATTCAGGCTTAGACACGGCCTGGGACACGGGCGTGTCCCAGGGCGTGTCCTGCTCGGGGTTTCTCGAGAACGCGTTGAGTGGGTTTGGTCTCGAGAAGGCGTTGAGTGAGGTACACGGCCTGGGACACGGGCGTGTCCCAAGCGTGTCCTTCTCGGTGTGCACTCAATGCCATCCTCTCGACACTCAATTCCATGAGCTCGACAATCGTTGAGTGAAGCACACGCCCAGCCACACGGGCGTGTCGGAGGGTGTGTCCCTCTCGGGTTGTGGCCAAGTAATTAGGCCTGTCGAACACAGGCTAGACACAGGTATGTCTGAAGCCGTGTCAGGACACACGGCCTGTGACATGGCGTGCCACAGGCCGTGTCCTTTTCCGGATGAGTCGGTTCGTGTACCGCTTACAGTATACGGCCTGTGACACGGGTGTGTCAAAGGCCGTGTCAGCCGCAAAAATAGACTTTTCAGCCAATTTGTGGCCATTCGTTTCCCTCATCCCTAATCCAATGCCCCAGGTATTCCCAGCTGGGTTTATCTCTGGGATTGAGTGAAGATATCATTCTTCACTTAGCCATTATCTCTCTCAAGAGCTTAGTGAAAGAGAAGATCTAGGAGGAGGAAGAGGAGAAGATCCGCCACCGCGGGAGCGTTAGAGTTCTGTTTAGAGATCTGAGGCCAGATCTGTGGAGGCAAGATCGCTGAGGTCCTTTCCACCCAAGATTTCTATGGCTCCCAAGAGATCATCAAGGGTAACGATCTTCCTTCTTGGACAAGTGAAGTCCTCATTTATGCATGAGTGAGATCCTCCCACCAAAAGTGGAAGAGCAAAGAGATCCCCGTGGGTGAGAGTTTTTTTATCCCCAGTGAGTCTACATTTAGACCCGGAAATGTGTAGTACGTGATATGCACGCTGTGTGAAGCCCATATGGACAGGTTGGTCTGGATTGGTGATGTTTGCATATTGCGCACCGAGAAGACTCCGCGTATAACGTATAGTTTGTGGAGTTAATGGTTGTGCCCTTGAAGGGAAGTAGCAGGAATTACTGGAATAAGGAATTCCAATAAACACCCTTGTAATGCTTGTGTTGAAAAGACCAGTTTTCTGGCATTGCATGAATTGCAGGGTTGGGGGGAGTTTGGGTCAGATAGAGATTCTGCTGAACCCGCCACGACCGCGAAGGACGCCGGCATTGACTCCCCTTTTGGATTGTGAAGTCATCCTTGTGGACATTATGGCTATTGTGAGCTGCGAGCTCTTAAAAGGCTTCTTGCCGAACAGGAAAGGTGAAGCCGACCCGGGCCTTTAATTTTAGCCGCAAGTACGATGTGCTTGGTGATGGCAAGGTGATTTGAGCAACGGGGGTGAATCTGTACCTGTGTATGGTTGTACAAGAGAGTGTCAAGCATTGGCTTTTGTCAGCAATAATGAGAATCTTAGGTCTGCGCGTCATTCAGACTAAATCTTAATGTGTTGATCCCGGTTCGCTGGTACCCAAAAGTGTGCCTGAGAGCATAGATCATCGGGCCGGGTTGCTGACGTTATGGTGGATTGTTGCGGTGAGCACAATATATATGATATCTGTCTATGCATTGTTATACCTGCAGGAAGGAATGTCACTGCCCGGGAAAAGGGTAGATTGTTATAAATTGGTCAGCTGAATGTTGAACCGTTGCCTTGTCTACCACCTTCTGGGAGCTGTCCGTGCAGGTGTTTTGAGCCGAGTGGGATGAAAGGGTGAAGTCCCTCGGATGATGTTGCTGCTGCTGCTAGCCCTTGAAGCTCTTTCTCTTGTATTTTGTTCATGTGTGGCCGACCTGTGCGCTGATTATGTAATCCACACTTTGAATAGAGAACTGTAAGGCCTTAATGCCAGCTTGTGTGATGTTTGCTGTACACTCTTTTATGAGTGATATAAATGTGGTTATATATTTATAGTGACATTCCTGGTATGAGTTCATCGTTGGTGTTAAAATCTTTCGCTAGCATGCTCTGAGTTAGGATGCGATGATGTAGTGGTATTAACCTGTGACCTCTCTATCTGTTTGTGGCATATGGTGTGGGGCCCGACGGACCTTCTATTATATGTTGTTTAACGGTCGTCGTTATTTTGGTATCAGCTTGTCTCGTTCTTCTTCTTTCGAATTCGTGTCGAATTCTTTGTGGGGTGCGAGCACGTGTTTGTGCGAACCACTTAACACTAATGAATTCTTGAATCCACTAAGTAATGCAATACACTGTTTGAGGGACCTACGCGGTCTTATCTTGTTGTTATTACTTGCGTGAGGTCGCTAATGTGTGTCTTGTCCACCTATCGGTGACTCGTAGTGGTGCTGGGCAGTCTGAGCCCCAGTGATCTGGTGAGAGTACGACACCAGCTGAGGTGCCTACACCTCCTCCTTCTGTGGAAACTGTCTGCTTAGTTGCTGAGGCCCTCTTTGCAATGTTTCAAGCACAGCCTGCTGGGCAAGTACAGCCGGCAGCGGTGCTAGAATTGGTTGATGTAAGTCAGAACCTATTGCCGTTGTGGACCTCGAGCACTGAACGACAGTTAAAACACTTTATGAGTTTCAATCCACCTATGTTCACGGGCGAGGGATCCCCAATGTAGGCTGAGGATTGTTGTCGTGCGTCAAGCGTATATTGACGGCGATCGAGACGGAGAAAATCAGAAGGTCACCTTGGCTACCTTCATGTTAGAAGGTGAGGCTTGGTTATGGTGGGACGAGGTTGAGTACACCATTTAGTGGGCAGGCAGTTGACTCAAGTGTCGATGGATTGGCTCTCAAATGTTCCAACGTTAACGCAAGGAGAAAGTAGCGTTGATACGTACTTGCATGAGTATACCAGATTGGGACGATAGTGGGGTCGATCTTCGCGGATGAACAACGAAAACAAATCGTTCTATGAAGTTCCGCGGGATGAGTTGAGGTTCCTGCTCTCCAGTTCTTTACCAAAGGTTCCAAGCCTTGTTGATACTGCGCGTGCGCTGGACAAATGATGAAGCAGGTGCAAGGTAAAAAGTCTGGCTTGTAATAAAGCTAGAATTCAAAGCACCCCGCCCTGGAAAATCATACTACCAGAAGAAGTGGGGCAAGAGGTTTCAAGCCTTGGGCAAACTTCTGCGACTGTGACGTCGGGAGCAACTTCAAGGCAAGCCTCGTACCTACTTTACGTGGGCAAAGTGGGGCATATAGCCTGTGATTGTAGGGTTTCTCAGCCAAAGGGGAAAAGAAGACGCGCGTCTTATGCTGAGAAGGGCAAAACATTAAAGTCCTCTGCATCCCAGGCGCAACCCAGAGTTTATAATCTTGGCCAGCAGGAGGCTATAAAGCAGAGTGACGTCGTCACAGGTACGATTTAAGATATTGCTTGCTTTGGTTTTATTGCATAAATTGTTTGTAGCTTGTGCATGATGTGTGTGCTACAGGCTTTGTCCTGATTCAGAACAACCCGACGAGAGCGCTGTTTAATACGGGTGCTTCACATTCTTTTCTGTCTAAGGATTTTGTGTCGCAAATTGGAGTACCAAGTCGTGGGACGACAGATAGGGTGAAGGTATTATTGTTGAATGGTTGTGTGATGATTGCGGATAGAGCTTGCGATGTTGAAGTTCAAATAGGAAGTCGAGATTTCGGTTTGAGTGCATTTGTGCTAGCGATATCGGAGTTTGATGTGATCTTTGGCATGGACTGGCTCTCGGAGCAGCGTGCCTGTATTGATTGCAATTCAAAGGAGATCACACTAGGCCAGAATACCGAGCGTGAGACTAAGTTCGCTGGTATGCGAGGAGTGAGCGGGACCTTGATGTCTGCACTCCAAGTCGTCAATGCTGTTCGGAAGGGCGCGAAGTTATTCTTCACGCTTGTTCAGGCTGTTGAGCCAAAGACCAGTGTGTATGAGGTTCCGATTGTATCGTAGTTTGCCGATGTATTTCCTAAGGATCTTCCTGGGTTACCACCCCAGCGGGAGATTGACTTCTCTATCGAGTTGGTGCCAGGTGCGAAACCTGTTGCCCGCTCGCCATATCGCGTCACGCCAAAAGAAATGGCAGAGTTAAAGGTCCAACTACAAGAGTTGCTGGAACAGGGATACATACACCCAAGTATGTCACCTTGGAGCGTGCCTGTTCTGTTTGTTAAAAAGAAAGACGGTAGTTTACGGTTATGTATTGACTATCGTGAGTTGAATAAGCTGACGGAGAAAAACAAGTATCCGATTCCACGGATAGACGACTTGTTTGATCAGCTAGTGGGGTCAACCGTCTATTCAAAGTTGGATTTGAAATCGGGATATTACCAATTGCGGATTCGGGAAGGTGACATTCCCAAGACAGCGTTTGGAACACGCTACGGTCATTATGAGTTCACGGTAATGCCGTTTGGGCTATGTAATGCGCCTTCTGTATTCATGGATCTAATGCACCGAACGTTCCGAGAGTACTTGGATCTCTTTGTGATCGTATTCATTGATGATATATTGGTGTACTCTCAGTCGGAAGTTGATCATGCAAATCATTTGCGTATGGTGTTGCACACCTTGCGGAGGAACAAGCTTTATGCCAAGTTCTCAAAGTGTGAGTTCTGGCAATCGTTAGTGGCTTTTCTTGGCCACGTGGTAAGTGGAGAGGGCATAGCAGTGGATTCGTCAAAGATAAGCGTCATACAGGAGTGGCCGGTGTTATCCTCAGTGGCTGAAGTTAGAAGTTTCCTTGGTTTGGCAGGGTACTACAAGCGGTTTGTAGAAAACTTCTCACGGATCGCTTTGCCTCTTACCACCTTGACGAGAAAGGATCAAAAGTTCGTTTGGATGCCTTAGTGCGCGCGAGCGTTTGAAGAGCTGAAGAGTCGTTTGACCACGGCGTCGTGTTGACATCGCCATGTGGTACAGACGGCTATGAGATCTATAGTGATGCGTCAGGGAGCGGCTTAGGCTGCGTTCTTCTGCAGTTTGGTAAAGTGATTGCTTATGGCTCACGCCAGTTAAAAGTGCATGAGCGGAATTATCCCGTCCACGACTTGGAGTTGGCGGCGGTGATCTTTGCGCTTAAATTGTGGCGGCACTATCTATATGGCGTAAAAGTGGATATCTATACAGATCATAAGAGCCTAAAGTATCTGTTGGACCAGAAAGAGCTGAATATGCGACAACGAAGGTGGATGGAGTTCCTTGGGGACTACACCTTTGATATTCACTATACTCCTGTGAAGGGAAATATGGTCGCTGATGCCTTGAGTCGCAGGACTCCGATGCGGGCAAGTTGGTTGCAGATGCATGATGAGCGACTGATCCAGGAGCTGGAAGCGTTAGAGATTTTTTGTGTTGACAAGAATTCCATAACCGATGCATGCTTGAACTGGACGGAGGTACAGTATGACCTTGGGGACAGGGTTCGGCGAGCAACGGAGCTTGATGAGAGTCTCCAACGCTATGCAAAAGATGGGTCTGATGGCCAATTCTCCTGGGGTGATGGCTTGTTACGCAAAGATGTCCGATTTTGCGTTCCCAAGTGCGGGTAAATTGAGAGAAGAGTTGATGTACGAAGCTCACTTTTCAAAGTACTCAATTCACCCTGGGAGCACAAAAATGTATAAGGACACGAAGAAGCTGTTCTGGTGGCCAGGCTTAAAGAGAGACATAGCTCGTTATGTGGCTAAATGTCAAACTTGTGTTTTGGTGAAAGCAGAATGCCAGAAGCCCGACAATTTCCTGAAGTCGTTACCGATTCCGGAGTGGAAGTTTGATGATATCTCAATAAATTTCGTGCACGGGTTGCCGAGATCTCAACGCGGGAATGATTCAATCTGGGTGATTGTAGACCGGTTGACAAAAGTGGCTCACTTCCTACCGAATAAGAGGGACGATTTAGTGGAAACCTTGACAAAAATCTATATGGAGCAGATTGTCTGATTGCACGGTGTTCCTCGGAGCATCGTCAGTGATCGTGATGGGCGATTTACGTCGAATGATTGGAGGCTAATCCATCAATTGTTGAGCACAAAATTAGCATTCAGTGCGGCCTTTCATCCCCAAACGGATGGCCAAACTGAGCGGACCAACAAGACGATGGAAGATATGCTCCGAATGTGCGCCCTGTACTTTGGTAAGAGATGGGAAGATAATCTCTATGTGGTGGAGTTTGCCTACAATAATAGTTATCAAGCGAGCATCGGTATGGCTCCATATGGAGCTTTGTACGGTCGGAAATGCCGTACACCGCTAGCTTGGGCGGAAGCAGGCGAATCAAAGGTATATCCGCGTAAAGATGTCGACGAAGCTACTTCGACGATACACTCTATTCGAGAGAGACTACAGATAGCCCAGGATCGTCAAGCAAAGTACTACAACGCCAAGTACCGGAACGTGGAGTTCGCGGTGGGCGATTGGGTATATTTGAAGATCAAACCATTCAAAGGCGTGTCCAGGATTCGGCGGTTGAAAAAGCTAAGTTCGAGATATCTTGGTCTGTTTGAAGTGGTGGAGCGAATTGGGGAAGCTGCCTATCGACTAGCTCTTTTGGCAGAGCTGAGTGGCTTGCATGATGTGTTTCACATCTCAGTGCTTCGAAAAGCCGTTAAGGATCCAGCTCAAGTGGTGGAGAATGATAGTGTACCGGTCAAGTATGGGCTAACAACGAAGGTTAGGCCCATTCAGATCGAAGAAAGAGCCGAGAAAACAGTTGCGGAACAAGACAATCGGGATGGTCAAAGTCCGGGAGCAGACCATGCGCACGAAGTTTCCCGAGTTGTTTGTTTAAACTGTATAATCGTGCGTCTTTTGTTGATCGTACATTTTGTTATATATCGTATATCTTTATTGATTGCTGGGTTTCCTTGTTGTGCCTAAATTTCAGGACGAAATTTTTGTTAAGAGAGGGGAGGGTTGTAACACCCCAAAATCCCAAATTTCCAAAGTTTGAAATTCAGGCTTAGACACGGCCTGGGACACGGGCGTGTCCCAGGGCGTGTCCTGCTCAGGCTTCTCGAGAAGGCGTTGAGTGTGGTTTGGTCTCGAGAAGGCATTGAGTGAGGTACACGGCCTGGGATACGGGCGTGTCCCAAGCCGTGTCCTTCTCGGTATGCACTCAACGTCATGCTCTCGAAACTCAATGTCATGAGCTCGAAAATCGTTGAGTGAAGCACACGCCCAGCCATACGGGTGTGTCAGAGGGCGTGTCCCTCTCGGGTTGTGGCCAAGGTTATGAGCTTGTCGGAACAGGGCTAGGACACGAGCGTGTCTGAAGCCGTGTCAGGACACACGGCCTGTGACACGGGCGTGTATGAAGCCGTGTCAGGACATACAGCCTGTGACATGGGAGTGTAAGAGGGCCATGTCCTTTTCTGGATGAGTCGGTTCGTGTACCGCTTACAGTACATGGCCTGTGACACGGGCGTATCACAGGCCGTGTCAGCCGCAAAATTAGACTTTTCAGCCAATTTGTGATCGTTCGTTTCCTCATCCCTAATCCAATGGCCCCAGGTATTCCCAGCTGGGTTTATCTCCGGGATTGAGTGAAGATATCATTCTTCACTTAGCCATTATCTCTCTCAAGAGCTTAGTGAAAGAGGAGAGTTAGGAGGAGGAAGAGGAGAAGATCCGGCCACCGCGGGAGCGTTAGAGTTCTGTTTAGAGATCTGAGGCCAGATCTGTGGAGGCAAGATCGCTGCGGTCCTTTCCACCGGCTAAGATTTCTATGGCTCCCAAGAGATCGTCAAGGGTAACGATCTTCCTTCTTGGACAAGTGAAGTCCTCCTTTATGCATGAGCATGAGATCCTCCACCAAAAGGTGGAAGAGTAAGTTATCTCCGTGGGTTGATAGTTGTTTTCCCCAAGTGAGTCTGCATTTAGACCCGAAAATGTGTAGTACGGGATAAACATACTGTGTGAAGCTCATCTAGACAAGTTGGTCTGGATTGATGATGTTGCATATTGCGCACCGAGAATACTCCGCGTATAAACGTGTAGTTTATGGAGTCAATGGGTTATGCCTGTGAAGAAAGTAGCAGGAAGTACTGGAATGAGGAATTTCACAGGAAATACCCTTGTAATTCTTGTGTTGAAAAGACCAGTTTTCTGGCACTGCATGAATTACAGGGTTTGGGTTGAGTTTGGGTGCAGATAAAGAGTTCTGCTGAACCCACCAAGCGAGCGCGAAGGACGCCTGCATTGACTCCCCTTTTGGATTGTGAAGCCAGTCCTCTGTGGACATTATGGCTATTGTGAGCGAAGAGCTCTTAAAAGGCTTCTTACCAAACAGGAAAGGTGAAGCCGACCCGCACCTTTAATTGTAGCCGCAAGTACGATGTGTTTGGTGATGGCAAGGCGATTTGAGCAACGGGGGGGGGGGGGGTGGTGGATCTGTACTTGCGTTATGTCGGTTGTACAAGAGAGTGCCAAGGCATTGGGCTTTCGTCACAAGCATAATGTGAGTCTTAGGCCTGCGTGCCATCAAGACTAAATGCTCAATGGTGTTGATCCCGGTTTGCCGGTGTACCCAAAAGTGTGCCTGAGAGCACAGATCGTCGGGCCGGGTGGCTGACGGTTGTTGTGGATTGCTTGTGCGTGAGAGCACAATATATATTGTTGGGTATTGTATCCACAATGTACCTGATTTGAAGAAGCCCCTGAACAAGCTAAGGTAAATAGACAATGTATTTGATGAAATCTTTTAAGTTGTGCTTGTAGTTATTCCACACTAAGTACACACCAATGTCAGGGTGCAGTGGGTCAATATACACGGGTCTGCGCGACGTAATCCCTCGTTGAGCAGATCAGTGTGTTGGCCTACGTGTACTCTCTCTATTGGAGTGTACTTAATTTCAAGTACAGGCTATGATAGAGCAAGAGCAGACAAGGAGCAAGGATGGGCCAAAGACCAGCTCTCGGAAAGAAAGAGGAAAAATTGTCTAAGTAAGAATCGACGAGAATCACTAAGTGATTCTCGCCGTTTCGGCGAGAATCACTAATGATTCTCGCCGAGTCGTCGAGAATCACTGGTTGATTCTCGCCGGTTGGAGCCGCTGTCTCGACGCGCCAGAAATTTCTTTAAGGCAGAATCGTCGAGAATCAAGTGTGATTCCCGCTATTCTCCCCCGCTTCTATATCAGTGCAGCCAGAATTCTGCTAAGTAGTATTCGGCGAGAATCGTAGGTAATTCTCGCCGATTCGTCGAGAATCACCTACGATTCTCGCTGATTTTGACTTAGGCAATTTTCCGATTCTATCTGGACCGGTCCATGTTACCTGCGGTATTTCGAACCGGTCTTAGGTCTTGTTGCTGGTGGGACCCACAACGGTCATGTGCTTGACCTAAGGTATATACCCTCCGTATGTATGAGCGGAAAGATACACGAAATACGCGAATTCAAAAGAACAGCCGTCGAAGTGACCTAAATCGCGATCTTGCTCCGCCGACCGTCTCCGCCGTTCGTGCAGTTGTCGCCGCTATTGATCTCAAGTTCTTCCAGATCTCCGGCGATAGAAGCTTAGGCTAGCATAGCGTCTCACGCGTCTAACCAGAGATCCCTTGTCTCTTGATTCGTTGATCGGGAAAAACCTTCCCCTTCCGAATCGATCGAGACGACCGATCTTAGTGTGATCGTTGGAAGACCTTGCTTCCTTTGCTACGAAGTTTGAATCCCCTAGCACTACAGCAGCTCTCTGTAGCCGCCGCTTATTCCGAGAACCTTGCCGCCGCTCCAAGCCGCCGCCAGTTACGGGAAGATTCACTCCAAGAGAGATCTAGGGTTGTGGACTCTTCGTTGACTTCAAGAACACGTCGTCGAACGAAGAGGGACACCTTAGTCTCCATAAGTTGTTTGTATTTCTTATACAATCTATTTTCAATTTCTTTGTAAAGAACCGATTGGTCTCTAGTTGTAAGGGTTGGGTGCAACCCGTGTTGTGGGAGTGGTGACTCCTACTGGTGGAAGGTTCCTTCTGTTAGTGCAAGGATTGGATTTCAATCCTGTTGGTGAAGTGACTGAGTCGTCCCTGGTTGGGAGATAGGTCGAAGGGGAAAGTGGACGTACCCAAATCGGGGAACCACTATAAATTGCTTGGGTATTTTCTGTGTTGTGTTGTTTGATTTACTTGTGCAGGTAAAACTTTAATTCCGCAAAAACGCTACAAGACACCTATCCCCCCTCCCATAGGTGAAGCTAGTTGGCACTAGGTGGACTTTCAAGTGGTATCATAGGGAGGTTGATCGTCAAAAAGGTTCACACCTTGAGGAGAATCCTACCACCGGTGTCAACCAAAATGGAGCTGGAATATGATATCTCTCCTCTTAGACTCCCCGCGTGCATAAAAAACTATTATCCCATCTGGAAGATGAGGGTATCTTTTTATTTAGAGTCCATCGACCCTCGCGCATCAATCATCTTGGAAGAGGGTCCATTTATTCCCATGAAGGCCTCCTGCTCTGTAAAGGATATGCAGATCCCCAAGGAGACTACCGAAATGTCTGAGATTGAATTCTCTTTATTCAACTTGGATAAAATGATTCGTAAAATCATCCTGGATATCTGGACTGGACCTTCCCGGTCAAGACTTGAAAAGTGTAGGACGGCCAAGTCCTTGTGGCAAACTGTATCAGACCTCATGGAGGGATCAGACAGAACAGGGATAAGTCGCTAGCATAGGATGAGGCATATATGGGGGTCAGCATTTCTCAAGAAGAAAGTGATGACCAATTTCTCAGTATCAGGGCTCCTGTGTCTTATCAGAGACTGAAGAAGAAGTTGAGGAATGCAGTTCTGATGAAGCTGACTCAACAGTCTCTGCCGATATTTAAACAGTACCCTGAACTTCAAAGCCAGGAGCAGGTAACGTCTTCCTTATGCCCCCTCCTCTTGAAGTTCCTGAAGACAGGAACAATTCAGAGGGTAGTCCTTCCAGAGATGCAAGGTTATGGATAGCTCAATCAAAATTGAAATCCTGATTCCCTTGAGAGTGCCCTTCAGAAAATGCT